>OZ004663.1:2142002-3342002 GCA_963924505.1 Agonopterix alstromeriana | reverse complement strand
GTAAAAAGATGCATATCTCCATAGTAATTTTGACATTTTCAACTGTTGAGTTCAACGAATGAGTTTCAAAAATTGCACTCTTGATCATCCCCTTAAAAAAACTGTACTATAAGATGTGTGAGACGCTTGAAGGAATCAGTCGCCTCTTACGATACCCGACTATGTTGGTGTTATTCAAAGACGGACACCACACGTCAGAGAAATATTACCTACTTTTGCCAAGGAACATACTAGGTATTCAATACTCTTTACCGAAAGCATAATATACTTAGCTGTGATTATGACACTGCTGAAATATAGTAATAGAGAAATAATTACAAAAGGTACCCTACCTGTAGCACATTCATTCTCTCGTAATACCTAGTTCATAACGTCGATAACGATGCACTAGAATTGCTGGGTCTAATTGAGAAAATAACCAACGTGGGCAACGTTATAGATGGAGATTGAAGCACGTAGGTACCTAATACATCAATCATATGACAAATATGGTGAGTAGATTTTAGATTTATTCTAGTTTAATACGATGAGTTTTTGTCTACAATTTATAATATGCAGTAGCGAATTTCTTGATCGACTTTAGCTACTTAACGCTATATATAAAATGATTAGCGACAACGATTGAGTCACTATTTCATCCCATTCGAGAACCATAACGTTCGTATTATTTACATTCACTTTCATTCCCTTCCTCTTAAATGACTCATTCATGCATGTTACCATCTCCTGTAAATCGTCTGCCGATGATACAAGTAAAACTTGATCATCAGCATTTAACAAACATTTGACAAGCAGCCCATTCATCCTTAAACCACACTCTCTTTCTTTCAGATCACTCAAACATCTGTCCATGAATAAGTTGAACAAACACGGTGATGCTACACATCCCTGTCTGACACTCATGGAGATGTCGAACCAGTCTGTGTATGCCCCGTTTATCCTAATGCAGGCACTAGAACCCTCATACAAAGATTTCAGTGCCCGCACCAAGTTGCTATCCTCCCCATACATGGTCAACGTAGACCATAATTCATTCCTTATCACTCGCTAAATCTACGAAAACGCAGAAAACTTTTTGCTTTTTAGCCAAAAACTTTTCAGCTATGCCACGTAGAGAGAAGACTTGGTCCGTACATCCCATTCCCTTCCGGAATCCTGCTTGCACATCCCAGATTCTTTCCTCCGTTTTACACAACACTCTTTCTATCAAAACTTTTGCATATAATTTGCTGACAAAACTGAGGAGGCTGATACCTCGGTAGTTTTTACATTCCTGCTTTGACCCTTTGTCCTTGTACAGAGGAACGATGACCGCTTTGCACCAGTCATCTGGTACTTGTCCACAGCAGAAACTCCCCCTCGGCTCCTCAGCATCTCAACCAACACCCTATTATATCCTGCAGCCTTACCAACTTTCATACTTTTCATTGCTTTCATAATCTCGATTCTCGTCCATCTTTATTACATAATCACATTTACTTTGGTTATTGCTAACCGACCCTTCTGCTTCTGCAGAGCGTGTTACCACTTCCCCATTTTCAAAATTAATTAAATGAACATTAATAATTTATATTGAACCAATATTTGATTCCATAGGAAACGAATCAGTTTTATTATAAGTAGGTTCTCTAGAAAACCGAAACTAGACTCCCGTTTTTTTTTTCCAAAACCTATAATCTAGCTAGCACGTGATAGACACAAAAACGGTTCCTAAGTTCTTATTGTACCTACTCTCTAATAAGTATGTGATCTTGTTTTAAGCTTAGAGCCAGTTTTTAGGGGTTCGTACCCGAAGGGCAAAAACGGGACCCTATTACTAAGCCTAGGTTGTCCGTCCATCCGTCTGTCCTACCTATTTAGGGCTGTAACTTTTGAACCGTAATAGATAGAACGTTTAAATTTTCACAGAATATGCGTTATTACGGCGGAGTTGTTAACAAACAGTAAAAACAATAAAAAATTAAGGGGGTCCTCAAACAAGAAACTAGTTTTTACATACATACAAGTGTCAGACTTGGTGTGATTATAGAGCAAACTCAACTTTTTTTAAAGTTAAATATTACGTTGTGTGGTGGTGTGGTACGGAACCCTCGGTGCGCGAGTAGCCCGACTCGTACTTGACTGGTTTTATTATGGTCTGTTTCAAAGTAAACTAAGTGTTGCCAGCGTTGGTAACATAGTCGCTTTCTGTACAGTTTATTATGTCTTTGCATCACGGAGTGTTGAAACGCCGCCGGATGGACGCGTTGCGTGTGTCGAGACAGATTCGATAGTACATACATTAACAGCTACCACCACCACTGTTTAACGTAACGCAATAAAAGGTAGTGCTGTAAGATAGTAGGATAATTGTTTTTGCTACTCCCCAGGGCTGCTCCCGAATACAGAGCAGTGGTTTAAATACCTTTCTAAAAGATCTGGAGTGCGATTTTTGAATTTCATTCGCTGAGCTCAGCAGTTGAAAATATCAAAATTACTTTGGAGATATGCGTCGTTCTACTGCTGATTTGACTTTCAAAAATCGCACTCCTGATGTATGATTTTTGAAAGTCAAATCAGCAGTAGAAAAATGCATATCTGCATAGTAATATTGACATTTTCAAAGGCTGAGTTTCAAAAATCGCACATCTGAATATGGGGGAGAGCATTGGAGTGTTATTTTTGAATTGTAGGTACGAATCAGAATTTGTGAAATGTCATAAAAGCATCGTATTTCCTATCTCTATGCATATAAGATGTTAGTAAAAATTAATTTGTAACCCCGTTAATTTTTAACTTTTTGACATTTTGGTTTTTTGTTAGCAAATTCGCCATAAATATTTCGATTCAAAAGTTTCAGCACATTATTTAGTAGTTACTACCGGTTAGTAGTAGTTTAATAGAACAGACCGTCAAACTGAACAACTTTCTCTATGGGACCAAGACAGAAACCACGAAAAAAAATTCTGCTGTCCCAAACATTTAGCTAGATTAGGTTTGCATTGTTGTTTGTATGGAGCATCAGATTTTTTTCCGCGATTTGTATGTTGGTCCCACAGAGAAAGTTGTTAAGTTTGACGGTCTGATCTGATCTATACATGGTGTTACAAAAGTAAAAATAAACGTTTAAAACATTTAAGGGGGTTGTTTAGACCATCAAACTGAACCACTTTCACTATAGGAGATAGGACCAACATCAAAATCGTGATTAAAAAAATCAGCTGTCCCTTAAATTTTGCTCGAGTAGATTTGTAGTTTAGTATGGAATATCAGTTTTTTTTTTCGCGATTTCGATTTTGGTCCCATAGAGAAAGTTGTTCAATTTGACGATCTGATCATCCCCTTAAAATTTTACATCCCATTAACATTAAATAAAATACAAATAAATTAAATGTAACGCTTTGCTTAAAATTTCAGAAATGTTACGAATTACAACACACAAAGAGATAAGAATCACAACAGCCTGCGGTATGCACTTGACACAATACCTACAGTAGATTACATCAAGACATTTTTAAAACAAGGTGGCAAAGTTTAAATTAGAGTGCTAGTTAAAAAATACTTACCTCGCTTTTAACGGTTCGATAGCCTAGTTGATAGTGAACCTGCCTGTGAAGCAAGGGTTACGGGTTTGCATCCCCGCAAATGAGAAATATTTGTGTTAAAATAAATAAAACCGGTTAAGTGCGAGTCGGGCTACTCGTGCACCCGAGGGTTCCGTACCACACCACCACACAAAATATTATTATCATTTACAAAAAGTTTTGTTTTCTCTGGGACCTTTACCGCAAGACCGACTCACACTTGGCCGGTTTTTATAATATTTTTGTTATACTGTAGAGTTTGCTCTATAATCACACCAAGTTTGACGCTAGTACCCACACAGCACAGAATATCTACTAGATTCGATATTTTGTAGACACTTAGATGTTTTGTAGATATCTATTAGATATTTGTAAATATTTGTGCTGTTGGGGTATTTTACGGTAGAGTAAGAAGCAAATTTTTTGATAATAACTAGTTTCTTGTATGACCCCTAAGAGGAAGGATCTCCATAGAGTCCGCATAAATTTACGATTGTAGGTGGTCTCTTTTGTCTTATGACGTACCTTTAATAGTAGAAGGAGATGGAACTATAGATATTTGTTTATGCGGCTGTCCAGTTTTTTTTGAGCTAGTGTGTGTGAAAAGTGACCGTAAACATAAGGCCATTTATGTCACTTGGTGCCTTTTGTCCATACTACTTGACACCACACACTCAAACCTAAACGTCAAAAAAAGTGGACACTTTACAATTGGTATGGCTCACTCTAGTCTTAAAGAGAGATCCTTCCTCTTAGTATGACCCTCAATTTTTAACTTTTTGACGTTTGTTAGCAAATCCGCCACAATAACGCACATTCTGTGAAAATTTCAACTGTCCAGTTCAAAAGTTACAACCCTAAATAGGTAGGACAGACGGACGGACTGCGTAGGCTTATGAATAGGGTCCCGTTTTCACCCTTTGGGTACGGAACCCTAAAAATTAGGCGAATTCCCAAGATGAACCAACTGTAGCATTATTCATAGGTACGAATTAGGACGTGCGGAATGAAAAAAAAATTACTTCTACTTGCACATTAACCCACTGATAGATATTGACACGTTGCATCACCGTCGAACCTTCATAATTAGGTATGTTCTAAATAAACGTACAAACAAGCGTGTGCACGTTATATTAATATAGTAACAAAGTTCAACATCGACCTTACTAGCTTATTATAAGGTTGTTTAACACCGTGAGGTCATTTTGCTAACCGCAGGTCGCCCTTTGTTGGTATAGTATCATACAATACGTCATATTAGGTATTATTGTGATTTGTGAATATTATAAAGTAATAGGTAAGGTAAGGTAATATTCTGGAGTTCGATTTTTGAAACTCATACTTTGAACTCAGCTGTTGAAAATGCCAATATTACTATTTATATGCATATCTATGCATCTTTCTACTGCTGATTTGACTTTCAAAAATCATACTTCAGGAGTGCGATTTTTGAAAGTCAAATCAGCAATAGAAAGATGCATGTCTCCATAGTAATTTTGTCATTTTCAACTGCAGAGTTTCAAAAATCGCACTCCTGAAAGCTATAAAGGAAAATCTTTTCGTATTTGAAATGAAGTATAGTCAAAAATCGTGATTCAAAATAAAAATCGTCGCTATGTTGCGGAAAATTATTGGAATTTATTTCGTCTGAGCATCTGAACATAATCCTTTTGTTCTATAAGATGATTAAATGCCTACTTAAGTGGAGATTCCATTACAAACATTTTTGTGAAGCCAGAACCTCGGATGACGTCACTTGCCTTTTACAGATCAGCCCTTATCACAAAAGATTTCTTAATAATGAAAGTTTAAAAACATTTTAAACTGGTGCTGCCATCTAGTGTTGAATAGCAATAATAAACTCAGTGGAACGACAAGCCCGCAGTCGAAAATTAATTCAACTACTCGTCAAAAGATGGCGATGGTTGAAATTAAAAATAATAAGCATCCATGAGATTTCTTTGTTTATTTATTTCTAAAACAATTAACAGGTACAAATTAAAAACTAACCTAAATCAAAGCAGTGAGCATGCAGTACAGTTTTACACAAAAATACATTTTCACCTTCCATTCGTAATTGTAAACCACACATGAACATTGACAAAGATGTATACAACATTCTTAGGCCCAATACGCAGGCAGTACGTCTAGTATGATTTCTCTACACGCGCGCGACGCGGGTTCGCTGCATAGAAAATAACATGTTCCCGCGCTTTTCGGAGAGCGAAAGCCGCGCTTGCCGCGTCTTGTAGTATGAGAAAGAGCAGTCGCGCGCAAGTAGAGAAATCATGAGTGCGTACGTGCTGATTTGGATCCCATTGTAGGTCTGTTACTGGGCGGTCGCGTGTCGGTTACCTGCTCTCTGGCCTGCCACGAAGCTCCACCATTTTGTGGTGACTCAAGCATGCGTTTGTACAAAAACAATCCTTGAGATCACCCAAATATCTTTTACCGAACAACATCAAGCACATTTGTTATTTATCAGGAGATTGGCAAAATCATCGACACCATGTTGGAGTCACAATTGTATGATTACAATTAGATACATTCTTAGTGTAAAATATTTTTACAACTTCAAATGACGTTTGTTTTCACATTTGGTGTTAAGTATAATGTAGAGTATTCTTATTAAACCATTAACCGCCACGGTCTGAAATATAAGATGTACCACATCGAGCGCACAACGCCGCCCCTCTCTCATAAATAAGAATAATGACTATTATTTTTATATTTCTCGGCACAGCACGGCACAGCACATTCAATCAAAAAATGTTTGGCGGTTAAAAGGTTAATTGTAATATGACAAGAAGTGCTGCGGCAGCGGCCAGAGAGTGCCAAAACCGAAACTGTTTACATACTTTGTTAACATACAATCAAGACATTCCTAGAATGCAACAATAAAGGAATACCCTCCACTGGGAGCTGGTTAATTCTACAAACAAACATCCCCACAGACATGATCTACTAAATACAGTCAGCATGGATTGCAGAAAGTTGATAAATAAAAAAATGTCTCAGTTTACAACACTGACCCAAAATTCACATCATTCTCTTATGAACTTATTAGAGCACTTGCAGGTTACTGCTGGATATTTCCAGCATGCCAGGATGTGCTAAATCAGTGATGAGAGTTATGTGATTCAAGAATTTTTTTGTAACTTCCAACTTAAACTTAGCACCCCACTGCGAACAAGACATAGGGTGCTTTTCCACTGAAGAGGATCGCAGCAAAGATGTGTAAAATCAATGAATAAAGTAAATTGATTCTGGCAAGCGGAATCAAGCAGATTGAGTAATCTTCTTCTTCTTATCGTATGGGCAGCAAACCCTTATGGCCTCTGACATGTAAAATTTTTTTTTATGTAACAACTACTACCACCAGAGATAGTAGCCAAAACTAACGGCTTAACGTGCCACCCGAAGCATGGAATCATCTTTCTTTTTAAACAATCAGGTGACTTAGCCCACAATGTCTTAACCAAATGGGGAAAAACGCACAAAGTGACATATCACTAGGGGTCCCCTGTGGGAATCAAACCCACGATGATTGAGTAATTCAATTGGTTGATTGTACACATCTCTACTCAGCTCCGCTCCGCTTCAGTGGAAACGTACCCTTATTTTAAACATAATTATTAATAGAAAATAAAAACTAATTTTTTTTTGTCAGTCCTGTTGGTCATTTTCATTACTACTGGAGCTTTCATCGCTACTCTCCTCTTCACTGGAGAGATCCGTCGACTCGTCGTCCGACTGTTCCCCTTTTGCCGCCTTTTTTGACATCATTTCTTTGAACTGCCTAACAGTGATTTTTCTAGGCATTATTTCTCGAAGGAAATCTAAGGTATCGTCTTCCTGTACGACGTTAGCAATGTGTTTGTATTCTAGGAAGTTGTTTTTGACGTTTTTGAAAGCTCTCTTGGCTAAATCTGTGACAAATAGCTCCTGGAAAAAGTTGAATGGAACATTTTTGTTACATCGAAATTTGACTATTTTGAACGTTAGGCATTATGATTTGATTTATATCTTGTTATAAAAGCCACTAAAAGATTCGACGAGCAAGTATTTTCTATTTAATTAGAGAACAACAGTGTATAGGTTATAAAGTCGGCATACTCACAGTAACCTTAGTGACCAGATATAAGGGTTCCTGCCCTACCGCGTCGACGTCCGGAGAGCTTTTCATAATTGTCTTCACTCTGGAGAGTGGTAAATGCAAATCTTTTTCGGCTTTCGGAGTCGTCATCGCTATTTGTTATTGTATTCTTGTAGTGAAATCAGACAAAGCGGCTAAAATTATTGGTTTTTTTTGTAAACATATTTTCGACTTTGACAATGACAAGTTTAATTTGACAAACATGTTCCAATTCATGCAAAACTTTTTGGCTCTCACCACTATTGTTCCTATTTTTCCTAATAATTATAAGGTTCTCACTTGATAGATCTAAAAAATGTTGAACCTAAGAGAAAGGATTATCTCTCTTTAAGACTCCTTTCTCTTAGTGTTGAACGGTTGGATAATACATGGGTATTGCGTACTACGTACCTAATATAATATTCATTTCAAAATTTCTAGTCAACATAAACAGTCAGTGAAACGAAACGGTTGTTGGTGCTGTTATGTTACAAATTTACTTTTTGCCGTATGGCAACTTTAGACAATTTTCAAGTTCATATGCTAATAGGAAAAACGAAACAGTTTGTTTCCATTCTTGACCAGACAATGTACCAAGAAGCTGGAAATTGGTATTCTCCTGTACCGTACCATTATTAAATCTGTGACTGTACTGTAGGTGCTCGCTGGCGTAGTGGAATAAGAAAACATCAGGTCCGGTCAGTCTTTGGATGGGTGACCGCGTTTAGTGGTATGTCATCTCGAGCATCTCCGTGCTTTAGAAGGCACACAAAGCAGTTGGTCACAGATTGTTCTCAGGTGGCGGTGTAATTATTCGCTAAACCAGGTCACAGGCCTACTGAGGTGCCTTCAAAATTCTCAGGCATTAAGCTGATCACTAATTTAACTAAAATGTTGTATCCAACAACCCGCACTGAGCACGAGTGGTGGAGTATGAGTATGGTATGGCACACTCCCCCTCGCCCCTTAAGACCATATCCCTT
The DNA here is from genome assembly GCA_963924505.1 of Agonopterix alstromeriana. Taxonomy (NCBI): domain Eukaryota; kingdom Metazoa; phylum Arthropoda; class Insecta; order Lepidoptera; family Depressariidae; genus Agonopterix; species Agonopterix alstromeriana. The sequence continues at coordinate 3,333,321 of OZ004663.1, read as the reverse complement.
ATTCGTGAAAGCACGCTTTTGCCCTGCAGTGGGATCTTACAGGCTTTAACTTACTACAGAATGTCTAAAGCCAAAGTATGTAATGATACCGGGTAAACAAACAACTTTTATCTTGGCACATTATTACTATAGTACCTATAAAGCGGTATAGGATTCAAGGTCCATTTTCTGGCATTTCATCATGTATGGGGTAATTGTAACTATGGGGTAATTGCGACTATGGGGTAATTGTGACTATATGGGGTAGTAGCAATTGCACTTATAGATCAAGATTCACTTCTCTTTATCGTCTGAACTGAACTGAATCGTTGTTTCAAGACTATTCAGTTCTTGTCTATTTACAAAGAGCTGCCTTTATAGAAGGCTATTTATTGCTTCAAAGATACAATTACCCCATAGTTGAAAATACCCCGGGAGACTTTATTAAAAAAACAAACAAGATTTAGTCTTAACGCTAGCTGTCTTTATTTTCCATTTCCTTATAGAAAATACTTTTACGAAAAACAGTATAGTGGGCCGCTCGCGTGGCCGGCCGCCCGCCCGGGGCGTCGCTGACTAGGGCCGCCGTGCCCGGCAAGGCCAAACCAACATCACATACTTACGCGAAAACGATAAATTATACAAAAAATACTGATAAAGCGAGATCGTTTACAGGGACTTCTCGATTTTGATCAGTTCAGCGATGCCGTCGTACATCTCCTTGACTGCGTCGTACTCGGTGAGACCCATGCGCCTCTTGTTGGAGATGTCGTATACGCCACCCTCGGCCTCGGTGTGCTCACCGCGGGTGCCGCGCACCTGCAGGTGGTACTTGGAGGCGACTTCCTCCAGCTTGGCCTTGTCGGCGGCCAGCTTGGGCAGCTTGATGTGCACGGACGCGCGGACGGTGGTGCCCAGGTTGGTGGGGCAGAAGGTCAGGAAACCGAGACGGTCGTGGTGGGAGAAGGGTACCCTCTTCTCGATGTCGTTGACGGCAGTCACTAGCCTCTTGTAGACCTGCTTCAGGTCACCGCCCATCTGCATGGAGATCAGACGAAGGTGGTCCTCCTCGTTGCACCAGACCAGGAAAGTCTTGCCCTCGTTGTGGTAGATACCGCGGCCGGAGGGCCAGTAGCGGCAGGCGTTGGCAGCCTGGAGGAAACGGTCACCCTCCTTGAAGAGGAAGTGGTCGTCGATGAGCTGCTGCTGGGTCTCCTTGGACATGCCGGTCAGGGGGTAGAAGGTACCCTTGAGCTCGCCCTCGAGTCCGGAGAGGGTGGTGGAGACTTTCTCTTCCATTTCCTTGTACTGGGCCTCGGTCAGGCAGGGGTTGAAGGGGTAGCCCTCCATGGAGCGGCCGCAACGGACACGGGTGGAGACGACGAACTCGCCGGCGGGGTCCAGGTTGCCCAGAGTCTCAACATCACCCCAGTTCTTGGGGGGGTGCTGGTCGGTCTTCTTGAAGCCGGTGTGGTAGTCCTCAATGATGGGGTCAAACAGCTCAGCGAAGACTGAGTACGCCTCAGCGTCAGGGGCGTAGATTCCGACACCAGAGTCCAGGTTCTCAACACCTGAAAGAATTGATCAATATTAACCAGGATATAAAGATATTTAACTGTCTCTGATCTGTAAAATGTAGTTGTAGCAATGTTTCTGACCACCTCAAAAGGGAATTACGGTCGGGTGTTTCTGTATGTATGTATGTGCATAACTGTTGTGTTCATTCTCACTTATTGAACACATACTTAAATAAATAAATAGGTAAGTAGGTGCAATACAAATAAGATTTAATTCCTACAAGATGTTTCTCCAAAACATCAGTTTATGCCAAAAAGGATTCCATCTCCACCAGGGTTGGTATTTAAATACCTATTAACCCATAATTCAGTAAATTCTTATTGGAAAAGTAATTTTTTTAAGTTCTCATAACAAGACAAATAGACTGATTGACTGTTATGTTAGGCTGACAAGTCGTTCATTAAAGTTGATCCTCCATTAAATCTCTTGCTGCCACTTTTGTCTTGTTGCCGTAGTAAAAGCTAGCAAGTGATTTAATGGAGGATTAACTTTAATGAACGTGCATGCAACTGGCAGAAGGATGTTAAGTGGTAACTGTTCAGTTGTTGTGTAATAGTACTGTAAATTTGATATTATTTAATATGTATAGGTAGGTACCTACCAAATAATTATTATTACTTAAGTTTTATAGCTAAAACCAAGATTAAAATTCAATCCAGTCTAATCTTATCACATTATCAGTTATTTGTGATCAGGACTAATGCTATCTAGTAACTTTCATGACAATTTATTGATAATTATCAAAAATTATAGGTATGATAATAAACCTTTATGTTAATACTATAGTATACAGGGTAGTATTGAACTTTAGGATCCAGGACTCAGACTCATAAACATATCTGAGCCCAAGCTTAGTTAAAGTCTAAGGGTCAAAATTTAATTGTGACATAAGGGAGTTCGATCTTAAACTTAAAAAAACATCTCTGAATCTCAAAATCTCAGCCTATACTCCATTCCAAATAGCAATGAAATTTTAAGGCTATTTTGAATTACAGAAACAGATTTGAAACACTTCCTCTCACTTATTCTTAGAACAGCTTTAGTAACATGCAAATTATGTCAGATATTATATCTTTCTAATAAATAAATTATATTTGCTAATCAGAATTGGCCAGAAAACTATACAGGAATCAGAAAATGTATTCGTCCTTATTTGGAATGAAGTATTTGTAAGTTTAAGAAGGTTGCTTGAACAAAAGTTTGTAAATATATGCAGATTTTCAATGAGAATATACCTAGTTGCTGCAATATCTACTGCCCAATTTGCAAAGGGCCATTAAGCAAGACAGCAGGTACAGTATACCTACGTAGTTGTACAACGTTATACTAAATAATCTTGTTATCCTTGCATAACTCTTTCACATTGTAAAAAGTAGCAATAAAATGTATCTGTAGATAGGTACCTGCCTACAGTTGTGTTGCAAATCCTCTTATCTAACATGATTGTGTAACTGGAAGCTTTTCTAGGAATCCAGAGCATTTGTTATTCCCGGGAACAGCATTTTAAAGTAAAGATGTAGCATATAAAAGTAGGTACAAACCCGACTGGATGCAATCCAGGAGCGTAGAGCCGAAGGAGGTCTTCTTGTTCTTAAGAGCGTCGAAGACATCCCTGGTGAGGTACTTCTTCAGCAGCGACTTGGAGTCGGAAGCAGCGAGCTTGCTGAATCCAGCCTCCAGCTTCTCGAGGGTTGCGGCGTCCACCATTGCTGCGGCTTTTCTGCAAACAACGAACAATACTTTCACCAACATATTTCTCAAACAATCTACAATTAAATATAAATTCTAACGCTTCTAACGCTTTCAACGCTGCGCATGTCGCCCTGGTACACATTTTCAATAACTCCGACCAAAAAATTTCAAATTCAAAGAAAATCGCGGCCTACTAAATTGATTTTAAATATTCTGATAGTTATGTCATTTTTTAATATTCTAAAATTAGGGACGTACCCATCATTTCCTAAATCGAGTGGATCCACGGAGAACCTATTTAGACGAAATCGAGAACTTGTTTAGTTGCAAAAAAAAAAGTGTTTTGTTGTTTAAATTATTCTTGGTAACTAATTCGTAATAAAACGAAAGAAATGAAAGCCAATCAAAAATGCATATTACAAATTAAAAATTTGGTAAACTTTATCACGACATCAGAGAAAACAATACGGCTATATAATTTTATCACAATCTACAAACCGCCTGATGAGGTAATATGCAAGAACAGCGCCGCCGCAAACCACCACTGGAATTGTGACTTTAAGCTTATAATTCATGACGTTGGATTATAACTAAGCCACTTAGAGATATAACTTGAACGAATGTCTAGCAACTAAACGGTTATGAGAGATGTGTCGCGCTGACTGTCGGGTTTGGAATTGTTTTTCCCGAACACACCCAAGTGCTACTGGATTTTGTGGTGGAATTACGTAATTTAGCAAGAAGTTGCCTTGACCGACACGCGCAAGTCGAACGGATGTGTCAGCTCACTGCGCACCGTTGCTGCTTCGTAGCGCGCAGCCGTGCCTCCCACTCGCGAACAACCAACGAGCGTGCTATCGCGGGTTTCTTGTTACTTACTGCATTAATTTCTACTCGAGAAGGTATAATGATTAAGCATCGTCAGATTACGGAATCAACTTATCGTTCCTCGAAAGATATCAATTATGGTATAATACGATTGCCGATTGGCGGGGCATTGGCTAAAGTGATCAACACTGATGAAGTAGTAGGTGAAGGAAGCAATCGTTTTGCTAAAAGTACCATAAATGTTCTTTAACGAAGAATATTGTTTTACAAACTAGTAAACGTAACGGAAATAAAGGCAGCTGGTAATAAAAACAAACATCAATTCGGCTTTACTATTATTGGAGTCCTACTGGAATGCTAATAAGTTTGAGATGTTTGATGAAATAAGCGAATAAGATAGCATTGATTCAGACTATGATATATTTACTTGCAATTTGTATTATTGTTACTTAGGTACTTGATAAAATTGATTATAACGAGGGAGGTAGGTACGAAATTTACAAAGTTGGGTAATAGCACATAGAAATGACACGCTCCCCTAAGGGTACAAAAAAAGTCAGTTTTCTTTTGACACCTTATGATGGTGCAAATGAAATTATGTCCGTAAAATGAACATAATGTAATCAGCTTAGATTGAACCTAAACTAATTTAACCCCGGCTGCAAATGACATTAGTTAGATACCTACCATCATCTTGTCAAGGTTAAGGATTAACATGCTCATCGCTCAGTCATTAAATTACATGTCTTTACATTATTACTGGTTTTAAAGGGTACAAATAAAATCGAAAAGAGAATTATTCATTAGCGAACACAATAATTGGAGTGAACAAAAGGGCGCAGAATTGCACTAGAGCTAGTTAGGGTTCAGGGAGATGAACGCCGGCCGGATATACGCACCCGTCGGTCTCGTCTGCCGGTTTGTTTTCCTTGTTTTCTTTCGTTGCACAGCCACCCATTTTCACAACTATACGTATTATTAAAACTAGCCGCTAAAACATGCACTAAATCACAAAAACTACTGCAAATAAATAAAAGGAATGGAGGATACTAAATGCAATGATGGAATGATATTTTGCCCAAATGAATGTATCAGAGCCGGGAGTGGCAAGGGCGAGGGGTGGCCCGATCGATGCGCGGCACGAGCCACGCAGCACGCACGCGGCCTTACGCTTCCCGCCCTTCGGGAACCGCTTCAAAACTTTTCGGAGGGAAACTTCCCTAGTTCTAAACTATCGGTTACCTGCGCGAATTATGTTTGAATGCAGCACCAAGTTCTTGAAGCGCGATTATGATCTTATCGATGAGATATAAAACACTCAACCTTATCTTTGCACATATCGAAGTTGTTAAAGTTGTCACACAACCGGCGAAACATAATCAAAATGATTGAAGCAGATATCACAGCACGACACGGCGGCAGCGATATGCCGGGACTACATCGACGGTAGACTATATTATATTGGCTACCGCTTACCTTGCGCTTGTACAACCGTCAGAGTCGACTGCTTGGTGCAGAATGGTCGGTGTGGGAGCGCGCGGAGAGCGTTAAGCCCGCGGCGACACCCCGCGCCCGCACCGCAGCCCTTCCTCGTCAACCTTGGCCTTGCTACGCCTGGCCGTCCGCAGCTGAATCTCTCTCAGAGCACTAGCCAGCATCACACCGATCTATCCACCCAAATTGTCATTTAGGCTATAATTTTAATGGTAATTGTTTTAATCCAAGGGTAATTGCCGATCTGATTTTAAGAGCGATTAAATAACAATACACCCGTTCCCGTGATAAAACTTTTGTAATCTACACTAACATTTTGAGATACTTAAATGTGCAATTTAAAGATTAATTCTTTAACATTTTACAATATCCATGAAGTTAAGAAATTGTACTTCATGATCTTTTCAACATTATTTCGAAAACTCATAATCGATCGATTACGGAAAGATTTATTGTGTTACGCACTATTATTATCTAGTAGCTGTTAAAAGTTTTTGGGGGCAATTTTAAATTTAGAACGTTGCTAGTTCTTTTTCGTGCTGGACCAGCTCCAACCCGGTGGTAATCTGTGCCGGTGGCTTGCTGTATCGACTCGATGCCAATGTCAAGTTTGTTATTTTTAGGGTTCTGTACTGAAAGGGTGAAAACGGGACCCTATTCATAAGCATACGATCTGTCCATCCGTACGTAATAAGTAGCCGGTTGAAGTTTACACAGAATTGGTATGTATCGGATTTGATAACAAATAACACAAAATTACCCATACAAGAAACGTGTTTTTTAAAGTATTTTTGTTTTTGCTCTATCGTAATAACGGCAATACCTACAAGCGTCAAACTTGGTGTGATTATAGTGCACACTCTATGGTAAAACATTAAATAATAAAATCCGGTTAAAATTTTGTCGGGCTCACGAAAAGAATCCCGGATGAAACAATCATTTTTGGAAGTATTGTATGGTGGTACGGAACGCTTCATGCGCGAGTCCTACTCGCACGTGGCCGTTTTTTTTCACTTTCGTTGCATAACTTGAGTTCATCTTTGCACCTTTAATACCTAGGTACTTACCTACTTACTAACGATATTTCTCTTTCCCTAAAATGATATATAAGTATTAGAATCTTACGTCATGGCTTAGTCACTCGAAGCATAAGGATGCCTAAGTACCTATACTCCATTTCAAATAGCAACGTAATTTTAAGCCTATTTTGAATTACAGAAACAAAGATTTGAAACACTTCCTCTCACTTATTCTTAGAACAGCTTTAGTAATGTCCAAGATATGTTGGATAGTATATCTTTCTACATAGGAATCGGAAAATCTTTTCGTTTTTATTTGAAATGAATTATAAGTAGGCGCCAAAAACAAAACGTTATGTTTTGGTTTTTCGACCTTGAGATTCCTTACGTAACGGACTGACCGACCTTGGTTCCCGGCCGTGTCCTTACAAAGTCCTTGACCTAAAGATTGCCGTTGTTACGTGACGCTATAGCGAGGGGTTAGTAACCTACATTTAAAGTCTGAAGCCATAAAAGCAACCCTTAGTCGGTTAGTGTAATGACCTTTGTAAACGTTATGCGATTCTAATAAGATTCTTATTATTTCGCTTCACAAGGTCATTCAAGCAATTAATTGGATCATTATTTGGCTGAAGCCAGCTTTAATGCTTAATCCAGCTGTATCAGCACAGACCCCCTAGACAAAATGATCTATTGGCGTTGACGCTAGTAGAAAATTACAGAATGTATGGATTTGACATTAGCGATCGAAACATTTTGACAATCGCTAATGTCAAATCCATACATTCTGTCATTTTCTACAAGCGTCAACGCCAATAGAATGTCACTTTGTCTAGGGGGCAGGAGTGCGATTTTTGAAAGTCAAGTCAGCAGTTGAAAATTTCAAAATTACTGTGGAGATTTGCTCAAATCAGCAGTAGAATGCATATTTCCATAGTAATTTTGACATTTTCAACTGCTGAGTTCAACGTATGACTTTCAAAAGTCGCATTCCAGCACAGCTGTGTATAAAAGTTTCCAGGTTAGTGGTTACATTTATTATATAAGTAAGGTAAGTTAGGTTAATTAACAAAAGTACCTAGTTATTATTTCTATGATTCTACACACGTCTATGTCGTCTATTCTATAGACTTGTGTGATCCCGTTATCGTAGACTAAATCCGAAAGCTATATGCGTAGGTATATTTATTATTGCGTAGATATTTTATATGAGAAGGTAACCTCTGTTGGTCAAAATCACGAATTGCAATTATACAGGGTGTTAGGGTAAACAGTTGCATTACTTCAAAAGGGTCGCCCTACCCATGATACTGATCAACTTTCCCTAAGAAACCAATAGGAAATACGCAAAAAAAATTTTGAACTTCCCATACTAAATGCAATCAGATGAGACATGACGACAGACATTTTAACATGATGATGGTCAGACGTTTGTATGAAAAGTCGAATTTTTTTTGCTAATTTCCTATATGTTTCTTAGGGAAAGTGGTTTAGTATTATTGGTACTTACAATCACCCCTTAAAGTAATCCAATTGTTTACCATAACACCCTGTAAATATTTGTACTTACAGGTAACCTACCTACCTACTTTACTTAGAGAAACTAAAGTTAACACTGCATTTTGTCAGTTTCTGCATTTGATGTAGGTATCGTTAATGTAGGGAAGTAAGTAGGTACTTAGATTAAGAAAAGTCCGATAAATAACGATAAGTCAATCACTTGTTCGTGTTTGATCTACAATGTAGGTCTGTAATCATGGATTACCTACCTACGTTTATCTTATTCAAGATTGTCGCCGCAGCTGTGACCCTGTGACACAGAAAGTTCCCAGTCGTAACCTCTGCTTGCCTGTTTTTTTCCAAATCAGGGGTGGGCAAACTGAAATCGCAAAAAAACAACCCTAGGGGAGCGTGTAATTTCTCTATGATCGTACTAAGTAGTAGGTTCCCTTTTGATAAGTTATATGCCAAGATTGACAGTTGAAGCATATTAAGTAATCTGTGGTCGAAGCTACGATTGCTTGGAAAAAAATATCAGTGAACTCTTGAGTGGATAAACCGTGTCGGCATGTACGCACACAGATATAAGTTGTATGGCTCACGCGCACCAACCTGAGAATGTTGTCCACTTTTGTTTTATCCGGTAGAAGCGTGAGGCTCTATCTAGATATACTTTATCTAAGTAGGTACCTAATCTACTTTATACCTACTTAGTTGATCTACTCGTATCATTTTACCCCTATTTTTTATCCATCTTGAACTTAACCTCCCAAACACCAAACTGGAATTTATTCATTCATAATCGTAAGTTTCATCATTTCCGTCAATAGATAATTGCAAAATGGCGAGAAGTTTAAAAACTCGTGGGAAGTTTCTAGAACCTTGGCAATGACTCCGATACTCGGCCTTGGTGTAGCGGATTCGAAGAATTTGTCGCAAGTGACGTGCTGTGGTGCTTCCTACTTTTGTTTTTAATTTAGAATTAAATTTAAGTATCATGAGCGTTTACTCAATTCAATTCAATTCATTTATTTTGTGTCAGTTCATATATCCATAGAGGTGTTAGTGACAATGACTTAAAATATATCTTTATCTACATTTACATTTATTTAACATTAACAAAAGCGGGCCTAGTGGCCCTATGCAGGCTATTCCAATGCCCAATGATGGGACACTGGAACCGCTCTGCAATGGGTTCGAGGAGGGTGTTGGTGCTGCCCCGTACCCTGCGCAGCAAGGAGGCGGCTCGTTTGCGTATGATGTCTGCAAAGCTATCTACTCGCGCCGTCGCATACATGTCCGATGCGCTGCAGAAACGAGGCAGCGCCAACAATATCCTCGGCCCATTATTACATTGCACGCGCATTGCACTGAGCGATTTCTGCTTGCAACTGACCCACAGGCTGCACGTGTAGAACGACTGCCTCAACAATATGTCTTGAATAACGTTACTTTTACATCTTTAGTACATCGTGCAAACCTGCGGGCGAGCATATTCGCCTTCATCGCCAGCGCCCTGTGCTCCCGCTCTATATCAGCCTTATCTGACATGTCCTCGGAGACTAAGTGCCCCAGGTACTTGAACTGAGTGCTCTCGCTTCTTCTACTTCGCTACTTCTTCGTCTTCGTCTGCCCAGGTTCCCGTCATCGTAGCGAGATAAATGATATAAGTATCCGATTTTAAGTCTGATTATTAGCATCCAAACCAAAAAAAGTGTCATTGATATCGGACCAGTAGTTTCGCGTGATGCGCGACACTGCAAATCAACAAACAGACAGACAAAAATTGGCGATTTGGAATCAGGAACACCCACAGAATTTCTGTGAGGACACCAATATCATTGGGGGCACCTAAAAACCATATCGTAACTTATTTTATATATATCTTCAATGTAAAGACAAACTTCTGTTACAGTTTTATAATCGTAGAAGAGAAGATTTACTAAAATGTATTACCATAATCTGTGGAAATATAGGTTTTTAAGAGGGGTCATCTGGTTGTTTGTAGCTATAAAACAAACTAAATTCGGTATTACGGACTTAGAATTTTTCATAATTCAGTTGCCTGCGTTTTACGCAAACTTTATGCGTCGTCGCAAACTGCACTCCTTTTTTTTAAATTACTTGTATCCTGGCTTCACAGGTTGTGAGTCGATACCCGATAAGAAATAATCGCAACGGGGTATTTCCATTAGGTGCCTATAGGTACTTATAAAGTAGATAATAACCTTCCTTCTGGCGCAGTCGGGTGAAAAAATAAAGCTAATTTGGAACTTTAAAAAAAATACCACATTTGTTAAGATAGATATAGGGTCCTTCTTAATTTCCTGATGGCTTTTTATGGAGTCAGATCACACCATCCTCTTAAAAACGGTCTGCATTTGAGAAGGACCCTATATGAAGTTATAATCATTGCGGGTTCCAAGACAGATTAGAGTCATTCCCCGGGCTCGCTGGACTTCATTGTCTAGTGTTGTGAATGGTTACCGCTGTTGATCCTGGTTTACAGGAATTACAGCGGTGGGAATGTGTGGTTGGCCCATGCCTGAAAAAAAAGTCCCGTATATCTGCAACAAGCTTCGTCAATTTCAATTCAAAAAGGGGACCTACAACCTATAAACCTCCTTCAAAGCCTCTTCCTGAGGAACTGTTCCAAGAACGTTGGCAGCATTCCCCCTCTGAATCGCCAAGCTTATGCGCTGACGAAGGTAACTGCCAGCCCTCTTATCACCAGAACAATACAAGAAAGAGTATCTAGTACTAAATTTTAAGGGAATATAATTCGGAGCGCGCTCCTTACAAACGAAGTATGGTGATATTTTCAATACGAACCAATTAAAGTCAATGAAATTCTTCAGAAACAATCTAGAAATTAATCTCTGTTTGTATGAAGTCATATTTTCGTTAAAATGTTGGTATAGTTTTAAAGTTACAGTGCCTCCAAGATTTCCATACAAATCTTAAATAAATCCTAGCAGTAAAACTGTATATTTTAACGAAAATATGACTTCATACAAACATAGAGCAATAAACAACCCAATTTAACAGTCATCGTAAAATCAATAGGCTCTCAGTTTAGGCAGTGAACGTGACCACTGTGTAGGTACTGTGATCTGTTTACGTGTTCGGCATTTGTAATTCTGTTTATCATTTGACTGGAATCATGTGATTCATTTATAGACTGTGATTCAAGCCTGCATGGAATATTTACAAAATTCTACCAGTTCAATGACGTACACTTTTCCTATAAGGATATTTTACATTAAAACAAAACTATGAACTTTCCTTATGCTAATTAGGTAGTTAGGTAAACCTAAACTATTTTAAAACTGTAACAGAAGTGTGTCTGTACATTGAAGATATTTACATGAAAACAATTACGATATGGTTTTTAGGTGTCCCTGCCTCCGAATCAACCTTTTTTAGAAATGTTGTCTGTCTGTTCGTTTGTTTGTTCGAGCATCACGCAAAAACTACTGAACCGATTGATTTTAATGAAACTCTTTTGTTTGATAGCTTATGATCTGAGTTAATATCTGGTATACAAGGTGTTACAAAAATACAAATAAACATTTAAGGGGGTGGTTTAGACCATAAAACTGAACAAATTTCTCTATGGGATTAACATCAAAATCACGAGAAAAATGTATGGAACTGCTGTTTTTTTTTTCACTATTTCGATGTTGGTGCCATAGAGAAAGTTGTTCAGTTTGATGGTCTGATCGTCGCCTTAAAAAAGTGTCAGCATATTAAGAAGGACCCTATATGTAGGTACAATAGAGAAATAATGTTTTGTTCATACATGTCTGCGAACACCACTCTCAGAGAATATTATGCAAAAATTCGACTGTAAAAATTTCTTTTTTTGTGGTCATGACGGTCAAAAGAGTGAAAAAGGTCCCTAATTCCAGAAACAAATTAATAGTCAAAATATCTCGAAAACCGTGGCTCTTTTGACGGCCCGATAGCACAGTCGGTAGTGAACCTGCCTGCTGTGCCGAGGGTCGAGGGTTCGAATCCCTTAAGGGATAAATATTTGTATAATGAATATGAATATTTGTACCCGAGTCATGAACGTTTGAATCTATAATATTTATTCTGTCTCGTTGTCTAGTCATCATAATTCAAGTCCAGGCTAGATTCTGGTACTTTAAATGTGACTATATAATTTGTGTGACAATGTCCAAGATATTTATTTATTATTTTACTAGACATGAAAGTCCATTATCTGGACGGGTTCGAGGTTCTCTATCACCAGGTACAAGGTTATCCATGACCGGACACCCTGTAGACAAGGAATCACCACTCCACCCACCCATCCCATCCCATCATACCTATAATATTGATTATATCTATCAACACACGACACATAGCTTCACCTACAGGTGATCAATAACTCAATGTCACATAAATGAAGGGCGCATCCTCAAATTTTCATGTAGCCTTGCCCTCATCGCATCGCGGCCGAGCGTTCAATGTCAGTGTCGAATGGAGGCCAAACCTTGGCAAAGCTTTTTTCATGGCTAGCTGTACATTTTGGCGGGTGATTATGTAACGTGGACGTGATAGAAGAGTAAGTAATGTTTATTTTGAATTGTTTCCGTGTAAAAGCGCGTAAAACGAAGCTCTGAAGTCTGGCAAGTTTAGAATATCCTCTGGTATCTTATTATATAGGGTATTTCTTTATTATTAAATATCCAACGATTTTTGGTCTCGACTCGGGGTCGGTTGTTTTGAACGAGGTACGGGCTACATCGAAGTTCTATTCTTATCCAATTTCAGTTCTAATCACAATGAAATCCAATTACTATTCAACTGTGATGAATTCCGCATCGCGCTAAACTCTATGTAACTGACAGCCCTTAACGTCTGAGCGTTATGTCAAAATCAGCAGGCGTGAGCAGTACCGTGATTAGCGCAATACCAAATGTCTCGAAAGTTATGGATCGTACGTAGTCCTATCACGGTTCAATCACCGAATATTTACCGCGATTGCAGCCCTGAATGAAATAGAACCACTAAACTGAGCATTCGTTGTTCCTTTTTATCTGATTAGCCACTGAATGTAGTGTCAACGCATAAACTGATAAGCGTAACCGCTAGGATCAAGAGTGATATCACTTTAATCTATCAACCATCATTGACTCACCTCAAACTGGATATTCTAACAAGAAGAACAACTAAAAGGCAAAAGCATAAAGCCAACTGCAGACGTATCCACTTCTTTGTAACCACTCGAAATATTGATAACATCGCGGAATATTCGCGAATGTACACTTGCTAGGGATCCACCGATAACTACACTATCTAGAATCAAAAGTACCTCAATATGATAAAAGATATGAAGTTGACACAATTATCAGTATACACCTTTTTGTAGATTAGTAATAATTTCACTTTCGGCAGGTTTTGGTTTAAAATGGGTATGAGTAAAGGTATTGTCATTATTTAAACAGTTGCAACCATGAAAGTATTGTATAACTATAGTACTATAAAAACAAACATTTTGTCATGAGCACTTATGGCCTAGCTCGTATCGGAGCTGAGATATTTGACTCATGAAGGTTCATGAAAAAGTAACCAAAACCTTTAAGAATCAACACAATTTCAATCAATCAATCGAAACATATTACCTATAAGCAAAATATACTGTAAAGAAATACAGAAGACACAAATCAAGGCGCTACCAAGCGATTTCTTCATACAAACTGAGGCCGAGATTCAGAGACGATTTTTTTGGTCTTAGCTCGAGCTAAGCGTGGCGAAAATGTATGGATTTTGACATACGGGAGTCCGAACTATGACTTACAAATCGTCTCTTAATCTCGGCCTTAGAAGTTTATTACACAGCTCCGATGCGGCCTAGCAATGAATGTGATGTTTTTTAATGTATCTTGAAAGGTCCTCTAAAAACCTATGTAAGTTGTATTACTGGCCACTCAACAAAAATGTCAATTTTTCCCCATACAACCTTACTCAAACCCATTTGCAAAATCTTTTTGAAATCCATCTAAGTAACGATAATGATTTCGATGACAGCGACTGCTTATTTAGAAAAGCAGTCAGGTAGCTACGTAGGATACTTTTAAGTGCATGAGTATGTGCGCTAAATACAGATGCACTCTGGTCATCGTCCTCCTGATTCTGATGGAACGGGGAACTGCTACGATCTGAGGTTAGGTACAGAGGAGAATTTAGGAGATGAGGATGAGGGGGCAGCTAAAAATGGAAATAGAGAAATTCAACTTGTCATCAATCATGTCGTTTGGTTCGCTTTGGGACCTAAAACAATCTAACCTTGGACTCTTCAGGCAGGTCTGTCTTACTCCACAGCTCAGGTACGCTTGACGGCCGATCCCCACCGAGGAGTGAATGGCAATAGGTTAGGTATACCGTGTAAACTTCTTGGTCAAATCTCATTAGACTTGCCGCCATTTTGTGAGTAGTTAATGCGAGACTTGAAAATCCTAGCGATGTGCACGGGAAAGAACAAAAGAGGAGACTATGTAAAGGAAGCTTTCATGTCTAATGACTCGGTTCATTTTTGTTTGCACGCGCGCCGTTTGTGACGGTTAATAGGTTATTCCCGAATTGTACGATAGGACAGGTGCAAATAACTTTGCACCTTATTGCCGTGTGGAGAGAGTCGCTATTTATTTAAATCTGTTTTAGAAGTGATTCTTCTATACGGGTAGTAGGTACTAGTATTTATTCTGTGCACTGGATTGGGTGTGAATGTTGTTACTGTTGAAAACACTAGCGAGCATATTTTAATGCTTTATCGAACTACCGTCATTTTTCACTGACCTTGAAACATAATCCTTAACAAAAAATATCCTTACCAGTTCAATCTAGTAGGTATAATCCAGTACAATGCCTAAGTACATGACCAGCAGACTGTGGCCGGGCTGGGACTGGGATGCGCGCGCGCAGGAGGGGCAACAATTTGCGACACGAGCAATATCCGGCCGCGCCCGGCCGCTCCATCCAGCGCGGCCATTAGAGATGCTTCAATTTGCATGTGATTGCTTTCGTAATGCTTTATTGTATAGGATTATGAGGGATTTTTACCCGACTACGGTAAAGCCAAAAGGAAGGGTTATGATTTTAGCAGTCTATGTGTGTGTGATTTTTAATTTTAGTTTTGGATTGAAGTTTTCTTGAGAGATTGTAAGAATCTGTATGATTTTGTCCGTTTTTGAAAGAAATGCCGACTGCTGAATCGAATTTCTTCAAATTACCTATTTGTATTTTAGTTAAATCTTTGTAGGTAGCGATGCTTGGATCAGGCGCGGCGTCTGATCATCATATCAACCGATAGACGTCCACTGCTGGACATAGGCCTGCCCCAAGGATCGCCACAACGACCGGTCCTGCGCTGCCCTCATGCAAGGGGTTTCCCGCCGCCTTCACCAGGTCGTCGGTCCACCTGGTGCGGGCCTAACGACGCTGGGCTTTCCGTTGAGTTTTATACATCTTGTTATGGAGAACAGTTGCATTACTTTAAGGGGTGATTGTACCCATGATACAGAACAACCTTCCCTAAGAAACCAGTAGGAAATTCGCAAAAAAATGTTGGGTTTTCTATACTAAATGCAATCAGCTGATCTAACGTTTGTAGTTTTGTATGAAAAGTCGATTTTTTTACGTATTTAGCAACATAGGGAATGTTCCTTTGGGAAAGTTGTTCAGTATCATGAATAGAATCACCCATAAAAGTACCTAATAAGTATCTAATCTACTGAACATTATAAGAGGGGTTAGAAGTGCAATTTGGCGTGAATCGTGTCGCCACAGGTTATGCAATGATTTGCATAACACCATAAGGCGCGCAGCGTGGTGCGAGCGAGAGGGCATGAGTAATAGTAGCAGCGTGATCAAGAAGACAAGTGGCGACAGCGGTCTCCGAAGCAAAAGCGCTACTTTGCATTTCTAACCTCTCTCAGGCCGAGATTCAGAGACGATTTGTAAGTCATAGTTCGGACTCCCGTATGTCAAAACCCATACATTTTGGCCACGCTTAGCTCGAGCTAAGACCCAAAAAATCGTCTCTGAATCTCGGCCTTATAATGTTCTGTGGACTAATCATATATACGTAGAGCTCTTCTAGTCTTGAAAAGGACGTCATCGGCAGTAGGTACTATGCTATGCTTATTGCGACTCCAGATGTCTGTCATCGAGGGACAAAGTTGAATCTGTTTATGAAAGTATAACACCAACCAACCAACCAACAGATTCATAAAATAACAATATCCAATTATTTGTGATAATTTTATTTCTCATGTTTGTCTATGTGCTATTTTTATCTCTCATGTTTGTCTATGACTTTTGTTTCATTGTGCAATATTTAGTACCAAAGAACGTTTAAAAACGTATATTTATACAATTTTCTACTCTTTTAAGAATATACAATTTTAATTATGTAAAAGAATACGGTACTTTGTAATCTAAACTATTTTGTTACCTATAAATTATTGGTAACAGTCACGAGTTTCTCGAACATTATATTCCTGAAACAAACACAAACGTTATTATTAACATAATAATAGGTACCTATTCGATCAGTAACTCAGGCCGAGATTCAGAGACGATTTGTAAGTCATAGTTCGGAATCCCGTATGTCAAAATCCATACATTTTCGCCACGCTTAGCTCGAGCTAAGACCAAAAAAATCGTCTCTGAATCTCGGCCTTAGAGTCTATAGTTATATGGGATAAAAGATAGACGTAATAGACAGCGTAGGCTGTTGAAATGGCTTATGATAAGGCCTCGTTGGCACCCTTTGGGTATGGAACCGTAAAAATAACGAAAATAAAAATTGTCATAGTACGAATAAAGCAAAAAGGAAAATCGGCATGGTATATAGGGTCCTTCTTAGGCCGAGATTCAGAGACGATTCGTAAGTCATAGTTCGGACTCCCGTATGTCAATATCCATACATTTTCGCCACGCTAAGCTCGAGCTAAGACCAAAAAAATCGTCTCTGAATCTCGGCCTTAATATGCTGACACTTTTTTAAGTGGATGACTTGATCGTCAAACTGAATAACTTTCTCTATGGCACATCGAAATCGCGAAAAAAAATCTGTTGTCCCATACAAAAGTGCAAACCTACTCGGAGACAAATGTATGGGACAGCTGATTTTGTTTCGCGGTTTCGATGTTGGTCCCATAGAGAAAGTTGTTAAGGGTATATTACTGTTGACGCGCTCCATACAAACGAAGTCTGGTGATATTTTCAATACTAACCAATTAAACTCAAAGAAATTTTGCAGAAACAATCTAGAATCAAATCTATATCCAGACTTCGTTTGTATGCAGCGCGCATTTACGCATTCGGAATAAACTTCTCTTAAGTTTGATGGTCTGAACATCCTCTTAAAAAACTGTCAGCATATTAAGTTGGACCCTGTAGATAGAAAGGTCAAAAATAAAATGTAGGTAAGTACTTATTAGCTTATCCTGGAAAAATAAAATAAATTGTCTTAAAAACCGAACCTCGAAATTAAAAAAAATACCATCAAATTATCAAATTCTGTCAGCTAGTGCGATAGGATATTTCAGTGTTTTGATGTTTTAAGTTATTCAATATTCATATAAGTAAAACTTCATATGTTTATGTCGTTTCGTACGTGCTCGATGGCATGTGTAGTTATTTGTTCTTCTCTGAATAAGTAGTTGTTATACCTACCTATGCATATTATTTTGTCCTTTACTGAGATTTCTAGACTAATATACCTACTAGAGGTTATGAGTAATTAAGTACACATTGGGTAAATTAAATTTAAATAAAGTCTGAATTTTTTCAACCATAGACAAACTTAACAACACTTTTTACTGTCAATCTGACAGGTTTTCCTCGACTTTAAGCCCGGCTTGCACCAACAAGTATGTAGGTTGAGTCACGTTGCAGGTTCTGACCCGAGCACTTGTCTCGCGTGTTGTTCGCGCGTCGCGTTTTTGCCTGCCACGAGGCTCCGCAATCCTCAATCTCTTCTTGTTCTTGATCAAAAACAATCCCTGAGATTGGGATAGATACTCCCATAAACTACTTGACATTGGCGGAAATGCGGTGCTAACGCACAAGCAAAAAGTCCATTAATTATAAAAGAAAAAAAAAAGTATGTAGGTTTAAACGTATTTAGTGATAGTTCTGTCTTTCACACTGCTCATGCAAATGAAAGTGACAGCATCATATTTCAACATGTTTAAGCCTATACTTCATTCAAAATAGCAACGAAATTTTAAGGCTATTTTGCATTACAGAAACAGAGATTTGAAACACTTCCTCTAACTTATCCTTTAAACAGCTTTAGTAACCTCCAAGATATGTAGTATAATGTATCCAATAAATTAATTACATTTGGGAATCAGAATTGACCAGAAAGCTAAATATGACTCGGAAAATATCGTCGTCCTTATTTGGAATGAAGTATAAATACTTTTTAGTGCAAGCCAGCCTTAATATTGCCATCTACTGTTTTTTTTTCGAATCTTGGAAAGCGCCTCATTTCCAGCAATATCGCAAAACAAACGAGGCGCACTTGAAAAACCATCCATGCTTCGAAACTGCCGCGATGTGGAAGTAAAAACTAACAGTAACCACCATTCAAGGGCACTTCCTCCCCGGCTCAATGGCCCGGCATCGGTTAGGAAGGAGCTGATCGAAATGACTCACCAAGCTGTCGAGTCGTGGGCTAGTGGCTGCAAGCTCGCGCGGCCGTTGACCTGCCCACGAAGATGCCGTGTCTCCATTACGCTGCGGATTTGTACAATACATAAATAACTATAGACTCCAAAGTCTCATATAAAATCTTAGCAAATTGTTGTATGAATTGACACAATAACCCACAAATCGAGTGTGCAAGCTGTTGGATGGCGCTAATATTAAACTTAGCCGTCTTTGGTATCTTTTCTGTAAGCTAGTTGACAAAAGAGCTCTTTAGGGTGTCTGTTGGAGCGTTGATTGTTTATCTAGTTCTGTAATACAATATAAGATATCAATGCATAAACACCTTTGAAACTGCGGTTGCGGTATCTTTAATAAAACTGGAACAGGTACAGTCGCCATCAGATATATCATAGCAAACAAGGTGGTCAAATATTTCTAAGCAGTTCTTATTTTCAATAATTTCTTTACACATAACTAATCAAAAATATCTAAACGGCTAGAACATCAAATATATCTACGCAATCAAGGTGATCATAAACATCTGAGCAGCTTCGGAAAAAAGAACTTATTCCGTTACATTACAATTTTAAATGACTTTGTAAAGAAGTTATTGAAAATTAGCTGTTCACATATTTATGACACAATACACGTTTAGATATAATTGGTAAATTTACTGTAATGAAGCTATTGAAAATAAGCACTGCTCAGAAATATTTGACCATTGAAATTTTATTTGCGTTAGAGCAGGAGTGCGAGTTTTGAAATTCATTCGTTGAACTCAGCAGTTGAAAATGTCAAAATTACTATGGATATATGCATCTTTCTATTGCTAATTTGACTTTCAAAAATAGCACTCCTGAAATACCTACGCATTTTGAAAGTCAAATCAGCAGTAGACAGATGCAAATCTCCATAGTAATTTTGACATTTTCAACTGCTGAGTTCAGCGAATGATTTTCCAACATCGCACAATCATCCAGGTCTGTTCTATAATATAAAACCCACTCATATGTTTAAAGTACGTAACTTACCCAGTTAGGTACCTATTACATATTATAACGACCGGGAAAATAATGTATTCATTTGATTGATAACAATAAAACACATGGGAATTATATACCTACTCGTATGTATTATTCATTATACGGGGGTATAGTATACCTACCTATGACTTTGACTATTTATATGTGGACTAGTTACGCGTGTAATTCTTCTAACAAACATTTCTGCCACTTTTTGCGGGGGGCGAGGTAACATGAAATCCGCAACTTTGGATTTTATTCCCCATAACTTTAGATTCTAATTTTGAATGTTAATAATCATGAAAAGTAGTCTCGTGTGAACCCCAAACGTTCTAAGTTCGAAGTTATTGTTTAATAGTTTAATAGTTTAATAGTTTATTAGGTACACCAACGACACATTCACAAATTTGATTAAAGGTTTAAAAATACATGAGCATTAGGTCTTATGAATACATCACTTAAAGGTATACACAGCTTTCGTATGCATCAACAGTCAGGCAAATGTGATAAAGTAAAGGATTAAAATATGTTACACTATTAGATTAAATTATTTGAACATCACTTTATCAATTTTATTTCACAAAATAGATAATATTTAAACATTCATAACAAAATTAATGTGATATAAATTAGCCAGATAACAATTCAATACAATAAAATTCAAATCAATTTCAATTTAAAATACTGGTAAAAATATATTAGTACTAATATTAAAATAAAATAAAATGTATCACATTGTAACATTAAATTAGTTTAAAATGTAGGTAAATACTAAAGATAAATTTATTAAATCTTAGACACTTAAATTTTTAAAATTTGAACTAAATTAAATTAAATTAAATTATTCCAATGAAAGAGGACATTATACATATCTATTAAAATATCAGAAGTGTTTGTTAAAAATATGAGAGTTTTTACGTTAGTGATAACTGTGAATTGGTGGCCACGATCTTTTTTTTAAATTGATCTTGCGAATTAAAAAATATGTCAATGCCATGGTTGAGATTATGCAGATTATTGTAGGAGATCATCATTCGACTAAGTGGAGCTGTGAGTCTCATGTTAGTTCGGAACGTAGGTGTACAGAAAATTACACGATTCCTGGCTTTTCTAACACAACATCGGCGGGGAACGGCTATATTTAGTTCGCTGAGTACCTCTGGAATAAGAAGCTTACCCCCGATGATCTTTTGAAGTGTTACCAGGTCTATGACAATTCTACGGTGTTCTAGGGTCTCCAATCGTAAGTGGTTCAGCCTCCGTTGGTAACTGGAATCATAGGGGCAACATCTCTGTCTATAGACTAGATGTTTTGTGAAATTGCGCTGAACTCGTTCGATACGGCTGATATGTGACTTGTATGAAGGGTTCCAGGCAGGGGATGCATATTCAAGTGTGCCACGGACAAATGAATTGTATAGAATTTTTAGAGGGAGGATTCCCTTAAAATCCAGACAAGTCCTTTTTATAAATCCTAGCATTTTCGAAGCTTTGGCGACGATGCTATCAACATGCGGTATGAACGACAGCTTGCTATCCAGTAGAATACCTAGGTCACGTATGGTGTTAACACTTTGAAGCTGTGTTCCGTTAAGGTAATAAATGGAGGGGATCACATTTTTGTTTTTGGTGAAAGTTATGTGATAACATTTACTGGCATTGAGCATCATTTTATTATTAATGCACCACTCCTGTACAGCATCCAAATCGCGCTGCAATAACATGACATCTTCGGGGCTAAAGATTGATCGATAAAGCTTCAGATCGTCAGCAAAGAGAGAACACTCACTTGCCAAAATGACATCGACTATATCGTTGACAAAGACGAGGAACAGAATTGGACCCAAGTGTGATCCCTGAGGCACACCTGATGATGCCTGGTACAGCGACGATGTAAACCCTTTGACTACAACTTTCTGTTGCCTATCCAATAAATATGACTGGAACCACCGAAGCATCAATCCATGAACTCCGTAAGTCGACAGTTTCCGTAGCAAGATAGTGTGGTCTACTTTGTCAAATGCACTGCTAAACTATACCTTGTAAATCGCGTAAGTCTTGTATTCGTTATTGTACTAAGGAAGATAAGTTTCCTTTATATAATTGTAAGGAGTCTGAGTTGCATTTTAATATGCGTGTTCGGTTATGGGCTCAGCGTACAGTAAATTTTAGGTATGATGATCCGTTTGTAATGGAGCATAGGTTTTGTTATCGGTTTTTGGAGAAAGTGTTTTATGACATTAAAACACCTGACGTGAACGTAACGCTTTCAAAAACATTTGAATGTTATACTAATTGGACCATGGAGGTTTGTATGTGGTGGAATGAATTTTTGGGTAGTACTGGTTTAAAGCGTAAGCAACTTTATTTGTATGGTCCAACTAATGTCGGTAAGACTTCATTTATTGAGAGTATTATTAGACGTGTAAATATGAAGTATGTATTTTATCCTGGTGTTGGTAAATTCTTTATGCAAGGTTTTCGCCCTTCGTTTCATAAAATTATATTATTTGAAGAGTTTTCTTATAAATTTTGTATACCTTCTATGCTTAAGCGATTATTAGAAGGGCGAAAGTATGCTTACCCTGTTAAATGTGAAAGTGATTTAATTATTCAATTTAATGGTCCAATTATTTTTGTTAGTAATGAATTAGATGAAAATATGGATGAGGCGTTAAAGAGTCGTTTTTTGTTTGTTAGTTCGCAATTATAGGCTGTCTCCTTTAGTGATAAGGTATAAAATTGAATGTAAATGCACTAGATCAATTGTGCATACACCGTGGCAGAGGGGAAATGCTACCGCAAGGCTAGTCCTTATAATAAATATTCAATGACCTATGATCATTATGTTGAACGAAAAACAACTTAAGATTAATTTCATGAATTTTTCGTTTAAGGGCCTATGTCGAAAAATAATTGAAGCGAAATGGGCGTGTGACAGCTTATATTACTGCCTGATGCGAGAGAAAGAGATGGGGCGGCGCGCGCGCCTGAAACGACGCAAGCGTAAAACAAACTATTTAATTGTGATTGTACTATTTATGTAAGTTCATTTCTGCTCTAATCAAATTTTGTGAAACATCAATCTCTTTTTTTAAATCAAGTCTCATGTTTTTATTATTCACCGTTTAGCATTTCCAAGCGTTTATCGATAAAAACGGAGGCTACTTTGGCTAATGTTTCTATCGAGAAAATGTCTCGTAATCGTGTTTTGGCTCTAATCAAAATTTGAATTATATGTTCAATTTACATATATCCGCAAATCATACTCCTACTGTTAGTACTTCATGATAAATGATGCTTTGAGGAATCCTATTATTTTCACATATCCTCTTAAAATAAAAGTGCAATGCAACGTCAAAATGCAGTATCCAGGTGCAATGGAGACGCAATCGCTGCAATCTCCAAACCGCATTCTATTTAGACAGACTAAGCTGCACCTAGTGAAAGTATACCTAGATAGCTAACTGTATACTTTAACTATACTTCGTATCTTTCCTATTATAATACAATTTTCAGAATCTATTTTGACTCTTCATTCAAAACAGCACTAATTATTAGTCTTACAGTCAGTGGCACGTGCGTTCATTAAAGTTAATCCTCCATTAAATATCTTGGTAGCTTTTACTACGTCAACAAGACAAAAAGTGACGGCAAGAGATTTAATGGCGGATTGACTTTAATGAACGTACGTGCAATGAAACGTTAGTGTGTATATGAAAAGAGGAAAAAGGAACAAAACATTTCTAAAAGTATATAATAGAATAATATTTATTCTATCTATTATGGATCAGCCCTCCTAGACAAAGTGACATTCACAGTGAATGTATAAATTTATCATTAGCGATCGAAAAATTTTGACGATCGCTAATGTCAAATCCATACATTCTGTCATTTTCTACTAGCGTCAACGCCAATAGAAAGTCACTTTGTCTAGGGGGGCTGTTCAGCACGGCTAGCATGCCACCCACGACAAAGCGTTTAAACGAGAAAAACATCATGCGCGGTCGTTCTGGCATACGTAAAATAATAAAGATGGAGGCACATCGTTTTCTCGGGGGTGGCATGCGAGGCCTATTGGTCTGAAATAAATAATTTATCGATTCAAATGGATTTTTATCAATTTCTATAGCCTTTTGTATTGTCCCCGGTATAAAGAATAACAACAGCTTTCGTTTATTAAGATAGGCTATAGTTCAAAATAAACGACCGGTATCAATCGTGACTAAGTAAATTGAGTACCTATTGAAATTTGAATGAAATAGGGTACAATTGCGTAAAAAAGTATTTAAAATGCCAGTTCGATCGGTAAACAAAAACAAAAAAAAGAAAATGCTTTGTAGAAACTACATTAGGTACCTGCTTACTTTACTTTAACTTTTTTTTTCTTTTTTACTTGATTATTTGGTTTCAGATACTAATTATTATCTATCTGTATTTTGTATCTAGTGCAGCAGGTCATTTTAGAAAGTGTTTTGTAATTTTATATTGTTCAAGTGTTCGATTGTGGGAAAATTCAATTTTTTTGACATGTAGGTACCTTTCTTATAATAAATTACTTGTTTATAACAAATAACTACAGGGTCCTTCTTAATATGCTGAAATTTTTTAAGGGGATAAGCAAACCATCAAACCGAAATAGAAATCGCGAAAAAAAACAGTTGTTCCATACATCCGGATTCGGCGTCAAGTATGATTGCAGTTTTATATGGAACAGCGATCTTTTTTCTCGATTTCGACGAAGAGATGAGAAAAAAAAGAGAAGAGAATGTTATTTCAGTTTGATGATTTCATCTTCCCCTGAAAAATTGCCTCCGTAGCAACTGGACAGATTCTCAACTAGACAGATTCTTAACTGGACAGATTCTCAGCTCTGCCTGCTGTCATATTTATTAAGAAGGACCCTAAATACAATCCTCCGAAATGGAATAGGCAGCATTTGACAGTCTCAATATTTTCATATGGCAATGCAACACTGCATGACAAACAATTTTAGTCATAAATATCCATAGATGTCGGATATTGATTTTTCCTACTCCTATCTTCTTTGATTAAATTCATTGCGTGTTCCGAGACAGATTAGAGTCATCCCCCGGGCTCGCTGGACTTCATTGTCTAGCGTTATGAATGGTCGCCGCTGTTGATCCTGGTTTTCAGGAGTTGTTACAGCGGTGGGGATGTGTGGTGGGCACATGCCCGAAAAAGAAAAATAATAGCCATAGATTTGTCTGGGCTCATCGACCAAAACCAAGCATCATTGTGGATTTGTTGTAAAATTCGCGCAGTAGTGACGCACGCGCATGCTCGGAGCGCTGGACCGCGACCAAAGAGGCGCGGCGAGCAAAACAAACATTACAACATGATTTATTTGAACAATCTTCCCGAAATATATCACATTGCTTGTTTTACTCTTGCGTAACTTATCGATATTGCGAAATTGTTTATAGATTCCAGAATTGAATCAGTAGATAAGAAAACGGCGGCAAGACGAAATGTAGGTAATGCGTAAAGCCCATCACAGAGAGCTATAATATACAAGGTGTTACAAAAGTCAAAATAAATATTTAAAACTTTTAAGGGGGTTGTTTAGACCATCAAGCTGAACAACTTTCATTATGGGACCAACTTCGAACTCGCGAAAAAACAATCAGCTGTCCCATACATTTAGCTTGAGCAGATTTGTATGGAACATCAGCATTTTTTTTCGCGATTTCGATATTGGTCCCATAGTGAAAGTTTGATGGTCTAAACCCCCCCCCATCCTCCAACACACACCCCAACTTAAGTGTTTATTTGTATTTTTGTAACACCTTGTATAGGGTCCTCTTAATATGCTGACAGTTTTTTAAGGCGATGATCAGACTGAACTCATCATACTGAACATGATCAGACATACTGAACAACTTTCTCCATGTGTCCTAGGTCAAAAAAAATCAGGTGTTCCATACAAATCTGCAATCTTACTTGACCAAAATGTATGGGACAGTTGTTTTTTTTTTGTGACTTCGTTGTTGGTCCCATAGAGTGGTTCAGTTTGATAGTCTGATCATCCCCTTAAAAGTGTCAGCATATTAAGAAGAAACCATTACTTATAAAGCAGTTCCGTCACTGACTGACAAACACCG
Organism: Agonopterix alstromeriana; assembly: GCA_963924505.1. Lineage (NCBI taxonomy): Eukaryota > Metazoa > Arthropoda > Insecta > Lepidoptera > Depressariidae > Agonopterix > Agonopterix alstromeriana. The sequence goes on along the minus strand of OZ004663.1, from coordinate 3,307,413 downwards.
CAGATTTCATGTTTCTATTCTTTGTTTAGGCACAAAGAATAGAAACATGAAATTTGGAATGCTTACTTACATATTCTACAGACCATGTAGGGGTGCATTAAGAAATGACTTTTAGATAATAAAACCCTAAAGGGGTACCACGTGGTGTTTGAGTTTCCTAAATCTAGTATTTATATTACCTATAGGATAGCTCTGTCCTAAAAATCATACGCCAGCAGTGCGATATTTGAAAGTCAAATCAGCAGTAGAAAGATGCATATCTCCATAGTAATTATGAAATTTTCAACTGCTGAGTTCAACGTATGAGTTTCAAAAATCGCACTCCAGAACGGTCACTCCCGCCCCCCTCTGACTTTAGATACCCCACCTCACCTCCCACTTGAGGGGAAACTTGAGGGGAGCCGTGCAAGGGAATGCAGTCAGGCACGCGCACCCGTTGGATTTAACTAAATAAAATATGTATATTTTATTATTACCCTCTCAGTAAAATTAAACGTTGCAAAATAATGCAAATTCACATTTTCAGTGATTCTTCAGCTTAAATACTATTTTAATAACAGAATGAACTATTAAAAGTAACGAAAAGTACCTATATAATGATATTCATACGATGCGTGGTAAGTCAACCTTACACATATGTCATGCACAATTTGCGCAAAGTGCGCATGTGCGAATGTCATCATGTCAAATCTAAAACGTTGTTTGAAGTGCCGGACCTGTGGCACACGGCCCCGAAACTCATGTCCATATTCATTTTGAAACTTGTAAATGAACCAAATTCAGGCCGCAAACAAGTCGTAGGGTTATGAAATCTCGGTTCTTTCAGTACTGTTTAATAAAGTTCAAGCTACGGAACAATTCGGATCGCTGCTACTGAAGCAGTTATAATCGACACATCGACTTCAACCGACCGACATCGACACAGGCGACAGTATGCTTGTGGAGACCAAGCTTCATAGTATAGCCCACCGCCGCAGAGTAGCCTGCTTGTCGGTCTTCTACAGATAGTACTTCGGTGAGTGTGCCCAAGAGCTTCATGAGCTCATCACGCCGTCCCCTTTCTACTATCGGACATCCAGACGCACAACGGGATATCACCCCTTCTTGGTTGACATCCCACATAGTCGGGGAAATCTACGGATTTTTGTATGGAGAAGGTTGCATTAATTGCACTTTTGGTGATAATTTGGAATATAGTAGATAAAACCTGAAAATCATAAATTCTCAATAATCCCCGATTTTTTATTGTGTATTATTGAATAATTAAGACATTTACAAAACATTAAATTTAGGTATGAACAAAAAATGGAAAACTGGTGATTTTGTACAGGATGGCTTCATTCAATACGTTTTATTTATAACAATAATAATCCCCGGTTAATACCGTAAATTTGAGTAGATATTTAATATTTTGTAAGTTTCGAAAATTATAACCTCAAAACTAAATTATTTACTGTTTGTTTGTACACATTAAATTTGCCATGTGATAATTAACTATCTCTTTTGCTAGTATGCTGGAAGAAATATATTTCGAAATAAGCTTGCCCTTTGTACATTTATATCGATTTTAAGGTATTTCTCAGGTTCCTGAGCCAATACAACCACAAAATCTCGACAGAACTGTTATAATCTAACAATAATATTATTTCAAACACAATTTACTGAAGTGTCTTTAATGCAATCTCAAACCTTATTTTTCCTAGACTAATATCCGCGCCAAGCGTCTTTCAGGACCTTTTATAATGCGCACAGCCAAGGAATGGAATGCCCTGCCTGCGCTTACAACCCGAATTCCTTTAAAGTACGAGTGAATAGGCTTCTTCTGCGAAAGCTCGCTACATCTTCGACCCCATCTTTGTCCTGAGGACTGGATTGAATTTTTAAGCAGAATAGAGGTTGCAATTAATTCCTAGTGCTGGAATTTTCATTTTAAACCTACCTATCATATTGTGGGATGACGAAAGGGCCTTGCAAATCTAAAATGTAGGCCAGACACAGAAAATGATGTCGAAGATTTAGACAACACGATTGATCGGATAAAGGATTGGACGTATATGGGGGAGACGAACCTTTTATAAATATCTTCGACGATATTCAGTCTCTTCAAACATTAGAAGTATATGGTGACCGCCCAGGGTCTTTTGTCCTTGAAGTAAGTATATAGAGGGCTACGGCGGCGTCGGCGGCGGAGGCGGCGGCGGCAGCGGCTTGGACTGTGAAGGCTGGTCCACAACAGGCCCCGGCAGGATATATATACCCGGAGCCGTGACGGGCGGCGGCAGTTGTTCTTCCTTTATTGGCAGGTAGCCTCTGATAAAAAAGAAAAAATAATAAATGTACTACGATAACCTAAACTGCTGTAGAAATATCCGAAATCTTTTTTGTTTATGTGTTTACAATTATGTGCTTTAACGGTCAACCTTTTAATTAGGCTTTGGTCAAACAAGGAACCCTTATACTTTCGTCCATTCTGTCTGTCTGTCTGTAAAATTGTGTCTTTTCAGTACATAAAAACGTTGAAAAATAACGGTAATTTCACTTTTTCAGTAATTCTTTAGCTCAAATTACTATTTTAATAACAGAACGAACAATAAAAAGTATCGAAATGTATGACGCTAAATGCAAAGCCCGGCTTTCAACCAAGTTTGCTCAAAGTGCCCATGTGCAGACGACATTTAGATATTCAAAAACGTTCTATAGAGTGCCGGACCTGTGGATATGGTTTTAAGGTGTCCCAAACTCCAAATCAAGCTATTTTACAATTTACGCCTGTTTTTTTGTTTTTTCTAGCATGACGCAAAAACTACTGAACCGATTTTGATGAAACTTTTTTGTATGATATTTGACTTATAATATGGTATACAGGTATCTTTATATCTTTATATGCTGGGAGATTTTTAATGGGAAGATCAGACTGTTAAACCAAACAACTTTCTCCATGGCACCAACATCGAAATAGCGAAAAAAAATCTGCTATCCCATTAATTTGGCTCGAGTAGGTTTGCAGTTTTGTATGGAACAGCTGTTTTTTTTGCGATTTCGATGTTGGTGCTTTAGAGAAAGTTGTTCAGTTTGACGGTCTGATCATCCCCAAAAGTGTCAGCATTTAAGAAGGACCCTATACAGGGTGTAAGTGACAGCCTAGCAAATACTGAAACGGTGAACGCAGACCATCAAACTAAAGAACGTGCACTATGGAGCGGAAACGCGAAAAAAAATCAGCTGGCCCATACATTTGAGTCGGGTAGGTACAGCAGTTTTGTATGGGTAGGCTCCATAGTGAAAGTTGTTCAGTTTGATAGTCTGAGTTCACCGTTTCAGTATTTGCTAGGCTGTCACTTACACCCTGTATAATTTCTGTGCAGGAAGTCGCGGGTAAACAATAGTTAATAAATAAATGGAGTGTTTCTCCCCAATCATATCCAGCTGACTTTGATCTTGACTTTGGCAAATGAATATAAATTGCGAAGGTCAGGCCGTGGCAGCCAGGGCTGCCAGATTGTATAATTGAATACAAAAACTGTATAATTGGGTAGCAGTTTGTATCCTCTATGTATCCTGGACTTTCATGTATAATTGGATACAAAACATATATTTTCAACTGAAAAGCTCTGCTTGAGTTGGTAAATGGCAGAAGAGTAAGATAAAAGCCGCTATACTCAGTCACATTATGATTCAATCGAGCAAAAACGCTATGTTTCGTACAAATTTTGTAAAATGTTGTCTCTCGGTTCAACCGATGCCCAATAGATCCTGTGAAGTTGAAGAAATACCTGTTGGGAATGAAAAAATCGACTGAAGTTCAAATTATGTGATAAATAATCATAAAAAACATAATTTTTATTTGTTTCTGAGGTTTTTACACTTGTATGTATCCTGCGAGACAATTTTGTATAATTTCGGGAACCTGGCTGAATAATTATAAAAAATCTACTGGCAGCCCTGGTGGCAGCGGATCTAAGTGAATTATCACCTCCAATGGAACTTGGCCTTGATGCCACACCGTCTCGTCTCTGAGCCAGCGCTATGAGATAATGTGTAACTACAAACTGACCGTTTTCTATTTCATTGTATGCAATTTGTAAGACGAATGAAATGAGTGTCATTTTGATATGTAGGATTTTCTTAAGTGTCTTTACGATACGAAAGGGTTTAGTCAATAGGTACTTGAAACACAATACATAGTATTAATTTATGTACTTTGTACTTTGAGTAATTATTATAAGGAATAGCCTTGCGGTAGCATTTCCCCTCTGCCACGGTATAAGCACAATTGATCTTGTGCATTTACATTCAATTTTACACCTTATCACTAAACGAGACAGCCTATAATTGCGAAATAATAACTTCGAACTTAGAACGTTTGGGGTTCACACGAGACTACTTTTCATGATTATTAACATTCAAAATTCGAATCTAAAGTTATGGGAATAAAACCAAAGTTGCGGATTTCATGTTACCTCGCCCCCCGCAAAAAGTGGCAGAAATGTTTGTTAGTAGAATTACACGCGTAACCAGTCCACATATAAATAGTCAAAGACTTTGTAACACCATGTGTAGACACATGGTGCTACAAAAGTAAAAATTTACATTTCAAACCATCAAAATAAACAACTTTCACTATGGGACCAACATCGAAATCGCGAAAAAAAAAATCTGTTGGCTCATAGGACCTATAGTAGATTTGTACCTATACTTTAGTATGGAAAATCAGATTTATTTTTCCCATAGTGAAAGTTGTTCAGTTTGACGGTCTGGACGGGACGGACATCATCCCCTTAAAAAGTGTCAGCATATTAAGAAGGACCTTATATGATCACATGATCAGCTCACGAGCTCTGAGTACCTTCCTAGTGAGACAAGTCTAATATGTTTATCAAACATGTGCTAACAAGACGCAAACATCGTGAATGCAAAATGAATGCACACCGTGTGTTGTTCAATATTGAAGTCGTTTGGTATTGTTACTCGTATCGTAAACCTACCAACAACATTATAATTAAGGTCATAGTTAATTTTGTACTTTTGCCTTCTTGGATTTAGTCCGGCTTGCACCAACATGTAGGTATGTAGGCTTAAACGTATTTAGTGATAGTTCTATCCTTCACACTGCTCATACAAATGACAGTGACAGCATCATAATTTAAACATGTTTAAGCCTAAATACTTTTGGTTGTTAAGACCATCAAACTGAACAACTTTGACTATGGGGTCAACATCGAAATCGCGAAAAAAAAAACAGCTGTCCCATACATTCAGCTCGGGTAGATTTGTAGCTTAGTATGAAACATCAGATTTTTTTTTCGCCATTTCTTTATTGGTCCCATAGTGAAAGCTGTTCAGTTTGATGGTCTAAACCACCCTTTTAAATGTTTATTTGTGTCAAGGTAATCGAAATCAGATTCCCAGTGGGAGCGTAGGTTCGGATCCTACCGACTGCGCCATGTCAAGGTACAGGTGACGTGTAATTCAAACCACGGTTCGGTTTAGACTGGTGTATTATTCAGTTACCTACACTGGCAATTTGTATTTTTGTAACACCTTGTAGAGGAGAGGATGGAAGGGTGCCCTAAGAAAGGATTTTTCTCGAATAAACCCCGATAGGAAGCGGGTATTACAAACTTCACGCGAACGTAATCGCAGGCAAGAGTTAGTCTTTCAATTTATTACGAGAATTTCCCCATTTCGTATGTTTAAGGGGATATAATTCGGAGCGCGCTTCATACAAACGTACTGTGGTGATATTTTCAATACTAACCAATTAAAGTCAATGAAATTTTGCTGAAAGTCTTGTAACAAATTTCTATGCTTGTATAGATTTTCGTTAAGATGTATAGTTTTAAAGTAACAGTGCCTCAAAGTTTTCCTTACAAATCTTAAATGTTAAATCCTAGCATTGAAACTGTATATTTTAACGAAAATCGGACTCCATACAAGCATAGATATTTGTTTCAAGATTGTTTCAGCAAAATTTCATTGACTTTAATTGGTTAGTATTGAAAATATCACCATAGTACGTTTGTATGGAGCGCGCTCCGAATTATATCCTTTTAAAACATATGTTGGCATTATTTGTTTTCAATACCTACTTAAGTAGATGAAACAAGTTATGATTTTGACTTCATGAGGCTAATAAGCATTTCTTTCGAATCAAGTCCATACCAATATTTTAAATGCGAAAGTCTCTCTCTTTAAATTTGTAGTCATTTATTTTTCTATTTCATCATTCTGTATTAACTAGTGTTTGTAATTAATAATATAAAGTCTGTGAACCTACCCAAAAGAAAAACCCACAGAGCGACATGGCCTCAGGCCAAGAACTTTAAAATAGATTTAAAAAAAAAGTCTCTCCGTTTGTTTGTTACGTTTTCACGGCTAAACCGCTGAACCGATTTTGATAAAATTTGGCATGCGAATAGCTTGAACCCTGAGGAAGGACAGAGGTATAAAAATCCACGCAGACGAAGCCACAGGCAACGGCTAGTTCAAAATAAATATCTTTAATCGAAATCATTAAGAAATACACAAAGTCACAATGTTAACCAACAATATCACTAACAAAAAATTTAAAAATCTGAAACAATTTTCGAAAAAACATTCGTCTTCATCTGCTGGTTCTGGATTTGGTTCTGGGGTAGCTGCTCTGCCTCGATACCCATACTTGGTACGTTGACTTCTATCTTGATCAACTGATTGCTTGGATCAGAATCCTGACCATCTTGACCTTTTTTGTCCTGGGCTTTTCCATTGTCTGCGCGCTCTGATCTGCTTTTACTGCTGTTGGAACCGAGGTCACCACTGCAAGAAATTGTATATTTTAAAACACTACCAATCAATAAACAAAATGTTCTTTATTGGACACCAAAAACATCCTTGTTTTAAAAAAAGAAAAGTTTTAGGTGGAAAATTAATTTCAATGGCAATATAAGGTCTAACAAAATTAGCTGAAACTATTTTAAGGGTATGATCAGACCGTCAAACTGAACAACTTTCTCTATGGGACCAAGATCGTTATCGCGAAAAAAAATCTGCTGTCCCATACATTCGGATCGAATTAGGTTTGTATGGAACATCAGATTTTTTTTTCGCGATTTCGACATTGGTCCCATAGAGAAAGTTGTTCAGTTTGATGGTCTGATCATCCCCTTAAAATAGTTTCAGCTAATTTTGTTAGACCTTATATAATTCTGGCAAATGATAAAAAAAACGTAAAAAAAACAAAGGCAAAAAAACATACCGTATATAAATCCATAGTAATCCTGCCAAAGGAACAAAACCCCCTGCCAAGTTGTTTTCGATGGGAAGAGAGATGTAAAAATATCTTGTTTACGGCGTGAAAAGAGGTATTTTATGATGCCAAATGGCACGGCATTGGCAGCGGAGTGGCAATAGGTAGGTAATACAATAATCCCTGGCCTAGCGACCAGTAATCAGCTGATTTCGATTATTATTAGAAGAACTGGGATTGTTCCAGAAATAAACAATAAATAAGCAATACGTAATTGTAACGGAAGGGCTCGTTCGCGTAGTGGAGCTTCGGTATTGGAAACGATCACCGAAGCTAAGCAATGTAAACGTGAAACTAAGCGACTTCACCTGCTGCAGGTTCTGCGGGAAGGAAATGGAAACTCCCCTGCACATTCTCTGCGATTGTGGTCCACTAATGCGCAAACGAAGAATCCATCTTGGCAGACAGGTACCGACCACAGATGAGATACAAAACCTCCCGGTTAAAAACCTACTGCGATTTCTAACTGCTGTAGGGATTAATAGGGAACTGTAGAAAGGGCGTTCACAAAAGATCAACAATGGTCGAAGTGGCACAGGCTCAAGTCTTTTAAGGCCCCATTCCCTCAATAATAATAAACGTCAAGTCCGGTCTTTGGATGGGTGACCGTTTAGAGGTATTTCATCTCGAGCGTTTCCATGCTAGGCACGTTAAGCAGTTGGTCTCGGATAGTTCCGTCAGATGGCGTTGTAACTATTCGTTAAGCCAGGTCAGAGGCCTATTAAGGCGGCTTGAAAATTCTCTGACAGGCAAGGTGACCACTAACTTGCCTCCACCAACACGCACTGGGCCTGCGTGATTGAGTATGGCCCAATCCCTCTCACCCTTATTCGTGAGAGGAGGCCTTTGCCCTGCAGTGGGATTCCACAGGCTATAACTTACGTAATTGTTTATATTTAACGAGTAAACTGAGCTGCATAGCGTAGTCTCTATACAGGGTAGCCCAAAGTCATGGATCAAACGAAATGAGGTGATAGCTGAGCTCATTTCCAACCAAAAAGGTCAAGTAAGTACCCATTGTTCATGGTTCAAAAGTTATGATAACTTTTTGTTTTTTTCAAAACTATCGCATAGTGCAATCTCGTTAGAAAATCACAGCATTGACCACCAACGTGAGTTTTTTGTTTAATTACTTTTTGCGTAAGCACTATGCGATATTATGAAAAAAACAAAAAGTAATCATAACTTTCGAACCATTAACAATAGGAACCAAACTTACTTGATCTTTTTGGTTGGAAATGAGCTCAGCTATCACCTCATTTTGTTAGATCCATGACTTTTGGGCCACCCTATATATCTCCTTGATAAGAACTGTTTAACAATTATTAAGTAGGTACAGTTAGCGTCGATTATAGTTCTATTAAGAGTTCAGTCTTTTAAATCTGTCTATGCTTTATAATTTATTTTACTATAGTACAAATTATAGATTCCTTTTGCTGTTTATTAGATACTAATCTTCTCTTGCATGCATGCATATGCTCACGACTATATTCCGCGAGGGTGTAGTCAGAGATATTCTGAAACCTCAGAACATCCACGTTTCACCAGTATTACCGAAACTCTGTCTAGTGCGACGGGGGGTGGGCCCGTCGCCATCTTCTCTTAATTATGTTAATAATAAGAAACCCACAGAATTGCTCGTTTTTATTTCATGTTTAACTCTAGGCATATTAAATGCAATATACACGGTGTAACAAAACACCCTACTAATATTAAGGATGGTTTAGATCATCAAACTGAACAACTTTCACTATGGACACAACGTCGACAAAAATTAAAAACAATCAGCTGTCCCATACATTTAAGTCGAGTAAAAGGTACTGCAGTTTAATATGAAACAGCTGATTTCTCGATGTTGGCTCCATAGTGAAAGTTCGAAACCACCATGGTCTTAACCACCCTTTAAATATCACAGCGCCCGCGGCATGATGCCGCGATAAAGCTCTATCGCGCCATAGCTCCCTTTCTTTTTGCGCGCGAACGAACGAGTTAGCAGGCGCGATAAAACGTTTATCGAGGCACCATGCCGCGAGCGCTGGAGTCTTTTGTTACACCAATGTAAATCTAGTGAGACGCCGACTAATATTATATCCTCAATTACGATTTGTCTGCCTCATTACAGCGACTGGGTATAGTACCTAGGTCTCCGTTTAGTTTCCTGGACTACAGAGCGTGGGCTAGGCATCCTGCCAGTCTGGTCTAGACTCTAGGCTACACCCCCGGGCTTACACCTACGTAAGAAAGTGATTTGTTTAGGCATAACGGATGATGCAAATTTTCTTAGTAAATCTGTTTGAATTAAATCAATAACAAACTATTGTAGATACCTATTAGTTCCGGAAAGACTGTTTGGTAAACGTGGGAGTTGGGAAATTGTAATACCTACTTGAGTATTCGCATTTTACTTGAAAATTAAGCTATTTGAAGCGGTTTGAAATTTTTGTAAGAAATTTTGACAAGACGACAGCTAGAGAGGGAATCCTTCCTTCCCTCCCTTTTGGGTTCAAATTAAAGGATCTATTTGGTCAGGGACTAGGTATATTTTAAAACTAATTTTAATTACTGCATACAAAAAGAGTTGTAATTTAATTCCTAGTACTTATCTACATAATTGTCACAAACTACTTAACCGCTAGGTAGGTACATGCTAGCAAACATGTTGGTGATGGAATGAATCAAAGAGACTGAAATTATTCGCAGCCGAAAACATTACTGACTAGATTTTCGCTTCCTCCTGTATTTTATTTTCTTTCGAGGCTTATTCTCCTTCATAATCAAACTAGCCTATGATAAAATAACAAACAGCGCATAAAACGGGCAGGTAAATCAAAATATCCTTATAAATAAATCGACCAAGACTTGCGTGAGCATGAAATCGATTGGCGTGGTCCGTCCGTCCGTACGTCCGTCCAAGCCGCAGGGAGCTCGCACACGATGTTTATGGTCTATAAATTATAATTAAACAACTCCGCTTGCCGCCAGTCGGGTATTAAACATTATTCCTCAGTTAAGTGTTTATTTGAATAACTTTAACGCGGAAGTCGTAAGTTAAAGCTGCGCTAAGTGGAAAAAGAAAAGTCGAGGGGTCCAGAGTTATGTAGCACCAATTGAAGAAAGAACCTCCCCGAGTGACGTACAAACGTACTGATCACCGATACGTCTAGTGCACCCTTACCGATCAGCAAACGCCTATTGAAACTCCTGTAAACAAGGATACAGCGGCGCCGCAAACAGCGGCGACCACTCACGACACTAGGCAATGAAGGAACTTGGAACCTGCAACGAATTTAATAAAAGAAGATAAGGAGTAGGAAAACAAATACCCGAATGCTGATTGACAAATCTCTTCACCGCGATCGATAGCAACTAGAACTCAATGACATGCCTTCGACTAGACAGAAGCAGAAGGAAAAAAACGTTGTCATAATGTCGTACCAGGAAGTCTAGACAGGATTAGGTGGAGCGATCGCCAATCCTGCTCTAAAATAAGATGAACCATAACAATAGCTCCAGGAAGGCGGCATAAGGAAAGGCTAAAAGGACCAGATACACAACTAAAACAAAAACATATCATTGGGATCATAAGCGATTATATTTTAATGAACGTAAAGACATGCATTAATAAGTTGCAGGAAAATTTTAGTCTGCGATAAACAGACTGCGTAGATAGATAGGTATGTAATTAATGAACAGATTTTGGCACATGCCCACGAACGGTCGCAACTCGGGAGAGTCCACGCCTCAAACTTGACCGCTTTTTTTGTGTGATAACATATCATTAGTGGTTTATTCTTGTTCCCTTTTAAATTTATTTCCAAATGGAACTTAGGGAACAAATACATCATTTTCCAGTGCCTCATTTTTCATTTGTCTCTTTCGCAGCGTCGAAGGAAAACATCTGGGATGTGTGCTGTATTCACGATATATTAGCGTAGGTAAGCATACTTCTCGTCAAAAACAGCTTATTTGACTTGACAAATAAAATGTTTATCATCGCTACAACTTCACATTCGCTGATGCAGAAGATCCGGTTCCAATCGCCAGTATCATCCTTCATCAGCCAGACAAATTGGCAATATGCTCTTCTTTCTCGAGTCATCTACAATTCCTTTGCTTTCCACTGTTTATTGGCTTCGTTAAAACTGATGTCGACCATCTGGCTAAAGGCACAAAGGTGTGCTAGGTCGCGGTATCCTTTGGCCGCCATTCTGCCACTTTCTTCATCCCAATCTAAGTTCCAGGATCTAGTTGAGATTCGTAATAAAATTAAAATGAAAAGAATAACCCGACATCAACTCTAACATTGTTTGTCTAGCTATTTGTGCGTCTTGGCAGAAGTCCAGTCCCCGGCAGCGCGGCGATAGCGTGACGTCCCTTGATGTTGGATCAAAACGCAGCCAAGATCTGTTTTTTATAAACACCTTCAGAGGAGTTTATTTCTCTTTTTACTTACAATCCTACAAACACCGTTTTTATGTTGTATTGGAGTTTATATCTTATTTTGTGGAAGGTCACACCGGACAAGTTAATTTTTGTTGGCACTAGATAGCGTGGAAGCTGTTTCCAAACCAATAACTGCAAATAAAACTTGTTTGCTTATTATGAAAATCGATATAGCTCTCGCATATCAGATTTTTATATTCATCTCTTCTGTGAGCTCGCTGGACTTCATTGTCTATGTTTAGTTGTTATTGAGTGGTCGCAGATGTTGATCCTGGTACAGGTATTTATTATCTATAGTGGAGGGGATTAAAGTGCCTAATTTACTTATTATTATTATATCAGCCGTCGCTGTCCCATTGTTGGGCAAAGGCCTCCCTCCGTTCTCTCCATGCGTCCCGATTTTGCGCTTCGTTAGGCCAGTATGAATGCCGAATAAAAAAAAAAACACCCAATGTCGAGTAACGTATAGTGTCGCGCGGCCAGATTATGATAGTTTTTTATAGTTTTATGTATGTACATTATACACACAGTGTGTACATAAAAAAAACCCTGGAATCTGATGAAATAATACACATTATTACAAAAGTACAAAACAATTGAAAGATTACGTCATTTTCACCGCTATCTCCACACATCAGTACCTAACCCTATCTCAATAATCTCCAACTAAAGATATGCGCCGACTCGGGCTTCGCCGTCACCCGAACGGTCGCCTCACACCCGCGCCGGCCGTTATTTGAGTGCGCACCCAGCAACGAGCTATTTACGTGCGTCTGCGGCTGCGCACTGCGCTGCGCGGTGCATCAACCCCGCATCTGTGACACTTGCTAAACGTTTACTATAACTGAAGCACACTGTCACATGATAGGCACCTATAGTCTTGCTCTTGGTGTAATTAACTGCATAGCTTCACGAGCAGCGACTTCTGAATGCTTCAGTTAATTCTGATTTGATGCACCTTAATTCCCCGGCAATTCTGACGTGACTACTCGTATGTATAAGTCATTATAATTATAGCATAATTGACACGCGATGTCAGTAAATAGAAAACTTATTACTACAGTATCAGACCTGGGTGCTCTTAGGCCGCGTTGCTAAGTCCTTAACCTTTCTCGCAATTATCGATATTTCTGGACGTTTCACTGTGCCGATCAGAATTCCACTAAAAACTGTAATTGTATGCAGAAGATGCTCCATGAGCTGTACAAGTCCGTTATAGAAAAGAAAATAAAACTAACGAGGTGAAAATAGGTATCTTATTCATCATAACACCTTACGAAGCGATGTTAGTTAAATCCTGTTTTAGTATGCATTAGGTAAAGGAAGTATTCAGTAGGTAATATGACAATAAAACTGTTTCTGTAAGTCGTCGTTTGAGGTTCGTGCAAATCCTCTTCTACACGAGGATGTTTCTTCGAGCATTTCGTCAGTAAATCAATGCACCGGACGGGCGGACACACTAACTATTGCATTTATGCAGTTGCAGTTACATCCGCCCACCGAGTCCGGTAAGTAAGGCTTGGGACTATTCTGTATAGACACTGCGTATCTCAGCTTTTACCGCCTTTTACCAACTCGCTAATTTGCAGTCAGAAATTTTCAAGCTTCAAGCCCTCCTAATATATCTTATCTTTTAATACAATCTAGCTGATTAATCAAAAACGTCAGAAGCCATAAGGCGGTCTCAAAAATCTCGGAGGTCTCAAAAAAGGCTTTCTGCTCACACGATAAGAAGAAGGAGAAGAAGAAGCTGACTTATCCGTGCTTTGGGAAGCTGGCGGAAATGACTTTTATAATCCAGATGGAAAACATAACAGCTTTCACGCATCCAAAGACGTATAATTTCGAAAAACTAAAGATCATTCACACCATCGCACACTAGCGTTTTTAATTTCACAACCGCTGCAGAATACGCCATCGGCCATTGTATCCACAAGAAACAACAAACGGGGCCGGGAAACAGGGAATTTGTCTTAGTTTATCGCGACGTCGCGTCGTATTGTCTACTTGTACTTAGGTCTAGCAGGAAATGAGGTTACAGGTTCGATATCCCGACTAGGAAATTCTTACTTTGGATATAAACTACGACAAGAAAGCCGTGGCTGTTTTCTGAATCATTACGTAAGGTTTTGAGCTCTGATATCGGCTTCACACTATCAACAGCAACTTGAAATTATCAGTTGCAGTGAGGCGACCTGGTTTCCAGAAAGTGCAATCAGATTACTACGTGCGCAAATCGGTAATTCATATCGATTGATAAATTATGTTTGAAGCAACCGATATAATTGTCTACGGACGTCATAAATAATACCTCTATGGAACCTCGACGCTAATGCAGATTGTGATTTACTTTATAGGTAGGTACACTATCTTTGGTATTCTCTCCATATTGTTATATACCGTTGGCTACCTGCAGATAGTTATCGTGGTATTCAAATAACATCCGGTAAAATCGAATCCTAGTCATTAATCTGTAATAGGCTGAGCTCACAACCCTTCACACTCTGGGTAGAGTTTAGGCACTACTGGCACTAAATATCTAGTACCAGTATCAAGTACTAAATACTATATGGACACTGCCCTGCCTCCCACCAACTTTTTACCTCACCCCCTCTGGTTACTTCGTGGTTACCTTTAAGGAAATGCTTATTCCTGTCTCGCTCGCACTCCTCTGTATTGCACATGCTTAACTCTTCTCTCCAATTTTTCCTATTTGTATGAAATGACAGCTATCAGCTGACAGTGTCCAAGGTATGCTGCTAGTGAAATGTGGATGTTCTGAATGTGTTAGTATCGTGAGCATATGCTTATCTGTTTTAGGCACTAACGCTCAGTTGCAGAAACGCTCATTAGAGTTAATCCTCCATTAAATCTCTTGCTGTCACTTTTTGTCTTGTTGACGTAGAAAAAGCTAGCAAGAGATTTAATGGAGGATTAACTCTAATGAGTGTTACTGTGAAAACTGTGCAAGTGAGAAGATGAAGCTTATGCCACACACACGAATGCGAAAGAGAGCAAAATCAAAATTCCCGTATCAAATAGATTCACTCAATCTTCTTTAAACCTAGGTAATAACATTGTCATTATGAATTTCAGTATCATGCAAAATTTCTTTGTTTGTCTATCTAATAACATCAGAAATCTGTGGTCTCCACAGTAGTTCGAAGAATGGTCTAGCCTAGAGTCAATCTATATTTTAATAGTGACTGCAGATGGATACAAGCCACGAGCCTACAAGACGACGAGCTTTACTTTCACCGTAGAAATTGATCGAAGACAAAAATAAATCAGTCCGTTGGTTTCACTTATCACAATCAGAATGTAGCGCTTAGTCCAAGCCCAGACAAAAGATTCTGATCATTGAAACATGAAGCTAAACCCAAATTAGTCTCGCTGAAAAACAGCACAATCGCAGTGATTATTGTCATTGTCAATCTCGTACAGACAGCATGACGAATACTAACGTTGCTACGTTGCTAATTGACGTGACCATTTTATTTTTGTGACTTCTCCATGTCTCCTTAGTTCCTTACATCATCGATCACGAGACGAGTTTACTTTTTGACAAGTTATTTTGATTTAAATACTTTAGGTATACTATTTTCATAAATAATGAAGTGTTACCAACAGAATACGTTATGAGATATGGGCGGCTGTAGGAGGATGTAGGAAGGTGTAGGAGACGTATGTGGCTCCTTATTAGAATGGAACACCCTATTTCTTCCCGTGGGGGCGACATTTCCTCGCTCACGCCTCAAACCCGACCGTTCACCATTTCCTCTGATGGAAAGCCAGGGTTAGGTTTTTGTCTATGTACTGTTTTTGTTTGCGATAGGCAAGCTACAACTTGACACATTATTCTATAAATTAACCACGGTGTAATCAATATAATAAAACTTTCAATATGCTAAAGATAAGGCCTTGCTACAACTGCACTCTTAAAAGATGGTAAGTGTTTGTGGAAAGGCTTTGACCACGTCTAAATTATAGAGGATGTTAGTGGAATTATGGACAGGCAGAATCAGTAACTGGATAATCCTGTAGAAGACATTAAGAGAGAAGATGTCTAGACGACTATAAATCTCGAAAACAACAATGCCTCTTGGATACATAACCAGAAGCGAATCTTTTACAGATCATTTGAAGACAATTTGGCAGAACACCAGCACGGTTCAAAAATCATATTCTCGAAAAAAAAATGGGAGCGATTTGTGCTCTGCCCGCTCGAAAATTCGCAGTTTCGCAGCAAAATAGAGCCAAAGTCAAGTAGTAGATGGAACTACAAGAAGTAGAAATTTATAAATAAGTATCTGTTGTGAAATAAACTAGATGAGTCTATTGTACTTCTCGTAGCAACAAATGAAACTATGAGGACAACGATATAAAGGCTAAATCCGATGTCTCCATGTAAGGCATGGCAGGAGATCGCGTGTCCCGGAATAGTCAGCTGCATTTGCTCAGGGTTGTTCCGAATAATATTCATATTACAAGAATAGGAAAAGCTATAACATAATCATAAGCCTACTAGATGGATGGTTACGACGGTGATAATGTAACTTCGAAATTCTCTTACAATCTTTCACCGTAACCGTTTCACCGAGGTGAAAGATCCTGGCTTCTGCCAGGAGAGAGAAACAAATATGATACATTGTATGTTTAATTGTTTGGTCAGGCTTAATAGTTATGGGGGTTTCGTGATGAGTCAGACAGTGAAGGTTACCTGCAATTTCGTAAAATTTAAAAACATTATCGCTTATTCGCTAGACAAAATAATGTTTGTTTGAATATAGATGTAGAAAATGTTAAACACTTAGGTACAAACTCGAATGTGTAGGTACTGCGAATTGACAACTGCGTGTTAAAGTAATTAACCGACGAGATCAATACGTCTATACGTTTCTCATTCCAGTGCGGCGAGTATATGTTTCAATCATCTCCAGAATACGTAATTAAAAGCTTATAATGGTGATTTAATATTTAAATTTATACTTCTATTAAAGAACCACGCTTTCGTCGGTAAAGAAATCGCAGGTCCTGTGCCCTTCCTGCAAGTGCCTTGACCGCCAGACAGTATAAATAGAGGGTAAGACGGGTACCTAGAGAAAGTCATATACAGTTATAAAGAAGAAAGCTGAAACATTCAGGATAACAGACAGTAGGCCTACCATGACTTTTCACTGTACGTTACTACCTAAGAGGAAGGATCTCTCTTTAAGACTAGAGTGAGCCATACCAATTGTAAAGTGTCCACTTTTTTTGACGTTTAGGCTTGAGTGTGTGATGTCAAGTAGTATGGACAAAAGGCACCAAGTGACATAATATGGCCTTATGTTAACGGTCACTTTTCACACACACTAGCTCAAAAAAAAGTGGACAGCCGCATAAACAAATATCTATAGTTCCATCTCCTTCTACTATTAAAGGTACGTCATAAGACAAAAGAGACCAACTACAATCGTAAATTTATGCGGACTCTATGGAGATCCTTCCTCTTAGGTTACTACTGTAGGTACGTCACCAATTCGTATGGCAGAAATTAGTTCTCAACGTAACCACTAGGAGCGCTGTACGAAATTCAATACTAGATTGGCAACGCACTACACTGGCACGCCTACAGTAGGCCTACCATGAGATTTCACTGTACGTTTCTACTGTAGTTGCGTTGCCAATTTTGTATTGAATTTCGTACAGCGCTCCTAGTGGTTACGTTAAGAACTAATTTCTGCCATACGAATTGTTGACGTACCTACAGTAGTAACGTACAGTGAGAAATCATGGTAGGCCTACTGTCTGTTATCCTGAATGTTTCAAATCTATCATTGTAAAGCCTCTAATGTCAACCCTGTGCATCTCAAATGCAAATAAAGTTAAAACGCAACGTCCACATGAAGCACACATTTAGAACAACTCGACGAATGTAAAATTATCTCTGAAACTCCTGCACTCGAGCCGTTGCCATGTGCGACCGCAACAAAACTAGAAAGTGTAGGCAAATAGAACATGAAAGTACTGCCAGAAAATAGAAAACAGGATTAAGGCGACGAGGAGTTGAGTACAATGACCACTTTGGTAAAGAAATTCGTCAACTTTTTTTTAGATTTGAATATATGTTTAGAACAATATTAACTAAAGCCGTGGTGGTCCACTGGCGAGTAACCTTCCCTGCCGTGCAGGAGGCGATGGTTCGATCCCCGTTCAGGCCGACTCGTACCAATGAGTTTTTCGGAATTTATGTACGATTTGTAACACCACTGGCTTTTCGGTGAAGGAAAACATCGCGAGGAAACCTGCATGCTTCAATTTCGATTCATGTATTGTACCAACGGTCCATTTAAAGTGGTGACGGGCTCACTCCTCTTCACACTGGACAGAGGTTTGGTACTACTAGCGAAACATGAATGTTCGGAGTTTTCAGAATTTCTCTGACTACCCCCTCGGGGAATGTAGTCGTGAGCATATGTATGTATGTATGTAATATTAACTACAATTAATGTTTTGTAAAATTCAGTTGGCATTAAAACAACGAATTTGATACGGGTTTTTCGGTGGTGTTTCCGGACCTCATCGCCTTAACAGACAACGAAGAAAGCGCTAGAATATTACAAAGTCTTCGTGCATTGTTTTGTTGCAAGTATGTGTGAGACATATTTAGCTATTGTGTTAGTGTCCACTTTATTTGACATTGTATACCTACCTACTTTACAAAGGTTTAAGTACCTACCTATCTACCTATTCATCACACAGGCAATATTTCGAAGGGTTTCCAAAGACCTTTTCAACGATATCCAAATCAATCTCGATGTATACATTGTTTTTTATTCCCAAGTTCAATACACCTACAGATATAATTATGATCCAATCTACGACAGTCGAATTGAAATAAGATCATAACTTAGTTATTTAGCAAAACTGAATACTGAAGAACTTGTCGAAAATAAAACAGTTCCGAATTTTTCCCTACTATACCCCTAACATAGTAGGTAACAACAAACTGTTTTGACATGACGACAAGAAAGCGACATTCATAACATTTGTTCAGGTTCCCATAAGAACATTAAGAACTTCCACATGTCAAGAACGATTTGTTAGTAAAAATAGCTGCATCGTATGACGTAGAAAGAAATGAGGAGCTTCCACTCAAGGCCACTTCGTACGTTAACGTATCATACACATACATAACACATTACGCAATGTAGACGAGATATATTGCAGGAAACGGACTGACTTTTGATTGAAGGTAATAACTAGACCGAATTATTTAGTACAAGTGAAGGAGATAAGTATTAGGTTACTTACTTGTTGAACCAGGTAGATGAGATACAAAAATGTTATGAGGCAGGTACCATAAGAGTAATGAAGGCAAGGAAAGAGCCTCACCGACTCGGGGACCCCGAGTGACGAAAATGGAGTTCGTCTGGCACACCCTGGGCAGTCAGCCTCGATACGATCATTTCTGACTGGCTAACCTTTCCACTACACTACAGCATAAATGATTGTCATACGATTATAGTTCATGCTGACACGAAAGAAGAAGAAATAATTCCTGGTCTCCTCTAAAGAGAGTTAGCAGCAATCCAGGCATATCCAAATGTGATGGAAACCAATATCTAGAGCAAATCCAAA
This sequence comes from Agonopterix alstromeriana, assembly GCA_963924505.1. Taxonomy (NCBI): domain Eukaryota; kingdom Metazoa; phylum Arthropoda; class Insecta; order Lepidoptera; family Depressariidae; genus Agonopterix; species Agonopterix alstromeriana. The sequence continues at coordinate 3,288,059 of OZ004663.1, read as the reverse complement.
CCATGCCGTGAAAGAAATCAATAACTAAGCTAATCAGTTCAAAGGCAAAAGTAGAAACTTATAGTGAATTCAGCAGAATAACAAAGGTCCGTCACGCCGTCTGCTCATTCCCACGGTCCAACTGGGAGCGCCCCACAAAGGGACAAACAGACAAACATGACATTTTCAACATTGTGGAACACGTGACGTCTCATTATAGAGGCAAAAACGTAAACATGTGAGAGAGTCAGGGACAAATTAGTTATTGCAATTTATATGGAACATTAATTTATGACGCGACCATTCGAAATAAGTAATAATAAATAGAAATAGTAGACATTGTTGAGTCTTGGATTGACTATTGTAGCATTGACGAAGTAGTTATGATATAGAATCGATTGAAAGCCTATAAAAGGAAAAGTCTGACACCAAACATTCCTACCTACTAAAACACTCCTACTTACTGACTCATAAGCCGCTGATTTCCACACAAAAACATTTTTATATTAATAAGATAGAGACGCTTTATTCTACTTTTTTGGTATTCAAATGTTAATTTACTTAATTCAAACAACCTAACAGAACAAATTTCCTAGAATCCTCCAAAAGATCTCCCACAACTACCTTATCTCAAAGAGCATGTCTGTATTACTGACTCGTTCATTAAAACCGTTATCGACAGCAATTAACCTCTAATTAACTTATCCGAGCACGAGCCGACCTCTGGCCTCTATAACTGTATTGAATTGATAAATTCAATTATCCCATTTCAGATAACAAAATCGAGTGAATTCGGTACAATTGCTCTAATTGCCGCTGGTCAATCTGCGGTCAAATTTTGCATTCATCTTTAATTTGGTGATACGAACATTGTTCATTATTCGTTGACCAGTTCATGATTTAATAAAGTAGGTAAGTATAATGAACGTACGTAGGTATATCTTTGATTGAGTCAAGACGTTATAATTTGCAGTTTATTTAAAACTGCTTGTAAGATACACGACTGAGATCATCCGTAGATACTGTCATTACGATACGCAGTACGCAGTCATATGATAACATAACATAGCTAAAATTATCATCATTTATGCCTTTTAGAATGTCTGTAGATACCTGCAGCATTGATAATTATTAGGTGACATTTGTTACAAACTGTGGTTAGTCTTAAAATACATTTACATGGACATAAATAGCAAAGTATATGAGGACATTGTATTTGGACACCAAAAACCGTGCACAAAGTCAGTAATAAAATCATCCATACGAGAACTATAGTGTCATGAGTCATATCTACACAAACAGACTAATGACAGCATTCATAATTACAATGGATGGTTACACAACAAGTTACTACTTTATAAATACGACGTACTTTGTACTATTCAATCAAGCCTGCAGACCCAGTTGACTCTTAAACACTGCGCTGTTTATATGATGATCATCATTAGATACGGTGCACAAATGTCAAGGATGGGAAGACGACTAAATAGAAGTGGAAAGCGTGACGAGTTTTCTTCGTAGGTTATCTTAGAGAAATACGAATAAACCCGGTGAATTGCGAGTCGGGTTACTCGCGCACCGATGGTTCCGTACCACACTACCACACAACACAATAAATAAAAAAATGTGTGGTCCTGGACCTTTAACACGAGACCGACTCACACTTGGCCGGTTTTTATTATTTGTTGTTATACTTTAGTGTTTGCTCTATAATCACACCAAGTTTGACGCTTGTATGTATTACCGTTTTTACGATAGAGCTAGAAGAAAAAACGTAGAAAAAAACTTGTTTCTTGTATAAGGAACCCCCTTAAAATTAAACTTTTTGACATTTTTGTTATTTGTTAACAAATCCGCCGTAATAACGCATATTCTGTGAAAATTTCAACTGTCTGGCTATTACAGTTCAAAAGTTAAAGCCCTAAATAGGTAGGGCGGACGGACGGACGGACAACGTAGGATTAGTAATAGGGTCCCGTTTTCACACTTTGAGTACGGAACCCTAAAAAGATCTATATCTTATAAAGAAAGCACAAAATAAAAGCAAGATGATAGGTCTCATCATAAGAGTTAGTTAAGGATTCAACACGTTTCAGTGACTCAATTTCGACCATACAAGAGGAAATGACTCCGAGAATAGTTGCATCACGATTCACGGACTGATTCACGGAATTTAACTAGCTTAAACAGTGTCGGAAAAAAACAACATCACTTTCAAAATCATTCCACTCTGGGGTATCGAACAATATAAACGGACTTGATGGGTGGACTTTTAAATTCATTTCCTTTCCTGTACACGCAAAATTACCTTTTCGGAGTTCACTAAATTTGCTATAAGTGTAACAAACTGTCTTTTCAAGCAGTCGTTGACGCAATGTTAGCACATTTGAGATTCAGGATGGAATGACATCAAGAGGTGATTTGGAGAGAAGTTTATTGATAGTATGAAGTCTGGTGATATTTTCAATACTAACTAATTAAACTCATTGCAGAAACAATCTAGGAACAAATCTCTATGCTTGTATCGTGTCCGATTTTCGTTAAAACATTTATTTTCAATGCTAGGATTATTTAAAGATTTGGATGGAAATCTTTGAGGAACTGTAACTAAACTGTACATTTTAAGGAAAATCTGACACGATACAAGCATATACATTTGTTTCTAGATTATTTCTGCATAATTTCATTGAGTTTAATCGGTTAGTATTGAAAATATCACCAGATTTCGTTTGTATGGAGCGCGCCAACAGTAATATACCCTCTAGCTTTTACTACCTCAACAAGACAAAAAGTGACAGCAAGATATTTAATGGAGGATTAACTTTAATGAGCGTTTCTGTAACTGAGTGTAAGACAAGGTAACATCTCGCTCATGAAAATATTGCAAAAGAAACACTTAGAGTGGCCTCAATTATGACACTTATGAGAGGAAATGACGGACTAGATAAAATTCCATCATAAAAGGGCCAATGAATCGCTTCCATTCATGACTTGTGTCTGCAGCCCGTCTGGCGCTCAGACCGGCAATCGGCTTCTTAACCCACGTCCGGTGGCTCGGTGACTCACGCAAACATTCCCCGCTTCCTCCGTAGGGTCACTAATGTACCTTATTAGCTTAGCAGCTGTTGGACCCCCTTGTGCAATCAAATTTATAGCTAGAGCAACTGGGATTTAGGTCCCATTTTGTGGTGAAGTGGACAGTTAGATCATGATTGTGTCATGTATTCTGAGGTATTGACAAGTTCCGACCCAGCTGCATGGGAAATTAAATTACACACAGGAATATTTTGTTAAACAGGTTAAAAGGACAGGAAGATTGGAGACAGGATCACAAGAGCCACAATATGATACTAATGATTAGTAATGTTGTGTTAAAGCTAAAGCCAGACGAAGATATGTTGTAACCTTGAGAGAAAAACGAGGCAATACCGATTGAACTAGTCATTCGTTCATGTTTTATTGCTATCAGAATGATGCCAGCTCTACTACAATAAATGTAAATGGCATGCCAAAATGAAACCGACATACTGATCGAGTATTTTGGACAAACCAATGGAGTAATGTAGGAATCCAACACATTTTTGTTTTTCCAAATGACAAATCGTACAGCATTACTCAGGGAGTAGCTACTGCTTATTACTGCTGACACGAACCACCAAGAGACCACGGAGGGTCAACGGAGCCAGTGAAAAACTTAAGGGGATATAATTCGGAGCGCGCTCCATACAAACGTACTATGGTGATATTTTCAATACTAACCAATGAAAGTCAATGAAATTTTGCTGTAACAATCTTGAAACAAATATCTATGCTTGTATGGAGTCAGATTTTCGTTAAAATATACAGTTTCAATGCTAGGATTAATTTAAGATTTGTATGGAAATCTTTGAGGCACTGTAACTTTAAAACTATACATTTTAACGAAAATCTGACTCTTTAGAAGCATAGAAATTTGTTTTGAGATTGATTCTGAAAAATTTCATTGAGTTTAATTGGTTAGTATTGAAAATATCACCATAGTACGTTTGTATGGAGCGCGCTCCGAATTATATCCTCTTAAGTAACTGCATAAGGGCGCCCCGAAGAGGTACGGACCTCGGCATTGGACGTTGCTCGGACTACGCGGCGGAATAGTTAGCTGGTGGGGTAGCCCATAGTCCACCAGCTGCCCCATTAAGAGTACTGAAGGTAAGTTGGTGAACAAACTGCGATACGACAACTTTTTTCTGTAAAACGAGCGGAACTTTTGTATACCCGGATATCTAATTACCTCGGTGTCTTAAAGCCACACCCTCGTCATCGCCACCGCTTTGCCATCACGTTGGTCGAAGTTGCCATCAGGGAAAACTGTGGCAAATCACTAACGAAAATGAGGTCAACAAAGCCCATGTCAAACAACAAAAAAACTTTGAGAATTTTGTGAATTCCAATACGAATACTTCCAGAATCGTTAATCTTTTATGGCTTACTAAAAATAGCTAGTTACGGAGGAGTTATCGCCATCTTTTTGTGTGTAATTAATAAACTAATAACTTCTGAAACTAATAAGAGCGGTCGTCAAAATATAACCTAAATTTTTTTTTACGAAATCTGCTTTACCTACTTATTTCTTGTGATATATAAGTTTTACTAATAATTCACGATTCAGTAATGCGCATAAAATAAAATTTGAAGATGGAAGCTAAATTGTGTTTTTTTTAACATACAGGGTGTAATAAGTAACAGCCTAGCAAATACTGAAACGGTGAACTCAGACTATCAAACTGAACAACTTTCACTATGGAGCCTACCTCAGGAAACGAGAAAAAAATCAGCTGCCCATACAAAACTGCTGTACCTACCCGACTCAAATGTATGAGACAGATGATTTTTTTCGCGTTTCCTGAGGTAGGCTCCATAGTGAAAGTTGTTCAGTTTGATTGTCCAAGTTCACCGTTTCAGTATTTGCTAGGCTGTCACTTACACCCTGTAAAAAACCAATTTAGCTCCCATCTTCAAATTCGAATTAAAATATTCAATAATGCACATTGAAACAAAAATAATAGAATGCAAGATTATACTCTTGTCAGTCAGTTACAGAGAAGTAGAATCTTGCTAAAACATGGCTAAAATAAAACATATCTACTCATTTTTTTTCCTTTAGCCTCCCCTTTAATCTACTTAATTATGAGTTAATTAAAACAACAAAATAAATATATAATAAATGTCTTTCATAGTTAATTGTACCTAGTGTGATATAGACAAGGCCGGGAATAAATCTCAGTATAGTTGTCGGCATACCGCCCAAACTGCTCCAATAGTAAACATTAGTAAGTGTGTTTCCATTGATTTAATGGGCACGAGAAGGAAGGGCTTTTAGAAGGGATTTTTAATGAAGTACGAGAACCTAGAATTTCAAGTTAGGAGTAAACATTCTGTAAGGGATTGGTAGTGAAGCAAGATATAGTAGGTACACGTACACGAATCGAAAATCGAACGTCCAAAATCGAAGTCAATTTAATGATGATGCGGACGGTACCCATAAGATCTGAATGAAATCAGGCATTCTCGGTCTAAAGATGCCTAATACATAGGACTCAGTATTTTAAATCGAACCGATTCGAGTAAGGAAAACTATTAGGTAAGAACGATGTATAACTTTAATAGGAAATGATTAACTGAGATGAAAATTCGTTGGCCATTTAAACATCCATGTCTTCTCTTCATTGTACCATGTGACAGCCAGTAGTTGGGGGGCAAATGCCCCGGGCGACACTTTACTAGGCGGCAAACTCGGGAAAAACTCATAGAGCAGAGAAGTCGAGCTCGCTCTTTCTGTTTTAATTACTGTACCTATTGTCAGGCTACAACCCAAATAGTTGCGCTAAATAATTTCGAGTTCGCTTCGCTCGCTCCGTTATATTTTGTGGGGGCTCCAAAATTCGTCTGTGCCCCGGGCGGCTACCCACGCTACGCCACATTGTGACAGTGTGTCTTTGAGTAATTAAAATGCAGTGTGTACAATAAAGTGTTAAAATGGGAGTCACGTTGCAGGGTTTGCCCCGAACACTTGTCTTTCGCGTGGTGTTCGCGCGGTTCGCGTCTCAGCCTGCCACGAGGCTCCGCAATCCTTCTCAGTTGTGTTCTTACTCAAAAACAATCCTCGAGATTGGGTACATATCCCTCAAACCACTTGACACTGGCAGAAATGCGGTGCTAACACACAAGCAAGAAGACCATTAATTATAAATTAAAAATTAAAAATAAAAAGTGTAAAATAATATTAATCTATCTATGAATATAAAACAGTTCTGTGACTTACTGACCTACCTACAACGTAGGTAGTAGTCTAACCTAACCTAACCTAACCTACAAAAGGTGGAAGGGTGTACTAAGAAAGGATTTTTCGGAAATCAACCCCTAAACGCAACGGGGTGTTAAAGAAATCAAAAGCAGACGAAGTCGCGGGCAAAAGCTAGATAAATATATCGTGACGTAATGGAGATGCGTTGTGCTATAAAACAGATATTCATAAGGTTTGGCAACTGCCACTGTTGTCTTCAGTTCGAGGGTATTCAGCAGATCAAACTCATTGCTTCAGCCCGAAGTTATTAACTAACATTTGTAAAGAAGATATAATGTCTTTAGATTTAGATAATGTTTTTTTACAAGCAGAACAACTGCAGAAGTTTTAAAATATAACTTGGCACAAGGAGTCGTGGAAAAGCATAAATAACTAGAAATACCGACTATCAGACCGGTCAAGAAGTGAGAAGTTGTGTAAGAGAAAAAAAAACGTTCTATGCGACTAAATATCAGGGCCTATAGACAAAGTATCTTTCGATTAGCGTTAACGACAATACAAAACATAAAAATGTATGAACTTGACGTATGGTGACGAAAGCAAACGTCGAAATGTTTCGATCGCTAATGTAAAATCCATACATTCTGTCAGTTTCTACTAGCGTCAACGACAATAGAATGTCACTTCGTCTAGGGGGGCAGTTCACATTGGCATTGGACTCTGACTTTCTCTTTTGTTTCATCTAAAAAATCTACAATATTTAGCAAAGAACCAATGAATGTTGTTTTTTCGCATTGATATTGAAGTACTCATATGTAAGTATTGATGTAGTTTCCACAAATAGGTACACTAGTACCTACCAACGCCCTTGCCCGTATTACCTTACCCTTATCTTAAACCGCACATTCTTACATTGAACGTAATACCTGTGTTCAGTATTTTACTACACATACCTACATGCCTACGTGTAGGATTGTACAGGATGTATGGAAAAGTATCATTAACCTTTAAACCACATACTCTTTAGATTAGAACTTGTGAAATTGCCCCTAATTCTTCGATAGAACGTATACGACTCTAAATTGAAATGCATCACTCCTTTCCTAATGTACCTATTGGGTATACAGGGTGTAAGGAAAAGTATCATTAACCTTTAAGACCACATACTCTACCCATCAAACTGAACAACTTTTACTATGGGTGCAAACCTGTCAGAACAAAAAAAATATCAGGTGTCTCATACTAAACTGCAATACCTACTCGATTCAAACGTATGGGACAGCAGATATTTTTTTCCCTCCCGTAGTAAAACTTGTTCAGTTTGATGGGTAGAGTACCTACGTGGTTTAAAGGTTAATGATACTTTTCCTTACATCCTGTATACCCAATAGGTACATTAGGAAAGGTGTGATGCATTTCAATTTAGAGTCGCGTACGTTCTATTGAAGAATTAGGGGCGCTATTTATGAGATTCAAAAGTTCTAATCTAAAGAATAACTAAAAAGTACGTACATAAACTCTATGATCTTGTCATTTCCATGTATTTAGGTAGGTACCTTACCTACGAATTAGGGTGTAGGTATTTCCGAAAACTATCCCGCCAATTTTTGTCAAATGTCATAGCACAAATCGCTCTCCTGTATGCCTGTAAAGCTATCTTTTTGTTACACCAGTTTTCGTGGAAGGTGGGTATTATCAAACAAAAACGATGTTAATTATCCACTCAATTGGCTAACAGCGCAGCGGAACGAAGCGAGGACAAATACCTTTTAGTTTTTATGCTAATTCCTCTGTATTACTCCTTCATTATTTTTATGTTGTTTCTGACATCACTGGGAAATGGTTTAAAGATGAGCTGTAGGTACATTTAAATTTTGCTTAATATGTATTCTCTAGTCAATCGAAATGGTTACTTAGTAGACAAAAGTATCATGAGAGACCAGTTATACCACGTTGTAATGAATAAGTGCAAAATCTCATACACCCCAACTTATTTATAACAAAATAATTAGATTGAAACAATAATTTAATTATTTTGATAGTTAAAATTTAAAGTTATTCGCATTTTAAGTTTTGAGGCAAAAATGATTTGTTATCATTTCAGCAATGAATGAAAGCGCTAACATGCTCATGGATACATTTTAAGAACCTTGTTTTGGTAGTAAGTAGGGTGAGTGTGCCCCTGCGGTGGGTTGAGATCGTGTTCAGTAAATTTTAAATTTAAAAAACAAAATATTTAATATTTTGTAAGAAATTACCTATGTTCAAACCATGATAATTCGATTTTAAACAAACTACTTTATAGTTTTGCGTTAGTTCATTAACACGTTGTATAAAAGAAGACTTGTGTGCAATCGTTTGTCAAGGACTATTCATTTCATAGTATTACAATTTTTGAATGTTTAATTAGATGTCATATGTTTAAATATAATGTAATTGTACAACAATTCTCGCCTTGCAACAGCAACATGCATGTTACAGAAATAAACGTAATCAGTAAACAACACGTCTTTAATTGAAGACGATTAAACGAAACTGAAAAACTCAGAATCTAGTCTTCACAAATAATTTGTTTCTACTAATGCTGTTAAAAGAAATATATTGAAACTGCACATCGGATGTAAATGAGATTTTATATAGTTTTATTTTCAATCAATTACGAGCTTCGCGAGATCGAGAGACCATTTTATTAGTGTGCGTGTGGTACAAACGGTGAGAGAATTGCTATAATATTGAACAGTTTTTTATTTTTTTCAGTTTTAGAACGATATAATGAGTATAGAGAACAATAGGCTTTAGAATAATGTGCTTAATTATACTACCGTGATACGGTAAAAGGCGGATAACTTGTATGACACTCCATAGCACTTAGCTTAGCAGCCTTTTACCGTTAAACGGCATGAAAATATATGTAAGTTAAGAGGCTATGTGAAAAAAATAGGATTCTTCAAAGCATCATATCTCATGAAGTACTAACAGTAGGAGTATGATTTGCGGATATTTGTAAATTGAACATATAATTGAAGTTTTGATTAGAGCCAAAACACGATTAAGACACATTTTCTCGATAGAAAAACAAGCCAAAGTAGCCTCCGTCTTTATCGATAAACGCTTGGAAGTGCTAAACGGTGAATATTAGAAACAAGAGGCTTGATTTAAAAAAAAGAGATTTATTTTTTATAAATTTTGATTAGAGCAGAATTGAACTTACATAAATAGTACAATTACAATTAAATAAAGTTTGTTTTATGCTTGCGTCGTTTCAGGCGCGCGCGCCGCCCTGTCTCTTTCTTTCGCATCAGGCAGTAATATAAGCTATCACACGCCCATTTCGCTTCAATTATTTTTCGACATAGGCCCTTAAGGTAGACAATAAATAATATTTCTAGATTTTGCTGGAAACACAATCACACGATTCAGGCACCACCATCTCTTAAAGCTTATGATGCTCTTGATTGGTTTGATGATGTAGTTTCCACAAATAGGTACACTAGTACCCACAACGCCCTTGCCCGTATTACCTTACCCTTATCTTAAACATCTTACATTGAACGTAATACCTGTGTTCAGTATTTTACTACACATACCTACATGCCTACGTGTAGAATTGTACAGGATGTAAGGAAAAGTATCATTAACCTTTAAATCACATACTCTACCCATCAAACTGACCAACTTTTACTATGGGAGCAAACGTGTCAGAACAAAAAAAATATCAGCTGTCCCGTACGTTTGAATCGAGTAGGTATCGCAATTTAGTATGGGACAGTAGCTAATATTTTTTTTGTTCTGACAGGTTTGCTCCCATAGTAAAAGTTGTTCAGATTGATGGGTAGAGTATGTGGTTTAAAGGTTAATGATACTTTTCCTTACACCCTGTATAAGTAAAGGTAAATTATGCAGGAAACACAACCACACGGTTCAGGCATCACCACGTCTTAAAGCTTATGATGCTCTTATTGGTTTTGATGCCGTTTTAGTTGAAATATCACAGAGTAGCAAATGTTTTGGGCAGAAATCATAAAAAGACTGATTATTCAAGGACTACATTTTTTTAGCATTTTGATACTGACCCTGTACTAAAAGTCCAGTTTGATAGAAGCACTCTTCATAAAATAATCATGCTGAACATTATAATAGATCTAACATTGTACCAACAGCGCGGTACAGCATATTTCGTGCGCGGGCGCATTCTACAGCCATCCCATTCGCAGTTATCGTAAACATTGGCTGCGGAACGCAGACCGCCTGGATGGAAGCCAGCTCTATTTCCCTTTATATTATAGACTCGATTAGATATGTAGCTATGATAGATAAAACTGAATTGTTTGGACTTGTATCGAGTAATCAATATCTTTGATGGTAAACAAAATGTCTAAATATTTTTAATGGTACTCTTTAGTAAGTAGTATTTGAAAACCAAATTGACTTTAGTATATTCTGACTGTTATAATATAAGTCTGTTAGTTTATTGTGCGAATATAGGTACGTACCTACTATTAGAAATGAAGGCGCGTTTGGTGTTATAGTATATTATAATAGTTAATATTACCAACGTTTTATGGTTATCCCGTCGGGCTGCAAAACGCAATGAAGCCATTACACGATCAATCCATGATCTTGATCCAAATTGATCGTGTAATGTGTTGGATTGACGGATTGAGACGTCAGTCGTTACAAAAATACAAATAAACATTTAATGGGATGGTTTGGACCATCAACTCCACCTGACCAACTTTCACTATAGGACCAATTTCAAAATCGAAAAAAAAAATTGGATGTTCTATTTCCATACTAAACTACAAATCTACTCGAGCTAAATGTATGGGACAGCAGATTTTTTTTTTTCGCGATTTCGATGTCGACGAAAGTTGTTCAGTTTTATGGTCTGAACAACCTTAAAAGCTTAAAGTTTATTTTTATTTTTGTAACACCTTGTATATTTTTTATATACTGTTGTGTTCTGCTGCTGGGCAAAAGTCTCCCCTAAACTCTTCATCATTGTTGAGGGAGTTTGGACCGTATCCCGCCAAGCTGGTCCAGTGCAGGTTGGCGGGTGGCCACAGCTTCGTTGGTTTTTTAGCAGAGTGCACCACGAGCAGGTGAGGATGGCTTGCATCCCGTAAGATGTTGTTCAGAACCGCTTACACTCCTATTTTATTTTATATTCATCCTGACCCGGGTTAGTCTTGTAATTGCAGCCAAAGTTTCTTGTATTCTAGGATTCCAGATCAGAGTTAAAAACGTTTACCTCCCCCTCAAAAGACCAGTACCAAATATAATCAGCCTAGATATAATTACAAAGACAGTTGATCAAAATTATTGTATTGCAAATAAATAAGACATCTATAACCCAAAAGTTAGGTACTATATAAAAAACATTTCAAATCATTCTACCTACTGAAACTTCAAATATACTAAAGGTGTGACTTGCCATAAAGGTTCCAATTAAAGAATAGCCAAATACTATAAACAAAAGTTCCGAATGGAATCTAGCTCCAGAATCATGACCTTAGATTATGCAAGCACTAGATACATACAGTAAACACAAACTAGGTACACAGTATAGACGATTGCGGAAGGTCGGCCGGCATCGATCGGTGCGAGCAGCCACCCTGCGTGGGGCGGGTTATGTAACCGGCCGGCACCACGGCAACACCGGGAGGTACCACGGAGCGAGGACGTGAAGGCACCACTCCATTCATGTTTCAACTATTTTCGTTGACACGCACTCGTTTGGGTAAACAAGGGGTAATATAGGTCCTTCGAAGGTGAAGGTTATGTAACGTTTGACTATGGTGGTTTTGAAGTTGGAGGAAAGAATTCTATGGGCAGCAAAAGCAAATGAGTCAGTTTTAAAGTTATTCTACAGTTACGAAACCCACTTAACACAAGAAAATAATTTTCTGGTGTCGGATAACTTCAGTGCATGTTCAGAGCGTTCAGATGTTTATGCCATACTTATTACTGGAAGTAAAATAGGCAATCGTTTAGCAGGCCTGTCTCACTCCACAGCTCAGGTACACTTGACGGCCGATCCCCACCGAGGGGTGGATGGCAATAGGTTAGGTATACCGTGTAAACTTCTTGGTCAAATCTCATTAGACTTGCCGCCATTTTGTGAGTATTCAATGCGAGTCTTGAAAACCCTAGCGATGTCACGCTGCCAGCACGTGAAAGAATGAAAGAGAGACTATGTAAAGGAAGCTTTCATGTCTAATGACTCGGTTCATTTTTGTTTGGACGCGCGCTGGTGTGACAGTTGGTAGGTTATTCGCGAATTGTACGATAGGACGGGTGCGAATATTCGCTATTTATTTAAATCAGTTTTCGAATTGATTCTTCTGTACGGGTTTGTTTGGTGTGTTCTGTATTATTTATTCTGTGGTTTTAGTACAATAGGTTTAAGTTCCTCTTTAGTTTTTGTAATGCTATGTGATTGGTGCTTTTAGTGAAGGGTCTTCAACTGTGCCATAAATTATTTCTGGCGAAGGCTTACTTTGCTTTGCTTTTCGTGCTCTCTCATTTGCAATGGAGGGACTCGGAATCACGAAACTCGGTTTCAGCAAGTTCCTAGAATTAAGTTTCTTTGGTCACATTATGGGGTCCCCAGACACTCTATGTACTCGTAAAACCACTCATATGATCACGAGATAAATTATGATAAAGCGCGCTAGAGGACGAGCTCCAACAAAGCGGCCAGTTATGTAAAGAAAGCAACTGGAGGCTGGAGGAAACTGGATGCTCCACATGACGAAAGACAGGAAAGGACTGTATGTAAATGGAGGAGCATTGCAGGCAATCGTGATCAGTAATAACAAAAAGAACAGCCAGTGTGTTCATAAAGAGAAATTGTTGGTAGAAGTTTCAGACCTACAGTCTTGGTGAAGGGAGAAAGACGATCATGAGGAGAGAATGAAACGTCGATACCTATTGAACAATCTCAGATCCAAATGCTGCCAATATTAACTGACTTACAATCGTATTACGAACACAAACTTCGAGTGCTTCATGGCTCAAATCCTGTAAGTATCACGTGCGTATACGTGATACTTACAGGATGATCTGCTTGAGACAAACCAGAAAGCGTTTTTTTAATGTTCTTCAAGGTTCTATGTTCGTATCCTACAAAGAAGGTACGCAGTTACGCACTCTTCATAGTTTAATGGCTACATGAGAAAATGGGAGACAATCGTGATTATACAACGTGTTAATGAATAAGCGCAAAACCTCATACACCCCAACTGATTTATAACAAAATAATTAGATTGAAACCAAAATGAAATTATTTTGATAGTTAAAATTTAAAGTTACTCGCATTTTAAGTTTTCAGACAAAAATGATTTGTTATCATTTCAGCAATGAATGAAAGCGCTAACATGCTCATGGATACATTTTTAGAATCTTGTATTGGTAGTAAGTAGGGTAAGAGTGCCCGAGCGGTGCGTTGAGATCGAGTTCAGTAAATTTTAAATTATACAAACAAATTATTTATTATTTTGAAAAAAATTACCTATGTTGAAACCATGATAATTCAATTCTGCTCTCGATTCCAAACAAACTACTTTCTAGTTTTGCGTTAATTCATTAACACGTTGTATATAGGGTCCTTCTTAATATGATGACACTTTTTAAAAGCATGATCAGACGTCAAACTGAACAACTTTCTCTATGGCACCAACATCGAAATCACGAAAAAAAAATCTGCTCTTCCATACAAAGCTGCAAACTTACTCGAGCCGAATGTATGGGACAGCTGATTTTTTTTTCGCGATTTCGATGTTGGTCCAATAGAGAAAGTTGTTCACTTTGATGGTCTGATCATCCCCTTAAAAAAGTGTCAGTATATTAAGAAGGACCCTGTATATGCAGGTATGTAGCTATATCGTTAATCTTCTCAGAATTAAAAACATCATCATCATCGGTTTTTTCCACCCACAGCAGGGTCTACGCCTTCTCCTCATTATGCCACTCTATCCTGTCCCACTTAAAATATAGGTAGTTGGTAGATGTGGCAAAGTTTGTGGCTGCCTCGAAAAAGTCGTGAGCCTTATGAGCTCGTAGTTCGTATTCATAGAAAATTATACTGTCCTAATTCAAAGCAAGATTAAAAATCAATTCCTTTCAACGGCATATCCAAAATAAACATTCAATTTACGAATTTCGCGCTGTGAACTTTCCAAACGAAAATGTCAGATTTTATAAACCTCCATCCCCATACCACCTAGGTCTTAGTGTTTGAGAGGGGGGAGGGAGAGCAACCCCCCCCCCCTCAGTTACGTAACTCATGACCTAGATCGGGCTGAGAGCTAGCCCGGGGGAAATGAGACCTCTGCAATTTTGAAACGTTTTGTTTTGAATTTCATTCTTCAAAGAGACTGGTAAGTAGTTATTCGGACACTGTTAAGACTGTGATACAGGCATACAGGGTACTCAAATATCCTTCCTTCAAAGGTCCTTCTTAATATGGTGACACTTTTTAAGGGGATGATCAGACCATCAAACTGAACAACTTTCTCTATGGGATCAATATCGAAGTCGCGAAAAAAAATGCAGCTGTTCCATACAAAACTGTAATCCTACTCGAGCCAAATGTATGGGACAGCTGTTTTTTTTTTTTCGCGATTTCAATGTTGTAAGATTTTAATAAAAATTTTGACTTAGTGGGTCTACGAGTTGACTTTTTAGTTAGGGTTGCCAACCCTTCTATACAGGGTGTATAGTCTGTATACAGGGTGTTCTATTATAAGAGGTCAATTGGTTACATACTTAAGAGGCTTTAGTTTAACTTTTACTACGGTACGGGATAACGGGACCAACTTTGAAATCGCAAAAAAAACTTCAGTTTCATACATTTTGGTCGAGTACAAAATACAAAATGTTAGGGACCCTACTACTTTACCCTTTTAATTTTAACAATTTGTACTCAGAAAAAATCTATGTATGTTATTATTTTAACGGAAATCTGTCAAAATACAGACACACATATTCGTTTCTAGATCGGGTTTTAAAAAAATCATTGACTTTAGTTAATATAAAAAATAGCACGAATCTTCGATGGTATGCAGCGCGCTTGGGCGCCCTCACAGTTCTATTCTCCTAAAAAGGTAGTTGATAGTTATAGCAAAGTTTCTGGCCACGCTAAATATACGTTCGTGAGCTAATATTACAGACAGTTACGTCACGACCTAGTGTCGACATCTAGTGACGTCCGACAACAAGAATCTCAAAGTTAATACTAAATAGCACCAGGAGCAAGGCTCGTGCCATCGTCGGAGCCCACACCGAACACTAACGCCACGGGCACAATGATGCTCAAGATGAAGCTCATCCTAGACATCTCGCTCATCCCAACTTCCGAGCGTGCGGAGAGGAGAAAACCATGGCACATATCCTGTGCGACTGCGATGTCTTGACGGCTAAACGCATGTGCCTCCTTGGTTACCCAAAACTGGGAGGTTACATGGGTCTTCCCTTAAACGGTATTGCCTATAATTTACCATGTTTTTGAAGGGTATAGAAAAATAGGTTTAACAAAAAGGTCTCATTGTGTCGAAGTGTTGCAGGCTTGCCAGCCCCATAATAAGATAAGATAGTGACCTAAAAGGTATAATGAAAAACACTTACTTGTAATAGTTATATGCGATGCCGATGTACCATAGCACGAAGACAAGAATACCTTCTCCCATGGTGCGGTGTTAGTTTGCGATACTACGAGAAACAATAACAATGTATGTATCATCTTCAGCCTATAAATTATCCCCACTTAGGCCCACTACTGGGGCACAAGCTTACCTTCGTGGCACGGTATAATGCGCCCCACCAATTCACCTCAACCCCTCTCGGTGGTGCGGGAGGTAGGCGACACAAAGCAGTGGTGTATTCCTCTCTCACTCGCACTCACTCAGCATACACTTGCTAGCCTCTTGTGCGAGTTCGTTTATATCAAGTGTCCAGGGGGTGTTCATGGTGAGGGTGTTTGGCCGGTATAGACCTATCACACAAGCGATTTTTGAGTGTAGGCGATGGCTCAACCGCATGGCAACTGCACCGCAGCGATGTCGCAACTGAATCGCCGCGATTTTAAACACAGGCGTTGACAGAGCGTTATGGCTGCGATACTGACTGATCTCAGAAATATCGTTCCGCCACAGCCTACGGTCAAAAATAGCTTGTCATATACGGCCACCACGCGTGTCCAATGCAAATTGGCGGACCTTAGTGTAGCGACACACCTGCTGAATGTACGGCCCCGAACGTTACGTTGAATACGCGTGCAATGATTTTCCCTATACCGGCGACACAACAGTACGCGCCATTTTTCCTAGTAGACGCGATTCAACTGAACGTTTGGCGCCGTACGATCAGCAGATGTGAGTGGAATTGAATTGGATTGATTTGAATTGTGTGCCGCTACACTTACACGCGCATAAGAATTTCATCATCAGTGTATTCTATGATTCGTTCTTACCTGTATAATTCATAGCATTTTGTTGTGGATGCGGTCTGATTTTTATTGATATTATGGCTTAGAAGAATTAAGGAGAAAAGAAAGATTGTTGTTTTACATGTTTTCGGTTTATTTGCCCCTATGACTTGCCCCCCCTTGTTTACCATACTGTATTTGTCATCATATAAGTCATCTGTGCTTGTCATTGTCACTTTATTGACAAATATCAGGCTGCTAGACAGAAGAGAACGAATAAGAGACGACGAGGTCTTATAACGACTGAGGTTTTAATATGGATACCTCCTTCCTCAGACCTCTTATACAGAACAAGATACACAATCAAGATATCAATCACGAGCTTGTATTTTGTATTCTGTGTACTAGTAATAACTATATTCTGTAAATCTGGGCCGCCACAAATCGGGCCTTTGCTGCCTTGTGCGGGGTCCGCCAGGAAACTTGTAAGACTTTTATGGTAATAAACGAATCAGCGGTCCAAAAATGGCAGACCCATGAGAGTTACTTAACGAATAAAAGTACCTGTTTTGCCTTTGTACCGCGCCAACTCTCTGACTATAAACATACCAAATACGACTAAGTTTAATGATCAAATATGACGTATTAGTATCACCCTACAAAATTCATACTTATTTTGTGTGGCTTGTAATTTGTCTCTGTTCAGGAGTGCAATTTTTGAAAGTCACATGTTAAAATCCGCAGTTAACTGTGCATCTTGTTCATTTATAGGACATCAATGCTAGCTGTACCCGGTATGGGTTGCAACAATACCTCCTTTTTCTCCAACACACATGGCGGCTTTTTTTTCAGTAACCTTCCCCGGCGAAGGTGCGGGCGAAGTCGCGGAATTTTTGAATGTATCCCGAAAGGTTTAAACAAAAAAATACCAAATTAATGTTAAATAATTTATACAGATGGCTAGTGCATCATAGTTTTTATAGCGTTAAAGAGTTTTTAAATAGTAGATGTAAAATTATTACAGTATGTTAATATTATAGGTTTTAGTTTTTTTAAATTGTTACACATTTGCATGCTGTTGCTACAGCTGAACAGAAGAAGCTTATTTATTATATTTTGTATACCTGTTTCAAGGCAAATAAATGATATATCTATTTCTATTTGTTACTCAATCACGCATAAACGGCTGAATGGATTTAGATGAAATTTGGCACAGAGTTCGAATATTTTCAGGATTAACATATGCGAGTATGATACTTTGTAAAGTCAACGCAGACTTTGGCAAAAGCTATAATAGCATAAGGGCAGGCGGAATTTGGATTTTGTAACAGTGAAAACTGCATAATTTGCATATAAAATCTGATTAAGTTGTTCTTGGTTTAAAAACAGTTAAGTTAATAGAGACCAGAGAATGAATGAATATTAAAAGGCTTACCTTATTAAGTAAAGCGATTGAAGTAAATGTGAAGTTTTTTGGCTGACGTTCAATAAATCAATACAACTAGAGGGCTATGACCAGGCCTCCGTTATTGACCGTACAAACCGCGACAAGTGGCTAAAATTTCGGGCTATGTATATACTCCCACGCTAGTCGATTGCCACGAGTGCAAGCGAGAGCGCCGAACAAAATGTCGCAGCGAGAAAGAAAGGTAATTAAGGGAATATAATTCGGAGCGCGCTTCATACAAAACGAAGTCTGGTGATATTTTCAATACTAACCAATTAAAAGCAATGAAATTTTTCAGAAATAATCTCTATGCTTGTATGAAGTCCGATTTTCGTTAAAATGTATAGTTTTAAAGTTACAATGCCTCAAAGATTTCCATACAAATCTTAAATTAACCCTAGCATTAAAACTGTATATTTTAACGAAAATCATACATACATAGTTTAGTTTCTAGATTATTTTTGAAAAATTTCATTGACTTTAATTGGTTAATATTGAAAATATCACCAGACTTCGTTTGTATGCAGCGCGCATTTACGCATTCGGAATAAACTTCTATTATAGCGTGGAAATATATCGTTTTCTAAGGAAGTGGTGTATCTGTTACGTAGTAACTGTTCAATCTGAGCTACGACTACGTATTTCCTAAATGAAAATGTATTTAAATTGTATATAAAACCTTTATTAACAATATAGGTACTAACAGTACGTAACGATACATAAAAATATAAACATTATAAAAATATCACAAGCTTTTTGCAAATATAATAAATAGAGAAAATAGAAATGTAATTTTGAAGGTTGAGCAAACTACATTTTTTCAAGTGTGTAGAGATTTATAGATAATGTGTAAACAGGGTGTAAACTTAAATTAGTTACATACTTAAAGGGGTGGCTCAGACCACTACTCGACCCAAATGTAATAGAACAGCTGATTTATTTTTGCTATTTTTGTTGGTCCCATAGTATGTATCATTAAGTTAGCATTTAAGTTTACACCCTGTATGGGAATTCCTGGGATAATCTTTAAGAGCTAAGAGCAGTGACACTAGATTTTTTTACAAATAACTGAATTACAGCTATACCACCTCACGCAGGGTCGTAGTAACTATACGTTCCATAGATTTAGCATATACTACGTTAGATCGGCTACGGATTATCCAAGGCGAGACCAAAAAAATCTGAGGTTTTGAAAATAAAAAACGGGATTCGTTCCTTTGATAACTGACGCTAGGTCCATACAGGCTCATAGCGTGTTCGAGAATGGTCTCGTCTATCTATCTCGCTCTAACATACGTTAATGGTATGCCCTTTCGCATTTCCGATCTAACGTAGTATATGCTAAATCTATGATACGTTCAATTCGCGTACTGACGTTTATAACGATTTTAAAATGCTCGGAAAATGTATGTAATCAGCAGCCGTAGCATGATGCGCATGATAAGGTTATATCACGCCTTTTATCTGGATCGTTCGCGCGCAAATAGAAAGAGAGCAAAGGCGCAATAGTGCTATCACGCCGCTATACTACGGCTGCAAATGTCCCAAACATAGTTGATACAAGTTTATGAGTGACAATGTGGATAACACAAAGCCGGTGCCATTGTACCGTCGGCAACGACACTTTATGAACTTCTGTCACCTTTATTTACATGGAAATAAGGATCACAAGTGTTCATCAACTTTCGTTGCCGACCGTACTATCTTATCATTGAGTTGAGTACTATTACTGCCATGCACATGGAAAACCTAGATTGAGGATACACATGATTATGATATAAATACATACTTATATGCATTACATATTTAATATAGGTACCTATTATTACTATCACGATATACATTATACAGGATGTTAGGGTAAACAGTTGCATTACTTTAAGCGGTAATTGTACCCAAGATACTCCCTAAGAAACCTATAGAAAATTTGCAAAAGTAATTTCGGACTTTCCATACTAAATGTAATCAGTTAATCGAGCGTTTGTATGAAAAGACGAAAAAAAAATCGCATTTCCAAAAGGTGTCTTAGGGAAAGTTGTTCAGTATATTGGGTACAATCATCACATAAAGTAATGCAATTGTTAACCCAAACACCCGTCCGGGTGCAGGACCAATTAATTACAAAATATATTACATCATATTCCAATAACATTGGCTTTAAATATAAACTTTTTTTAAATTCCGGTACTATTTTCTATGGTTATGTGCAGCTTTGTGCCGCTTTTGCTTTTTTTAAAGTCACTCATCATAATTCGAATGAGAAACGTCTATTGAATTCTTGCATTATACGTTTAGGAATTATGTTATGTGTGACTTTAAAAAATAGCACTCTACGTTAGGTTTGAACCTCACCTGACAGCACGGAATCGCATTTTTTTGACACTCCATCGTTTTCTATCGCTCAGGAACGTCATTCGCAAGAGCGAGAAAGATGGCGGGAATGCAATCGTACGCGGCAGCACCGGCAGTGCTGCGACCTTTCTCACTCCAAAAGAATATGCGATTCCGTGCTGCCAGATGAAACTCAACTCTTAAGATTTGTTGCTCCTTAATTTTTGATGTCTAACGAAATGAAAACAACTGTTTGGTAGGCGAATTAGAACATAAGTTGTGACAAGATATTTACCATTTTAAACATAATTAATTGCACTTAATCACAGAATAGGTAGTAGTATATAGTTCTACATACAGAACTGCCACTCCCCGCCCCCCTTTGACTTCAGATCCCCCACCTCACCTTACACTTTCTCACGGGAAACATGAGGGAAGCCGGGCAAGGGAATGCAGTCAGGCTCGCGCAACTGTAGTATTTGACTACATAAAATTGCGTCTTTTTAGTGCATAAAAAACGTTGAAAAATAACGCTAAATTCACATTTTCAGTCATGCTTTACCTCAAATAAAATAGTATTTTAATAACAGAACGAACAATAAAAAGTAACAAAATATAAATGATGTTCATACAGGAAGCTGGAAATAGGTATGATCCATGTGTTCATACGATGCGTGGTAAGTCAACCCTATACATATGTCAAAGACAATTTGCACCAAGTGCGCATGTGCGAACGCCATCATGTCAAATCCAAAACGTTGTTTGAAGTGCCGGACCTGTGACTTAATGTAGGATTATATACTAAATACCTAAAAGCCTTCGGGCGCTGGTTAGCAGGCCTCGACGAATCCCTTGTGCAGCTTGTCGACGTATTCCTTACGACAGGGCATCTCGTCCGCGGGCCTGTTGTACGGCAACCACACCGGCTCCCCTATGAAGAATCGCTTCGCTTTTATGTAGTTCTGTAATTCGAGCAAAAGTTATATTAGACTTTTTTAAATGTACTTTATTCTGGGCTTGTAACCTTTCGTATGGGCGTGCCCCGCACGGGAGGGGGAACAGGAATTTTACGCAGGATCCAGGGGGGAGGGGGGAAAACACCTGCCCCTTTCTGGGTATGCCCATGGTACCAATGAGTTGTTAGGCGCTTTTTTATGAATGGACATTGAAAGTTACACTCGGTTACTATTTTAACTGAAATTAAACATAAACAAAATTGTCGTGTTGTTTCCCGTTTCTTCCCATGGGCTCAGAGTTGATTAGGCGATAAGGTTTCTAATACAGTGTCTTCGTAGGGGACCTTGGTATTGGAAATGGAACAAATTAACTTTACTGGAATTACAACTTTAAAAAGTAGTTGTAGGAATGTTTCGGTTCTCGATTGAGAGTATGGTTATTAGTTTAAGTAATATAATATATACCTATATTTAGATAGGTACAGTGAAATTATCGAGAAATGGGCTTTGCGTCCGTTTGCGCAAAAAGTTTTCGTTAGTAAAGTACGAGCAGAAAAATAAGTCGCTCGTCACACTTATTCATGAAGCCTTTGCCCTGCAGTGGGATTCTACAGGCTATAACTATGTACTCTGCTTAAGATTGAAATTGATTGCTGTGCAGTCTATTGTAAATAGCGTCGGACATGTTTCAGGCGCGAAATCAATCGACCAATAGAAGCAGATCATTTTAGGCGCGCAAACGTCGAGCATCCTGCCTGATTGGTTCGTGCAATTTCAACAACACACAACGTATCTATAAGACTTATAAATATGGTACTACTGTAAAGTGGCGCTCACAAATCATGATTGAAACAGAGTCGGTTCCACAGCATAGTCGTTGGCGTCGAGGTAGACCTAGAAAGAGTCGGCCAACATTTGCACACAACAGCGAGGATTGGAGAAAGAGAAGGGAGACTATTGGCTATGTGCACGACATTAGTGCCATCTAGTCCACTGCGGCCCCGTGAATTATTTTTACATAAAATATTTGGATAAAGATTGTTCTTTATATTAAAATAAAGTAAAAACTAAGTAAATGAGCAATATTGTCGATATTAAAAATATTATATTACCGAACTAGCTGGAATTCCCATTCTTAGTTACACAATTCTCATACAAACTTTCATCCCCGTTTTCACACCTTTGAGAGTTGAATTGCGAAAAATCAACTGCGAACACTAAGATGGCAATAAAAACATCCCTGCCAAACCTTAAGTTAGTAGTCTTTGTAGTTTTGGATATTCGAGTACTGACGATAATCTTTGCATAGATTCCAGCAATCTGACACAGCTTCGGCCATAATAGTTAAAATTTCTGCCACAGCGTGCGCTGCGATCGACTTGTTAGTTCCCAACACCCACTTCGCAGATATAGTCAATAAGAACCAAGCAAGTTTCAATAGATACTAACATTGACATCAAGTGTGAACCTATGGTAGATGCCGCTTGGTATGATGATCATGTCGCCGGCGCTGACTGCGATGCGGATCCACTGGTCGGAGCCATCCCGGACGTCAAAGTATCCAGACCCGTCCAGGACAAACCTGCAATTTTATTAACAAATAACTTAGACTTAAGACCATACAACTAAGGACCAGCCTTGCAGTAGAATCTCTGTCAAGTTACATGGCCAATTGACCATGACGAATTGTATATCTTATCACTAAACGAGCCAACAATATCTTCAAACTAGTCTCGTTTGGGGTTCAAACTAAAATAGTAAGTAGCGTATTTCCCTCGTCCCCCGCAAAAAGTGGCAGAAAAGTTTGTTAGTAGAATTACATGCGTAATACGTCCATACTTATATGGTCTTTGATGGTCGGAGATAGCAGAGAAGACACAAGAAGGAGAAAATATCTTAAGTTTGCTGTCTTTAGAATAAGGCCACCCCTCTTTCTGTATTGTATGCTGTCAAGGCAATGGGCATAATGGTTTCGAATGGTTCTTTTTCAGGTAAATGTATAGTATAGAGAGGCTAGCTTACCCTATCTATACTATACATCCCACTACAGGGCAACAACCTCCTCTTACAAATAAGAGTGAGTTGGGATGGGAGGAAACCTTACACTACCGTTCGGGCCCAGTCCTTTTGAAATAGAAAATGGCTCTTGTATATATTTTTTATTTATTATCAGTTTACAGTATTACGTTAAACTGACTTTTATCTTCTCTACTTCTTCTCTTCCTGTACACTCTATGAGGGGTATAGTAATAGCTCTCCACCAGCTAAAAGTCATAACATGACCTGTGAGGATATCTACAGTACGGATTTCTTCTTCTTTCTATTATTTAATATGATTTCTTGAATATTGGTACCTTCCCTTAGAATATTATAAAAATATTAGAAATATTAGAATAGTAGAAAAAAATCCCCTTTTATAATGCCAACCTTATCTCCTCATCAGTGTGAAGATGCTCAATGAAGAATGACTTGATCTTCTCTTCGTAGTTGGGCAGGCACTCCTTGGAGCAAACTATCTCGTCCTCATACGTGTAGCCTCGCTCTTTCTTCAGCTGATCCAGTACTCCGTCTGTAGTATATGTGTCTATGTTCAGCTGGAATTGAGTTTGTTGTTATTCTGTATTATTAATAAGCTTTTATCACAGTGTATAAAACATTATAGTAAGGTAGCTGTAAAGACAAGCACAATGTCGATGCAGAAATATGGTGGATATTATATCAACTGTCAATGTGATTACCAGGAGTTAGATTGGTAGGCAAGTACCCCCTTTACGAGGCATCAATTGCACGAATAACCTATCGCAACCACCCACTTTTGCCACAGTATTTATTAAAATAGGCAATGATGGGAAGACCATAGAGAAATGCTTATAACTTCTGGCAAACATCTTAAGCATGGCCTTGACAGCACAGAAAAACATTTTTAGACGAAAACACTACTGCGCAGCCCCCTTACCATGCCAATGGTCAAAATGTTGGCCAAGTTGCTTTTAGCTGTTGTTTTCAACTCATGAAAATTCCATAATAAGATCGGATTGTGGAATTTTCATGAGTTGAAAATTCCAGAATCGGATTTCAGATCGGAGATTTGTAAAATCATCCAAAAAATAGATTCTGTCAATCTAGGAAAATTGAGCAATTTATTGGTTGAATTTAAACATCTCCACTTCACTGCGCATCATTGGAAACACACCTTTAGGCATGAGTGTACTTAGTCACTTATATGTAAGGGAGAGAGGATGTAGCAAGAAGAAACTCCACCTCATATACCCAGTTTGGTTAGCAAATTTATGCTTTACCTTTTAACTCTCTTTTAAGATATTTTAGGTCAATTAATGTGTCGGGGACCGCAAGTGGATGTTGAATAAAAAATCAATGGTCATTACATAGTGGTCCTGTATGCATTAATTTACCTAAAATATCTTAAAAGAGAGTTAAAAAGTAAAACATACATTTGCTTACATCAAAAATAATAGGTGACGAAATTATTTTTGATCATCATGATGATGATAATGATGAATTGTTTGTTTTTGGCGTTGGGTTTTTTTTTAAATTTTAGTCCTATAGGAATCATCGATGAAGGCCTATATCCAGTAATAGATTGATGCCAGCTTTTAGCTTGTTTCTAAAATGATCTTTCTGTAGATAGTATTATTTAGTGTTCTGTACTCTTACTGGCGTGACGACCAGAAGCCGTAGCATGTTATGTGTGATACAGCTTTATCATGCCTTTTATCTTGTTTGTTCGCGTACAAATAAAAAGAAATAGAAAGAGAGCGAAGGCGCGATAGCGCGGTTTCACGCTTCCATACTACGGCGGCTGGTTGGTGTAATTTACACACCAAACTGTAAAACCAGGATCCTGCATTTGAACCACGGGTTGGTCATGGACATCATATGATTGAACCATTGATGTATGGTTTCCATACCTAATAAAAGCCTAGTAGCTTACATTTGGACTCATATAAAGCGTTCCGGAACATGGCTGTTCACATGTCTGAACGTCCAAAGGGTTTGATAGTTTAAGTGTCAAAATGCCCTAAATCTAATGGTTAAAATGATCCAGTGACAAAATTTCACATTGTATTTATGTTAAATCGTGCCTATGTCAGAATGTTCAAATTGAACTATATATTTGCCTGTGAGATTTATTAATTTAATAAGGTAAGAAGTTTTTAATCTCTCACTGAACTGTGTAACAATTATTAATAGTTTTATTTTACAATTTCTTGCAAATTATCAATACTTATTTAGTTCTAGCGTGATAATTATATTAAATGACTTGCGTATAAAGTTTATCTACGACTTGAGAGCAAGATAAGAGAAGTATAAGAGGAGAGGAATCTACAAACCTTGAAGTATTCAACACCGGTTTTCTTGAACAAGTCGTCTAAGGAGAGGTATTCTGGCGGATTCCTGTGGTGCTCCAGACGTTGATCACTTGCATCGTTGTCCATGTACCACGCATTTACCATTGTTATTGATTAATTTACAAATTAAATAAAAACAACAAAAAAACACCCGCAGTAGGAATCGATCCGACCACAGACTAAAAATTTTTCGACGAATGTCAAATGTCAACGAAAGATGCGTTTAGTTTTTGCTAATTTCATTAAGTTTCTTTAATTTTCATTTTATTATATTGCTTTTAAAAAAAACATTCTTTCTTTACAGACCATGACAACTTCAAACCAGTAGGCCTCGCATGTCACCCCCGAGAAAACGATAAAAATCGAGATGTGCCTCCATCCTTATTATTTTACGTGTGCTAGATAGAGCGCGCATTATGTTTTTCTCGCTTAATCGCTTTGTCGTGGGTAGCATGCTAGCCGTGCAGTGATTGCAAGGTTCACAGAGTTGCACAGAGACAGTCAAAGGCGAAGCAAAGCAAGGGCAAGGCAGGTGATGACCGTGTGGGTTCGGTTTAGAATGGACTACCGCTTTTATTCACATAGGCATCGTACAAGGCGACTAAGGGATATGATTTTTATAGGTGAAATGATAACCATCTATAATTACTATTATAGATACTTGTCGTGTCATATAATCCAGCACGTCTAGTATGATTTCTCTACACGCAGTCACGCACGCGACGCTCCATAGAAAATAACCTACACTTATAGTATGATATCTCTACATGCGCGCGACACGCCTTTGCTCCATAGAAAATAACCTGTTCTCGCGCTTTTCGGAGAGATAAAGCCGCGCTTGCCGCGACAAGTAGTATGAAACAAAGCCGAGTCGCGCGCAAGAAGAGAAATCATGCTAGACGTGCTGTTCCCGCGCTTTTCGGAGAGCGAAAGCTGCGCTTGCCGCGACAAGTAGTATGGAATAAGGCCGAGTCGCGCGAAAGAAGATACATCGGTCACGGTAGATAGTGGGTCTTAATGGTCTGGTCATCCCCTTAAAAAACTGTCACCTTATTAATAAGGACCATGTAATAGGCTGAGATGATAGTAGCAATTATAGTACATACTCAGTGATAGTAGTATGATCTTCATAACCTTCATAATCATGGAAAGTTAGGTAATTAGTAATAACAATAAAATACCAGTTTACAAGTAAAAATAGATTTATTAACATAATCTACTAAATTATTTGATTACTTTGTTTCACAAACCACGTCAAGATCTTGACTACAATTTAAATAATCCATTTAGGGGTTTTCTTGTTTCTGTGTTCAATACATAAAATATACTATATCCTAGCACCTGGGAATCTATTAGACAATCATTAAAAATATTATTATAGTTACGGCGTGCATTAGTAACTGTTATGGCCGCGAAATCTAAAACTGATAGAAAATACCACAGAAAAGAGAACCAATTAAGGGTTCTCTGCTCTGTGGAAAATACAATTAAATCAAATTGAAATAAATGTAGTTTAAGAATACGCGCCTCTAAAAAAAAAGACCAATAAATTACGAGAATGTGAATGTGGTTCTGTACAATTATAGAAATTATCTATTCTACACTCTGATATGACCATTGTATAAAGTTATACACACGTGTAATAGTGAAAAAACACACAGAAAGAATACTAATTTTACTATACTACCTACCTATTTTTATTTTGGTAACAATTTTGAATGATGCAGATTATTCAGTTAAGTAAGTAGGCATAAACCATTCCAAGTGACATACTCCTAGGGAAAACAATATCACAATGCATCGGCTAGAGACTAAACAAGTGTGTCTCAGGTCAATAAGTTGCGATTATTTTTCTCTACTGGTAGTTATTTTTTTATAATGGAATTCAGTAGGTTACCTACTTAACTTGTTTTAAATTAGAAATATCTCTGGTAAAACAATATGGTTCAACAAACGAATCAATAAGAATTTTACATTCATTGAAACAATAGCGCATTAAATAACCAATCAATAAATGCGACAAACCAATAAAAATTAATTTATGGACGGACGTCAAATCACATAGAAATAATGAAACAATAAAATAATGTCTTAAAATGCTCTCCTGAAGATTGAAATTTACTTGCAAATAAAAGATTGCATGACATCATGCATTTTAATTTGCAGAAAGATTAAAGCTAACTTTTTTATCTTTTCACGCCTATTCACATTTAAAAATGATATATTGAGATCACATCCTTAATCTAAACACTATCGTATCGATATTACATCAAACGTACATTGGCGTAGCTTGTATATCCGTCGTGAGCCTAGGAGAAACCCAGCCGTTAAAAAAAGAGCTGTTTAATTCTCTCACACCCATCAATTTTTATTTAAGTATGAAAGAATTTGGTGAACGTAAAGCAGGCACTTCGTTGTCGCCCAGAAGATACAAGGCATAGACTTTTTTTTTCGCTACTGACAAATACAGCATAGCTCAGGGAGCTGTTACTGCTTATTACTGCAGACTATATGGGGACTAGGAGACGACACCAGTGACGGCGAAGCGCACTGATAGGTCAACCGAACCAGTGAATGAACTTAAGCAACCTGCCCAAGGGCATTCTAAAGGGGTCCGGACTTCGGCTATGGGCGTTGCTGGGACTACGCGGTAGAATTGGGGATAGGTGTGAACCGGCCAGCGATGTGCCGGTAGCGTCTGTAGACGTCAGAAGAAAATGGAGTGGGCAGAGATCGCGACTGTCCCCCGCCGCGACGACGGGGACCTCGATTCTTACGGCGACGCAACATGGAGATGATTGTGTTACCGGTCATGTTGGAGAAAGGCGCCCGTGAGCCGTAGTAATTTTCCTTTGGAAGTTCTTGCCGAGAATTATCACCGAGAAGTTTTCGCGAGAGTGTAGTGCCTGCTTAATAGTTCGTCGACAAATCTATTATTAGACCATGATCGGCTCTGTGTTTTCCAAGCGGTACTTAAGCCCACGTCTTTTAGTAGGAGCTACGCTACGAGCATAGAAACGTTGTATCAAGGAAATTTAAGTATTATCCCAAACTAAGTACGGTTCAACTTACAATGACTAGCAAGTCAAATAGGAATAGAATATTATGTTCACAGAAATATTGAATAGTGTCACGCATTCAGAATCTTTGTACTTCTAAGTACTTATTTACATTTCTTTGCTAACTAATCTAGACAGTCAAGTGAAAAATCGACCGACAATGTTTTGTCTTCTTTTCTTAGCTCAGAAAGAATGAGACAAAACGATCGGCTGTTTTTCGTCTCTTAGTAAGCAAGATTAGTTAGTAGAAAATGTGGTTTCATGATAATGTACAATATTTCATGCTGTTCATTTTGAAATGAATTCTACTTAATATGTGATTACAAAATATGTCAATTATGCTAAATCAACTGGGAAACACATAGTGCAAGTGCGTATTGTAAAAATAAAACTAAAATAAAAATAATATTATCACAACAATACATTAAGTATCACTATTTACAAAGAAGACGTAACATTGATACAATCCTACTATAAATTAAATTAGTTCAAAATTTCACATCGATCGTTAAAAATATTCATCTATAATTAATTACATTAATTAATATTTAAGTTCTAATTAAGTAACGTCAAACCTTTACTTAATATCTTAAAACATCGTCACATCCAAGGTAAAAAGACTGAAGCCATTTCACCAAATGGCGTTTCAGTCTTTTTACCTTGGTTGTGACATATTATGACAATTTAAATTGAGCATTGAGCCCTGATAATAGAGTCGCCTTATGGATCTAGACTAGCAAAAAATCTAGTGCTCTGCTCAATTCAAACATGTCACAAATATGACAGACTTCTAAATAAATCGTTATCCCCAAAAGAATTGAAAATGTAAGTATAATACCACACATATGATGTAAAACTATATCAATTTAAGTAATTAATCCGTTGGTTTAGAAATTAAATCTCATTTTGTTTCAATATTCAGAAAAACAAAGTTTACTTTGGATTCTCTCAAAAAATACGAGTGTTCAATCATTCGGAAATCATCTTCAGATTATAAATAAGTACATAAGAGTAATTCCTTTACTAGTTTCATTGCAAAGTCTAAATTTAAACGGCAAACTATCATAAAGTGATTAAGAGAGAACACTTGATTGCCTCCTAAGGATTTCTTAAATTTATGTCAATTTTCGCTCACAATATCAGAATTTAGAAACTTTGTTACAAGTAGTTACAGTTTAGTATGTTTCACTGTATCCGTCCAGTAGTTCTGGATAGTCATGGCTTCTAGAGAGTTGAGGAACGAATCGTTGTCCAAACTGTACATCTCTTCCGAGTTGTCCTGAAAATTAGAAATAAGATACAGTTAGTAGATTTTGTGGCCGCATCTTCTCTATAACGGAACACCTTCCGAAGATGAGGGGATAGTCAAAAAAAACGTCAAATGTCTATGTGATATTATTTTGAATACAAAATGTTGAGTTTTGAGTTGAGTTTTAGTTACAAAATATAGTGGATCTTGAGCTCATCAGTCCGTCTCAGTCTCAGCTCCAAAACAGCAAACATAATTTGAATTTTGCTTTTAAAATATCGTCTTTTACGGATAAAAATGTGTACCGCCATGCCATATTTATGTAAACGAAATGGAGGAAGACGACATATTCCGCCAACTCCAAGTAATGGGATAAAGGGAGGAAGATGATGATGATGAGGGGAAAAAAAATACTTTTTTCATACTATGCTTAAATTGCTTAACGATAGATGAAAAATGATTAGTGGCAACTTTTTTTAAACACCTATTTAATCAAATGGATCGCTTCAGTAAACACTGAAAAGTACTACCAACTACTTTGAAAAACCAGTAATATTTAATGACGTCTAGTTGGCAGTAAACTTAATATAAAATATAAGCCAAGGGTTCGAAAAATCCATATGTAAGAACAAGATACATACCCTTATAGTACTATCATCAAGATATCCACTCGAGTCCGGATTGGAGCACTTATCGTTTAAAGTCTGCGGCTTATTCAGGTACCTCCTGCGGTACAACACGAAGGCAGTGCTGCCGGCTAGTGCTGCCAGCACCAGCGCAGCAAACGATATGCCAGCTATCGCACCCGTGTCCAGCCCACCCTCGTCCACCACACGTCGATACGACTCTATATTAGGAGGTATCCTGGTCTGTAAAAACGTCTGTGTCTCTAACGACAGGGGCTTCTCCGTCACAATCTTACTTTCCGATACGCCTTCTATACTCGTGTCATCTTTGACGAAATCTGGTCTTGTTAGGTTTCGCTTCTTAGACGCAAATGTCGTATTAGGCGCTGTTAGATTAGTATTAACAGTAACTGTTACATTTGTAACGTTTGGTTCCGTATTAACGTTTATACTTGATTCTGTTGCGTTTACTGCCGTCCATGTTATCGGATCGATATCTGTTAAGTTAGTAGGTGTTACGTTTGTAACGGGTTCTGTATTGGTTTGGTTTTCGGTGATATTGGTTACTGGTTTGGTGGTGGTGGCTTGTGGTTTGGAGAAGTACATGGCTCGAGCTTGTCTGTCTGTTTGTCTGTCGACTCCTGTGTCTGTAGTTATGTGTTGAAGCTCTTCCGACTGGGGCGCGGCCTGGGTTCCGCTGCAAGCTGAAATTAAGAAAACAAATCAAATTAGTTAAAAGTTCATCGTCATTAATCGTCGGATAAAAAAGATATTAATTAACAAACAATTTTACTCAAAATTTTAGATTTTAGATAAACAGGGATTAATAATGTTGAAACCTTAGTATCCTACCCTACCTATTGAAATTTTGATTGAAGGAAGATTTTCAGATTACATTGGAAACACTTTGTTAATCCTAAATTGAATACCTGATACTCTTACAGCGAAGGTTATTTGAAATTAATTGTAATATAACTTGGCAGATTCTTTATGCCATTCTGGATGAATGCCGTATGCGATGGTCCTTATGCAGTAGTAACTATTATTTAATCGGATTCTTATGCTGTAAGCTTCGATAAGCAACTGTCGTTAAAGTAATATTTCTGGACTATCAAATATTATAGTATAAATATTCTATGGAGTCTTAAGGTCGTTCTGTTCCTCACTACCGAACAAAACTTCTCTAACCATCTTAATTTTACAATGCCAACAAGAACGAGCATGGCGTTTTTCTCGCTTTGTCGCTTTGTCGTAGGCGGCATGCTAGCCGTGCAGACTCCTATTGAACCTCTAATGTCATTAAACACTATTACTAAAATATTATGAAGGCCCGATAGCACAGTCTGTAGTGAACCTGCCTGCTGTGCCGAGGTGTCGCGGGTTCGAATCCCGTAAGGGACAAATATTTGTATGATGAGTATGAATATTTGTACCCGAGTCATGGACGTTTGTATCTATATATTTATTCTATATCGTTGTCTAGACATCATAACACAAGTCCAGGCTAGATTCTGGTACTTTAAATGTGACTAGATAATTTGTGTGACAACGTCCAAGATATTTATATTTATATTGCCCGTTGAAAAACAAAAACAAATCTATCAAAAGATTAGATCAAACAGAATGTTAAAGGAAGCGCTAACGTGAAACTGTTGTTTTTTATTTTTATTTTCTCTACTTAAAATGTCCGTAGAGTAGAGAGAAACAATAATAGGATTTATTTTACGTCGGTTGAGATGAAATGTTGCGCCTCGCACCCTCGCCTCGTGAATAACGAAAAATAAAGTGTAACAACGTCAAAGTGGATTTGTTATTGGTTTTTTGCTCGTCGACTCTTGGTCTACAAGTTAGAGTCGATCGAGTGAATTTTCAGATCTTTTATTTTGGAATGACTTTAGATACGGAATAGATGCATCACCCGTTTTGTTGAAAAGACGCATATCCCGGACCTTTATTGACTGGTAAATAATTAATAGATTCAGGTTTTTGCTAACAGCATATGCTCGCGACTATATTCCCCGAGGGGGTAGTCAGAGATATTCTGAAACCTCAGAACATCCACGTTTCACCAGTAGTACCGAAACTCTGTCCAGTGTGACGGGGGGTGAGCCCGTCGCCACTTATAATGGACAGTGGGTACAATACATGCCTCGAAATTGAAGCATGCAGGTTTCCTCATGATGTTTTCCTTCACCGAAAAGCCAGTGGTTTTACAAATCGCATATAATTCCGAAAAACTCATTGGTACGACTCGGCCTGGACGGGGATCGAACCATCGCCTCCTGCATGGCAGGCAAGGTTACTCGCCACTGGACCACCACGGCTTTTTGCGGGTTTTTGCTAACAGTCCAAAAATTTTCCTTCCTTCTTTATTCTTTAACGTTATGTAAGGACATATGATTTAAAACATACAAAGAAGCAATAGCGATGATGTGTTGGTAAGCCACTATCCGATCGATAAAGTGATTTCGATGACATTTAACAAAATTGGTTCGTTCTTTCTCATGACTGACGCTCTATGAATAGATACGGACTACGTAAGAAAGGGTAGCTTGAACCAGGGGAGCGTAAACCATTTTTAATTCATCTTGCTATCTGACTTCTGCCCACACAGCGAAAAAAGGACGTAAAGGTCAACTAAGGACTTTTCCAAATCCAACCACTAGAAGGGAAAAAGGGTACCGACTAGTGGCCCATTGTGGACTTAACTAACTTCTGTATAAATATATTTTGGAGAAAAGTTTCAATAACTTTACCGCCTTCGGATTTCGGCCTCGAAACGTAACAAAAAGGGATAAAACTGGATGGACACTAACTCTGTTACTAGTTCACAGAGTTTCGACAAATCGCAGTCGAATGAGGATACTGGGTCAATTGTGGGCCGAGAATACAAACAATGGTTTTATTGACACTTGGGTAACGTGAGAAATAACTTAAATACGAAAGCGATACACTTATGAACAATGACACGCAAGTTTCTATGGTTTTGTCAGGCCAGACTTATAGCAGTCGTCTAAATGGAGGATTTCAACTTTTTTATGCACAAAAAGAACCGACGTGAATGTGACAAGGTGTGTGTGTGAATCTAGAAGAAGCATGAGAAATTGGTTGTTGTAAAAACCAGCGGACGTTCCCCTGAGTCTTGAGGATATACCTACTTAGTTGAATACAGTCAAAACACAAAAAAAATCATTGGAATAAACTAATAAAGTTCAGTAGGTACTTTATAGTTCGGTATAACGGCAATTAGGGAGTAATTTTGTATGCGATATGACTCATGCTGACACGAAAGAAAAAGAAGAAAAGAGTTCGATATCTCTGAAATGTTTAGTTTGAATATAAAACGTGTTAATGAATTAACGCAAAACTAGAAAGCAGTTTGTTTAAAACCGAGAGCAGAATCGAATTATCATGGTTTCAACGTAGGTAATTTTTTTCAAAATATTGAATAATTTGTTTGTAAAATATAAAATTTATTGAAGCCGATCTCAACCCACCGCAAGGGCACACTCACCCAACTTAGTACCAAAACAAGATTCTAAAAATATATCCATGAGCACGTTAGCGCTTTCATTCGTTGCTGAAATAATAACAAATCATTTTTGCCTCAAAACTTAAAATGCGAGTAACTTTAAATTTTAACTATCAAAATAATGAAATTAATGTTTCAATCGACTTATTCTGTTATAAATCAGTTGAGGTGTCTGAGGTTTTGCGCTTATTCATTAACACGTTGTATTTTCGTAATTTAAATATTCGTAAGATAAGAAGTGGCCTAATTATCTGCAAGCGATGTCGCAATCTATGGTTCGTTTTCTAAACTCTCATGTTAGGTTTTTAGTCATTCATTAGACCAGGCAGCCTGGTGTTGGCTGTCTGCTTTCCTCGCAGCTTTCTTCCATTTCATTCTAACGTTGATAGAAAGCTCGCAACAATCTAGGTCTTTCTTATGAGATTAGTTAGATCTACTGATATAGTGGTCTAGTTAAAGAAAATCCGACATTAAATTTTAAGATTTTAAGTTCCACCTAGCCAAGCCTATTTGTTTCAAAGATGAGTTATTTATAAGACGTAATTTGCGAAGGGCTCGCGTGGGTGAATCAAGGTAGAACATAATTAATAATTATCCTTTTACAGCTCAAATAAGCAAGCAGTAGAGTATCTTCACATGAAATATCCTAACTTATCGCACAATTCGCTATTAGTGTGTCGCATCTAGAGACAGTTATCGGACGGCCCGATAGCACAGTCGGTAGTGAACCTGCCTGCTGTGCCGAGGGTCGCGGGTTCGAATCCCGTAAGGGACAAATATTTGTATGATGAATATGAATATTTGTACCCGAGTCATGGATGTTTGTACCTAATTATGTAGGTATTCTATATCGTTGTCTAGTCATCATAATACAAGTCCAGGCTAGATTCTGGAACTTTAAATGTGACTAGGTTATTTGTGTGACAATGTCTAAGATATAAAAAAATAAAAAATAATAATGCCTCTCCCACACCACAGCGAACAAATTACAATAGGAACGACAAGTTTTGTGTTAAAATTATAGAATTATAGTTGTGCACATGGTTATTGTATGCGTTAGGGTAAACAGTTGCATTACTTTAAGGGGTGATTGTACCCATGATACTGAACAACTTTCCCTAAGAAAACTATAGGAAATTCGCAAACAAAAATCCATATTATTAAATGCAATCAGTTGATCGAATAGAACAATTTGTATGAAAAGACGATAGTTTTTTCTGTGAACTCCCTTTAGGAAAGTGGTTCAGTCTCATGAGTACTTTAAGACTTAGTATATATAGTAGCACTAATTAAAGTAATGCAACTGTCTACCCTAACACCATGTAAACTATTAAATATTCTCATGCATTTGTTTCTTTCAGGAAGACAGATGAAAATGATTCGCACCTGCTTCGATGTTATTTATTTCCGTTTCATTCATACTTATCGTACCTATGTCGCTATGAGAATCTGGTTGCTAACAATGACCGGAATCCGGGATAAAACAATAAATTACTACAAAATACCAATTGTTGCCCCGTGATTACTCTCTTGAAACATCTCTTATCCTTGTAAGACCGAGCCGTAATTGGGAGGGAGAGAATTAAGACCGAAGGTACTCTGAAAAGAACTAATTTTGATTTTGCAAAAATTTGGTCCTTTTAAATGGACCAGCGGGCATACGAGGTACAATTTACTGCTTGACTATGTACTGTACAAAGTAAACCAAACCGTTCGCTCGCTGTTCGCATACGCAATTATAGTTAGTGTTTGACTTGTACTTTATTAACTGAGCTCCTGTAGAAGCTGGTTACTTCAGTGAACGTCTAGATATTGGGTTTGTGAAGAGAGGCGTGCTTAAAAGTTAGGTACTTGAGGAATTATTCAAATTAGCTGCATCTGAAAGCAAAGTATACTTGACTACAGGATGAAATTGATATCATTAGCATCCTTTTAAACTAAGAGTCTAGCCATCAAACTGAAGAACTTTTACTATGGGAGCCAACCGATCGGAGCAACAAAAAAATCTGCTGTTGCATAGTAAACGGCAATGCCTACTCGACTCAAACGTATGCAACAGCAGATTTATGATCGATCGATCGAGCTACGATCGGTTTGCTCCCGTAGTAAAAGTTGTTGAGTTACGAGTATATTGGTAGACTCTTAAAAGGATGCTAATGATATCAATTTCACCCTGTATACATAGGTACAGATATGCAGGGTAGCAACATAAATGCGTTACATACTTTAAGGGGTGCTGCAGACCATCAATGTGACCAACTTTGATTGCACCAACATTGAGATGGGACACAATAATCAGCTTTTCTATACATTTTATCGATTAGCCATTGGCGTTTTTTATGAAACACAAACAATTTATATGCGATTTTGGTCTTAGCTCCGTAGTGAAAGTTGTTCAGTTTGATGGTCTGCAGCACCCCTTGAAATATGAAACGTATTTAAGTTTACACCCTATGTATCCTATAGTATACGGTTATACTATCTATCTATCCAATCCTTTTTATCTATATCTACTGCTAAAATAGTGTATCTTTACACACGTCTATGTAATTACTAATCACTCGTTTAGTTGTTTGGGAGTTTAGTTTTATAAATATTCACTTTTTCACACCACTCTGTGTTTAAGTGTACCATAAAAAATGTGTGTGTTTTGGAACGGAACAGTAAAAACATGACAGAAAAAAAAATTGTTGATTTTATTTTCTGAAATTGGGCCAGTTATAATATCCCGCAAACAATTTGGCTAAAACCTTGACTGCTCTATTGCGCACACCCCTCACCCACATCCCATTGGTCAAGTTATTTGCCGCTTTATCGAATGTTAGTTTAAATCAATCAATCAAATCAGCTCACATCAACCCACTGCTGGGCATAAGCCTCCTTTTTATTGCGCCACTCCTCACGGTCCTGTACCAATCTGATCCATGTCCAACCCGCAACCCTTACAATGTTGGGTTAAGTAAGGATTAGTTTCTAATGTAAAATTTATTTCAAGCTCAGTATATCTTCTAAAGTTACAAAATAACTTATTTACATCCAATCACTATCACAGATTTTACGCTCCAAATTACGGGAGCGGAATACACGGGGCATTGACCACTAACAATACATAGTGATTTATCGCCCAGGACTCTATTGTTCTTGGCATTTGAATGGAAAACTGAACTTTAATGGGCTCGGCTTGTATGAGATCAAGCCGTCGAAGCGAACAACTTATTTGGATTACAGAGAGGACTTAACGTTCCATGCAATGATGATTCAGATCGGTTATTTATAACATGTCCGGAATTTCTGGTTAGATAAGTGTAAAGACGAATATTTCCTGCTGAATTTAGAGCAAGGACTAAACAAGCATTAGCGAGGATGTAGACTACCCCGTTCATGCTACATGCGCTAGACCACCGATTATATCGGGGGACATCATCGTGAGGAAACCTGCGTACGCTGAAGAAGAAATTCTGATGCGCATGTGAAATCTACCAATCCGCACTGGAAAAGCGTTGTGGACTAATGCCCGTTCACCCAGGGTAGACCTGTGCAACGCGATCGGGGTCCCCGATTGTCCCGATGCCCCCCAGGCTCCATCGCCTTCAGAACGCGTGTATGTGTGCCTACGATAAACGCTGTAAACAAGCGAAATAATAGTGCCTAAAGAAAGTATTACATGAAATTATAAAAATAAGTCCTATTTTATCTCCACAAAGTAAATTCAGCCATCTATGATGTCGTCAGCGTTGGAAAATAAAGACGGATCATTATTACGTCCCACTGCAGGGCACAGGCCTACCCTCAGGGAGGGTGTATCAGCATACCACTACGCCACGCTTCCCCAACGCGGATTGGTAGACTTCACATACGCATCAGAATTTCTTCTTCAGCGTATGCAGGTTTCCTCACGATGATTTCCTTCACCGTTTGAGAGCAGACGGTATTACATGGATTAGGACAGGATGAGGCCAGCTGAACCTCCTTGATAATTCGCATGCTGCTACAACAAACAAACAAACGAGGATCTAAACATTTGAAGTGTGGTGTCTCCAAGAACTATGCTACGAGTATCTGGTGTGAAAAAGAATCTAAATATTAATGCTTCTTTAAGAAGTTTTCTTCAGTGAAATTTTCCTGAACCTTCTCAATTTACATTTCTATTACCGAATGTGAATTATTGAACGGGGTCTAGTCCGTCGTTACAGAATTTGAATGATCCAATTCAGCATTGTAAATTCATACACATACCTAAGCACATAACCCTTATCGTGTAGGTATACTAATCTCTTTCGAGGGTTCGGATAGAATTATAATCAGTTGTCTACACACCTTCCGAGTATGACGTCATATCGAGAGATTTTAAAACAATAGCTGAATAGATCCAGAATAATAAGAGCAATTTAATGGAACAGAAGTTTAGAACAAAATGTAGTACATATAAATTATAAACTAAGAGAAGCGGAGATGTCGTTGTTAACACCTTCATAATTGTTCGGGTATTGCATTATACAGATAGACGTACTTCACGAACGAATGCATTGTCTTGTCACGAGCGATGGGAGCGAGTGATATAGATGACACAATTTTCTTAAAGACACTCAAACTCCACTTAAAAAAGGTGAAAAACAGTTGCATAGTTACAAAACTTACATGCGGTTTTTAGCGACTTTGTAGTCGGTCAAAAACAGCCGACCTTGAGAGAGCAAAAAGCCGCATTTGTATATTGTTATAACATTTAACTCACCTGCGACACTGTTAGAAAATTAACCCTAACAACCTTGAAACAGAAACCTTACATTTACAAATAGGGTAAAAGGTACAAATGACGGCACATGAAGCCATTCACAGTAATCTGCTGTACACAGAAGTGACTAACGTAATTCTGAACAAGTCAACCGTAGTGCTGGCTGATTATATGGACCAAGGTTGATACCATTAAGTGAGTATTAGCGAAGGATACATTATTATACTTCACATAATAAATAACTAGATTGTGACATAGTCTTTTTCATTCAAGACCAAACAGAATTAATTTCTACTGTAGCTCCTGTAACTGTAAAACCAGGCTCAACTTGCAGTTTAGCGAGTCCAGGGGTTTGCTCTAATATGTCTAGGAATATGGAATACTTCGAAGATAATATAGGAGTAGGCCTCAAATAATACCTACATACAGTCGAGTCCGGGAGTTTTTGATTGGAGCCGTCCATCCAAAACCTAAGATTTGCGCGTTGTGAGTGGGAAAATTATAAGAAGATAAATCGGTAAACACTTTAATTCTGTTAATCGATTATGAGTTAGGTACGGTACTTATCTATAGTATAAAAAGCCGTGGTAGTCCAGTGCAGGAGGCGATGGTTCGATCCCCGTCCAAGCCGACTCGTGCCAATGTGTTTTTTTGGAATTTATGTACGATTTGTAATACCACTGGCTTTTCGGTGAAGAAAAACATCGTGAGGAAACCTGCATGCTTCAATTTCGAGGCATGTATTGTACTCACTGTCCATTATAAGTGGCGACGGGCTCACTCCCGGTCACAGTGGATAGAGTTTCGGTACTAGTGAAATATGGATATGGTGTGGTTTCAGAATATCTCTGCCTGTCCCCTCGGGGAATATAGTCGTGAGCATATGCTATGAACCAAATACGCGAAATTTAGTTTGACTAATCGACACTGGCTAATAATAATCTTGTTTGCAGATTTTCCACTTTGGAACTAAAATGTTACCTTTTAGACAATTTCACTATAAAATTCCGAGCGTGTCAACTATGACTACCCGTATATATAAGTCAAGGTTGATATCATTAGTGGGACGACAGAGAATACTTTTATTTTATTTAAAATTAATGAGGTCGTGGCAGATGGTTTCCAAGCAGGTGCTCTTCTCCAGTTTGTTTCTGTTTATTATTAATACTTTATAGTTTATACACATAGGCATAAAAACGAAAACTTCTGGTAGTCTATTAAAAATAGAATTTTCATGAGCGGATAACTCGATTGATCTTTAATTATGTTCATATGGCATCTTGTATCCTGCGCCCTTCCTG
Source organism: Agonopterix alstromeriana (assembly GCA_963924505.1). Lineage (NCBI taxonomy): Eukaryota > Metazoa > Arthropoda > Insecta > Lepidoptera > Depressariidae > Agonopterix > Agonopterix alstromeriana. The sequence continues at coordinate 3,247,768 of OZ004663.1, read as the reverse complement.
TCCGGACACCTGCACCGCCTGCAAGTTAACGGAACTTATGGATGCTAACGGCAGTGCTATCAGTATGGCAAAAAACTGACCTGGAAAAATTTTGAATGACTTTTGCCATCGACAATGAGAGCAATCGCGCTAAATAAATCTCAACTGAACTACTATTGGACCGCGTGAGAACCACAACTTTTAACACATTCGGTATTGCGCTGTTCAATTGACAGCCGTTAGAGCCATTTTGACAGATCGCTCAGACGTTAAACGCTGTTAGTCACATAGTAAATAAGTCAAGTTTAGCGCGATACGGATTCGGCACAGTTGAATAGTAAATGGATTGCAACGTGTTTAGAACTGAAATTGGATTAGGATTGAACTTGGATGTTTTCAATTTGCGCGATCGCACTCAATATCGACTACAGTGCAGACCTTGTGCAGACTGCTTAATTATAATAGCAGTGTCGTCCTTTCCTTACCAAACATCACACGGTTAAAAGAAATAATAACAATTATAAGTAGGTAGTTAGTCTGCAGAAATAAATTTTTATCCAAAATAAATCCTATTATTAGTTTCGAAAATTCGCATAAAGAACGAACATAATTTTCTTTCCAGTCTAAAAAAATATTGATTCTAGGCATATTCTAGGCAATAGAAAAACTTATCCCCGACTGAATTCATGAGTTATGGGTTAAGTTATTGTGCCGCAAGCAATATACAAATAAACCTACATTCAAGGTCATTCCATCCACAAAATTCAAAATTCAAAATTCAAAATTGTTTATTCAAAATAATATCACATAGATAACTTTTTGACGTCATGTTTTTGAATCTACCACCGCGTCGGAAGGTGTTCCGTTGTAGAGAAGATGCGGCCAGAAACTCTACAACACACTTCTTTTAAACAAAACAAAATATACAAAGTACAATTACATAAATTCAATATTAAATTACATAGTGTAACATTGTCAAGACCAGACATTTTGGTCATTCAAATAATCATCGAGTTTATAGTAACCTTTTTTACAGAGGACTTGTTTAACATGGGACTTAAACTTTTTGTCCGTCAAGTTAAGAATATTCTCTGGTATCTTATTATAATAACGTATACAGTGCCCCATGAAAGATGTGTTGACCTTACTAAGTCGAAAATGTGGGAATACTAATTTATTTTTATTTCTTGTATTGTAATTATGAACGTCACTGTTTTTGGGAAAGAGAGACAAATTTTTGCGAACGTATAAAATATTTTCGTAAATATATTGACTGTAGAAAGTCAGAATATTGATCTCTTTGAAAAGATCTCGTAGTGAATCTCGACAACGCAGATTATAAATGGCTCGAATTGCCCGCTTTTGAAGGATAAAGACAGACTCAACATCTGTAGCACGGCCCCACAGCAAAATACCATAAGACATGATACTATGGAAGTAGCTGAAGTACACCAGTCTCGCAGTAGCTATATCGGTAAGCTGTCTAATTTTTCGAACTGCATAGGCTGCCGAGCTCAGCCTACCCACTAGGGTTTCTATATGTGGACCCCATTGCAGCTTCGAGTCAATCTTTATCCCTAAAAATACAGTATTATTTGTGAACTGTAATATATCATTATCTAAAGTTATACAGCACAGACAAATAAACCTATTGGAGTCGAAAGTTCGCTTTATTTTCTAACTAGTGATTTATTTTATTGATAGCCCAGCCTAATTTGTACACAGAACGAAGAAATGAGGGAAAAAACGTTGGTTTTAAAAATAAATGGACCCAAACAGCACATTACGCGGATACGGAGCGCTGTAACACTCCCAATTCACAAACATTCAAATTACTTATGTAAGCTGGATGGGGTACACATTTCGTATGTAAATATCTCTCACTCACGTCTGTTCGTAAGTGCTACTGCTACATATCACGTTGCTACCTACATCTGCATGTGATATAGAGGTATATGTCACAACTGAATAAGTCAGAGATGTATTGAGGTGTCTTAGAAACTCCTAAGGTACCTAAACGTCCGTCCCTTAAACGGATGTGGTCAGTTTCTACTTGTTTACCGAAGCTGTTGGTCAGCCTGGCCACACATTACTAATTACTATATAACAGATATGATACATCACTTCCTAAGAAAACTATAAATTCTCGCGCTTTTCATGTAGACCACTGCGTACCTAATACTGGGAATAAACCTTATCTCTCTTTTTACGATCCTCCTTGCTGTTGGAATGTCGAGCCAACTCTTCAGAAAGAAATCCATGTAACTATTAAATAATCTGTATCTATGTTGCTCTTTTCTCAATTTTCTCTTACACACACACAGACACACACATAGACTTTTGTATTCCAGTTTTTGACTCCACTCCACTTAGGATACTTAGTACGGAGGATATTTTTTGTGATAGGTTGTTCTGAAGCGAATTTTTAGACAGTTACTTTTAAAAATATCATTTTATAACAATAATTAACAATCTTAATGCCTTCCTAGATACATCTCTGTTCCAAGTCGTGCTGAACCAAACCGTTTGTCATCATTAATCCCGACTATGTGACATTAGTTACTAAATTCAGGTAAAGGTGAACATACTCGTGAAATACCATTTTGAAGACATTTTAGATGCTGCATTCTTAGAACTAAAGGTTGTATAAATGTTACTATTCCATTCATTTCCTAAGCTTTTGCAACATCGCATGAACCCAGATTCCAGAGCCGTAAAAATATATTATTAAAATTCAAAGAAACAAAAGAAACGAAATTGTAAGGCATCTAACGACTGGTCAAATTTGCAAAAACAAGCGCTTTGAATGAGCGTTATTATGGCGGATTTGATAAAAATAATAAACTTGTCAAAAAGTAAAAAAAATAAGGGGGGTCCTCATACAAGAAACTAGTTTTTATCAACGTTTTTTCTTCTCGCTCTATCGTAAAAACGGTAATACATACAAGCGTCAAATTCGGTGTGATTATAGAGGAAACTTTACAGAATAACAACAAATAGTAAAAACTGACCAAGTGTGTGTCGGTCTCGCTCTAAAGGTCCTGGAAAAAAAAACTCTTTTTTGTAAGTTAATTTGTGTGTCGAGTATCCCGACTCACACTTGACAGGTTTTATTATAGTTCATCCTGTTATTCCAATAAAAATAGTATTCAAGCTAAAGAATTAATGCGAGTTGCAGTCCACTACCCTATTCTCACCATATAGATAATTTTCCTACTGATTCTAATTACCTTTTTCCATACTTCAAGCTAACGGGCTCATGGTAATATTGTCCACGTTACGTCCAAGAAAAACCATTTTACGTTGACACCTGAAGATTGGTTATCACTCGTCAATGTCTAGGGTTTAATAATATTTGGTGTTTAGTCAAGTTCAGTGCACTGAACTATTTCTACATAAGAACTCTTTGTGGTTAGAGCTATAGAGTTCATTATTGCTTATTCAGTGTTGACTGTATGTAGCGTGCATATGTGAAATGGTGGTAATGATGTTAACCGATACAATGGAGTGACAAAATAGTGTTAACAAGGAAACTAGGTTAATTTACAGCTTATCTATTACTTGTACCTACTTAAGATAACATTTTTATAGACAAAAAACGAAAAAGGAATGTATAAAGAAAACTTAAGAAGATTAATGTCTATACAACGTGTTAATGAATTAACGCAAAACTAGAAAGTAGTTTGTTTAGAATCGAGAGCAGAATCGAATTATCATGTTTTCAACGTAGGTAATTTTTTTCTAAATATTAAGTAATTTGTTTGTAAAATTTTAAATTTACTGAACTCGATCTGAACCCACCGCTCGGGCACTCTCGTCCTACTTACTACCAAATAAAGATTCTTAAAATGTATACATGAGCACGTTAGCGCTTTCATTCATTGCTGAAATGATAACAAATCATTTTTGCTTCAAAACTTAAAATGCTAATAACTTTAAATGTTAACTATCAAAATAATGAAATTATTGTTTCAATGTAATTATTTTGTTATAAATCAGTTGGGGTGTATGAGGTTTTACGCTTATTCATTAACACGTTGTACAAGGTGTTACAAAAATACAAATAAACATTTAAGGGGGTGGTTTAGACCATCAAACTGAACAACTTTCACTATGGGACCAACATCGAAATCGCCAAAAAAAAATCTGATGTTCCATACTAAACTACAAACTCGAGCTAAATGTATGGGACAGCAGATTTTTTTTTCGCGATTTGTATGTTGGTCCCATAGTGAAAGTTGTTCAGTTTGATGGTCTAAACCACGCCCTTATAAGTTTTAAATGTTTTATTTTACTTTTGTAACACCCAATACATTTTATTATATTTTCGATATCAATGCTCTTTAATATCATAACAAAGGAAATTCCTGGAGAACAATATTCGTACTCGTAAAGAAAATCGAAGAATACAACAATAAAAATAATAAGACGAATGTCTGAGGCAGCGAAAAATTCACTGAAAGGCTCATAAGATATCTCGAGAATACTTAATTTCTTTGGAAATAAAAAGGGGAATATAAAGAGAAAAATCTTCTAAAACACAAATTCTTTACATTCAGGAATGGTTGAAGAGTCCTTCACAAATTGCTTAGACTCCTCTTTTACCGACAAAGGATCCTTTTAGGGTTCCATCTCCGAAGTGTCCGATGGACCCCAGTAAGCGCTGTCACTGACATAAATATAGGGTCCAACTTAATATGCTGACACCTTCTTAAGAGGATGATCAGACCATCAAAATGAACAACTTTCTCTATGGGACCAACATCGAAATCGCGAAAAACAAATCTGCTGTCCCAAATACATTTGGCTCAAGTAGGTTTGTAGTTTTGTATGGATGAGCTGATTTTTTTTCGCGATTTCCAATGTTGGTGCCATAGAGAAAGTTGTTCAGTTTGACGGTCTGATCATCCCCTTAAAAAAGTGTCAGCATATTAAGAAGGACCCTGTATATGATTTTGACCATATAGCCGGTTTTTCCTGGCGGGTTCTGGTAGGTACCTTTTTAGTGGGCGTTAGTCTTAACGAAGCGTGTTGCAGATTTAGAATGAATAGGATTAATATTTTGACGAAGCATGTTGGTGATTGAGATCCTGATTATTAATTTATTTTTGATGAAGCATGTTGCAGATTTGAAGGTTGTTCTTTCTTATGCATTTCAATACAAATAAATTTTTCTTATAGGTGAGTGATTTATTAGTGTACGAAAAGTGTATCACCTAACACGAAAACTATGTTTTCACGTTTCCTCTTCACATGGGCAGCACCCATGGAATTTGACTTTGCTTTTTTGGAATTTGACTTATCCTTATAGGAGTAATGCATAATTTCCGTTAGTTATGTCACTTTAGAATATTGTTAGGATGTGACTTTCAAAAATAGCACTCCAGCTCTAATTTCATTCACTAGTAGTAAATCCTATTCTCAAATAAATCTTTTAAAGGTTCTAGTAAAGATATAGACATCAGCTGGCACCCTTAGTGTGTAGAACCGACTCGCACTTGGCCTGAGCTTTTTTAATCAACTCAGCAAAGGTTAAGCATCAATTTGTGTTTGAATCGAGTTTATTTAGTTAATCTATTTTTAGATCTCGAATATTTTCCAGTATAACGACTACCTCTCATATTAAAATTACAATACAAACGGCGTAGGCTTCATTATTTTTGCCTTTCGCTTACAAATTTAATACTACATTATTGTTAATAGGTTTGCTATATTAAAGGCTAAACTAAGTTCTAGGCTTTGGAAAGAAATTATACAATTTAATATCTTTGACCTGAAAATTTTATATTGCGTTCATAAAATAGGTCTCCCCAAATGTCTTACCCCTAAGAACATAGATTATAAGGTTTACTTCGGTAAACATTTTTTATTTTTAACCTCCCACGCAAAAAGAGGGGTGTTATAAGTTTGACGCCTATGTCGGTCTGTCTGTCTGTCTGTATGTATGTCGGTCTGGCTGTCTGTGGCAGCGTAGCTCTCAAACGGGTGGACCGATTTCGATGCGGTTTTATTAAATAGAAAGCTATATTTTGCGAGAGTGTTTTTAGCTTTGTTTCATGAAAATCGGTTCAGTAGTTTTCATGTAACTTTAAAAATTATGAAATAACAACAGATTATAAATTAAAAAACCCCCAACGCCAAAAATAAGCATTTAAAAAGTAAAAAAATATTCGGTTACCTATTTGGGGATGTAAGCAAATGTATGTTTCACTTCTTAACTCTCTTTAAGATATTTTAGATCAATTAATGTGTCGAGTCCGCAAGTGATTGTAAAAAATCAATGGTCATTTCATAGCGGTCCCCTACGCATTAATTGACCAAAAATATCTTAAATAGAGTGAAGAAGTAAAACATACTTTTGCTTGCATCCCCAAATAGGTGACCGAATTATTTGTTACTTTTTATTTACTACGCAGTTGGGTAGAACTATTTGGGTATGACGCAAATTAAATGTTTCTTTTGTTTTTTTTTAGTTAAGTGAATTAGGTTACAATGTTGTAAAATACCTAAAAAGCAAAAGATGTAGTTCCGAAATGAGAGGAGCTCTCAGAATGTGATTCGGCTTATCGAACAAGAAATGGTAGGCACTTAAAAACATTTTTGGATAAAAAACTAAATTTCGAAAGAAAATACAGAGTGTAAAATTAAATGCAGGGTGCACTCAAATGATCAAAATGAAAAACTGTCACTATACAGGGTCCTTCTTAAAAAGCTGAGACTTTTTAAGGGAATGACCTTGACCTTTTTTAAAAAAATCTGCTGTCTCAAACATTTGGCTCGAGTAGAAAGCGCGAATAAAAATCTGCTGTCCATAGAAAATATCAAGCTACCTACTTGACCAAAATGTATGTTTTTTGACGATTTCACAGTTAGAAGACGCCTAAATCGATGAGTTAAGTCTTTAGTCATCGTTTATCGCCGTCGTTCGTTTATAGTTAAAAGTAATTAAGTTTAAATATGTTTCTTAGGTAACAATTCACGCGAGTTTCGTGCGAGAAGATTTATAGTTTCAAATATGAGCTGCTTTGTTACTCTTCACGTAATTTGTTCAACCAATTGTTTCCGAGATGGTGTTGAGGAAAATTATTTGAATAGGTAATGCAAACTAATTTTATTTAAAATTTTCCGCCCAGTTTTTAATTATATTCTATACTTTGTGTCTGTTTAATTATTATGTTGGTACATGAAAGATGCACGGGTTTACTGGGACCCGGTCCTTTGGGAGGCATACATGGGGCCGAAGCCAACACGAAGAGGCCTTTTTTGGTACCATTTATTCTAAATGTGAGATGGCATGCACCAGTACACCTATCGAATCCTATCCCTAAATACACCATGGAGATGCACTAGAAGATAATTCCCGACAGATGCTGAACTATTGCCAGGAAGGGATAAATTTGTCTAGGCTATGGGGATGGGATTCTGTGTACTGGATAACTGGGCTATGGAGTGAGATAACGGACGCCTGCTCTAGTTAAATATCTCACAAATTAAAAATCTAGCAGGCGGTGACTTGCCAACTCATTGAATTGCCCCCCAAAAAGGCCGCTCGCAAGGAGCGACAAGGCGGCAACATGTACTGAGCGGCTAAGGTTGTATAGAGGTGAGTCTGCGGGCACCGGTTCCCGGTGCTAAGCGCACCAGCCAGCAGGTCCCGGCGTTATGACATTTTACACTTCCAACCTGGAGCATAGGTTCCGCTCTTGCAACTCCACTCCTGGCCGGCCGGTTAAGGCAAGACAGGAGGCGAGGGCCAAATCAATCCGGGCCCTCTGAAGAATCGGGTCTGTGGTGTCGCCACTCACCAACAGCTCGCCACAAGCTGCCCTGCGGGCTAATTTTTATTTTTATTTTTTTATTTATTATTATTACATAGGTTACAGTGAACACTTATAACAATGAATCCCGCAAAACCAATTGCTCGGTTTGTCTGTGGGAGCTACAATCACACTCAAGCTATTTTAACTTCTTATTTTGTCTATTTAGGAACATCGAACGTTGCAATACAATAATTGTACCTGTATTACGTTTTCATATGAACATTGTTTCCAGTAATCACAGTTATTGCTGATTAATTCCAGGAATTCCTTTATACAAACATGGTATTGGTAAGGATAAACTGGAATTGGAACGAAAATAACAACGCGCTATCAATACTATATTTAGCTTATACGTTATTATTTTACCAATATATGTGATTAAAATACAATGTTTGTGTGCGATAAATAATAAATATAAATAAATATCTTCGACATTTTCACTTAAATTATCAAATCGCATTTAAAGTACCCGAATCTAGCCTGGAATTGTATTATGGTGACTAGACAACGATATACAATAAATATATTCAGTCCATTTATGAAAAAAAAACTTCAACGTTGATTTGACCCAAATACAACGTGTTAATGAATAAGCGCAAAACGTCATACACCCCAATTGATTTATAACAAAATATATAGATTGAAACAATAATTTCATTATTTTGATATTTAAAAATTTAAAGTTATTCACATTTTAGGTTTTCAGGCAAAAATGATTTGTAATCATTTCAGCAATGAATGAAAGCGCTACATGCTCGTGGATACATTTTAAGAATCTTCTTTTGGTAGTAAGTAGGGTGATAGTACCCGAGCGGTGGGTTGAGATCGAGTTCAGTAAATTTCAAATTTTACAAACAAATTATTTAATATTTTGAAAAAAATTACCTATGTTGAAACCATGATAATTCGATTCAGCTCTCGATTCTAAACAAACTACTTTCTAGTTTTGCGTTAATTCATTAACACGTTGTATATGAGACAACATACTTTTTGTATCCTTTGGCTAGACCAATAAATCTTACAAATAAATTATTAGAAGTCAGACACTCAACACTGTACGTGGTATAAGACATTCTAATGCGTATGTGAAGTCTACCGCGCATACACACTTCAGGATAGGCCTGTGCATGCCCTGCAGTGGGACGTATACAGGGTGTAAGTGACAGCCTAGCAAATACTGAAACAGTGAACTCCGACCATCAAACTGCACAACTTTCTCTATGGAGCCTACCTCAGGAAAAAAAATTCAGCTGTCAGCTGTACATTTGAATCGGGTAGGTATTGCAGTTTTGTATGGGACAGCAGATTTTTTCACGTCACTTACACCCTGTATAGATTCGTCTCACTGCAAGGCACAGGCTGATGATAAGGACACTCACCTAACGTGATAAGCAGCGTCGTAACCCAGAACCAGTGCATCCACCAGTGCAGCGTCATGACGGCAGCGTGTCGGCTACTCCACCGGCTACCGACCTGCAAACAATCAATATCATCGATTAAGGATAGCCGATTTGTATGCGAAGTCTACCAATTCGCATTAGGCACGCGTGGTGGACTAACGCCCATACATTCCCTGAGGGTAGGCCTGTGCTCTGCAGTGGGTAGGCCTGTGCTCTGCAGTGGAGCAATCTAAATATACCATATTCAAAATTTGACTAGCAGTAGGTACCCAAACTCTGTCTATTATAGAGTTGCCGGTGGTGAGCCCTTCGCCAGTTTTTCAATTGACTATTGATTAGTATTGAAAATATAACCTGCCTTCGTTTGTATGGAGCGCGCTCCGAATTATATCCTCTTATTTACTTTTCAATTATAACCAAGGATGCTGCTGTTCCATTTTTAGTTCCAACTGAATCACCCACGCGAACAAACCCCCTTCCTGATACCTGTGAAAAGCAAAACTAGGAACAGCCCACGCAGAGTTGACGTCTGTTTTTAATTTGCCAACGTAATAACTCTGTATTATGGCAACCTGTATTTATTTTAAGAACCCTGGCGCAATACCCTTTTGACAAACTTCCACGATTCCTGTATAGTACATATACACCCTTTGGAAACACCCACGCAGACCCACCCAGAGAATTTCATTTTGTAATGGATTACGCAGGCTAGTAAGTTAATAAGTTTAAATTCCCGGCAACTTTATTTATAACGAGGCAGTGAGCTGCAAAAGCTTTACCAGTAATACCCTTTAGGGTTGGCATTTTTATAACCATGTTCTTAGCTGAGCCTACATAAAAGGAGGAAAAGGGAGGGTTAAGTACCACCGACCATTAGGAGGTGCTTCTAAAATGGTCGTCATTAAAATGTGTTACAAGTGGGATATTGGAATCAGCAACCTCAAGATCCAGTAATCCTAAGCACATTACAGAAATGAATACGTCCTATTGTACGGCTACTGCCTGCTCAAGACATTGCAGTTCCTACTCATATGCAGATTACAAGCCCTCATATTTTTACACACACATCTTATTTCTTATAGTGGCGACGGGCTCACTCCCGTGTTTCGGTTTCGGTACTCCAGCGAAACGTGGATGGTCAGAGTTTTCCAAATATCTCTGATTACCCCTCGGGGAATATAGTCGTCAGCATATGCTTATCTTATCCGTTTGTGCGAGTATGTTCATAACTATGGGCTTACATAAATATTTAATTAGTTTTCTGTTTATTTTTCAGGTTGTTCGAGCCCTTGCTAAGCCTTGTCCGGAAAATAGTTATCGGGGAAGTATATCCTATAAGGGGGGTGGATCCACTATTATTCGTGAAAGGAGGCCTTTGCCCTGCAGTGGGATCCTACAGGCTTTATTTCAATAAATGTTGCGAGCTGAATCGTTATAAATAATTCTGGTTCTCTTTGGAAACCAACATTATTATGAACTTTGTAGCATTTTCAGTAAACACGCTGAACAAATAATGGACGCGTGGGTCTATCCAATTCAAAGCAGAAACAAATAAAGATCTGTAAATAAAATGAAAGGTCTCGGTTTGTTTATGTTTTATTATGGAGAATAATCTAACTTTCAACATTGCATTGCCTGCCGGCAAGCAAGCATATTTGTGCAGATTTAAATCATGATCAGCATTAAATTCTTACCGACTACTCCTAAATTCTTGAAAAAGATGAAGGAATACAGCATTGTATTGTACTTTTAAACCTCTTTCTTTAGGTAGACTCTCAACACAGATAAGCGAAGAGTATGGGGCTGACTTAAAATCTGGTAATAATTTGTGCGGCCGAAGTCGCGGGTAAACTCTAGTTTTAAATAAAATAGCTCAAATTTTACGTGTTTAAACGAATGTTATGTCATTGGAACCATGTCCCACTGTCCATTACACGTGGCTACAGGCTTACTCCCACACTGGATAGAGTTTCGGTACTACTAATGAAACGTGGATTTTCTGAGGTTTGAGAATATTCAGGTTAGGAATAAAACCGAGATATTCTTCTAATATTCTTTTATTTGCACAATAAGAAAACGCCATACATTAACAGTGAACAAGGACGAAGGAAGTGACAGATAGCGACACCTATCGGTGACAAGTACTACACAAGGGACAAAGAATCTGCCCATACAGCCACATCTTAGGGTGTTTTTAAATTTAACTCAACAGAGAATATCTCTGACTACCGAAATACCCTGCACCTACTGAATTTACCAAAGCTATATCAACCCAGCTATCGCTATTTATTAGCTGCTCAGACTGCAGTTGACACCGCTCCTCCCATGCTGAGTAAATGCTCTATGTATAATAGCCAAAGCTGTCAGACACAGACCATTTTTATAGTAGCTTGGTCCCTGAGAGCATGTTTTATTCCTTTATAGTGTTCCGTACGAAAATTGACAAAATGGAACACTTATGGAATCACCTCGGTGTCTGTTGGTTTTGGTATTCCATATCTTATTCGTTATGGTCAGATACTTTGTTACAATCACTTGAAGCAAGGGCACACTTTCAACATACCTATTAAAAGTATCATCGATTGATTTGAGCTGGTAAAATTGGCAATTGGAGTTTCTGTTTGGTTAGCCTTCGACACAGAAAAGCTGTGAGATCTTCATGCCCTTTTTGTTCAGCCAAACTTAATTAACATTAACATCGAAAGGTGTAATAGGATCGTCTCTTGTTTGATGGGCAAGCCCGTAAAACCGCCCACACACCTCTGTAAGGTCTGCAAGTAAGTACCCCAAGGACGATCGCATGACAAAAGGTTTCTGAATTCTGTTACAGGCAGGCAACACGATTGTGACGCAATACCGTTGCGTACCTGTAGCTATACGTATAAAACAGTTCCGTGACTGACTGACAGACAGACAACGTACAGCCTAAACCGCTGAAGATAGAAACATGAAAATTGGAATATATTGACACTTTCTTAAGGAGAATAATCAGACCGTCAAACTGAACAACTTGCTCAATGAAATCGCGAAGAAAAAACAGCTCTTCAATACAAAACTACAAACCTACTTGAGCCAAATGTTAGCGATTCCGTTGTTGGTCCCATAGAGAAAGTTGTTCAGTTGGTCTGATCATCCCCTTAAAAAAGTGTCAGCATATTAAGTTGGACACTATATTCTATGTAGGGTGTAAAGGGCTGCTGACATTTTTCTAACCTTTTTTGTGTCGAGCCTCCATGGGTAATTAGTAATATTTTTATGATCCTCTTTATACAGGGTGAAAGGAAAAGTACCATTAACCTTTAAACCACATACTCTACCCATCAAACTGAACAACTTTTACTATGATTGTTGATTATTGATGGGTAGAGTTTGTGGTTTAAAGGTTAATGATACTTTTCCTTACACCCTGTATAACTCGAGCTTAGTAGTACCTGTTCTACGAGATGAGGCTGCTTGTTTTACCAAGAAAGATATAAAAGGTATCATTAACCTTTAAACCATATACTCTACCCACACCCATCAAACTGAACAACTTTTACTATGGGAGCAAACATGTCAGCCCAAAAAAAAAACAGCTGTTCCATACTAAACTGCAATGCCTATTGCCTACTCGAATAATTCGTTCTGAAAGGTTTGCTTCCATAGTAAAAGTTGTTTAGTTTGATGGGTAGAGTATGTGGTATAAAGGTTAATGATACTTTTCCTTACACCCCGAATAATTACGTACAATATAGGACAACCAATGAAAATGTACAATGTAAAAAAATGTGCTCATGTTGTCAAGAAGTTCAATTTCATCCCAACACGGTTGATGTGGAAATGAGACAGTTATATGAGTTATCAAAATTCCGAGAGCTGTTCAACTCAGCGTCTCGGTCTGACTCATTAGCGCGAGGCTTTTGTTGAGGTGCAAATGATGAGAGATAGCGGGAGTGATCAAGACTATAATTTGGAGGAGATTCCAGATGTTGCGGTATAAAAGTACATTGCAGTAAAGAGCCGAGCTCTCATTTTATATATTGTTCTTGGGGGTCACATTTAAGGAATATTCTTAGGGAAATGCAGATTTATAGTATCACAAAACATTTGATAGCTTATATTTTCTGTGTTCAATAATGTTGGAATGGAAATAAAAACCCACATAAAGGAATCTTTTTTTATGGTTTTCATATAACTTATACTATAACCTATACAAAGAGAAAAATATATTAGGTGCACAGTGATGGACAGAGATATCTATCTTCTTGGCAGGTCGGCCGGGGATTTTTTTTTACGATTTCGCCAAATATATTCTATCTATCGCCTATGACTCGTACCACACAATAAGAGTTCTAAAACTGGATAAGTTATAGCACCTGAGTTCTATGGAAGCGCTAATATGCGAGTAATGTTTGTAATTCAGCCTAATGAGATTGTCGCTACTTGCATTAATCTCATCTATTATAGGCTACTGATTTATTGTTATTCGAATGTTAGCTTTTTGGATAGATTAGGTTTAGTTACTTAATCCAACTAAAATAATAACGTTGATGCTTCAGAGCTTCGCCGTCAGCGGCGATGGTTCGATCCCCATCCAGGCCGACTCGTACCAATGATTGTTTCTGAATTTATGTACGATTTGTAACACCACTCGCTTTTCGGTGAAGGAAAACATCGTGAGGAAACCTGCATGTTTCATTGTCGAGGCATGAAGGTATTGTACCTACTGTCCATTACAAGTAGCGACGGGCTCACTCCCCGTCACACTGGACAGTTTCTGTACTACTAGTGAAACGTGGATGTTCTGAGGTTTCAGAATATCTCTGACTACCCCCTTGGGGAATCTAGTCATGAGAATATGCTATGATGCTCTGTGTTTTCACGATATCTCAGACTCGGGGGACCTCGGGAAATAGCTCTAATCATCTATACTCCATTCCAAACACCAACGAAATTTTTAGGCTATTTTGAATTACAGAAACAGATTTGAAACAATTACTCTCACTAATTCTTAGAATAGCTTTAGTAACGTCCAAGATATGTCGGACAGTATATCTTTGTCATAAATAAATCATATTTGCTTATCAGAATTGGCCAGAAAGCTATACAAGAATCGGATAATCTTTTCGTCCTTATTAGGAATGAAGTATGGTCAGCTAATTTTATTGCACCTTATACATTATGTAAACTAACTAACCTTTAAACCACGTACTCTACCGATCAACTTGAACAACTTTTACTGTGGGAGCAAACCTATCAGTCAAAAAAAAATTGCTGGTCCATGCTAAACTGCAATGCCTATATGACTTAAACGTATGAAATACCTGAATTTTTTTTTGTTCTGACAGGTCCATAATAAAAGTTGTTCAGGTTGATGAGCAAAGTACGTGTTTTAATGGTTTGCCTTTAGTTAGTTTACATACTGTACTGTATCTGGTTTTAAGTTAAATGACAGTTGTGGCAATGTTCCTGGCGACTCCACAAGGGGACATGAACCCTGGCCCTGTACCCGGACTTTCATTTTCAATATATCGCGACCGTTTCGGTCCGAACATCATTTAATAGAGTTGACATTGGAACGAAAACGTTCACGCAATTGCGAAGTTCGAATGTCCGGGTGGAGGCCCTGAGTAATATAGACATCATAAAATTATCCTTATGGACCAACTACATCACAAGGACAGAACCTTACGACTTTCATTACACGCTCGTTTGCTCAAACTACTCGTGAATGAACCGACTACGGTAAATTTGAGGGGAAAATTACAAGGCATTACGCTCCACTTGAGTCGAATATTGCAAAAATTTACCGCTCCTTTTGACTACATACACTAATCAGACAGAACAGATACAAAGTACCATGATTGAAGTACATGCCATGCCATACCATGACCTACACGCTACGCCTGCATTAGAGCAATCATACTTGGGCCCAGAAGAGAAAACCCGGCATGTACAGCCCGCGTGCCACTGATATGGTCGATATACCATATCTGTTCGTACATTTCGTTCACAAAATTACAATATTATTAAGATCGAGTCATGAAGATAAGGTTGAATAAGAGTTGAATTTAATATGATTTTTTTGGTCAGGCTAGTTCTGGAACTAAATAGTCATCATGCTATTTGTACTGGTTCTCTTTTCTGTAATACTGAGGATTTTGTTGTCGCTGTGGAGAAGATGCGGCCAGAAATTTTTTCTCGGAGTTCGGTAAAGGTTCCATAGTATCTATTTTCACTGATATAGTAGGGTGAGCTATCCGAATTGCATCAGTAGGGTTGCCTATACATTGCAGATTATTATTCATTATTATTATTAATGCTGCAATGTATGAAGAAACATTTTTTATAAGTACCTAGTATCGCACTCGTAGTACAAAGAAATTGAATCGGTTTTATCAATAGGTTTTTTAATGTTCAGTATCCAAAGGGTGAAAACAGGACCCGCCTGTTACTAAGCCTACGTTGTCCGTCCATCTGTCTGTCTGTCTGTCTGTCCTACTTATTTAGGGCTGTAAGCTTTGAACCATAATAGCTAGACAGTTGAAATTTTCACAGAATGTGCGTTATTATGGCGGATTTGCCAACAAATAATAACAATGAAAGAAAGTTCCAAATTAAGAAGGGCCCTTATACAAGAAACTAATTTTTATCAACGTTTTTTCTTCTCGCTCTATCGTTAAATGGTAATACATACAAGCGTCGAACTTGGTGTGATTATAGAGCAAACTCTAAAGTATAACAAAACATATTTAAAACCTGCCAAGTGTGAGTCAGTCTCGCGTTAAAGGTCTCGGATTAAACAAAACTTTTTTGTAAGTTAATCTGATGTGTGGCGGTGTGGTACGGAACCCTCGGTGTGCGAGCCCGACTCGCACTTGACGGTTTTCATTCCTAGCTTTGTACCATCTAGCATAGGTGTTAGTAGAGTTACAGACCGTGTAGAGAAAAGTTACTGAGTACGACAAAAAATACTAAAATCTCGGGCTCACAGAACCATAGGAATATTTGTAACAAATCTTGTAAAAAAATTACGAAAGTGAAAAAGTTTTCTGTTAAGTAATTAAAATCTGATACACTCTCATACACAAAGACTTTCCTTATAAATATGCATAATGTTTATTTTAGGAAAGTGTACTTGTGACTATAAAGTACTTACAGGACCGTGACGCGCTAAAAGTACACGATGATCAAGGCTCGAGTCTGTGCTGTAGGGATGCGATGGAATCTTCTTAGGGAATGGCTCATTTGATTTTAAGTCACAGAAATCATACGTCAATTACTAACACTATTTCATTGTAATCTTAAAATTTTGGCTCCATCTTAGATTTATGATTTTGCCAATATCTAGTTTAAATAGCAAATGTTCTTGACGTTACGTACGGTAATAAACATTCGTTACTTCAAGGATTGTTTTATGTACAGAACAGATACTTGATACACACAAAGTGAAGCTTCGTTGCAAGCCAGGTTACAACAAGACTTAAAATTCTATTTGTTTTAGTCCAGTACTACGAATAAAATCTGCTGTTTCTTCATTCTTAATCTTCTTCATTCGTGTCAGCATGTGCTATATCGCATCACAATGAACTATTGATTGATTCAGGCTCATTTATTTAAATGTAAAAAACACAGTAAGTATAAATAAACGTTTTATCTCTGAAATACAAATTTAATCATCTAATACATTTTAATTTAGAAGAAATACAGACAGCTTCAATGCGTTAGTAAGTGTTGAGAATACAGCTTTACTTAGGTCCGTTAATGGAACCTTTTATACCCAAAACGCATGCAGATTACAAAGCACATCACTAGATCCGACTCGCTGAGCCACCAAGAAGCAAGAGCGCGACTGGTCACTTCACGTATCATGGTGCGTGCTATGCATACATCTCCAGCTAACTGCACCTTTTGTAACGCGACCTTACATGCAGGTCGTAAGATAACAAAGCACATCACTAGATGTGACTCGCCGAGCCACCTAGAAGCGTCAAGGTTTAGGCACAAGTGAGCGACTGGTCGTTTCACGCATCATGGTGCGTGCTATGCAGACAGCTCAAGCTAACTGCACCTTTTGTAACGCGACCTTACATGCAGGTCGTAAAGCTAGCGTGTCTGATGAGGACCTGTGTTTTGATTTATTATTTCAATGTCAGTTTCTTTATTATTAGATCAAATGGTGTCATGACTTTGTACGGCTTATCATAGGACATAAAAATAAAATTTTAAAAATATTTCACCTACCTATTTTTTTGAAAATGTCGTTCTTTGGGTTGTGGGCTCGGTGGCGAAATTGGAAAACGCAATTCTTCGGTTTGGACGAGTGCGGGTTCCAGTTCCGCTCGAGACTTAATTTTTCAATCTTTTATTTGCATAATTCACCTATTCATTTTTCAATTTCTGGCTATTTGCAGGTGAAAAAAATAATCAAAGTTATTATATTAGCACTTTTTAATATGGCGATAAGAAGAAGAATATGGCGTCAGTCAAACAATCATTTTCATGCCTAGTACGATTAATTAATATTTATGAAAATTATTTTTGTAACTTTTTGTATCGTTAAACTAAGTTTTATGTTTATTTTTAACGTGATGTCCGGTTTTTCCCGGATTGAAACAACTCCTTTACATTTTCGGAGTTTAAGATTATTCAAATTAGTCCAGTGGTTTTTACCAATGAGTTTTTCGGAATTTATGCACGATTTTTAACACCACAGGCTTTTCTGCATGCTTCTATTTCGAGGCATGTATTGTACCCACGGTCCATTATAAGCGGCGACGGGCTCACCCCCCGTCACACTGGACAGAGTTTCGGTACTACTGGTGAATCGTGGATGTTCTGAGGTTTCAGAATATCTGTGACTACCCCCTCTGGGAATATAGTCGTGAGCATATGCATGCATGCATACGTGAGAATTTATAGTGGAATGCGCGTATTATGCGCAAAAAACGTCAGTGAATGTTTCTGACCGCCCCGAAAGGGGTTACAGTCGTGAGTTTATGTATGTAAATGTATGTGACTGTGACCGACGCGACGGACGGTAAATGATGCATAAAGAGTGCATTCATCCGCGTCGCACTGTAAATCGCTATCGATTTATAATGGTATGGACATACCTACGCTTCAAATCCTCTTATACAGGATGTTAGGGTAAACAATTTAAGGGGCAATTGTACCTACCCATGATACTGAATAACTTTCCTTAAGAAACCTATAGGAATTTCGCAAAAATTGCGTCTAGTTATCGGCTTTTTCATTTCGTATCACAAATAATAGAGAAAAACAACAGCCCCCTTAGACAAAGTGTGAAAAATCGTCAAAATGTTACGATCGCTAATGTCAAATCCATACATTCTGCCATTTTCTACTAGCGTCAACGCCAATAGAATGTCACTTTTTCTAGGGGGGCAGAAAACACAGAGAGAAATTATTTCGTGTTTGTTAGCTTCCTTTTTTGCAAATCGTGATCGGATATACATGGCGTGACATTGCTAGCGCAAACCTTTTGTTTTTCCAATTATTTTAATAACTATCAACGTCAAAGTATCTCTTATTTATCAAGATAATTATCATGATAATAATGGTGATATAGTAGTCCAACTGATTTCGGTTATGGCGACTACTGCACTCTATAATAATGTAATTATCAAATATAATTATCCTTTCGCCGTGGTGGTCCAGTGGCGAGTAACCTTGCCTGCCGTGCAGGAGGCGATGGTTCGATCCCCGTCCAAGCCGACTAACCACTGAGTTTGCCGACCAATGAGTTTTTCGAAATTCATGTACGATTTGTAACACCACTGGCTTTTCGGTGAAGGAAAACATCGTGAGGAAATCTGCATGCTTCAATTTCGAGGCATGTATTGTACCCACAGTCCATTATAAGTGGCGACGGGCTCACCCCCCCTTCACACTGGACAGAGTTCCGGAACTATTGGTGAAACGTGGATGTTCTGAGGTTTCAGAATATCTCTGACTACCCCCTCGGGGAATATAGTCGTGAGCATATGCTATACTATGCTATTATCCTTTCAAAACCTGATATAAGTATGCAGTAGATCGAACGAAACTCTACAACGTGTAAACAAAAGGACACAAAAGCTAAATCATTCTTGTGCAGAAGCTTGAACATTCTCTCTACAAAAAGTTGCAATATAAAGTCGATACAAATACGCCTCGTACAAGTTTGAGTGAAAAGTAAACAAACAATTATTTGGTTAAATAAATAAAAGCAAATACAGACACGAAGGTAAACTAAACATAGCCAGAACGAGAACTGCCATATCTACAGAGATATATAAAGGCGAAGAACATAGGCCCTACTATGTGTATTCTTGGTCTACCTTTTACGTTACGCCTTCGCCTTTCATGACAGAAATGAACGAAAAATGAATGAGTTTCATGAACAACGTCAACGACGTGTCGCGTCGACATTAAGTAAATTGGCCGATTAATACTGCAGGAAGGATTTCATGGTGGAATACCATGTTAAATGGTCGTATTTGATGGGCTAAGCTTTTGCCAATAAAAACAATAGAAAAGAAACTTGTCATTTAGTCAACAGTTGGCATTAAAATTCGTTTCGGATGTGATATAGCATACGGCATTAAAATTCGCCAATAATAACTATTTGTGATTTCGCATGTTTCAGAAGATCGTACAAGGCTCTTTTCTAGAAAATTTTACATAAATCGTTTTATGTACGAGAAATAAATCAAGTAATTCCCAGTTACCCGGGAATCTTCAACAGATTGAACCGAATTGGCCGTCTAGTCATCTAGTGCCACGTCCACGACCTGTATCTCTATTTATTTTTATATATTCCCGGGTACCCAGGAAGTCCCGGGAATTAGAAAAACGTTAATGGGTACCAGACACGTGAAAACAAAATCTCGCGTCCATAACAAGAGTGAGTTTAAAAACAAATGGTAATGTCAAGTATTGTTTGTGTAAGCACACTGTGGTCTCTTCAGTAAGATGTCTCGTGTGTTTGAAGTTTGCGATGAAAGGAAGCTAGGGAAAATGACTGTGGATGTCGCATTGCAAGAGCTATATTTTTAGCATGTCTTGTAAAAACTGTGTTTGAGAGACGCATTTGGGGTATCTCAATTTGAAGAATGCGGGAATAAACCTTAAGAATGTATAATTTTATGCCTTTAAAGAGATATTAAATTATTAAGATGAGTACCTACATATGTGTAAGTTCGATTAAGACTAAGAAAGTCCGCCTACGAAAAGTAGGCGACTGAAGTAAGCGTCGTCCTAATTGGTCATCCCTTGCGCGATCGTGCTACGATCGCATAGCACAGATCGAACGAACCCCGCAATAACCCGCGTACAAATCTAAGTTCTCGCGATTCCGTGCGATCAGTGACTGAAAAGATGCATGCGATCGCCGCACGATCGCGCGAGGGATGGCCAATTAGGACGACGCCATTTTTTTAAAGTTTTTTTTTTAGACTAAGTTTTAGGTTTTCATTGCCATGTAGAGTCTGCGCGGTTTATACAAAGTTACAAAATTATAAACCTCATAGTACGTAGAATAGCGTCGTTTGGAGAATTACGCACGCGAATCCAGGTGACGACACCTGGAGGCGCGGGCGCGATTTTCGTTTACGACCAAAACGACGTTATGCTACGTACTAAAAGGTTTATATTGTGTTACTTAGATTATCCGCCACCGCCACAAGTCTCTTCTGTATAAACCGTGGCTAAAGATTAAATCACGATGGGGCTGACATAACCTCAGGGTTAGAAGCCTCCATGTAAATAAATAAAGAAAAAAGAAATAATCTGTCTTAATATCCGTAAATCATGAACGTCTTTAGCGGAAGTTGACGCTGCTGAAAGGAAACGAGAGAATTAATGTTTTATGTTGTTATTTTAGAGTAAGGTAGTGCGATGTAAGAGGAAACCAGGTTGTTTTGTGAACAAGGACTGCGTTTCTGAAGCCGTACCCTGTTTTATGTTTTCACAACAACTGCTCAACGAAATTTTAAAGAAGATTTTTAACCCAGTGAAATTAAGCAGAAAAATGCCATTCAGGAGAAGTAAATCCCGGAGGTTAAAACATTCCTTTCTCATAGAGGACCTTGGTCAGATTTGGTTACCGGTGGAAAAAATGAAAAACATCGAAATCCAAGATGGCGGTCATGTAATTTTCAAACGCCAAAGCAGCTCTTAAAGGTTCACCGAACCGACTTAAAACTTTAGGTGTCGCTGATGATTAAATCATTTTCTTTTTATCTTCAATTTCCATGAGCGCAAATTTCATAATTTTTAAATGCTATTATTTTGCCCTCAAAGGTTTAAATACAATAAAATTAAAAAAAATTAAAAATTTTAATTGTAAATTATAAAAGTTTATAACACTTGTTTGATAGGAAATATTGTCAGATTTAATTGGTTGTACCTACAAAGCTTTTCGATAAAACTTGTAGATTCCGAGAAATAAGTGAAAAACGGAGTAAAAAGTCAAAAGGTAGGCTAGTATAGGCTTAGGTGAAACGAAAGCCACCCGACTATGTAGGACATATTACATTGCAACTGGCGATTACAGGACGGAGATCAAGAGGACGTTCGAAGACTAGATGGATGAACAGTTCGCAGTTGTATGACCGAGTGCAATGTCTCCGAAGACGACGTCAGGAATAGGGCAAAGTGGAGAGTTCACAAGCCAGGTAAAGACAGAAATAAGATGAAAATGATTAATGATAATGAAGTGATTACAAAGTATTATAAGTAGGATACAGGGTGAAATTTATATCATGGCATATTTTTAAACTAAGAGTCTACCCATCAAACTGAACAACTCTTCTATTATTTCTATTTTTCTTAATTAATGGCCGGTTGCTTGCGTCTAGCGCGGCAATGTCAAGTAGTTTATAATCTCAAGTGATTGTTTTATGGTTAAAACACAAAAGAGTTTCACAAAATGGCGGAGCCACGTGCAAGCCTAAGAGAGGCCAACACGCATGCGTCTACCCTCCGCCAGACTTGCAGCGCGACTCCTGAACAACTCTTATTATGGGGGCAAACCGAACGTAGCAAAAAAATAATTTGCTGTCAAAGTCAAAGTCAACATTTTTTATTCAAAATAATATCATATAGATAACTTGTTCATGTTTTTGAATCTACCTCCGCGTCGGAAGGTGTTCCGTTGTAGAGAAGATGCGGCCAGAAACTCTACAACACACTTCTTTTAAACAAAACAAAATATACAAAGTACAATTACAAAAATCCCATATTAAATTACATAGTGTAACATTGTCAAGACCAAACATTTTGGTCATTCAAATGATCATCGAGTTTATAGTAACCTTTTTACAGAGAACTTGTTTAACATGGGACTTAAACTTTTTGTCTGTCAAGTTTAGAATATTCTCTGGTATCTTATTATAATAACTCACACTAAACTGCAATGTCTCGAGTCAACTACAACGACTTAATAAATAAGGTGGCAGCATATTAAGAAGGACCCTGTATTATGTGAGATATTTTATTAGTGTTTGCTCCTGTTTAAGATTCAATTTCTAAAGGGGATATAAGTACATTATAGTCTAATTTCCGCGACCCTTCTAGCAAGATAAGACTTAAAAATATTAATAACAATAATCTGAACCCCCATCTCTACGCAAACGTCCTAAACTTTAGGCAGAATCACGGCCACAGTCCCCATTAGGATGTAACAAAGCCGGCTAACGACAGGCCAAATTAAATCAGCGGTTGGCAGACGTCCAAAGGCAACGAACTATCAGTTTCTATGTATCTGCGCACTCCTAATGAACACACATGTATCCTGATGAACAAAGATGTAGAAGTTTAAAGTCAAACACGCTCTGGATAGTGCAATATTCTTAGGCTAAAAAAAACTACTGATAAATCACAAAACATTGGGCTAGCAAGTATTTTATGGAGTCCTGCTTCATTTATGTACAATTTGTAACACCACTGGCTTTTCGGTGAAGGGATACATCGTGAGGAAACCTGCATGCTTCAATTTCGAGGCATGTATTGTACCCACTCTCCATTATGTGGCGACGGGCTCACCCTCCGTCACACTGGACAGAGTTTCGGTACTACTGGTGAAACGTGGATGTTCCGAGGTTTCAGAATATCTCTGACTACCCTCTAATAATAGTGGAATGGGGATATAGTCGTGATTATATGCTATGCTGCATCAAGTCCGTTCAGTTGCATTACTATTTAAAATGTCGAAAGTAAACATGAAACAGAAGTGATGTCGATGGATTGACGGCCCGATAGAACAGTCTGTAGTGAACCTGCCTGCTGTGCCGAGGGTCGCGGGTTCGAATCCCGAAAGGGACAAATATTTGTATGATGAATATGAATATTTGTACCCGAGTCATGGATGTTTGTATCTATATATGTACTCTATATCGTAGTCTAGTCATCATAACGCAAGTCCAGGCTAGATTCTGGTACTTTAAATGTGACTAGATAATTTGTGTGATAATGTCCAAGATATTTATTGCAACTTTGAAATGGCACTTGACAAAACGAGATAATGGCAGATGGATGAAGGAAGTGACTGAATGGCTGCTGACGAAGGGCATAGTGATCTGTAAGTAAATCGCTATCGCGCCTTAGCTCTCTTTCTAATTGCGCGCGAACGAACGAGCGTGATAAAAAGCGCGATATAGCCGTATCGCGCGCATCATGCTGCAGCCGCTGTTTTACCTTTGGGACTGCTCAGGGCTGCAATGGCGGTACATATTCGGTGATTGAACCGTGATTGGACTACGTTCGAACCATAACTTTTGACACTTTTGGTATTGCGCTATTCGCGGTACTGCTCTTGACAGCCTATAGAGCCGTTTTGACAGATCGCTCAGACGTTAAAGGCTGTCAGTTACATATAATTTAGAGCGATGCGGAATTCAGCACGATTGAATTGTAATTGGATTGCAATGTGATTAGAGCTGAAATTGGATAAGAATAGAACTTCGATGTTTTAAATTAGCACACTCGGTCTCCACAATCATTGCTAAAACTACTTATTGGATGCAAGGTTCTCGAATATAATACAACTAATTTAAACTATAGGTTCAGAAGTGCCCAGGCAACTAACTATCAGTTTCCGAGTAACTGCTTGCTACCAATGAACTCGTCGACACTGGCTGTGTTTAGTCACACGTGAACCGAGATAACTGGCTGGTACAGTCGTTTGCTCATTCAATACATTTATCGAAAATAGAATTTACAAAAAAAATCATAACGCTGAACTGAAAAACATTTTTTTTTAAATATAACCAAATATTTGTGTATTTATAAATAAACGTTTGTTTATGTGCTACAAAACAGTTTGGAACTAAAGTTTGGTTATATTAAACAAACAATTTTTTTCACCAGTAATACCGAAACTCTGTCCAGTGTGACGGGAGTTGAGCCCGTCGCCACATAATGGACAGTGGGTTTTTAGCGTGTAAAAGAGAAAATACATTACATACGTACATAAACTCACGACCGTAACTTTCGGGCGGTCAGAAACATTGCTACAACTAGTAACTTTCTGATTAAGAAAAAGACATAAAATTTATTGAAATGAAAACTAAAAGTTCTCAATAATAGATCAAGTTTTGCAAGAACTAGAAAAAAAAAAATCTACTATAAGTTCAAAAATAACTTTTGGTTATTTTAAACCTTTCTTTATGACTGAAGTTGTGGTCTAAAATAAATCGAACTTATCTATCATTAGTCTTTTTCTTTTTTGTCTTGTAAATTTATGATTATTCTCTATGTTCTTAATTAAGTCATTTGTTCCGTATACTTTTTTTTCTATCAAAGAGGACACGACATAGGCACAAGATGCCTCACAACAACACAAAGGTCACAGATTACCGATAAGTTACTACGTACAAGGTGCAGCACGTCTTGCATGATTTCTCTTCTTGCGCGCGACTCGGCTTTATTCCATACTACTTGCGGCATGCGCGCCTTTCGCTCTCCGAAAAGCGCGGAAACAGGTTATTTTCTATGGAGCAAAGGCACGTCGCGCGCGTGTAGAAAAATCATACTAGACGTGCAGGAAAGTCATCCAATATTTATCAAAATTATTTTTTTTTAAATGTTGGACACACAATACTTACCGAAAACGATCGGCCGGGGGACTCACCGTCCAATCATGGACTTTGTCTCTTCACACGTCACTTCTGGAAACAAAAGAGAAGACGATTCAATTATGACGTCGTCGCTAAGCCATGAACAATAGTCTAGCTAGATGATGTACGGCATTTTCTTTCTAGGCACTTTCCTACTTTCTAGGCCAAACAAAAACAATTTGTGCCCTTCTGGCAGAGACATCCGAGACTCGACTATAGATGACTTGTTTTGTGGTTTATGTGCTACAATTGTTTTGTTGGAGATCGAGCTATATTTTTTCGAGAAATGTTTGTACTACAACGTTAGTATTCACAATATTTGGCAAGCTGGAATGATAATAAATTGAAAGGATTTACTATTCGTGTGTTGCAAACTTGTTTTAAGAGACGTTTATGCCGACTGCGTAAATGTGCGCTGCATACTAACGAAGTCTGGTGATATTTTCAAAACTAACCAATTAAAGTCAATGAAATTTTGCAGAATCAATTTAGAAACTAATCTCTGTTTGTATGAAGTCAGATTTTCGTTAAAATGTATAAAGTTAAAAGTTAGTTGTAGTGTGTGTTTAAAGTTTTTGATTATAACTTTTATCGTGAAGATAATAAGGTACGAGTTGTACCTAATAGCTGAATTTTGAAATCCGACTATCTCGATCAATTGAAGTACAGTCAGCATTAGAGAAACCTGGCTGGCCCCTCTATGTAAATCTTTATGGATTATATTTCTCTGATGCTAACCGTACATTCAAGATAATGTAAAATGGCTCTGTATGGCTCTTCTCTTCACCCCGATTAGATATCTGGTACCTATCCCTAGTAACAAATCTCTTTTGTAGCGCGTTGCGGAGAGCTATGGAAACTCAATCTTAAGGTCCAGGTTCGAATCCGTACGGACGACTTGCCATGTACCAGTGAGTTTCTCTAACTTAAGTACGTAATACCGACTGCTCTCAAACGGTGAAGAAAAACATCGTGAGGAAACCAGCATATGCTGAAGAAGAAATTACGATGCGTATGTGAAGTCTACCAATCCGCATTAGGCAAGCGTGTTGAACTAACGCCCATACACCCTCCTTGAGGATAGGCCAGTGTCCTGCAGTGGGACGTATATAGGTTGTGGTTGATGATTAAATAATTTTTAAGAGAAATTACACCCATAATGTTTCTTTTTAAAACACTTTTGTCACATTGGCACAGTTAATTCTAAAACAATATAAAACACTAGAGTTAACCCGCGACTTCGTCCGTACAAATTATACACCAGATTTAAAGTCAGATCATAAGCTAACATACAAAAAAAGTTTCCTCAAAATCGGTTTGGTATGATACTCGCACAAACAGACAAAAATTCTAAAAAAGGTTGATTTGGAGTCAGGGACACCTAAAAACACATCGTCATCCTTTTTTTGTAAATATCTTACAATGTACAGACACACTTCTGTTACAGTTTTATAATAGTTAAGATTAACTACTTTTCAGGTTCCGGAATAACTTGTCAAAAATATACCTATATTTAAAAATCTCTGCAAGGCAACCTAAAACAAATATTAGCGAACAAACGCGGCCATCATGACTTTACATACAATATTTCCAGTGTTAGTCAAACATAAACATTCAATTAAGAGCCGACTGCCCTTGTAACAGAGGTCAATACAAATGTGACAATCTGACAGTTGCGCAAGTGAGAGAATCTTCTCTTATTGAATCAACACGGTCAACATAGACACTAGTCTTATTAAGATCAATGAACAGAAGGCGACATCGACGTTGACTAAACAATAGAGGCGAGACGAGAGATCTTTTCGAATTGAGTACGTACTTCGAATGATTTTGCGTATCGAGTTACGGTAGAACTATTAATACGCTGTGATCGTGTGTGTGCCTCGACTTAGGGTGATTCGATTCTATTAGTACCACCCGAAGAAAATCAAGCCGTAAAATCACAAAAGTTACTATGCTACTTCTGTCTATGACCTTTGAAAAATATTCATCTTTTCTAGTAATCAGCGTATACGTATAGTATTGGAAACGTTCCAGCCACATCCGAGCTCACGCCAGGAACCAATGAGGGTCAACGTCGAAGGATATGTGTCGTAAAGGACATCATCATCATCATCATAATATCGGAAAATCCGCGCGGCTGAGTTTGACCCGTGAGGGAACTGCTCTCCCTGTAGTAGGACATATGTCGTCGAATAAAGTGTCAGACCTCGTAACTCCATTAGACCAAATTTTACAGGAGGCAAAAAAAATCTTCACCACGATAAATGGCAGCCCAGAGTTATATGGTTTTCTATTTATCATTTCAAATTGTAACGGCTTTTTAAAAGGATTTAAGAGTGCATTCAGCATTCAGCATTCAGTATACCTAAGCATCAGCTCTGGAGTTGGCTGTTATTTCACATAGACTGGACCCGAATTAAGAAGATATTGAATAAAGCAATTAAGTAGGTAGTTGTCAGAATCTTGCAGTAATTAAGAAGCTTCCGGAATCGAGTTAGACATCGAGTCAGTGTGAATCGTCGCATCACTACTAAATTATCCATCACATAAAAACATTGATATATCAAGTGTGGATAAAAGCCATCGGCAAAATGAGATCCGAACGTTCAAGAACGAAGGGACCGTGGAGTATAACAAAGTCGTATCGTAGCCTTGATAGCGGTCTCTTCGTAATATTGTGTACTTAACTTAGGTACCTAGCTGCTCCTTATTATATCTAGTGCCAGGATACGAGAAAGAGACGGGGAAGTAACGAAAAGTTTTATAAAGATTGAATAGACCTGTATTCTGTTAAACTTTTGAACTGCCGAAACGTAGATCAATTGATTTTATAATTGTGTCTGGAATTGTAGTAAACCAATTTTGGTCTATAAAACTTAAGTATGATAGCCTCGCGGTAGCAACGCTCTTCAGATCGCATCCAAAATACAAAAGCGATGCAACAGAACCTAAGACTACTTTTGTAGTCGTAACAAAGATCATCTTTAACACATTCAACATTAAGATTGGATGAGTGGCTAGCCGTGCCAATAAAGAGACTAAAAGAAACAAGATTATCAAGAGACGTAGAGATAGACAGTTGTAGAAGATGAAGGCACACATAATACGTTGCGAGATTTAAAACAGTTACCAAGACGCCATAATATTATAACCTAAGAGTTCTCCAGTGGCAACCGCGTACCGGAAGGCGCTTTGTGGGTAGGCAGGCCCCCTCAAGGTGGATCGACGACCTGGTGAAGGTAGCGGGAATTCGTTTAAACAAATTAAGTGTATGAGCTGTTTAACTGACCTTCCAAATATAGGGCTTCAGGGATTACCGAAACAAAACCTAAAGAGAAATGTCCTTTAATTTCTCAATTACACTCGACAGTGATGGTACTTAAAACACCCTGTGGTTGCCAGATTCATTTCAAAGGTTTAATAAAATAACGACCTACTTCCATCCTGAATTATTTTGAGTTAACTGAGCTAAAACATAACCAGAAGCTTTGATTTGAATAGTCGAGTCAATTAGAAAAGGTCGGCTTTAATTACTACACATAGGTGAAAGGTAATGGATTAATTACTAATTGTATATTAGTATAGAACATAATATGTTCTGAAAATGAAATAGGCAAACATTTAAGTTTTTCCACCAAAGCCATCATTTCATACCGTCATCAGACGCCCCACTGCAGGACATATGACAGGGTTAAACTCAATATGACCATCAAACTGAACAACTTTCTCTATGGGACCAAAATCCAAATGACGGTAAAAATCTACTGACATTAGGGTTCAAACCTAGTCGGTTTGTAATTTTGTCTAGAACATCAGATTTTTGTTGTATGCCAAAGCCAAACGAATAAATGTGCGTGGTAGAGAAGGAGCACAGAGGTGAAGGAGGTAAAACAAATATTTTCTTCGCACAAACTAAAATTGTTTATTGGAACATTAAAAATGGAAACGTATTAAGTAGGTAGGTACTTTATATCAAAACGAAGAACGGTTCATCGGAGAAGTAACAACAAAACATAGAATTTAAATCTAGACAAGAAAACTGAATAGAAAGTAAAATGTTCAAAAACTTGGCGTGTGAAGGGGCTATATTATAGGGCTAGAACATGTATAGCCAGCCTGGCGTGACAACAAACACTTTTGTTAGAATCACTTTCGTGAACGAGAGGACGCGAACTTCAATCCGTCCGAATCGCCTGATAGTCGTTCCGTTGGGATTGGTAGGGTTATAGCTAGCTGGGAGGTATAAACTTTGGTTCAGATGGTATCTTGTAACGAAATAGTTGACTGAGTCCTAAAACCTTTATCTTTAAGGGACCAAATAACATTTTTTAATACAAATTGGTTCAATAAAATTGTGCCCTCTGTACTTTTCTTTCCGTTGTATTCATTAAATGTGTCCGCCATCCTTTTTAATGAACATAATCATATTTTATAAAGCGCACAGCCAAGGAGTGGAATGCCCTGCCTGTGTCAGTATTTCCTAGCGCTTTCAACCCGAATTATTTTAAAGTACGAGTGAATAGGCTTCTTCTGGGTAAGCTCGCTACATCCCCTATGGGGTCGAAACCAAATCTTTGTCCTAAGGACTGGATTGAGGTCAAGAGCAAGCCCCTTTTTAATTTAAAAAAAAAAAACAATCCATAAGTATTTTTGTCTATGTCTTTGTTACGTCTTTACATTTCGAATACCGATTCGATTTCAAGGAAACTGGCGGCGGTGGCCTTTTGTGAAAATGAATACTACTTTGGGTATATCGCAAACGAAATAAATTCGAAGCTGGCGAAGCAGCAGTAAAGTTCTAGTTAATCGAAATTTATCATAACGCAACACGATGAAGTAAACAATCTTATAAATTATCCCATTATCATTTCAGAAAAACTGAGTTTCCCCGAAATTAATCACGTCACAAAATTTAACGTTCAATTTTCTAAACCACCAACCACAGGCCTCCAGAGAATCATGTTACAAGTTATAACGCAACATATGCGTGACATAAACATTTTATCATGTCTATCCCACACGAATAAAAAACACGAAATTTCGTTCCGGAGGCCATTTGGCTTAAACTTTGGTGTTTTCTGATACATGGAAGTGAGATGAGATTGGCCGAAATGACTCATGAACATGAAGCGATCGAAGTCTGAGTCATTTTGGGATTTCTAATTGAGGTAAACTCGAAAGTCTGTTTGGAACACAGCCGACGCTGTATAGGTACGAAATTGAATAAGCATAATGGAAATGAGTCGACAATAAAACATTGTATTCAAAATGTGAGAGACGAAATTAGATGACTAAAACAAAATAATACCTTAAAAGCTGCGACCTACGCTACGCTCGCAGTTATATCACTTTTCTTTTGTAGAGTATTACTTACAAATATATGTTTGGATTTGCAGAACACCTACGTAAGCCTTTTATCAGAGGAACCGGGAGTACCGGCTTTAAAATGAAATCCAAGAACCACCTCCTCAATTGTACCTTAGACATTCATTGCATGATCATAATAACGCAGAGAATAATTTACGTAAATCATAAAAAAAGTCATTTTCATAAAACTCATTTTCGTTTCAGAGAAGCATTATTTATTCTTACTTTACCGACTCGATTCCAAAGTGACATTAACATTATTTACGATGTCACTAATGTTACGCTATGGCGTGTTAAAACAACCTATGTCTCTTGGCGAGGTCTTTTTATTGTTTTAACTGCGCAACAAAATATTTAATAACTTCATCATTTTATTCGCCGTTAATCACGTCTCAGAAAGCACTTTGGGTTGAAAGGCATAACAAAAAATTTGAAAGGGCATTTTCCAGCTGATCAACATGAACCTTATCAAACGAAATTGACGTCGGGACCGACCTCGATGAAGATGGCGGGACGAGATTGATAGGTTCACGTAGCATTACCCGATTACAGGACAGGGGGACAGACCGAAGAGAGGTTTATACTCAGACATAGACAGCAAAAATATCTGAAATTGTATTTCCCCTTTTGCGGGTTGCCACATCACAGAGAGACAGATTACTAGATCTCATTGCAAACAGACAGGCAGATATAGGCGTCAAACTTATAACATCCCTCTTTTTGCGAAGGGGGTTACAATAGCCTTATATGAACACTTGAAACATGTATAATATTGTGTGTGGAATTGGATGTATGCCTTGGAGACAGCGGCTCTTTGTTTGAAGATAGAACTTCTACTGGCTTTGACATCAGTTGAATCAACCTTAATCTGGGAATTCGCAAACGACGATTGTAGAGAAATATAAAAGTTGAGAATATAATGGATTACAATCGTGTTACAATAGGTTAGAAGTGAGTAATACGGATGTAGGTATCTTATAAAAGTATTTTCTCAAGCTATTAATTGGTTAACCTTTAAAAAAAAACGCGTGACTGCGTGACGCACTCATGTTGTAGATATTAATCATCGCTTCAACGTTAAATATATCCTCATTTACGATGATAGCATTAATGTTAAAAACTAAAGTCTTCTGCTCCTATTCCTACCTTTCAAAATCGTTACTGTTTATATTATGCGCACTTATATTTATAAAATTAGAATGCAGTGTGTTACTATTTTTCAAAGTCTCCAATCTCCATTCTGTTAAGTTTTAATTAGTTCCTATGATATTTCTGCATATAGGTACTTTCCCGAATAGATATAGATAAATTTAAAAAAAAAATGTTGCCCCTGCGCGTAGATGGCTTTACATTGAGCATATTTTAAACTGTAATGCCATCCAGCGGGATATCAACATCATCTTTCATTGCAAAATTATGATAAAGATCTTTGTCTACTTTTTAGGAGAAAAGCCACCATTATAATCTGTTAAAAAAGAACAAGTAGAAGATAAACACGCAACAGTTTATCTACAGCAAACGTGACGCGAGCGTTACACAAATAAAAGAAGCCAGGGAATCCGCACGCTTTTATGTTCGTTTCTAACTAAAGACAGTCATCGATTCGAAGGTCGAGACTCGGGAGTTTACTTGCACAATGCAGCATGAGACCCGCAGGTCCGACATGATACTATTCTGTACTCAATTTTATAAGTTACAAATAAAAGTTGAAAGTTTCGTACAAGCATGACGCGACCGGCTGTGGAATAGGAGAATAGGAAAGACGCACGCTTTGAAACGAAGGCAATTAAAGAAAAAAAATTTTGTTTTCCCTTAGCGCGAGACACACTCACACATGGCCGGTTTTTATTATTTTGTTATACCTATCTAGTGTAGACAGTGCACTAGTCAAACCAAGTTTAAAATGAAAAACGTCGAAAAGTATTAGTCTCACCCCCTTAATTTTATTTTTATTTTTTATTATTTGTGATCAGCTCCAATATAATGAATTAATGACACATATTCTGTGAAGATTTCAACTGGCTACCTATAACGTTAAAGGTAACCGTGGCAGGATAACTGAATAAGTATAACTATAATTTAATTAAACTTAATTGAACTTTTCTGAAGGAAAGGGGTCAACGACTGAAAATAATACAGTAGTTTACAAAGGATTTCAGAATAAAGTCGAATTTACACAGACAATAGAAACTCTTCAAACAAAAGATGGATAGAAAACTTTTGCAACGAAAGTTTGTGCAAAGTCCAGTGTTCTAGACAGACTAGTCAAAGACAGAGCTGAGTTTTGAGAGAAGTTACGAAGTTGGTCTAGCCTATGCTGAGTAGGTTTCATACACATTTACCTATGTACATGTTTTCTTAAAAATTGAGTTTCTTTTGCGGGGAGAGAAATAACAGAGATGTTTTTCAGCCATCGGTGATGAAATCGGTATTCGAGCTTATTCCAAAATATTTAGTTCGCAGATGAACATACTTCAATTTCGGAAGTAAAAGTTAATTAAATACAAAACATTTTGATTTAGATTTGGAAATCAAACAACAAGAGTTCCTATTTTCCTTGACAGTAGGTTGCATGAAAATTTTATTCAGAGCTTAGGTATCTACACATCCAATGAACATTACATTAGTATATCGAAGTGAATGGCTACTCTCTGGATCGACTTCCAAATTGGGAAAATTTTAACTGACACTCCGTCCCCAGAATAATACTACAATACAACAGGTTTCTTCAGAAACGAATATTCTCAAATATTTTCACACTCAGACCTACAAAACGTTACAATTTTCAGATAAGAATATAAAGCTGCTCCTACCCCATTCACGATATATTTCCGAATGGTTGAATTTCGGCATTTCTCGACGTAATTCTTTCACAAAAAGCTCTTTTGTGCAATCGTTCTTAATGGCTTTCCGTTGACTCTTCACATTCAATGGTTGTCAGACAATAGAAGAGATTTTGCCATCATTTTATTCTGGATAAACGAGTGCTATACTAAGCGAGATAAAACTTTATTTAAAACTTGGGATGAACATTTTTTCAATAAATCTTTCAATCAATAAGGTCTCTTTGTTTTAGGAGTCAATTAATAAAATGCAGATCTCTGGCCTTATGACGAATACTGTGAATGAATATTTATAAGGAAGCTGATGCTTAGATGACTTTTCTAAGCATTAGCAGCAACGATTGTTATATTAAGCCAAACTTTTAATTTAATTATGCTAAGAACACATTGTAATAGGGCTCTTATATACAAATAAAGATTTTTTTAAATAATTGTATTTTAATGAGTTTAAAGTCGATTGGATTTTTTCCAATTGGCGGTGATAAAATAGACAAACTAATGAAAATGTTACACCTTCAATGTTAAGGCTTTTTCGAAATAAAAAATTCAGTTTAATCATTTTCCCGAACAGGGTTTTCTTGTTCAATCTTGAACTACACGCCAACCAAATTGGTTTGCTCCCGAAACTGCCGAATAATAATGAAATGAGCTTGATGAAGTTTCTCTCATAAGTACGTAGCTATTGTACGTAACTGATACGTCGGGGACAATGTATGCGGTCTAGATCTACTGTCCTACGAACTATCGCATGACCGTACTGACAAAACCAAATGAAAACCACACGACTATACATTTACGAAACTCCACATTACCTAATTTGAGACCTTATTGTGAGGCAGTAAACGTTAAGATGTAACAATTGATGGTAAAGTTAATGTTGTAAAGGAGTGCTGTGACAGAAATAGAATGAAGACTATTGTGTCATATGCATGGATAGAATTGCGAGATGGTTTGCATGGGCGACTGTGTGTTAACAACGGCCCACAATGACCACGAACAGATTGAACAGCAGTTTTACATGTTAAACCATTGACGTAGAATACTATGAACGCCGGGTCTAGTACAAAATACTCGAATAAAGTGTCCGAGACTAAAATACACAAACCTAAGTACGTATAGTAATATAAACCAAGTAAAAACATTGAAAATGCTGAAATTCTTTTCCGTCCTACTGCCCCATTGGGGCACAGTGCGCGCCGCGTGCCCCCGCGTGCGCGTAGTCGACCGATCAAACGAAGACTGTTGCGTAATTCGTTCTCTTTTTTACGTTTTCGTTCTCTTTTTATTCGGACACTTTTGAGCGCGGACCCTCCGTCCAGTAGTGGTAAGTCAATGTGTTAAACAGTCAGTTGCACGTACGTTCATTAAAGTTAATCCTCCATTAAACGTCTTGCTAGCTTTTACTACGACAACATGACAAAAAGTGACAGCAAGAGATTTAATGGGGGATTAACTTTAATGAACGTACGTGCAACTAGCAGAAAGAATATCATTTTGCCAACCTATTGTTTTCCATGAGAACTATAGTAAAATTTTGTGCCTTAAAAATATACAGGGTGTCCCAAAACTCAACATTAAGCCGAAAATAGGAAAAAGGCCAGTTAGTGATTTATTCGCGATAAGTTTGTACTTAGCCTCTTGACCTGATGGATAGTGCACGTAAAAACAAAGATTTAGCTAGCTTGACCAGACTAGAAAACCCATTTCCTCACGATTATTTGACTATTATTTGACCGCTATGGTACATCCACATTTGATTTACTCAGCAGTTTAAAATGACAATATCAAATCAAATATTATTTATTATAAAAAATTTTTTCTTCTTTCGGATATTGATTTTTTTTTTAATCTCTGGAGGCCGATTTTGAATTACTATGAAGATATGCATCTTTCTACTCCTGATTTAACTTTGAAGTATTATGGAACAACAGCTGTTCCATACAAAACTGCAAACCTTCTCGAGCCGAATGTATAGGACAGCTGATTTTTTTTCGATGTTGGTCGCATAGAAAATGTTGTTCAGTTTGACGGTCTGATAATCATCTTTAAAAAAGTGTCAGCATATAAAAAAAGGATTCTGTATAACATAAAACATTCGTTCAGTCAGTTTTGTGTAATCTCAAAGCCTGTATCACACACGCCTCAGATTGATCGATAAAAGTTCGACAGGTATCATAATGGTGTTGCACAGACTACTTTTACATCTATTTGATCTCGGTATTAGATAATAAATTTGAATTTTTAGGTCAATAAAATAAGAAATGAAAAACGGCATTGCGATCGATTCATTCTAGTCTAGAGCCACGATGGTACATACAGACAGATACAGAAGTAGAAGGCTTTAAATTTACTCACTATTTTGATAGGTACCTTGGTATATTTATTGCACTCCACGCGCGTTTAAGAAGATAGGGGTCGAAGCAGTTTCTTACCACACGGAAAGGGATTATGTCAGTGAGTGTGTTTGTCTGTTTGCTAAAAACTTTTAAGAAAAATCATTTGGCAAGAACAAAACTTATTTACCTTTCCATAAAGTTTTAGGCCCCGACCCGAGTAAACGCCTAAAATATTCAGAGTAACAAAACAAAAGAAAAACATTTTCCTACGCCCACCTGAAAACATTCTACTGAAAAACAAACATTTTCTAATTAAAAACCTGAAGAGCGCTTTGCAATTAATTAATTATACATACATACATACATACATACATACATACATATACTCACGCCTGTGTCCCATTGGGGTAGGCAGAGACAATTGATCGCCATCGACTACGATCCTGACATACCTCTTTTGCCTCTTCCACAGTCATAAGTCGTTTCATACAGGCTCGTCGGTTTCGGGTACTTTTGATCTGACCCTTCTTAAGTAGGCTGTCAATTTGGTCTGCATACTTACGTCTAGGGCGACCCCTTTCGACTGTTCCATTCACTCTCGCTTTATATATTTCATACGTCAGTCTACTATCACTCATCCTTTCCACATGACCAAACCATCTCAACATTCCCTTTTCAATCCTTGTCACTATATCCTCTTTCAGTCCACACTTTTCTCTAATTACACTGTTTCTTATTCTATCATTCAAAGTCAATATACCTTGGTGGAATGAGCCCGCTTCTACTTTGTCGTATGAAAATAACTTTAATAAGTTTATTAATATGTTAATGAAAGTTGTCAATAGAAGACCAACGATTCCCAAAGTAGTAATACATAAATTTTACCCAGTTCTACAGTTTCAACGTTTTAAAGTTACGCCAAAGATATTAAGTTTTACGAAAGACATTGAAATGATTTAATGTACCAACTTCTAAGTCGTGAAACCAAGATGGTGGTTACCCTATAGTCGGTAACAGGACATTTGAGCGAATCCCTTTGCGCGAAAGACATTTGAGCGAAGGACATTTGCGCGAAAAAAAATTGAGCGCAAAGACTTTTGCGCGAAAGGACACTTGCGAGAAAAAAAATTGAGCGAAGGACACTTGAGCGAATGGACATTAGTGCGAATGGACATTTGCGCGAACGGGACATTTGCGCGAATGGACATTTGCGCGAACGGGACATTAGCGCGAATGGACATTTGCGCGAACGGGACATTAGCGCGAATGGACATTTGCGCGAACGGGACATTTGCGCGAACGGGACATTTGCGCGAACGGGACATTTGCGCGAAAAACGCCCTAGAGCCTAAACGGCTTGATGGATTTTGACGTGTGAGGTGTCGTTGGATTCGTAAAAATTGTGGGAATAACATAGGGTATATTATTTTAATATTGCGTCTACGAATCTACAAAGAGAGTGATAATAAACAATTTTCTTTGTATAAAATTACAAAATGGGTATTATACGAAAACTAGTGACGAGCAGATTTCAAATACATTCTCACAATTTTTACGAACCCAACGACACCTCACACGTCAAAATCCATCAAGCCGTTTGGGCTCTAGGGCGTTTTTCGCGCAAATGTCCCATTCGCGCAAATGTCCTGTTCGCGCGAATGTCCCGTTCGCGCAAATGTCCCGTTCGCGCAAATGTCCAGTTCGCGCAAATGTCCATTCGCGCTAATGTCCCGTTCGCGCTAATGTCCATTCGCGCTAATGTCCATTCGCGCTAATGTCCATTCGCGCTAATGTCCATTCGCGCTAATTTTCCTTCGCGCTAATGTCCATTCGCGCTAATGTCCATTCGCGCAAAAGTCTTTCGCTCAAATGTCCATTCGCGCAAAAGTTTTTCGCTCAATTGTCCTTCGCGCAAATGTCCTTCGCGCAAGTGTCTTTCGCTCAAATGTCCCAGATCCCCTAAAGTCTATTCACCAAAAAGGATAGGATATTTGGAAACAATCGCGTTTGATTTAATTTCCGACATCCTCTCATCTTGGTACGAGTAGATGAGAGATGATCGCGGAAAGAAGAGGATATGGGTGGGTGGAGAGGAAGATGAGGAGACTGACGTTCACTCTCCACTTTCTACTCATATCCTCTTACTACTACTAGGAGGATGTCGGAAATTAACTCAATACCGATTGGTTCCAAATAACCTATCCTCTTCTTTTGGATATCCTTCTCTGCTTTAGTGGAATAGGGTCTTAGGTGACTAGTGCCTTTTCCTAAAGGAGATTGCGTATCATAACGTAGAAAAAGTTAATTTCTACGTTCGCTCTAAAAAAGGTCTACTACTGTTAGGAACCAGTAGCAATCTCGTAGATTTTAGAGCCAAGATGATCTACGCCTGCCTGGTTTTCGTCCTTGTATTTTCTTTTAAACTATGACAATTGCCAACCCATGTAAAGTCATGTCCCTAATGTTCTCAAGGTTAGTAACGAAATTGCTTCGCAATACAAAAGCAAAAGACGACGGCGACAAACAACAATTTTAATTAGTTTTCTGGCATGTAGGTATTTGTTTATTCCTAAAGACCAGGTAATGAACATTTATTTATAGATTGTCTTTGTTAAGTACAGATTAAGGTAAGGTACCTATACAAAGAATATACAGGGTGTGAATAAAATAGGATTCTTCAAAGTATCATTATATCATTAGTACTAACAGTAGGAGTATGATTTGCTTATAAAGACGGAAGCTACTTTGGCTTATTTTTCTATAGAGAAAATGTCTCTTAATCGTGTTTTGGTTAGAGCCAAAACAAATAAATAAAGTTTGTTTTACGCTTGCGTCGTTCAGGCGCGCGCGCCGCCCCATCTCTTTCTCTCGCATCAGGAAGTAATATAAGCTATAACACGCCCATTTCGCTTCAATTATTTTTCGACATAGGCCCTTAAGAGGATGAACAGACCAACAAACTGAACAACTTACTCTATGGAACCAATATAGAAATCGCGAAAAAAAATCAGCTGTCCCATAGAAAACTGCAAACATAACTCGACTCAAATGTATAGAACAGTCGAATTTTTTTTGCGATTTCGATATGTAACGGGGTATTGGTACTTATTATTAAATTAATCCTTAAAATTACTAGTACCTACTACTAGAGCTTTATTCATGGATCTTCTAGATTTTACCAATAAGTACAAAAATTAATACGCGTCACAATCTAACATAGCAACATCAGACTAATAATACTGTATGGTAACGAGAATGTTATGAACTTAGTTAGCGATAAGCTCAGTTTCGATTACATGTTACCATGTTACGTTATTTTAGTAATTTAAGTGTCTTGTTTAAGTAACTCGATATTTTGATGAGCTGTAGATAGAAACACGAGTGGGTAATATGTTTAACAGAAACATAAATTAGCTCAATGAAAATTACGTAGGTAGGCAACAGGTATAACTAAAGAAAAAAAATTT
The DNA here is from genome assembly GCA_963924505.1 of Agonopterix alstromeriana. Lineage (NCBI taxonomy): Eukaryota > Metazoa > Arthropoda > Insecta > Lepidoptera > Depressariidae > Agonopterix > Agonopterix alstromeriana. The sequence goes on along the minus strand of OZ004663.1, from coordinate 3,208,453 downwards.
TCACTTTAAAGCTTATTATTTCTCTAACGGATCCCTAAATCGAAAGATGGTTTTCACACACCCACAATATTTTTAAAAGACCTATCCAATGATACCCCACACCATGGGATAGATGAGAAAAAAAGATTGCATCACCACGTTCGTGTAGGGGATATAACCTAAAAAATATATTTTTCAAGATTTTATTTTACCACTTTGTCGACGTCATTAATATGTATACCCATGTCATATTACAGCGAGCTAAGCCGCGGACAGACGGACAGACGGACGGACATGGCGAAACTATAAGGGTTCCTTGTTGACTACGGAACCCTAAAAATTACAAAACTGAAGACCGCAGGGACTTAGTTACAGGGTGCAAAACAGTTGTGCAATAAATCTGCGGCCGTAGTATGATGCGCGCGATAAGACTATATTACGCCTTTTATCTCGTTCGTTCGCGCGCAATTAGAAAAGCGTGACAGTGCTGTATCACGCTGCTATACTACGGCCGCTGATTCTGATTTAGGCTGTAATAAGGGAAATTGGGTACTCAGATTATGCCTGGTTTGTAGCCAGCCGAGTAGGTACTCGTATCACAAAGAACCATTTCAAATCTATATTATTTAGTCAAAACAAAATTAGTGTGACCATACAAATTGTCAAGCTATAGTTTAAATACAACAAGGTTCTATGTACGGTCAACTTTTGCGTAGCCAAGATACTAGAATGAAAATCATGGAAGAAATGAAATCCACTAATAAAAAAAGGTTCGAAAATAACGCTAAACTCTCTCATCATTGAGTTTTTAGCTTGAATACTATTTTTAATAACAAGATAAACTTTAAAAAGTAATGAAATGTTGATGACGTCACAACTCAGAATTGAGTACAAATTTCATACAAAGCGCACATTTTGACGTCTGATAAAGAGTAGCTAATTTGACTAGTGGTCAAGTAGCCTATTGTAAATATAGAAGAAAACAAAATGATAAAACACAAAAAGCTCCAATGAATTTGCGGACATAGCTACAATATTAATTAAATACTTCGGGTATTTCAGTAAAGCCAGGATGATAAGGAAATCCTGATTATACAAAATTAATTAGACATACATCTCTTAAGGATATATTACTGTTGGCGCGGTCCATACAAACGAAGTCTGGTTATATTTTCAATACTAACCAATTAAAGTCAGTGAAATTTTTGAGAAACAATCTAGAAAGTAACCTCTATGCTTGTATCTTGTCAGATTTTCGTTATAATGCATAGTTTTAAAGTTACATTGTCTCAAAGATTTCCATACAAATGGTAAATTGATCGTAGCATTGAAACTGTATATTTTAACGAAAATCGGACAAGATACAAGCATAGACATTTGTTTTTAGATTGTTTCTGCAAAATTTATTTGACTAATTGGTTAGTATTGAAAATATCACCAGACTTCGTTTGTATGCAGCGCGCATTTACGCATTTGGAATAAACTTCTCTTAAACCTGCTCCGAGAGGAACAATGCCAATTCTACTAAAACCTGTTTATTAAATAGGAGGTTTTTCTTTGAATTTTCCTAAGAGGAAATTTCAGAAATATCGACATTTATTAGACGGGCAGAAGCTCGATTTTCGAAAGTCAGTTAGAATTCTATCCAAAAACTGGTGGAGCCTGACGGAAGACCTTCCCTTTTCTATTGATGGGTTTTAGACCTCGCTCGACTATACGTAGACCAGTGTTGCCAGATTTTCCTTTCGGGCAAAGCGGCAATTTGGAATCCTTTTGAATAATAAAAGCGGGATACTTTCGTCGAAAGCGTCGAGAAATCATTTACAAAGGTAAAATAATCAGTAGTTTTTACTACTAATCTTTTTATTTGAGTTTCAAATTAAGTTTACAATGTTTATAGATAGCCGTACAAAATGTATTTGAATGACAATACTTAACTTTACTATGCCAATTAGTAATAACTGCTGGTTTACACTGTAAGGCAGTTAAGTCCCCGAAAAGCGGGACAGAGCGTATCCTGCTCGGGAATTTAATAATGAGCTAAAAATCGGGACGTCCCGCTAAAAAAGGGACGTCCGGCAATGCTGAAGTATACATACGTATACATCAATTGTCGTATAATGTAATAACGCCAAATTAATAATTTTACATCCTTCTGTTTGTTTTACGATAACGCCAAAAATGTACTTAAATGACAATGACTACACGAGGCCAGACAACTTACATACAAATAAAGGACAGTCATCAACAAACCTACCTCAAAGCGACAATCGTACAGTTTAACTTGGCACCTGGGCGAAAGGGATTCCCTACTTCTGTAAGTTTCAAGTTAAACTGGCTGGCCTTTTGTTCACTCATAGTACCTAAAACGTCTTCAACGTTAACGACTGACGAATAACTTTACTGTGTTTCTAACGAGCCAATTTGCAATGCAAAACTAAACAAGGACTGTCATTAAGACGACACGACTATGCAATTTTATTTACATCAATGTTTTTACAAACACGTCAGAAGTAATCGAGGAACGGGGGAAGAGACTTATCTCGCAACTTGTCGTGCTTAGATTGATAGATATCCAATTTAAAAGAAAAACATTATTATACTTATTCTCATATAAATATAAAGTAACATGAGAACTGCTGAATAAATGTTTACCAATTATAGCTAAGAACCACCGCAAGGAAACATGCTGTCACGTAAAAAAAAACGCATCAAAATCGGTCCATCCGTTCGAGAGCTAGGATGCCACAGACAGACAGACACACGGACATTGGCGTCAAACTTATAATACCCCTATTTTTGCGTCGGGTGTTAAAAAGACAATGCACTGCAAATTAACAGAAGCTGGAGTACGATTTTTGAAAGTCAAAATCATGATTGAATGATCCATAATCCCCTTTGACTATTTATATGTGGACTGGTTACGCGTGTAATTCTACTAACAAACAATTCTGCCACTTTTTGCGGGGGGCGAGGTAACATGAAATCCGCAACTTTGGATTTTATTCCCCATAACTTTAGATTCTAATTTTGAATGTTAAAAATCATGAAAAGTAGTCTCGTGTGAACCCCAAACGTTCTAAGTTCGAAGTTATTATTTCGCAATTATAGGCTGTCTCGTTTAGTGATAAGGTGTAAAATTGAATGTAAATGCACAAGATCAATTGTGCTTATATCGTGGCAGAGGGGAAATGCTACCGCAAGGCTAGTCCTTATAATAATTAGTCAAAGATAATCTCTATAGTAATTTTTTCATTTTCTACTGCTGATTTCAACGTGTGACTCTCAAAAATCGCACTTCTGTCTGTGCTGCTGGTAACAATCGCGAAGCAGCGGAAATGCAATATGCATAGTCTGCCAAAATCGGGAAATGGAGACGTTTAAATACAGGTCACTTTTTGAAGGCTGTGAAAGTAGCGATTAGTAACAGTTTCTTTTTATGTACAATGGGTTTGGATTTGGCCTCAGTCTCATTTGATGGTGAGTAATTAGTACCGGTAAGGTAAACAAAATATTTCCAAAATTTCCCCCTACCCTGGGGGTAGGACCCCCAAATTTTAAGTGGACTCTGCAGATCCTCATTTCAAGTGCCAAGATAAAGTTATAAATAAAGTTTCATAATTGGGTATTTGACTATATACAATATATAGGGTCCTTCTTAATATGCTGACACTTTTTTAAGAGGATGAACAGACCAACAAACTGAACAACTTTCTCTATGACACCAACATCGATCGCAAAAAAAAATCTACTGCTCCATACAAAACTGCAAACCTACTGGAGAAAATTGTATGGGACAGCAGAATTTTTTTCGTGATTTCGATATTGGTCCCATAGAGAAAGTTGTTCAGTTTGATCGCCTGATCATCCCCTTAAAAAAGTGTCAGCATATTAAGTTGGACCCTGTATTTTATTTTTATCTTCTCAATAAAAAAAGGTTAGAAAATATCGCTAAACTCTCATTTTCATTGAGTTTTTAGCTTGAATACTATTTTTAATAACAAGATAATCTTTAAAAAGTAATAAAATTTTGATGACGTCACAACTCAGAATTGAGTACAAATTTCATACAACGCGCACGTTTTGACGTCTGATAAAGAGTAGCTGATTTGACTAGTTGTCAAGTCACCTATTGTATTAAATGCGACGGAACAAGATGATGAGATGGACCAAGGTTACCCAGAAGATCCCAATTTATATGAACGCTGAAGACATACCTTTTTCAAATAGTCAAGATAATATGTATTAAGTTTACAAATCAAAAAGACAATGCTGATAAGAAATAACTTATCATTCCACTAACTACGATGCCCCACCCAAGACAAAACATCTATTAATGGAATAAGGAGCATTCGTAAAAACTAAAATCCTTTGACTACTTATATGTGGACTGGTTACGCGTGTAATTCTACTAACAAACATTTCTGCCACTTTTTGTGGGGGGCGAGGTAACATGAAATCCGCCACTTTGGATTTTATTCCCCATAACTTTAGATTCTAATTTTGAATGTTAAAAATCATGAAAAGTAGTCTCTTGTGAACCCCAAACGTTCTAAGTTCGAAGTTATTATTTCGCAATATAGGCTGTCTCGTTTAGTGATAAGGTGTAAAATTGAATGTAAATGCACAAGATCAATTGTGCTTATACCGTGGCAGAGGGGAAATGCTACCGCAAGGCTAGTCCTTACAATAATTAGTCAAAGCTAAAATCCCATGAAAATTTTATCAAATGTGGCGTTTGGTATATACCTTTCCTTAGGCTTTGCTTTCCATTCACGATTGTGAGCTTGATGATATGAAAGTAAATTTAATAGAAATGGGTAACAACAAGTAAATAATCACGGTAGGCAATAAAAGGCAAAGACATGCTCCACATGGTAACGACAAAAACGTTGTTAGAAACTAATTAGTGTAGCACGAACTTAATTAAGAACTTGGACTCGTTCTAATTCCCTCTGCATTGTGAAAGAGAACTAATGTAGAAGTAATTAGGTGGCTATTCTAACAGAAATGGGACATGATTCATAGGGCCAGGCTTTTTATTTTCATACAACGTATTTTTAAGGTTTCGTACCCAAAGGGTGAAAACGGGATCCTATTACTAAGCCTACGTTCTCCGTCCAATCGTCCTACCTATACAACGTGTTAATGAATTAACGCAAAACTAGAAAGTAGTTTGTTCAGAATCGAGAGCAGCATCAAATTATCATATTTTCAACATAGGTATTTTTTTCAAAATATTAAATAATTTGTTTGTAAAATCTAAAATTTACTGAACTCGATCTCAACCAACCGCACGGGCGCACTCATCCTACTTACTACCAAAACAAGATTCTTAAAATGTATCCTTGAAAACGGTAATGCATAAAAGCGTCAAACTTGGTGTGATTATAGAGCAAGTAAAACAACAAATAATAAAAACCGGCCAAGTGTGAGTCGGTCTCGCGCTAAAACGTATTCTATGGACTTAAGCCGTAGTACTTTATCATAGTTATCTATCTACTTTTTTTTTTACTACAGGCTGAAAATAATGTCGTTGGCGTATACAACGTGTTAATGAATAAGCGCAAAACCTCATACACCCCAACTGATTTATAACAAAATAATTCGAATAAAACAATAATTTCATTATTTTGATACTTAAAATTTAATTTTATTCGCATTTTAAGTTTTGAGGCAAAAATGATTTGATATCATTTCAGCAATGAATGAAAGCGCTAACGTGGTCATGGTTACATTTTAAGAATCTTGTTTTGGTACTTAGTTGGGTGAGAGTAACCGAGCGGTGGGTTAAGATCGAGTTCAGTAAATTTTAATTTTTACAAACAAATTATTTAATATTTTGAAAAAAATTACCTATGTTGAAACCATGATAATTCGATTCTGCTCTCGATTCTAAACAAACTACTTTCTAGTTTTGCGTTAATTCATTAACACGTTGTATACAGCGTGAAATTGGTATCATTAGCATCCTTTTAAACTAAGAGTCTACCCATCAAACTAAACATCTTTTACTATATGAGCAAACCAATCGGAGCAAAAATAAAATCAGCTGTTCCATACTAAACCGCAGTGCCTACTCGACTCAAATGTATGCAGCAGTAGATTTTTTTGGCTTCGATCGGTTTGCTCTCATAGTAAAAAATTTTAAGTTTGATGGGTAGACTCTTAGTTTAAAACTAAGACTACACATCAAACTGAACAACTTTTATTATTGGGAGCAAAGCAGAATCGCAAAAAAAATGTTTAGATTGATGCCAACGTTTTTATATAATTCCCTAATTCCCTAGAAATAACAATATGTATTATATTTCGTAGTATTTAAATTTAAAGTCTACAAACGTGCACAAGAAAATATTCTCCAAAAAGAATGTAACCTGTTAACCATTATTTTGGTTCGTATTATCGACATTTTTTTACCAGATATTAACTTAGTGTGGTAAGTTCCATCAACATTTAATATTGTATTGTAGGATTTATAATGGGTGTAAGTTTTGCAATTTAATAAATGCAATCAACTGATCGAACGTTTGTATGAAAAGATGATTTTGTTTGCGAATTTCCCTTTATTTCCTTGGTAAAGGTTGTTCAGTATCATGAGTAAAATCACCCTTCAAAATAATGCGACTGTCTTAACTTACACCCTGTATATGTTGATGCTTGGCTTCATTGGGGTAAAAAGACAGATAATGCGTAAGGTGGGTGTATGAAAGAGAGAGAGACCTAAAATAAACCCATAAAAGACTCTCGCGTCTAATTCCAAGGGTAAAACATACAATTTGCGTCGATAACTAATAAACCCGCCATTTGGTCAAAGTCAGCCATTGTCTGGTAGTAAAAGTTACGACCTTGGTCTTGTTTAGTCATTTTCGTAAAAAAAAACATTCGAATTGGTCTCAATACCGTAGACCAGGGTTTCTCAAACTTATAGCTCCCCAATAGCAATATATAGCAATTTAATGATCCGAATGGACCGAAATCATCTTTCCAATATTTGCCTGGCTGTCCCTTACACTCTGTAAAATTGTATACAAACTGTATTATTACAAAAGAAAAAGCCAATTAAAAGTCAATCACAAATCTATTATGCTGTCTAAACAAAAACGCTATTCTATACACAAAATATGTACATATAATATTAGGTAATACTAATAAATGCCGCCTACTTTGTGCGCCATCAACATTAGTTCAATGTACTTTTAGACGTTTCATTCACGTCGCGGCGCTTTGTAGATGTCGATGACATTGCCAAACAAACATAAACATTTGTTATTAGCTAATGCGTATTGCCATCTGTCGAATGATAATCTCATAGAGATGGGAAGTACTACGTGATAATATATCTATATACACGGTCCTTCATAATATGCTGACGGTTTTTAAGGGGATGGTCAGACCATCAAACTGAATCACTTTCTGCTGCATACTTTGACTATTTATATGTAGACTGGTTACGCGTGTAATTCTACTAACAAACATTTCTGACACTTTTTGCGGGGGGCGAGGTAACATGAAATCCGCAACTTTGGATTTTATTCCCCATAACTTTAGATTCTAATTTTGAATGTTAAAAATCATGAAAAGTAGTCTCGTGTGAACCCCAAACGTTCTAAGTTTGAAGTTATTATTTCGCAATTGTAGGCTGTCTCGTTTAGTGATAAGGTGTAAAATTGAATGTAAATGCACAAGATCAATTGTGCTTATACCGTGGCAGAGGGGAAATGCTACCGCAAGGCTAGTCCTTATAATAATTAGTCAAAGGCTGCATACGATAAGAAGATCTATAGAAATTGGATTCCGTGTTTAGAAGACTTTATAAAGAGTTCAAGACAAACAGACAGTCACTTCCGTGTCAGTGTTCTATTAGATACGTCCTTTACGCTTCTCGTCTCATTACGTGCTAAAATTACTAAGCACGATATCTGTTTAAAAACATCTCAGTAATCCTTATGGTCATGGAAATAAAGATCAACATTATTCAACTCCTTTAGTTGTAGATGACATATTTGGGCAACTGAACAAATATCAATTTGTATGGCCGAGTTGTAATCCATACAAAATATGCTAATAATAACGGTAACAATTGTAGCTCATGTGAATTTTTAAATATTTCATAAATAACCAATTACTTAAAAATTATCGATAGGATAATAAGAAAATTAGGGTGTCAGTTAAAATAATACAGATGAAAGAATACTGTAGTGGTTATGGTGTTAATATTTATACAGGGTGATATTGATATCATGAGCATCCTTTTAAACTAAGAGTCTACCCATCAAAATGAACAATTTTTACTATGGGAGCAAACCGACCGGAGCAAAAAAAAAATCTGCAATGTCCAAGATATTTAAACAACAAATTTTTTTTTTGCCTTGATCGGTTTGCGCCCATACTAAAAGTTGTTCAGTTTGATGGGTAGACTCATAGTTTAAAAGGATGCTAATGATATCAGTTTCACCCTATATAAATAAATCTTTCCCAACATAGTTAATCCAAACATAGCGCCTTTACGATTAAGACACAGAGTATCAAACAAAGCGATGTGTAAGATAGACACACAAATATAATACTATTGTATTATGTGACACATGTGACACGCTCCACATACTGGAATAGTTTGAGAGGTAACTTAATTAGCGTTTCTTTTTCTTTCATAAGAGAATAGGTCACAAGACTCACAAGTCGACTTGACATCAGAAGTGGGTTAGACAACTGCTATTCATTTTCATGGTTTTGTTACGTTGCCAATTAGACTGTGTATTAAATGTTCCGTATATCTGCTAGATTCTTTATAGGATGAGAATTGACAATGCTGTTACAAGTCATTGACATAAACCTTACATAGATATCGTTGGAAGTAATTCTTAATACAGCAATAGCTATTAACATAAATTAAATGTATCTCCAGATTAACATTCGATTGTACATTTTTTTAAGTCGTGGTGGTCCAGCGGGATTACACGCTACACGTCACAAACGCAGTTCGTCACGTACGCAATAGGTAATGATACGCAGCTCGTCACATACACAGAACGACACATTTTTTTAAATTGAATGTTCCTTCACTTCAAAACAAAGTTATTCTGTCCTCGTTGCGAAGCATTATTTGTAGACAAAATATATTTTGTTATTTCGTGCGTAAAAAGCCTAGTTTGCATACGTACATACACTGATGATATTCCCTAGTGGGTACAAGGTTGATGATTAATTAAAAACACACAAGCTGACCCTCACACGAGGACCTTAGAGCATACAAAACACTTTCACAAGGCCAGGACTATCTGCGCTTTTCACATGACAATACGACAATTACAGAAAATTCCCACGTAAAAGGTCGTAAATGCAAAATTAAATAAAAATCTATTTTGGAGGACTAGCTAGGATCCTAATGCCATTCTTACCGTGGGAAGGAATTTAACAACTAATCTTAAAAACATCTATCTGTTAAAATAGCTATAATGACATAAATAGTTCTTTATTACAATAGCAATCGTAAAAAACGATAGGACTCTGAGGTCCCAGGAATATGTTTGTTTTCGTACAAATTCGTTATTTCAAGTTTATTTTTGGTCTCCATTTTATATTTTTTACGGATAGAAAATATAATTTTAAGAAACCAATTTAATTTATATTGCGATTCATCAAGTTTATCAATACAAATTTAATTATTAAATTACTTTGATCTGCAATCTCTAACTGCAAAAATGGCGGAGAGAAAATAGTTCGAACTCCATGGAGAAAAACTACTGCTATATTAGAAAACAAAAAATTTCCTGCCTTCTCTTTCTAACTCTATGCTGGAAACAGAAACGGCAACATCAAATGTCAAATTCTGACATTGTAAATGTTTTTTTTTCCTAATGGCCATTATTTTATGTTGATTTTAAGGTTACCAAGGAGTTCACAGGTTTTCCAGTGACGTCACGGTGGACGGACCGAAAAACGACGTTATTTTATTAAAAATAATTATCTGTAATCCTTTCATTATTATTGAGACAATTATCTCGAAATGGGTTTCGATTCAGCCCTCCAAAAAAAACCTGGACATATCGAATTACATAACGCATAACAAAATAGTAGTAATTACTAGTCTTTTGAATGGTGATTGAGAAATACGTAGTAACAAAACTTACCCCAATATAACAGTATATCTTAAGGGTAAAGTTTAACTTATAATAATATGGTGAGCCTCTGGGCCTAAAGGCGTAACTGGATTCGCGTAACTAACTGCTAACAGACGTCTAGAGAGCTCGGGGTTTTACTCTCCCGGCATCCAAAATTACTACTAACTTATTAATGAAGTTGACAAAGAGTTTCCGTCCATCGCAAACGGAAGACAGCTATCGGAAAAACCAGGCTACTTACTTCAGAGATCAGCAAATTGAGAGTTATGAATGGTCGCCGCGATTCATCATAGTTTGTTTGTGCATGAGGTGAGATACAGAAGAAATGCCCGTGAATGTTGGCATCGTAACTGTCAATCATTGTTTAGGGTTCCGTACCCAATGGGTGAAAACGGAACCTTATTCATAAGCCTAGGCTATCCGTTCGTCCGTTCGTCCGTCCGTCCTAGGTTCAAAGGGCTGTATCATCAGAACCGTAATAGGTAGCCGGTTGAAATATTCTCAGAATATGAATCAATATATTGGATTAGATGACAAATCATAAAAAATATAAAAAGTAAATAATTAAGGGCGGTCCCCATACAAAAAACATTTTTTTCTAGGTATTTTTTTTGCTCTATCATAAAAACGGCAAAACATACTCTTAGGTAAAACTAAAAATAATAAAACCCGGTCAGGTGTGTATCTATGTAAATGTGTGTAGTGTGTAATTATCGGACTTGCGCTAATGATCCCGGAAAAAACAAATATTTTTTGTACTATTGTATGGTGATACGGGACCCTCGCGAGTCCGACTCGCACTAGGTCGGTTTTTATGAATTTACAACACCACAGTAACCGATATAATAAGTAGGTATAGATACGTATGATGGTGTACACTCACACCAGTCGTTAAGAAAACCTTTCTATTCATGTTATATCGAGAAAAGACCTAGTTCACTTGTTTTCTATTTCTACATCGATTAACGCTCATAAGAAGCTTATCAAGTTTGCTTTCGCTTTATTATTATTATTTTTTATTTATAATTAATGGTCTCTTGCTTGTGCGTTACCACTGCATTTTCGCCAGTGTCAAGTACCTATCCCATTCTCAGGGATTGTTTTTGATCAAGAACAAGACATTGAGGATTGCGGAGCCTCATGGCAAAAACGCGACGCGCGAAAACCACGCGAGACAAGTGCTCGGGTCAGAACCTCCAACGTGACTCCATGATTAATTTGTAAGCTGTCATATTGGAATACGTACAATATACCTACATAGTTATTATTATTATTGTTGACTGGGCTATTGCCAGCAAGGTCCGTTATGTAATTGCAATTGCTGGCCTATTGTGTTCATCCCAAGCCCGCCTATACCTCTGAACTTATGGTATTTTCTTTTTATTCTCGGCTATACAAGGTTCCTCACGATTTTCCTTCACCGCACAGGAAATAAAACGGCTAAGCTTTCCAAAATATCACTAACCTATTATTTATAGCTCCACCGAAAAGGCAACAACCTACAAACTTACCGAAATCAGTAATTCACGAGGTTTTGCGGCAATCTGTATTCATTGACCAGAATATTTTAGCGCTTTATATCTTTGGCTATTCATGTTTATAGGATCAGAGTGTATCGAATTAGTAATCAAGCTTATGTGCGAAAACATTGTATGTATATATACATATTTTTAGGGTTCCGTACACAAATAGTGAAAATCGTCCTACCTATTTAGGGGTGTAACTTTCTGAACTGTAATAGCTAGACAGTTGAAATTTTCACAGAATATTACGGCGGATGTGTTAACAAATAATAAAAATGTCATGCAAGAAACTAGTTTTAATCAAAATTTTTTCTTCTCGCTTTATCGTAAAAACGGTAATAAATACAAGCGTCAAATTTGGTGTCAATTATAGAGCAAACTCTACAGTATAACAACAAATAATAAAATCCGGCCATGTGTGAGTCGGTCTCGTGTTAAAGGTCCAGGACAAAAAAAACTTTTTTTAGTTATTATGTTGTATGGTGGTACGGAACCCTCGGTGCGCGAGTAGCCCGACTAACACTTGACCGGTTTTATTTTTACTCCACGAGCGTACATTTAGCAAACCCCTTCCTTAATTTTCTTAAAATAACGGCACATCTGGACTTGTTGTCCATAGCTTCCCTGGATAATTTAGTATAATTTATTGAAGTAGGCTAAACATTAACTACATCAAACGCTGTAAGTAAAGTAGTGAGTACTGTCGAGCTATTTATTTTTAACTAGAGAATTTATATTTATAATAAATACTTGGATTAAACTAAAAAAGGGAAGATGATCATAATTATGACTACAGGGAAATAAAATTGTTCTACATCGGTTAATGTCAAACTAAAAACACAAATGTGAACTATTTGGAATTGATAATAGACCTCAGATAGATATGTCAAGATCCACCTCTGACCAGTTCCGAATGAGGAGCACGCTTATTCAAAAGATGCCTATAGTGGGGAACTTGTACAGTTTTATATTTTTAGATTATCATATAGATTTAAGGCTTACATAAAAATACCAAAAACAAAATAGTAAAATATGCACAAATCATTTATTTATTGCAAATCAAAAGTTGACTTTTCAAATTCCGCGCCAAAACACCCACTGCCATGACATGACATCTCTCCCTTTTTCCCTCAAGCTCATCACAAATCATCCGCTATAATATGTTGTCGTACTCTTCTAACGCACGCAAGTTGCTAATCGCTTTGCGCTGATTGGTGTTTGAAATTACGTTCTGATCCACAAAAAAATAAAAACTATAGTATAAATCTTTCAGTAATGTTCTATTCACAACTATTATTATTGAATTAATTTCTCATTAAAATTTTGGTGCAAGTTCCCCCGAAGACACTGAGATTGTATTCATAGTATCAGATATTACACTACAAGCGGGGGACTATACCAGCATGTCTAATATGATTTCTCTACACGCGCGCGACGCGCCTTCCCTGCATAGAAAATAACCTGTTCCCGCGCTTTTCGGTGACGGCGCATGCCGCGACTTGTAGTATAGGAAAAAACCGAGTCGCGCGCAAGTAGAGAAATCATGCTAGACGTGCTGTATGTAGTTCTAACCAGAGCGAAGAGACAAACGTGCAAGCGATCTGCTGCAATATGATGCAACTTTATACAACAAACGAATGTAAATTACTGGGCTCAATTTAACAGGTTCGGTTGTAGGTGAGTACCAAATCTTCTTTGGTTTTATCTAAGAGTCAACTCAAAACAGTTTTCAATGTAGACGAAATCCTGAATGTTTTGTTTTATTTTCGTGCTCTATTGAGGTCACGAGTTCTGCGATCGGTCTATGATAAAAACATCGCGGAATACATTAGGATTTTTGTGTTCTACCGATGCTGATCGCATTCTCAAATTTAAAGATTTGGGAAAATAATTTTGATAATTACAACAAAAGCTGTAACAATGGATTTGGGATTTAAATACAAGGTGTTACAAAAGTAAAAATAAACATTTAAAACTTTTAAGGGTGTTGTTTAGATTAAAGCATCAAACTGAACAACTTTCACTATGGGATCAAAATCTGCTGTCGCATACATTTAGCTCGAGTAGATTTGTAGTTTAGCATGGAAATTGGTCCCGTAGTGAAACTTGTTCAGTTACATGGTCTAAACCACCCCCTTAAATGTTTATTTGTATGTTTGTAACCCTTTGTATTGTCAAATGGTCGGCTTCAAATTGACATTTTATCAAATCCCGTGAATAATTTGGGTTAAAAACCGTCGATTTGACATCTTATTAGCGTTCAGGCCCTATCTATGCTCGGAGTTTCGATATATCGTGACCGTTTCTGACCGAACTTTGGAACAAAACGACATTGGAACAAAAACGTTCACGCATTTGTGAAAATCGAATTTTGTGGTAGACCCTTTGGTTACAGTTACATTTGTCGTGACACAGTGGATATATTTTGTCTCGCTCAACAATTACAATGACTAACAAAGAAAATCGTGACGAGATGGTTTACGAGTCCGATGGTAGACAGAGCAAGGGAATTAGATAGATAGATAGATAGATAGAGTGTTAAACAGGTTTTGCCTTCACATAAAACTGCTGCATTTATTAGTCCATGAACCTGGAAATGCCTGGCTGTTGTAACACTGCCAAATAATGGATAACTCAAATAATTATCCATCAAAATGGCCATAAGAAACCGCTGAAACGCTTATATTCATGATTTAGTTCAGAAAAAGACTGCCTGCGACAGAATGAATACAGGGTCCTTCTTTATATGCTGAAACTTTTGTAAGGGGATGATCGGACCATCGAACTGAACAACTTTCTCTATGAGACCAACATGGAAATCACAAGAAAAATCTGCTGTCCCATACATTTGTTTCAAGTAGGTTTGCAGTGTTGTGCTATAAAATACACATACAATCTTTAGTTGTTTATGCAGAGTGTTATGTCAGGTTTGATAAATTAAAGGATTAAAATATTATTGAAGGGTAAAAGATCTGTGTAAACAGTTGCACTGTTTCAAAGGGATACACGTGAAGGGTACTAAGGGAAATCGAAAAGAAAAAGTCAACTTTTCATGTATACAATCACTCTTTAAAGTAATGCTTTACCGTTCAATCAACTTCTAAAACCTTACATTTCCTCTTTTTCCTAGTATTTTATTTCCCAAATGTAACTCGAGTTACCTCCCAAAGGAACCAATTAAGAGACCCCTCAGTGACCCGGCTCTTCAGAAAAGCCGGTTATTTCTTATTTCGCCTCAACTGCCTAGGAACTTACTTACATATAGATAAGTATAATGCTCTAGGAGATTAAAACCCTTTATCCAAGGGATTTATGTTAAACGACCACATAAAGTTAACCCATGAGTCACAGAGCGTAGGTTAATGACGCTTTTGACTCTATTTGTACGTAATATATAGATCAAATTCCTGTAACTGAGACTTGATATGGTTGAAAATGCTAGTAGTTTCACTTCATTTAGTCTTTATCCAAATAATTATTAAGAAATACTAAAATTTGAATTTACCTTTTAGAAACTTCTTTTTCAGCAAAATAACACTACAATAGTCAAATTCAATCCAAAACACAAACACCAATCACAAGCACGTTAAAAAGGATTTTTTTTGTTTTCAAATTAATATATCGCGTAAGTTAAGTACCAGGGTAACATGAAACAGCGTAGGCTGCGTGCGACACAATTGCGCGCCAATTCGCGACTGATAGTCAGCCACCAGACAGGTTTGCCTGCCGGTTACCTTCACTACCACTAACTCCAAACAAATTGAGAATTTAAACTATTACGAATACATTGCTTGGTTTATACTGAGTAACGTTAGGAGATGTTATATAGGAATCATTGGATAGAGAATGTAGAAATATTGGTTCAAAAGACAACTAAAAGCGAAACTAAATCGAATTAGGTGTTGATTAGCAAATATCGTATTATTTTAATTGTTGCATGCGATTGCGTTACTTATGATCCATTTAAAAAAGATTAATAACCTGATTATTGATACCGATACGTTTACAGGCATTCCAGAAAATACTTTTATATAAAAAAACGTTACGCAATAAAAAACCAATAAGAATTCATCCAAGTTTTTTGAACTTTACAATCACAATCTCTGAGACACTTGCATAAGCGCCGAACTACGTAGGTAATTAAAACAAAGACACTTAACATTCACCGAAAAATTACATTTTGAAGACAAAAAAGGAGAAAGACCACAAAAGGCAAGGATTACTAGAAGTTTTTTGGCGCTAACTCTATTGCGGTGTCCCTGACCTGAATGTAGTAGCTTTAGCTTTCGACGTGTCATGCCAGCCTAGTAATTCGATGCGGCATAACACAGGTAAACGTGATACCTAGTTTTCTGAACAATGTTACAAAATTATCAAATTGTATGAAACTATAACAAAGACATACTAAATGAAGGACAGAAAAACCATTATCAGATAACAAAAATGACTTTTTTCAAACATGCTTGGAAATTTGAGCATTATTTTGACAACCTTCTTCGAGATTAATCGAAATTGCTGTACTGGCCAAATATAAAATGGAAAGATCTTTTACTTCGAAACATGGCAACCAAGGAGGTAACTTATCAAAGGTTTTATTTAAATTTCGAACTAGCTTGCAAATAGAAAGCTGTTTATTGAAAAAACAAATGAACACTTTAACGCGGGAATCTTAATTTTAATTTCCGCGCATTATTTGGGAAAAGTACTATACAAGCCTTGGCCACAACTAGGTATCTTTGACTAATTATTATAAGGACTAGCCTTGCGGTAGCATTTCCCCTCTGCCACGGTATAAGCACAATTGATCTTGTGCATTTACATCCAATTTTACACCTTATCACTAAACGAGACAGCCTATAATTGCGAAATAATAACTTCGAACTTAGAACGTTTATCACACGTCACACGAGACTACTTTTCATGATTTTTGACATTCAAAATTAGAATCTAAAGTTATGAGGAATAAAATCCAAAGTTGCGGATTTCATGTTACCTTGTCCCCCGCAAAAAAGTGGCAGGAATGTTTGTTAGTAGAATTACACGCGTAACCAGTCCACATATAAATAGTCAAAGCTAGGTATTGATGGACTTACTTAGTGTATTACAGGTTCCTTCATCAATGCCTCTTTTGACGGTAGCTGCAGTAATGTACTAATCATGCCAGTCAAAAATATTAAACACAAATAAATAAATATCTTGGACATTGTCACACAAATTATCTATACTTCATTCCAAAAAAGGTCGACGAGATTTTATTCTATCACTTTGTCGGCGGGACAAATATTTATACCCATGTCAAATTACAGCTTTCTAGTACTAAGCGTCTCTGAGCTAAGCCGCAGACAGACGGACAGACGGACGGACATGGCGAAACTATAAGGGTTCGTTGTTGACTACGGAACCCTAACTAGTGGTGTATTTAACGTGGACTTAGTGTTCTCTTAGAACAAAGATAAACAGAAATCCATACATAAATTTACTCACGACCGTAATCCCTTCCGGGGTGGTCAGAAACATTGCTACAGCTACCAACTTTCTGTTTAAGAATGTAGTTGTAGCAATGCTCACATTGAGTGATGAGTGTCAAGTGATGAGAGGTGGCTAGCCTTTCGCCCGCATAGACACTGCATTAGAAACCTTGAATCCCTTAGTCGCCTCGAAAGACACTCACGGGAAGAATTGGGGTGATCCATTCTAAGCCGGAACCACACGGCTACATAAACAGAAATGTTTACACAATATAGAAGAAAATAAAACACATGGCCCGTAAAAACAAGTTGGCTTCCATAGTCAATTATTCGGCAGCGCTTCAGTTACCGTCGATAACTGCCTGGTTAGTGGACCGAGCGAAAGTTATGCCTGCTTTGTTTTTTTTTAGCTTCCTACTTAACTGAAATTCCGTAATCAATGTTTTTCAATCAATCGAAGTTACAGTTTCATGTTTACCACAATAACGGTTATTAAACTTGATCAATAATCTTAACTATTATAAAACTGTAACAGAAGTGTCTGTACATTGAAGATATTTACATGAAAAAGATTACGATATAGTTTTTAGGTATCCCGGACTCCAAATCAACATTTTTTAGAATTTTTGTCTGTCGTTGTAACAGCATCACGCAAAAACCACTGAACTGATTTTGATGAAACTTTTTTTGTTTGATAGCTAATGACCTGACTTAAAATCTGGTATATTATTTGTGCGGACAAAGTCGCGGGTTAACTTTAGTGTATAATAATATTAAATATCTTCGAAATTGTCACATACATTATCTAGACAGTCGCTGACATATTGAAAGTACCAAAATCTAACCTGGTCTTGTATAATAACGACTATGCAACAGTGAATGCCAATCTTTGCGTTCACTGCTATACAACTATACAACGTGTTCATGAATTCGAATCGAGAGCAGAATCGAATTATCATGTTTTCAAAATAGGTAATTTTTTTCTAAATATTAAATAATTTGTTTGTAATATTTAAAATTTACTGAACTCGATCTCAACCCACTGCTTACTACCAAAACAAGATTCTTAAAATGTATCCACGAGCATGCTAGCGCTTTCATTCATTGCTGAAATGATAATAAATCATTTTTGTCTCAAAACTATCAAAATAATGAAATTATTGATTCAATCTAATTATTTTGTTATAAATCAGTTGGGGTGTATGAGGTTTTGCGCTAAAATAAAATAAAAATAAGTAGTTGTGACGACTTTTGTCCTCGCTCTTAGAAAACTTCGAGACCGCTCTTCAAACTTCCATCATTCATTACTAACATTACGATAAAATTACATAGAGCAAGAGCTCCAGCCAGATTCAT
Organism: Agonopterix alstromeriana; assembly: GCA_963924505.1. Taxonomy (NCBI): domain Eukaryota; kingdom Metazoa; phylum Arthropoda; class Insecta; order Lepidoptera; family Depressariidae; genus Agonopterix; species Agonopterix alstromeriana. Next base: position 3,190,003 of record OZ004663.1, on the reverse strand, counting down.
TTCACGTAGTAGCACTAGTATATTACCACCAGGAAAATAATTAACCTCGTCAATCTTCGTTTGCGCAGAGTCCCTCGAAAAAACCCGAAGTCGTTTAGTAAGTCGAATAGCAGCGAAAAGGGCGCGAAAACAATTAGCCAATCATGGCAAATGATTGAAGGCACATCCTGATTGGTCAATATAATTACGCGCGATATTAAAATTTTTCAACTGCGCAGGTACAGTCGCCATCAGATATATCGTAGCATACAAGGTGTTCAAATATTTCTGAGCAGTGCTTATTTTTAATAAATTCTCTACAGTGAATGTTACCATTATTATTTAAACGTGTATTTTGTCATAAATATCTGAACAGCTAATTTTCAATAATTTCTTTACAATGTTATTTAAAATTGAAATGTATAATAACTATTTGAACACCTTGTTTGCTATGATATATCTGATGGCGACTGTACGTCGGGGGAATTCATAAATCTGGTACTACTGTACAACTTCACTCATCATCTTCCTGCCCTTATCCCAATACTCGGGGTCGGCGCAATATGTCGTCTTCCTCCATTATCTTTTAGCCGACATTTCACTCCTTTCATCCATCATCATTACACAAGCCATCTTTCACATAATCCATCCATCTTTCCTTTTAAAATAGCTACAAGTTAGTGTTTGATGAAGATTAAAGTATCGAAACACAACTGAGTTAAAAAATAAACAAAGTTTTGAATGACCAAATAACAAGATAATCGATTCAGCTGACCGCGAACAACATAATCGATTTCTGAGTAATCGATATTCACGTGCACACACATGTATGCATTACAGCCAATCTGATTGATGTGGGAATTGTTACTTTTCGATATGAAACGCAAACCTTATGCAATTGTTGAAAAAACGTATCGTTTGAAAAGTGAAATATAGCGCAGTGTGGCAATTTTCGCGCGTTTTATTTATTGCTTATTGCGGCGTGCCGTGGCAGGTTCTATGAATGAAATCCTTAGAATTTATAGATATTTACGGATGAGACATCGAGAAACATAAAATAAAAGTAATGGAAATAATTTTAACTGACTAATCCCAAACGTAGAAGGAATAGATCGTGAGGAAACCTGCCAGTACACTGAACAAACAAAAAAACTGCCTATACACTGTAGGGCACAGGCCTAGCCTCCAGCACGTCTAGTATGACTTCTCTACACGCGTGCCACGCGCGTTCGCTGCATACAAAATAACCTGTTCCTGCGCTTTTCGGAGAGCGTATGCCGTGCTTGCCGCGACTTTTAGTATGGAAATAAGCCAAGTGGCGCGCGTGTAGAGAAATCATGCTAGAGGCGTATGTGTAGTGTAGTCCACCACGCGTGCCCAATCCGGATTGGTAGACTTCACATACGCATACAGAATTTCTTCTACAGCGTAATCAGGTTTCCTCACGACGTTTTCCTTCACCGTTTGAGAGCAGTCGGTATTACCAGGCCGGTCTCACTCCACAGCTCAGGTACGTTTGACGGCCGATTGTGTTTTGTGATTGTCGATTAGTGGTCGCTCATTGACATAAGGTGCATTTTAGTTTTCGTTCCTGAAGTGCAAAGTTCGAAATCCGAAAAATCGGGTTGAATGAACTATCTGTTACGGTAGTAACTATTAAATAGTCTTTGGTATTACGTACGGAAAATAACAATAATGACATCAATTATATTTAAACACATCATCCATGTCTAGCCCTAAACCAAACGTAATACGACACAAAAGTTTACACAACAAAGGGTAACAATTGTATTCAATGAAAAACAAATTGCTACCAAGCTATTGCTACAAGATCATTCCAATATAAACTGTATCGCAAAAGCAATAAGGTCTCGTTATATATTAGATTTAAACAACTACAATAGGAAACAAAGTGCACACAAAAGTGAAAGACGGACAGAATGGCAACTAAAGCAATCAGAGCACAAGTTCCGTGACTTCCTTTAAGGTTCATAAATAAACATGTGTTTAATGTGGGCGTTACTTCAAGACTATTTGGGTTTCGTACATTTATCTGGCACAGCTTTTTCGCTTGGTAGGAGATAAAAAAGAAGTAAACAACCTTTTGTATTATAAAAACAAGAGCCCGGAACGGCTGGCTCCAAGACCTAGTAGTTTCGTTTTGTGATGCAGACACCACCAGTAAAGAAGTGTGTTGTAGAGTTTCTGGCCGCATCTTATCTACAACGGAACGCCTTCCGAAGCCATTCAAAAACATGACGTCAGAAAGTTATCTATGTGATATTATTTTGAATAAAAAATTTTGACTTGACTTTGACTTGACCCTTTGATTATTAAATGACTTCGGGTTTTGACGGGGACTCGGGTCTGCTCTGCGCAAACGAAGATTGCCGAGCGGAATTATTTTCCTGGTCGTACTTGTACATACATAAGCTCACGCCATCGTCCCATGGGGGTAGGCTGAGACTACGGACGTCAACGCTACGACGACTCTGACACACCACTCTAGCCTTATTAGCATTTATCTATTCTTGCATTTCCGTCGATTGAAGGTGCTACGCACTTGTCCATTCCGGAAAATCACATTATTTTTGATCATGGTATGTTTTTCAAGGATACCACCTCTTGCAGTACTTCCGCTCACCTTCGCTTGATATATTTCATTCGTAAGTCTTATTTCATTCAATCTACGTGGCCGAACCATCTAAGCCCCCTATCCGATTACACGCTGCACGTCACAAACACAGTTCGTCACGTACGCAATAGGTTCAATCCTAGTAAACTACCTATACATCATCCTTCAACTTACACCAATTCCTTATCACACTGTTCTATACTCCATTTCAAATAGCAACGACATTTTAAGGCTATTTTCAATTTCAGAAATAGAGATTTGGGACACTTCCTCTCCCTTATTCTAAGAACAGCTTTAGTAACGTCCAAGATATGTCAGATAGTATATCTTTCTGATAAATAAATTATATTTGGAAATCAGAACTGGCCAGAAAGCTATATAGGGTCCTTCTTAATATGCTGACACTTTTTAAGGGGATGATCAGACCATCAAACTGAATAACTTTCACTATGAAACCAATATCAAATCGCGAAAAAAAAACCGATGTTCCATACTAAACTACTCGAGCTAAATGTATGGGACAGCAGATTTTTTTTCGCGATTTCGATGTTGGTCCCATAGTGAAAATTGTTCAGTTTGATGGTCTACACAACCCCCTTAAAAGTGTTAAATGATTATTTTTACTTTTGTAACACGTAATTTGTATTTTGTAAGCTTTTGTATAGAATTAATCCTTGCATAATTTAGAACCTTAATTTTACCGTTTGTCTAAGTAAAATTGTATCTGTCAACAAACAGAATTGAATTAATAATGCTGTCAAAACACCACCAGGTAAATGATTTCATTTCGCAAATATTTGACAGATAATCAATATTAAATTACCGATAGAGATCGGGCTTTAAATAAGTACTGAATGAGAAATATCCAAAATTATCAACAATGAAGCGAATAAGCTGAAGCTGAGAGCTGTCAGCTCTGTCAGAACTTTAGGCACTTTAGCTGTCATCTAAACTTGAAATGGAGTTATTGCCACAGATAAATTACACTCTCCCCAATTGCGCAATGTTGTGTTGATTCTAGTCTGTGCTTTAAATGAAGTATACTACAGGGTCCTTCTTAATATGCTGACACTTTTTTAAGGGGATGATCAGATCGTCAAAGTAAACAACTTTGTATATGGGACCAACATCGAAATCGCGGAAAAAAAATCTGATGTTCCATACAAAAATGAAAACATACTCGAGCCAAAAGTATAGGACAGCTGATTTTTTTTCGCGATTTCGATGTTGGTCCCATAGAGAAAGTTGTTCAGTTTGATGGTCTGAACATCCTTTTAAAAAACTATCAGCATATTAAGTTGGACCCTGTATACAAGGTGTTACAAAAATACAAATAAACATTTAAGGGGGTTGTTTAGATCATCAAACTGATCAACCTTTCACTATGGGACCAATATCGAAATCGCGAAACAAATCTGATGTTCCATACTAAACTACGAATCTACCATCTGAGTTGTATGCCTTCTTACGCAACGTTGACCAGGCCTATCATGCAACAAGAGCCCGACCCTCGAGAAAACGACAAAAATCGAGACGTGCTTCTGTCTGTGTTACTTTGACTGTTTTCTCGTTTTGTCGCCTTGTCATGCTAGCCCAACGGGTACAGTCATTATTATAGTTATCATCCTGAACTTACAGTGCCTTTCTATACAGGATCCTTCTTAATATTCTTAACATTTGGCTCGAGCAGGTTTGCGGTTTTGTGTAGAACAGCTGATTTTTTTTCGCGATTTCGATGTTGGTGTCATATAGTAAGTTTTTCAGATTGATGGTCTGACCATCCCCTTAAAAAAGTGTCAGCATATTAAGTTGGACCCTGTGTAGTGGATAGACGAAAAAGTAGGCCAACGCTAATATCAGTAGTATACACTTAGGTAATTGACAATATCTGTCACGTGACGATACAGGTGTCCTAGTATTCCTATTCTCAAAGTGTCAACCGCAATCTGAAAGTTGTTTGTCCGACCGACCTACCGTCCATAGTTACGAAAACTACCCAATCTTCCACATGCTTTTTTTTGTTACTGTATCCGTTTCCGTTTTATATAACTTTACTGTAGCCGTTTGATTCTCAATTTTTAATTGCCTATTTTAGTCGAAAAAAAGGACCTTGTTTAAAAGATGTTTTATTTTATTTTTAATTTATTATTCGTAGGAAGATTTACAGTATTGATTACATACTAAACACATCCTTAAATAACTGTAAGCTAATTACAAATCTCCACCTACACTTTTCACTTTTCTTTTCCAAAAACGTGCTTGGTGGTTGGTGTAGGTAAAAAACAAACAAAATTGTATAACTTTTTTGACAATGTGAAAAACTAATAATGCAGTCGCAGTCGAAGCAGCTAGCTATTTAAAATAGTCATTCGCTATACTCGTTTTTATGGATTTTGCACGAGAACAAGATAAATCTATGTTGTGAACAGTCGATGCGTCGTTAAAAGCTTTGCAGCTTCGTGGTGTTTAGTAGGTAGTCAATGTAGGTATTGCAAATCTTAACTATTATAAAACTGTAACAGAAGTGTGTCTGTACATTGAAGATATGTACATGAAAAAGATTACGATATGGTTTTTAGGTATCCCGGACTCCATATCAACCTTTTTTAGAATTTTTTGTAACAGCATCACGCAAAAACTAATGAACCGATTTTGATGAAACTTTTTTTGTTTGATAGCTTATGATCTGACCTAAAATCTGGTATAATTTGTGCGGACGAAGTTGCGGGTAAACTCTAGTACATAATAAACGTAAACTTTTAAAAGCGAGTTTGTTAGTATTCTCATAAGGAATAAGTATAGAGGCCTTGGATACGTTTTATCCCGAAATTGAACCGAATTCTGTTTCCGTCCCAAAAAAAAATTCTGAAGCTTCCACTTTCTGATTTCTGGCAAGGTGCCTGCCACCATCTCATTCACCAAGTAATAAAAAGAAAACACCTTCATCTCATTACTTAGTATATTTGCATTCTAAGTTAGGCACCTTATCTAACTTTCATCAAAACATATGCAGTCCATTACTCTCTCTAATGCATTTTTAATTGCCTCTTTTAACAAAAAGCCCGAAATGGAAAGTGTACTGTGTGAATTGGGTCGAATCGAACTATTGTGTCAATGTACGTTGTACGAGCCTTATGACGTCACGCTATTATGCTATTATTGCGAAGAGTCGGTGATGAGGAAAACATAATGTAATCTATTATGTTACCCATTACACTTCCCTTTCAATTATATCATGTTTAAATCCAGTGCTGAATTTACTGCTTACTATTGTCGGAACAATTTCACGCAAGAGTTTTGTGAAAAGAAATAAAACTGGTGAAGTGCGAGTCGGACTACTCGCGCACCGAGGGTTCCGTACCACACCACCATACAACATATTAACTTACAACGTTTTTTTTTCTGCGGGACCTTTAGCGGGAAACCGACTCACACTTTGCCGGTTTTCTTATTTGTTGTTATAACGTAGAGTTTGCTCTATAATGACACCAAGTTTGACGCTTGTATGTATGACCGTTTGTACGATAGAGCGAGAAGAAAAAATGTTGATAAAAAATTGTTTCTTGTATGAGGACCCCCCTTAATTTTTAACTTTCGGACACCTTCCCGTGTCTTGAATACGCCTCATTGAAACAACAAAACATTACACAAGGTTCAATGTTTTTCACAGGTAATATATTCTCATAACGATTTCTTGTCACGCGTCAAACTGATCTTTATTACCTTTTGACAACGGCTTATCGAACGAAAAAAATTACAATGGAATTCCGCGCTCAGAATTTCGCTAAAACGTGGCAAGTTAAAATATCCTATAAGTACCATACCATATCTGAAAGTACAAAACGCTGACACGAAACGATTAAACAATTTCGAGCGTGAAATTCCTCAGCGATATTTCCGCTAGAGTTGTCCCATTACTTTCCTATAGAACTCTCTAACAATCATGATGTGTTTTACAGACGACGCTACCGGTACATCGCTGGCCGGTTCTCACCGATCCCCACTATCCAATCCCCCGCGTAGTCCCAGGAACGCCCATTAGCCGAGGTCCGTACCGGTCCGTTGTGGTTCGGCTATTGCAAGCAAGGGTCGTAATGTAACACTGAGACCAGCGCTGGTCCTTTTTGTTCGCCCCAAGCTCACCCATAGTTTACGCATACCTCCAAACTTATGGTATTGTTTTTTCATTCTCGGGAATGCAGGGTTCCCTCACGATGTTTTCCTTCACCGACGAGCTAGTAAATGATAGATACAACCGTACATACATTCCGCAGATACATATGGCGTGTGTGGAAGGAAAAATTGGTAGAGGCAGACCTAGGAGAGGATACCTAGACCAGATCAGGGACGTCAATAAAAAATGCCAGGTTAAAAGTAGCTGAAATCGAAGGGAATGTATGAAAAGATGTATGGGCTTAGAGGAAGCAAGAGAGGTGTGAACCGCCCAAAGTGGAGATCTATAGTTTCTGCCTAACCATCCGGGAAAAAAGCGTGAGTTTATGTATGTGTATGTGTACATTCATTCCGAAGAACTTAGTGGTACCTGTACCAGGAATCGAACCGCCGCCTCACGATTGAGGCGCTAGCTTTCTTCCGTATGGGCTATCATCGCTCCTCCGTACCCTTAGGGGTTGCCCTTGGGCAGGTTGCTTAAGTTCATTCACTGGTTCGGTTGACCTATAAGGACGCTTCGCCATCACTGGTGTGGTCCCCTCATAGTCCGCAGTAATAAGCATTAGCTGCTCCCTGAGCAATACTGAATTTGTGTGTAAGAAAAAAAAAGTTATGCTTTAGTTCATCCTACCAACCCAACCTCTTATTTCACCAGGTAATTTAGGACCATTTTTAGGGCTCCGTACCCAAAGGGTGCCAACGGAGTCCTATTCATAAGCCTACGCTGTCCGTCCGTCCATCTCTCCTACCTATAAAGGGCTGTATCATTTGCACCGTAAAAGCTAGACGGTAGAAATTTTCAAAGATTATGCGTTATTATGGCGGAGTTACTAAAAAAAAAATTAGGTTCTTATAATGTTTATGTTCAAGGTCTTTCTGTTTTTGCTCGATCTTAAAAACGGTTATACATACAAGCGTCAAACTTGGTGTGATTATAGAGCATACTCAAAGATAAAACAACAAATAATAAAAACCAGCCAAGTGTATGTCGGGCTTGCGCAAGTGTCCCGGAGAGAACAATTTTTTTTGTAATATTGTATATGGCGGGTACGGAGCCCTCCGTGCGCGAGTCCGACTCGCACTTGGCCGATTTTTTTTTAACACATTTATTATACAATATTCAGCCAAATAGTAGAAATATTTATAACCTAAAACCGTAAACTTAGACCGCTGCCCTAATAGAAATGAAAAATTCAAAGAAAATCGTAACTGCGCTTACCTTACTCGTACCTACTCGTACACTTCTACACTAAATTATTTATCTTTTTTGAGTGCGGACTTTGACCTTTCCTTATAACCTTAAAGGTAGCTTTATATTCTGATTGTCAGTATAAGAATAAGACAAAATAGAAAATCAATAATTCGAGGACTTACAACGATCACGTCGTCGCGTCGATGTTTTCCTGTAACAAAAAAGGTAAGGTTAGAAGATCAGATATATAAGGTCATATTACAATATGGAGGAAACACATTCCTCCTCGCCGATACATAATGACCGCAAGTCCGGATTACATTGATTAAAACAAGTTAGTTATCATTATCATCTTGCTGTCAGGGTATTTTCAAAAGGATGCAGATTAGGCTAAAAATTCTCAAACGATAAAGTACCTATCTCCAACATTCGTTCCGAAAGGCACTAGAAATCAAGGCAGGGGATGAAAGATGAAATACACTAACAGTAACCCAATTTAAAAAACGTGCACCAGTCGTAGATGTTTAACTTCGACGATAGTTTCGAAGATCAAAGTATTTGGGAAGCCTATGTCTAGCAGTGGACGTCCATCGGCTGACATGATGAAGATGATGATGATAAAAAAGAGTATCTAGTACTACATACAGTACAGCGATTCCCTGCCCCCCAGACGGAAGAAAACGACAGTATGCGTCAGGCTATATCTTTCTTTGGCAGTACAATCCTCTCTTTTTGGACCTCCTCTGGTTCTCTTCTTGTCAGTTTTTCCAATTCCGTAGCATAAGCATGCTTCGTAAGTTTGGCCGACCCTGCTAAGGTCCGAATACGAACCATTCAAATATGATTAACTTTACCTTCAGTATACCATAATTCCAAATTACCTATTTTGATTACCACTATGTATTTGGACCAAGTCCCCAGCTAATAACTAGGATTAGCTTAATAACTGTGGCTATAGTTTACGTAGTACCTAATTATAGTCTACGATATAAGCTAATCTAGTTCCGAACAACTAAATTAGGTTGTGCACTGCCTACTAATTACAAAGTGAAAATGAGTAGCCGGTGGAGCGCCAATACAAACACAATTTTGAAAGCTTCGTGTGTACGCGCTTAATGAACCGCGCGAACAATTATACTTCATCGTTACATCCTCGAGATTTATATCCACTAATGTAGTACACTCTTTATCGTACTAGGCATCGCACAAATTTCAGAGCTAAAAAAGCAAAAACGGAACGCATCCTATCGTACCCCCTGCGCGTCCCCGCGCCCCGCGCCCGAACTGACATTGACTTTTCTTTGTGCGCGGCATCGTCACGTTATTTTCTTTCCTTCCAGAAATTTTCAGTTTTTTAGCGATAAACCGAGATTATAACATGGGGAAACGTAGAAATAAGGATACTGACGAGTATATAAATAAGAAGATTAGACGGCTCGAGAGAAAGCTTCGCAGGAAAAAATTTTCGGGTGAAAGCTCTAGTGTTTTGTTTTTTTTCGTCTGCTTGGTACTGAATAGCCTCCGGCCTTGTTGGCTTCATTTCACTTCGAAAACGAAAATTGATCCAAAGAAATGTAATACAGTATGATACGTGTTTTTAATACTATGACGAGATCTTAGTTTCACGTTCCGACATGTTTAAGTACTATGGCGAGACCATAGTCTCATGTCTGATTCAGTTTACCTAAACTACCAAATCTTTTCATCATACTCATCATGTACGCGGTAGGTACTGTGACGAGATTCGAGAATGAAAATTAAATGCAATCAGAATCACACATCACTACACGTGTTCTTAATACTATGACGAGATCGTTATAGTTTCACGTTTCGACATGTTTCGGTACTATGGCGAGACCATAGTCTCATGTCGGATTCGGTTTACCTAAACTACCAAATTATTTCATACTCATGTATGCTGTACCTACTGCGAAGAGATTCGAGAATGAATATTAAATGCAATCACACAGCACTACACGTGTTTCTAATACTATGACGAGATCATAGTTTCACGTTTTGACATGTTTCAGTACTATGGCGAGACCATAGTCTCATGTTTAATTCAGTTTACCTACCGACATAATTCATACAAATGAATGCGTGCAGTCGGTGCTCTGACGAGAATACAGTCAACACTGTCTTCGGGCACCGGGCTCACTATTGTGACGTAATTACTATCGATGTTGCTATAATAACTAAATCTAATACCGGGGCGTGATCCCGGCCCTCCCTGAACTATCAAAATGTGGCATGACAAGATCATTTCATACTTACGTATGTAGTACTGTGACGAGATTACAGTCAACACTATCTCCGGGCACCCGTGCTCAGTATTGTGACGTGATCACAATCGAGGTTGTTAACTGAAACCTGGTACTTACCGGGACATGTCCCCAGTCTATCCTAGAACTGTATGTAGGGGTCATGAAGAGATCACAACCAACCCTAACTATTCAAACTTCTACATAATGTATCGAGACTCGCAGTCACCAAGGTGTTCATCCTCTGGTCAAGTATGCGGGAGCCCAATGATTGATGGCCCAGATTTAAATGAGGAGAACTCATGCCCATTATGTGCAGTGGGTGGTAGTGCCTGAATAATACCAACCAACATGTGGTGGACAATCAGGCCGAAGAGCCTCTAGTGCCATCTCGGCCTTCGCCCATCGAACCTTTCTTTTAAATTAAATACCCTCCTCTGATCTACAGATGGTCACGCCACTACCGGCTGAGTTTTTAGATGCACTAGACGATGCAAAGGGAGAGTTGAGGTCTTCGGAACAAAAATGCATCAGGAAATGTCTAAAACCTGGGGATTTATAATATCCCGAGAGGTTGCACAAGGACCAAGAGCGGAGAGATATCTTTTTCTTTTTCTTCTGGCAAAGGCTCCTCAACTGAGTTCCGAGGTAGTCGTATCAGCTGGGTTACTATGGTCGTCCACAAATCGAGATGAACACCTGGAAAACGCGCAGCAGCACTTAGGATCAGGTATAGCCGGACTCACAACGGTAATATCAATACTGGAAGTATGGAAAAGATGCTATATAAAAAGTTATCAGAAATTAATCAAATGTTATTGGACTTACATTCTGAAAGCACAGTAATTCGACGCAAGCCCGTAACCGTACAATGGACAAGAAGTTCAAGACGTAAAACGAGAGACTTAGCTGTTTGACGAAGGGCTCGGTGGTACGATCAAAGCTTCATAAAGGTTCTTTCCAAAATAGAAATCAGAGGCCTCATCAACACACAGTCCACCACCTCACCGGTCAAAATGCGGAGGCAGCCAGGGGGGCAACTACCGCTCCACGTCCGACCAGTTACACTGGTAGATAAGTACTTTACATTAATAATTGAGACTCAAATACAGACGATTCTCTCTGTGACAGACGAAGATTCTGTCGTCGTGCAAATAATAGCCTTCTAGCCAACAAGATTTAGCTTGTTTCAAAATGTTTTTCATAGCAAGAAAGATCCAACCTCAATATTGACATTTCTAAGCTACTTTACATAGGTGCAGTAGTGTGTTGATAATGATACTCCAAATCTATTTATGCCAAAGATGTTTCTTACTGCCACAAGTGACGGTATTTATATTGCTTTATTTTTAGCCATAATAATTTTAATTAATTAATTCTTTTTTCTCACTCTAAGATAAAGATATCAGACAACTAATGCATTTAGTTGTAATATCTGATTAACTGAGGATGCATATTTATTTTTGGCAACCATGCATGATGGCATTTTATAAGGTTTTTTTTATTAAAGTTTAAGTTTGAGAATCATACCTATGAATTTTACTATGACTATGAATTCCAGTGCCTATCCTTTTGGACTTTGCACAGCACTATTATGTTTTTACAAAACTGCAGAAACTTGTCGTATGATTTCGCCTTATTCATTTAGACAGCATTTTGTGTGAGGTGTTATACACATCATGATTGTGTATTATTGTGTTCATGGATGCACTGGAATTAGTCTCTTATGTAATTAAACTTTGGTTTTTTCTTTTGCGATAAGTCATGCAGGGTCTTATGGAGTCAAGTCAAACTAGCGACAGGCTAAACGCCTTTAACATGACTATGCGCCTACCTCTTATTAAACGTCAGAAAACTATTAACCTAGTCGATGATTTATTGAAAAAGCCCTACATGCCTATTCGAAATTTCCGCCCAAGTCTTGGGCTTACTGACCTCGGATTGTCCTGGTGTCCCATAAGGTTGGGTGTATACAAGACACCTGGAAAGCGACGGGTTCTTTTGACTATAACTATGATGCTATCATGATTTTACTGAGTTGTATATGCTTACCTAAGATATGCTATGCTGAGAACAGCTATATGAGTCACATTAACTGGTTTGAGCGTAAAGCTACATTCTTTTTTAAAAAAAACAATTGTCTGACATAGAAATACTGTTGCGGACAACAATCTCAGGTTTTATTAGGATGGGTGGAATCCAACATAGTTATCTTAACGATGTAACAAGGGACATCTGGGAATGGTGTGAGAAAAGCAGGATTACAATTTTTGCTAAATAACTCATTTGGATAGGTCATTTAACCTTATCATTTCCAGTCTAAAGATGGGTAAGCACCGAGGCGGATGAGAAATCTAGAGGCACCGACATTATGGATATTGTACAACATTTTGGGAAACCAACTACAATACATATATTTTGCATCAAGACGACATGCCAAGTGTGATGAATGCATAGCCGGGAAGCGAGACGGTCCTGTTTTCAATGTTGATGCATTCACGATAAACTGAAGCCAGTCTTTACTTCTTACGCATGAGTAGGAAATCCTCCTCACCCATTCTGAAATGCCTACATAAGTTTTTAGAAGAGAAGGCCACGGGGATTATGGTAGTACCATACTGGCTTAGCCAGTCCCGCCAGCCGCTTAGCCGTACCCTCTCTTGAAGGCTCTGTCATGAAGAGATGATTCCAGGATGCCTCATACATACATAACTCTCGACCATAATCCCTTTTCGGGGTGGTCAGAAGTGTGGCTGCAACTACCGAGTGTCTTGCATGCAGTTCTAGCAAGCTTACCTTTAGCATAGCGGTTAATGATAATAGAGGTAATAACCTCGTCATTGTAGCCAAGCTCTCTTCGGCAATATTTTGTGGCCATGAGAAAACGGTGGTTGTCCTGCCATAATAAGAGTAGGTACTGACTTTCTATGTTAGTACACATTGTCTAGAGTGGGAGATACTCCACCGTCAACGCGTCTCATTCGGATCTAGTATTAATATTCGGTATGTTTCGATCATAGATCTTTAGAGGCATGTTCAAGTCATGACTTTGTTTTTAGAAATATTGATCATCGTGGGACTCAAATGAGCTGAATAAGAATAGGTCATAACCACCTTTTGTTGACAACCTGCCGATGGATGAAACGGACAATTGCCTGCCGATGGATGAAAAACGTATAGATTGTGAGTTTTTTCGCCGCTCACCGTAATGGAGTCTCTGTGGAGCTCATTAAATGTGCTGGATGGTCAGGTAACTCTCATGTGTTTGCCAAACTCTAGAATCGACCAACTTTTACCGGTGATGAGGAGAATGCCTTTACTGAAGAATGACTGTTTTTTAAATATTCGTATTTCATATTTTGAATTATCCTAGTAGGTATATGTTACCTAGTCCGTTACCAGATTGATAGATTGACAATTATTAAGCGGGAACTTGTTTTTCCTTTTTGCATAGAAAATTATACCTACATTAACAAATTTTAACTTTTTCCTTTGTAATTGTTAGGCTATTTCAATTTCACAAGGCGCTAAACATCTACATTAGTGGATATAAATCTCGAGGATGTAACGATGAAGTATAATTGATGGTTAAACAAACTTACCTGTGTGAAGTTTGACCATAATTATATGAGTCGTTACATCCGAAGGGATTTATAACCCCCCCAATACCCGGATTGCTTGATGTATCAATGAAAATTACCCAGAATATTGTGAAATTGAATAGAAATTGCTCTAAAAAGAATGTCAGTTCGGGCGCGGGGCGCGGGGACGCGCAGGGGGTACGATAGGATGCGTTCCGTTTTTGCTTTTTTAGCTCTGAAATTTGTGCGATGCCTAGTACGATAAAGAGTGTACTACATTAGTGGATATAAATCCCTTCGGATGTAACGACTCATATAATTATGGTCAAACTTCACACAGGTAAGTTTGTTTAACCATCAAATATTTGGAGATCAAGTTCATGTCAACTACGCATCTAATTACATGGATCAATTTGTTTTTGATCGGCTTCAAAAATAGATTAAGAAACCTTTAATCTGAAAACGCACGCACTAAATTCAGGGTGTAAGGAAAAGTCTCATTAACCTGTAAACCACATACTCTACCAATCAAACTGAACAACTTTTACTATGGGAACAAACCTGACAGAACAAAAAAAATTCAGCTGTCCCATACAAAACTGCAATACCTACTAGATTCAACCGTATGGGACTTGGTATGGGTTTAAAGGTTTATGATACTTTTCCTTACACCCTGTATAAATAAATTCAAAGTCGTAATCCCTTTCGGAGTGGTCAGAACCTTTGCTACCACTACTAATTAACCTTTTACAGCAAGATACAGCAGCATTGTAAGAACTTTTACAATGTGAACAGAGACAGGACCGGCACCAGACCCTCTAGCATGATTACTCTACTTGCGCGCGACTCGGCTTTTTCCCATACTACATGTCGCGGCAAGCGCGGGAACAGATTATTTTCTATGCAGCGAAGGCGCGTCGCGCGCGTGTATAGGTAGAGAAATCATACAAGACGTGCAGTAGGCACCAGGACCAGCGGGCCATGCATTAATTATGATCAATATAAATATGAAAAGTTCTTTACTTACATAGTAATAATGAATGAATGAAATATACTTTATTTAATATAATTAAAAATATTAAAATAAAAATATTTCTTTTGGTTTGATCATCCCCTTAAAAAGTGTCAGCATATAAAGAAGGACCCTGTGTATAAGTTATTTATTTCCTTAATTATTGATTGCGTATTTAGCCCCGAAAGTTTGTAACGTCATCCTGTGATTTTGGAATATAGTGATTTTAGATTATAAATAAAACGATTGTAAAACCAGAAATATGATCTTAATTTTCATGTCAACTACGTAGTCTACAACAACCTGCCAAAAAATTACGGTGCGAGTAATCATTCGAAAGGTGCTGTCAACGACCCTTATATTAAATTAGCTAATGAACAGAGTTTTTAAAGGGTTCCAGTGAATTTCTGAAAAATTCTTAATGAATTGCACATCAGGAAGATGCTCATTTACTGCACCTAATTAAAGCAGAGTGTCATAGATTTATGCTGCTTATGTTTTGCTAAAAAATAAAGTATTTGATTGATTTCCTTTGCTTCAATCTTTTCTACTACCTCCGTGGTCTAATGGTTAAGGGCATTGTGCTCTTGACACGGAGGTCGTGCGTTCGATTCCCACGGGGGACACCTAGTGATATGTCACTTTGTGCGTTTTCCCCCAGTTGGTTAGGACATTGCAGGCTGAATCACCTGATTATCTGAAAAGAAAGATGATTCCGTGCTTCGGATGGCACGTTAAGCCGTTGGTCCCGGCTACTATCTCTGGTAGTAGTAGTCGTTACATAAAATCCATGTCAGAGGCCGTAAGGCGGTTTGAAAAAACTCTGACACCAGGGCTTGCTGTCCACACGATAAGAAGAAGTCTTTTCTATACTTCATTCCAAATAAGGACGACGAGATTTTCCGATTCCTATTTAGCTTTCTGGCCAATTCTGATTACCAAATGTAATTAATTTACTGGATAGATACAACGTGTTAATGAATTAACGCAAAACTAGAAAGTAGTTTGTCTAGAATCAAGAGCAGAATCGAATTATCATTGTTTCAACATAGGTATTTTATTTTTCAAAATATTGAATAATTTGTTTGAAAAATTTAAAATTTACTGAAGTCGGATCTCAACCCACCGCTCGGGCATTCTCAACCTACTTACTACCAAAACAAGATTCTTAAAATGAATCCATGAGCAAGTTAGCGCTTTCATTCATTGCTGAAATGATAACAAATCATTTTTGCCTGAAAACTTAAAATGAGAATAACTTAAAATATTAACTATCAAAATAATGTAATTATTGTTTCAATCTAATTATTTTGTTATAAATCAGTTGGGGCGTATGAGGTTTTGCGCTTATTAATTAACACGTTGTATACTATCCGATATATCTTGGACGGTACAAAAGGTGTTCAAAGAATAAGTGAGAGTAAGTGTTTCAAATCTCTGTTTCTGTAATGCAAAATAGCCTTAAAATTTCGTTGCTATTTTGAATGGAGTATAAGTCAGATGGAAACGTCTCAAATGTACTACTGTTATTGCTACTATTCAAGCTCAAGAAACATCTATCCTTGTACATTTTCAATGAGGTAGGTACGTGAATTTAGTGCGGTAAAGAATACACTCTTCGTTTGTGCAATCTATGAACATACCGCATCTTCTTCTGTTTGGTTTTATCTGTTTTGAGAGACTAATGATAATGCGAGTTTATATATAGTACGTTCTCTCTTCAGTTCACTTCCTTTACACTTTGATCCGTCCGTTTTATGTTCATGGAAATAGTATTTAAGGGGATATAATTCGGAGCTCGCTCCATACCAACTTACTATGGTGATATTTTCAATACCAACCAATTAAACTCAATGAAATTTTTCAGAATCAATCTAAAAACAAATATCTATGCTTGTATGGAGTCAGATTTTCGTTAAAATATACAGTTTTAATGCTAGGATTAATTTAAGATTTGTATGGAAATCTTTGAGGCACTGTAACTTTACAACTATACATTTTAACGAAAATCGGACTCTATATAAGCTTAGAAATTTGTTTTTAAATTGATTCTGAAAAATTTCATTTAGTTGAATTGGATAGTATTGAAAATATCACCATAGTACGTTTGTATCGAGCGCGCTCCGAATTATGTCCTCTTAATATACCAACATTTATATTTGGTACCTTTGTGCGTGTGCTAAACTGTATGCATGTAAGTAGCATATACTCACACAAATAGTATACAGGGTGTAAGGAAAAGTAACATTAACCTTTAAACTCATACTCTACCCATAAAACTGAACAACTTTAAGTATAGGAACAAACCGTTCAGAGCACTCAAATGTATGAGATAGCAGATTTTTATTGTTCTGACATGATTGCTCCCATAGTAAAAGTTGTTCAGTTTCATGGGCAGAGTGTGTGGTTTAAAGGTTAATGATACTTTTCCTTACACCCTGAATAGTGCTAATATAGTTTCACAAAAAATATAAAATGTTTAATTGTAATATAAACTAAGTACTGTATCTGTTACCTTTTGTCTGTGTTTGAGAAAACTAATATTATAATTTAGCTTGCGGATCTCCTTACAATATAAAAAAAACAACAAAACACATCAATCTTGTTCTCGTTTCGAATCAGTATGTCTAAATCGCATTGTTTTGTGTGTTATTAATTTGTCTGTCTGTCTGAGTTTTCATTTTGTATGTATTATTGTTATGTTTAATTTACCCTATGTCTCGATAGATGGCTGTGCCGTAGAAATAGAACGCGCTATAATTATTTTCCCGCTGTACCACATAAGT
Source organism: Agonopterix alstromeriana (assembly GCA_963924505.1). Classification (NCBI taxonomy): domain Eukaryota; kingdom Metazoa; phylum Arthropoda; class Insecta; order Lepidoptera; family Depressariidae; genus Agonopterix; species Agonopterix alstromeriana. The sequence continues at coordinate 3,172,384 of OZ004663.1, read as the reverse complement.
GACACGACAACTTGAAATAAAGTCTTTTCGCAGTAGTTAATCATAGAGTTTTCCTTTTCATCCAACACATCTTCAAGTAAACATTTGGTGCCGAAACCAGGGAAAGAAGAAAAAAAGTGACATTCCAATTTTTGTGACATTTGTGAATTTTGAATGAAATTTTTTCTCGGACGATTTTACGAATTATAAAATGTTTACTGATATATCGTTGAGCTAAAAGTGATCTTCGAATTATTTTCTGCCGTTGTTGAGATTAATCATTGTAATTAGTACACTACCGAGTGATTCAGAGGTTTGTTGGAAACATTCAAAATGGAGGCTTTCATTTTCCAACAAGAAGACATGTTCGAGCATTTATCTAGAGCGTATACTAATTATAAAAAGACACCGAAGGATAGAATCTCACAATTATATATCGAGGCGAGATTGGAACATTTAGAAACATTGATAGTCAACATGTCGCAGATACATTGTAAAATCGTCGGTGGTACAAAGAGAGAAGAAAAGACAGAATTATCGTATTTCAAGGACAATTTCTACTCCAAGATTGAGGATACCTACTTAAATTACAAAATCAAACTGAAAGACGATTTACGAGAATACGCTTCTATAACAAGCGAACAAGCACCGAAACAAACGACGTCGATGACAAGCTGTGAAGTAAAATTACCGCAGATTCAATTGCCTACATTTTCAGGTGGTTACGAAGAATGGCAAACCTTTTATGATATGTTTGTGTCGCTGATCCACAATAATGTCAATTTGAGTTCAGTCCAGAAACTGCATTATTTGAAGAGCAGCCTGTCAGGTGAGCCTGAGAATCTTCTTAAGAATCTGTCTACAACTGAGATGAACTACGATGCAGCTTGGAATCAATTGATACGGCGCTACAACAATAAAAGATATAATTCAAATGAAATTATGAAGCGTTTGTTTTCTCAGAAGATCATCACATGTGAGTCAGCAAGTTCCATTAAGCAACTTCTTGATACTACATCTGCGTGTTTGAAATCTTTAAATAATTTGGGAATCGTGACGAGCGACTGGGACGTGATGGTAAATCATCTGATCGTATCCAAATTTGACACAGAGTCTCGCAAACTGTGGGAGAGTCAAATCAACCAAGCTGAGTCAGACGATCTTCCAACATGGAAGCAATTAACAAGATTTATGGAGATGAGATTTCGTACGTTGGAGGCGCTTGAAGGTAACAAAAATCCAAAATCTATTACATCGAGTAACATGAAACATGGTCCTGCACAGAAATCATTTCATTCAACTATAAACAACGAGAAAAAGATAACGAGTACTTGTGTGATGTGTAACGAGAAACATTTGTTATATCAATGCCAGCGTTTTGGAAAGCAATCTCCTGAAGAGAGGTGTAAGTTCGTTCAATCAAAGAGATTGTGCTTCAACTGCTTGGCACCTACGCATTCTGTGAATTCCTGCCGTCAGTCGACGAGTTGCCGTCGCTGTGGTAGGAGGCATCATACGCTACTGCATTTTGAGAGAAGCCAAAATCGAGAATCAGGTTCGACGGGGTCTTCGAGTAATGAGCAAAATTTATCACCCCCGAAGGATCAGCTATTGAGTATTGAGTCACCACCAGAGAAAGTGGTAGCCCACTTGGCAACGAGAAATAATGAGAGTAAGGTGTTATTGGCCACAGCGGTGGTAAAAATCAAATCGGCAAGTGGCTACTCACAAACGGTACGAGCATTAATCGATCAGGGATCCGAAGCTTCATTTCTAACTGAGGCGACTGCACAATCACTAGGCCTAAAACGAGTTCCTGTAAATGGTCTAGTTTCTGGAGTAGGTGACGGTCAAACCAGAACGAAGTACAAGGTCTCATTTATTTTAGAGTCAGTACATAAACCTTTTTCTGTACCGATTAATGCATTTGTGTTAAGTACGTTAACATCATTCCTTCCATCTAGCAAAACATCAATTTCTAACTGGCATGAGATTGAAAATTTACCATTGGCTGATCCAAACTTTGGATCGCCGGGTAGAATCGATCTAATTTTGGGGGCAGAGATTTACAGCGAGATTATACTAGGAGGTCTTATGAGGCATCCGTCGAAGCACGGTCCCGTAGCACAAAACACGCAACTTGGGTGGATCCTATCAGGTGGAGTGCAAGGTGAGTCTTTGTCCAATTGTCGCGTAATCAATTTTCATGTTCAGGTAAAGGAAGATCAGCTCCTGAAACAATTTTGGGAGATAGAAAGGGAGCCAGATAGTATTGAGAAGAAATTGACAAAAGAAGAGATCAGATGTGAAGAGATTTATAATGAGACAACAACAAGAGACAATGAGGGACGCTATGTAGTTCGGCTGGCTTTCAAGAGTCCACATCCTGAGTGTTTTCACGGGCAATCGAATCAAATAGCACTGCGGAGATTTAAATCACTGGAGAAGAGACTACTCAAAAATCCATTACTTCACGAACAATACAAATCAGTGATGGAGAACTATGTCAAGGAGAATCACATGAGAGAAATCACGAATCTGGATCAACTCAATGATCCACATGTTGTCTACTTGCCACATCATGCTGTAATTAAGGAAGACAGAGAAACCACTAAGGTCCGTGTAGTTTTTGATGCCTCATGCAAGGGAGTAAATAATGTTTCACTGAACGACGATCTTTTAGTTGGTCCAAAACTGCAACAAGATTTGCGCCACATATTAATGAGGTGGAGACGGCACGCTGTTTGCGTTATTGCTGATCTTGAAAAGATGTACTTGCAAATTCGAGTGCTGGAGGATGACACAGATTGTCAAAGAATATTCTGGAGGTCAGATCCAAGCCAACCTATTCAGCACTATCGTTTACTAAGACTTACCTTTGGGACAGCATGTGCTCCGTATTTAGCAGTGAAATCTCTTCAACAGCTGGCTAAGGATGAACAGTCAAGGTTTCCGGTAGCGGCTAAAATCACGTTGGAAGATTTCTACATGGATGATATGTTGACAGGATGTGACTCGGAGGACCAAGTCATAGAGATTTATGAGCAAATGAGTGAGTTAATGAAACAAGGTGGATTTAACATACAAAAATGGTGCAGTAACAGTGAGAAATTGCTAAATCACATAAAAGAAGACTGTAAAGAACGAGAGAAATCATTCGTATTCAAGACACAAGAAAAGATCAAGGTTCTGGGAATTTGCTGGAACAAGAATACCGACAATTTTGAGTATACATTGATGCTACCGGAAATTACAGAGAGTATTACTAAACGAAAGGTGCTGTCAGACATTGCGAGGCTATATGATCCAATGGGTTGGATAGCACCAGTTGTTATCACTGCAAAAATATATATGCAGAAATTGTGGAAGTCTGGTTTAGGTTGGGATGAACACTTAACCAAAGAACTGTTAGAGGAGTGGATGGAGTTTCGAAATGATCTGGCTAACGTGCATAACGTGTTTATACCAAGATGGTTGGAGACACGAGATGGTGATGATGTACAGCTTCATGTTTTTGCTGATGCGTCAAAGGCTGGATACGCAGCAGCTGTGTATATGAAGGCTGTCAACCAAATAGGCAATGTTTCTGTGCATCTAGTAACAGCAAAAACTAAAGTCTCACCCATTGAAAAACAGATTTCGATTCCACGTTTGGAGTTATGTGCTGCTGTACTTGCGACTAAATTAATATATGAAGTCTCGCAGATAATGCAAATACCTAAAGTGAAACTGTACGCGTGGTCAGATTCAACTGTTGTACTGGCATGGTTAAGAGGAGAACCACGTCGATGGGTAACATTTGTGAGTAACAGGGTATCAGAGATTCTAACTATGTTAGATCGAGATCAATGGGGCCATGTTGATACTTATCAGAACCCTGCAGATTGTGCCTCTAGAGGTACACCTATATCAGAGCTGATGAATCATAATCTGTGGTGGCATGGACCTGAATGGTTGCATCAAAATAATGAGTATAGTGGATTACAGGACCTCCAGGACATTTCAACCACAAAAGAGGAGATACCTATAAAGACATTAACTGCTATCGTTCAACCTGAAGAATCTTTTATATGGAATAGGTTTTCGACACTAAGGAAAGCATTGAGAGTATTGTCATATTGCAGGAAAGTTCTAAAATTTAAACTGCCGATAGAAGAAAGGTTGAAGTTTCCTAGAAGTGTGACAACAAAGGAAATGAACGAAGTGTTCGATATGTGTGTGAAGAGAACGCAAGAGTTATATTTTAAGGAGGAAGTCAAACAGTTAAAGTGTCAAGGCAGTATTCCCAAGAAGAGTCAGCTACATGCTCTTTGTCCTGTTCTTGATGAGAATGGGACATTAAGGGTAGGTGGACGTATTCATCAAGCTAGAGTTCAATTTGATAAAAGACATCCTGTCATACTGCCTAGTGAGAGCCATCTCACTAAGTTAATAATTTCAGATGCCCATATCAAGACTCTTCATGGGGGACCACAGATGATGTTAAATTTTTTGAGGTCCAAGTTTTGGATCATTCGTGCGAGAGAGTTATCGAAAAGGTGTTACAGAGAGTGCAATACTTGCATAAGATATTCTCGGCAAAATAACAACCCATTGATGGGTCAACTTCCTGAAGCCAGATTAAGACCAGCTAAGCCATTTGAATCTTCTGGAGTTGACTTTACTGGTCACATAAATCTTAGGTTTTCACCAGGAAGAGGTTCTAAATCATACAAGGGTTACATATGTGTGTTCGTTTGTATGACGTCAAAGGCAGTGCACCTTGAAGCCGTATCGGATTTGACAGCGCTTGGTTTTATCGCAGCATTTCGTCGATTCATATCCAGAAGAGGCCATTGTAAAAATTTGTTCAGTGATAATGGCACCAATTTTGTGGGAGCGGACAAAGAGTTGCGCAATATGATTAGTAGAGCTGTGTCACAGTTACCAGACAATGTTGGTGAATTGTTAGCGAATGAGGGAACAACGTGGCATTTTATTCCTCCACATGCACCCAATTTCGGTGGTTTGTGGGAGGCAGGGGTTCGTTCCACTAAGGCACATCTGAAGCGAGTGATTGGAGACTCAACCCTAACATTTGAAGAGCTGACCACAGTACTGACACAAATAGAGGCATGCTTAAATTCACGTCCACTATCCTATTTGAGTGATAATCCGGATGATCCGTTGCCACTAACGCCTGGACATTTCTTGGTAGGAGAACCCTTGATCGTAATTCCGGATGAAGATTATGGAAAAGTTCGCATTTCAGGATTACAGAGATGGAAACTGGTTCAAAGAATGGTTAACGATTTTTGGAAGAAATGGTCTGATGAATATTTGGTGACATTAAATCAACGTTATAAGTGGACTACTAAAAGATCCGAGCCTGAAATTGACGATGTCGTAATTCTAAAAGATCATAATTTACCACCTGCCAAATGGTTGTTAGGGAGGATTGTAGAAAAGCATACTGGAAAGGATGATGTTACACGTGTTGTCAGTATTAAAACAAAGAATGGAATTTGTAAACGTTCATGTAACAAATTGTGTTTTTTGACAAAACCTAAATGAGTTAATTTTATTGTTTGTTACCACGTAACGTTGAATATACACTCGCGTGCAACCAAATCGACTCAACCCTTTAACGCGCATACGGGATACCGTTTCTTAAATAAGGCATAGCTGATATTTAAAAAACATACATCGTTTTAAAGCTTGGAATCTAAGCTTTAAAAAAAACCATTAATCATGAAAATCGGTACAGTATTTTTTTTTAAATTGAAATTTGACTATAGGTATAGGAGAAATGATAAATTAAGAAATGAATTGAGGTTAGCCAATCCTTTGAATAAAACCAAAAATTTGAACGGAAACACGGAAAATTTATTAAATTAATACGGAGTGTTTCCTCCCCTAGCCCTTATAAGAGTTTTTACGCGATTCCTCATTGATCTGATCAATTTTTTTATGTCTTCTTGAAGAAACGCTTCCCACTCCTCTAACAACGCCTCTTTTAGCTCCTGGATGTTTGAAGGAGCTGGATCTCTGGCCCGGACTTTGCGTTTGAGCTGGTCCCATACATGCTCAATCGGATACATGTCGGGACTGAGCGCTGGCCAGTCCATGGCCCGTAAACCGACTTCGTCGAGGAACTGCCTAGTGACACGTGCAGTGTGACACCGGGCATTATCGTGCATTAACACGAAGTTATCCCCGACAAAGCCTGCATACGGGACCACATGATCAAGTAGGATGTCGGTGATATACCGATCAGCGGTCAGACCGCCTCCTCGGCCTCCCCCAGGCACGAAAACGAGGGCTGTTCTACCCTCTAGGGATATGCCAGCCCACATCATACAGGAACCGCCTCCGTATGCGACTGTTTCACGGAAACAGCACTGTGCAAAGCGCTCTCCCGGACGCTTATAGGCCCGGCCTCTCCTGTCACTGCCATGCAGATATACTCTGCACTCGTCAGTGAACAGGATAGGCAGCCATTGGTCGATGCTCCACAGACGGTGCTCCCGTGCAAATTGCAAACGCGCTTACCGGTGACCTGCAGTCAATTTTGGGCTTGTGGCAGGCCGTTTTGGGGTCAGGTTCGCTTGCTTTAAACGTCGTCTGACTGTCCACTTACTGACAGTCACCCTTCGGACTCGCATCAGCTCCTGCTGGACATCAACGCTGGTAAGGTGGCGATTCCGCAGTGCAGTAGAGACAATAAAACGATCGTCCCTCTCAGACGTGCGCCTTAGCAGGTCAGATCTTGGTCTACGAGTGAAGGCACCGGTCTCCTGGAACCTTCTGTATACTCTGGACACAGCAGACTGGCTCAAGTGCAGCTGACGAGCGACAGTTTGCTGACTAAGGCCTTGTTGCAATAAAGCCACAATTTGGGCGGCTTCAGTTAGCGTAGTATCCATAATTTTGGATAAACCGTAAGCTTCACAAGTGGAGATGTTATCAGCTCAACTTCAGATAAGCGACTGATAAAAAATTTCAGTCACAGGTGGTTTTATAAGCGATAGCGTCGCGCAACTCGTGAGTTTCACGCGTAGCATGTTTTCCTGTATTTTAATTTAAACCTCAATATAAAAAAAAATACTGTACCGATTTTCATGATTAATGTTTTTTTTTAAAGCTTAGATTCCAAGCTTTGAAATGATGTATGTTTTTTAAATGTCAGCTATGCCTTATTTAAGAAATGTTACCCCGCATGCGCGTTAAAGGGTTGAGTCGATTTGGTTGCACGCGAGTGTAGATGTTTGTTTTTACCATAGGTAATTGTACTGACTGGTTTGATTGTTATAAGAGACTAGGATTGCTGTTGGCCTACCTATGTTTATTTTATTTTTGACAGGATACTTAACGGGTGTCGTTGAGATATTGTTAGTAGTTTAGTGTGATATATTGATTAATATTTTATTTTAAGCTGTTTAAAACTAATTTCTCATGGTGGGCGGTGTTTAACTTAGTTGGTTTAGGAGACTAAGGTCTAAAATGAATGATGTCATATTGTGTTTTGTTTTAGTATTATAATTTGAGAAAGAACAGAGTTCTTTGGTGAGCGGCATGTCTAAATCGCATTGTTTTGTGTGTTATTAATTTGTCTGTCTGTCTGAGTTTTCATTTTGTATGTATTATTGTTATGTTTAATTTACCCTATGTCTCGATAGATGGCTGTGCCGTAGAAATAGAACGCGCTATAATTATTTTCCCGCTGTACCACATAAGTGACACGACAACTTGAAATAAAGTCTTTTCGCAGTAGTTAATCATAGAGTTTTCCTTTTCATCCAACACATCTTCAAGTAAACAAGTATGAGCTGTAAATCGGATGACAATGGCTCTGCTGTAGTGGAAAGATTGTGTCGAGGAACATCAATGATCTTTTAGATACATAATGTTAATGTATTTTACAACACCGTAAATTTCACTATAGTACTGTAAAGTTTATTACAAAGTCTAAATATCATAATGGCGTAGAAGAATAATAGGAGGTATCATCACGCTTTTGTACGGAGAGGCACGATGCACGATCACAGAACGTCCACGACTTTGTGGGCATTCCTCAACGCGCGTGATTTGCTCTGAATAGCTTCAGAATTATTACGAAATAAATTGATAAACCCGAATTCACGAATCAGACGGTACAATTATAAATTATGTCACGAAAGAAGTCTTGATCACGAATCACGATTTTAAATTTAAAGAACTTAATAGCAAACATAGATAATAAAAAAAAACAAATGATCAGTAGGACTACCATGAGTTTTCACTGGACTTTACGACTGTAGTCACGTCACAAATTTTGTATGACAGAAATTAGTTCTCAACGTAACCACTAGGAGCGCTGTATGAAACTCAATACAAAATTGGTGACGTAACTACAGTATAGTAAAGTACAGTGAAAACTCATGGTAGGTATGCTGAACGAGTGACTTCCCGAGCCTCTACCACTAAAAAAGTACAGTAACGTAGACAACTACCTACTTTTATTAACGTAGAGATCTACTTAAAACGAATTTACTGTTAGTCAATTCCTAAAGGACGACCCGGAGCAGTGAGTGGAGTCACTAGATACTAACTAATTATAGAAAAAGCCTGGACGCTGCTGGTCAAAATACATTATACGTGTTAATGAATAAGCGCAAAACCTCATACACCCCAACTGATTTTTAACAAAATAATTAGATTGAAACATTAATTTCATTATTTTGATGGTTAAAATTTAAGTTTTGAGGCAAAAATGATTTGTTATCATTTCAGCAATGAATGAAAGCGTCTCGTAAATACATTTTAAAAATCTTGTTTTGGTAGTAAGTAGGGTGAGTGTGCCCGTGGATGAGATCGAGTTCAGTAAATTTTAAATTTAACAAACAAATAATTTAATATTTTGAAAAAAATTTACTATGTTGAAAACATGATGATTCGATTCTGTTCTCGATTCTAAACAAACTTCTTTCTAGTTTTGCGTTAATTCTTATTAAAACGTTGTATAAAAATGATTATCTTCCAATCCCAATAGCATGGTTCTGATACTAATCATATTTTTTACGATTTGCAAGTTAATCTTTATTCAAAAACTCATAACTGTAAAAAATACAACTTTAAATGTTCAATGGACATAATAAAATTCGAAAGTACAGAAACCTTAAAAGAAATCCAATTTCAAAATTGATTTCTATTACAACTGCCAACAAATTGAATAAAAACTCCGACGACGACAGTAGTAAAGTAGTAAATAAAATACCGTTCAAAGAGGGACGAAATAAAATAGAAGACCCAAAGTGTCCGATCGATCTAACGGATATTGCACTTTTAGTTATTCACCAGACCAGCAACCAATATTTGAAGACCTATGTGATAACATTAAATTTGTGGTGAAAGTAACGCCGATGGGAGATCTAATAGGTCTGGTGAACGTAAAAGGGCGTAAAACTCCAGTCAATGTCAAGGCAACAACTACGTAAAAGAATTGATAAAATTTTCAACTAAGGATAACGGACTAACGTCTGTACATTCTCCTTGTTCGTTTATAAACAAGTAAAGCTTTTTTGGTCGAAGCAACGACTAGAGTCGGCATTGCACTCTGACTCACAGGCAGACAACTCTCAAAGAACCAGACAATCAAAACAACAATTAAAAACACAAAAGAACCTACTTGGTTTAATTTAAAGTCAAGGTGACAGATGATATCGTAAATGTCTTTCCTGCAGTTACAATTTGTTAACAAAACAGGATACACTTCTTGTCGCCAGCAAAGATAAGAACTACAGTCAAACAAGTCTGCAAGGCAACTTGACATTATTAAATTGTAGATCAAAAGTACCTGTCTCGAAATGTAACTTCCGTATCGCACATATAAAAACGTTAACATAAAATAAGAAACTACATTTTACAGATAAATCTGTACCACTGGAGTGATATCGACGGTTAACAGTCCATTTACTTTTGCACTTATCGAGAGCAGCGGCGGTGCTTTGAGAAGAGAGGGGTGGTTGGTGCTATACCGACTGGTCTCAAAGAGTGAAACAAAACAGAAAGGCATAGGCGAACCATCAGATAATAAATTCAATTTAATTTTAGTCATCCACCGATAAGAGTAGGTCTTAAATGCTCGGTGTTGTTGAAGATTTGTAAAAGATTTCTTCTTCTTAGACCGTCAATTTCGTAAGGAGGGACTAAAGAAGTCAAATATTGTCTAACAAAAACCATTGGGTATGCTTCAGTCGTCATCTGCTTTGTACTATGAAACTTCATCACATCTTATATTCGTCCCACTGCAGGGCACAGGCCTACCCTCAGGGAGGGTGTTATGGGCGTTAGTCCACCACGCGTGCCTAATGCGAATTGGTAGATTTGACATATGCATCGGAATTTCTTCTTCAGCCTGCCTACGCAGCATACGCAGCACCTGCATATGCAGGTTTCCTCACGATGTTTTCCTTGACCGTTTGAGTACGTACTTAAGTTCGAAAAACTCATTGTTACATGGTATGTCATCCGTGTGGATTCCAATATCAGAAAAACAGGGTAAACGAACCCAACAACCAGGTCAGCCAGCTCCATGAAACATGACGTGTCATGAATAATGTAAAAAGTTAAAATTGGGATTTAATTGCATTATTGAAAACGAATTTGTACGCGGCAGAGCGTTGTAAATTAACCAGGTAGAGATTACAAAATGTACTGCCGTGTCCGATTGAATTTTTTGCTTAATACGAGCTTGTTGGCGTAATAATAAATTAATCAGTCTTTTGGACATAATATGGTTAAAATTATCGATAGCACAGGCGGCGGTAGAGAACTATAATTACTTTTAACACTCATCCTGAGGCAGGACGGGAAATATAGGTAACCTATGGAAGGATTTAGCTGATTGGTCGTCCTTCCGCAACAACAAACAGACTAGGTAGTTTCGAATTTATTCAGGTCGGAATTTGGAATGGATTTGTCCATAGGTGTACAAATTTTTTAACAGCCCGGCTCGTTCAGTCGGTAGAGATACCTGCCGTGCCGAGGATCGCGGGATCGAATCCAGCAGTCGAGTCATCAAGTCTTGGATTTTTTAATCTAAAATTATGTACTGTATATCAATACAAGTCTGGACTACATTCTGGTACTTTAAATGGGACTAGATACTATATGTGACAATATCCAAGATATTTATGCTTATTATTATGCTTCCACAAAACTGCAACATTACCATAACTGTTACACGATAACCGGTAGCAGTGTAGCGGACCAAAAACAATGCAACTGAAATGCATCGGTGCAACTGAAATGATTCGCTCGGGTCAGTTACCCGTACGTCGACATTGATTTCCTGCTGATAATCTAAAAGTGTATCTTTTTTTAACTTTCTGTTACTTTAGATACCGTTTCTTTCTTCATCCGATCTCAAAGCAATCAAAATCAAGCGTTTCGACGAATTTCCCAAACACTTTGTTCTAAATGTGGCAAGTCGTGACTAATTCGAGATTAATTAGTTATTGAAGTTGCAAGTTTCTTCCGCGCACGGCTGCTTGGCTCGGTCAGAGCAGAGAGTCAAGTCAAGGGCGAACCAGACATTGATTTCGTCTTTTCAAAATAAGTTTAATTTCAAAGCTTTTTATAGAAGGGATGTTAAGTAAGTTTGATGTCGCATTTAATGTTACTATTGATTGCTTTTGTAATTTCAACATTATCATAATTCATAAGATGTACTCCTTTGTTCTCTGCAAGCAATAATGATACTGTATAAAATTTTGTGACCATTTTGAGACCTTTGATAATATTACCACCTGGCGGTAAAGCGGACATTTTGGGAAGTGGTCTTTATGCACCTAAAGCTTAGATGAAAGTAAAAACCTATTTATTATAAGGAACTGACTATTGCATATTTACAACAAATGATAACCGTAAAACACAATTTTTCTTAATTTAAGTAATCAGATGACTATGACCATCTTTTGCAGCGATGTACACGGATTTCAGTTTAAAATTCTCGAATAAGGAATGGCGCTGTGCATCTCTCCCACTCCCATCGGCATCGGTCTTACTCATTCTTTACATTTGAAAACTTGCTTTCTAGTCCGGCGAGAATCTATAAATCCTTGTATAGTACGGCATTCTAGACAGCTGTAAGCAGAACTTAGTTACCACAATGTTTGCTGGGTATCTGGGGAATACCAGTCCGTCTAGTATGATTTCTCTACTTGCGCCCGGCTTTATTCCATACTACTTGTCGTGAAGAACGTCGTTCTCTCTCTGAGAAGCGAGGGATGAGTTCATTTTCTATGCAGCGAAGGCGCATCAAGCGCGTAGAGAAAAATCATACTAGAAGGGTAGATCTGTTTCGGTCCAAGGACATTTAATGGCGGGCACAGATTTACATAAGGCCGTATTTTAACCTCACCCCCTCTGGCAGGAAGCGTGGCGGAAAATGTAGGCAATGGCGTATTCCTGTCTCGCTCGCACTCACTGAGATACACACACATGATTACCTTTTCTTGAAAAATTTTCCCATTTGCATGAAATTACAGGTAAGCGACAAAGGTGTTGTATGGACGTAAGTCCACTCCGCGTGCCCAATGCGGATTGGTAGACTGCACATACGCTTTAGAATTTCCTTTCAGCATAGCATATGCTCACGACTATATTCCCCGAGGGGGTAGTCAGAGATATTCTGAAACTTCAGAACATCCACGTTTCACCAATAGTACCGAAACTCTGTCTATTTGGATGTCGTTAAACTGTCTATGTTGGAAATTCTGTCTGTTCTCTTGTAATGGACAGTGGGTACAATACATGCCTCGAAATTGAAGCATGCAGGTTTCCTCACGATGTTTTCCTTCACCGAAAAGCAAGTGGTGTTACAAATCGTACATAAATTCCGAAAAACTCATTGGTACGAGTCGGTCTGGACGGGGATCGAACCATCGCCTCCTGCACGGCAGGCAAGGTTACTCGCCACTTGGACCACCACGGCTCCACCAACAATTCCCTTTCAAGGCGTCATATTTAGCCTTAATAAACATAAAGTACAAATTGAATGGAAATACAAACAAACAACACTTCCCTAATAGCAGAAACATTTTCAAGGCCAAGGGATGTACAAATATTGATGTTCAGAGTTTGCTTCCGACAACTTTGGCTACATTAGTTCCACGGGACTGTCTAAATTCGTCCCCAGAGGTTGTGTTTTTGTTCAATCAAGTGAAATTTATGTTCATGAATATTTAGTAGGCACTATAAACGGTGAAGCCGTGGTGGTCCAGTGGTGAGTAACCTTGTCTGCCGTGCAGGAGGCGATGGTTCGATCCCCGTTCCAGACCGACTCGTACCAATGAGTTTAACGGAATTTATGTACGATTTGTAACCACCACTGGCTTTTCGGTGAAGGAAAACACCGTGAGGAAACCTGCATGCTTCAATTTCGAAGCATGTGTTGTACCCACTGTCCATTATAAGTGGCGACGGGCTCACCCCCCGTCACACTGGACAGAGTTTCGGTACTACTGGTGAAACGTGGATGTTCTGAGGTTTCAAAATATCTCTGACTACCCCCTCGGGGAATACAGTCGTGAGCATATCCTTATGCTACTATAAACGGACCTGGGTAAATGCTGTTTCGAAAACTATTCTGAGTGGATCAGAATTTTAAATCTAGTTTTCACGATGACTGGCTATTCTATAAATGATACGTTGCCATTAGTATTAGTTTATGCCATTCGATATTGCTTTCGTAACAATTGCGAACAATCTCTCTTAAAAGATCCTACTAAATATTTAGAGGAATTGTAAATTGTTATGCCGCAGTTCAGAAAAGGCCTAAACAATTTTCCGAGTTCCAAGTAATTTAAGTTATTTACAATTTTAGCATTCATAGTTCCTTTTTATGTTTGTACCATTAATGGAAAAACTTTTAAGGTCTTGTTATAAGGTTCCTTTTGTAAACTCCCAAACAAAAGTTACCAGAATTCTTTTGAAGTGTAAATTAGTAAATAGACGAGGCTTTTCCACAATTTCTGGGCAGATAATACAGAGAGAAAATGTTCAAGCGATCCTTTCCTTAAGAGAAGTTTATTCCGAATGCGTAAATGCGCGCTGATTACAAACAAAGTCTGGTGATATTTTCAATACTAACACAAATCAACAAATCTCTATGCTTGTATCGTGTCCGATTTTCGTTAAAATATACAGTTTCAATGCTAGGATTAATTTAAGATTTGTCTGTTAGGCACTGTTACTTTAAAACTGTACATTTAAGGAAAATCTGACACGATACAAGCATAGAGATTTGTTTCTAGATTGTTTCTGCAAAATTTCATTGAGTTTAATCGGTTAGTATTGAAAATTTCACCAGACTTCGTTTGTATGGAGCGCGCCAACAGTAATATACCCTTAATTACGCAATTTAAGAAAAAAAGGACCATGTTGTCAGCTGTTTTCTTTAATACGTCACTTGAGTTAGAGAGTCGAATTTGTTTTATTCAGAGACATAAAAAGACAATTCGAGCTACTTTGCTCGAAAGAATTGATGAAAGGAAACAAAATGAAGCTTGTAATCAAATTCTAAATCAAGAGAAATACGTCGGAATTAAAATGAACACGACAAGATGCTGTAAACATTCCTACAAACAAACCCTCTGTAGTAAAGACTATGCTAATGGTTAAGAGCATTGAGCTCTTGACACGGAGGTCGTGGGCTCGATTCCCTCGGGGGACACCTAGTGATATTTTCAGAGCCAACTTCGAAATCAAAGTTGTTCAGTTTGATGGTCTGAAGCACCGCCTTAAGTATTACTAGGCCAGCCCATTCATTAGCCCAGTCATTTAACGGTTTGACAAGTTAAGAATTGCATTTCATTTTGTATTTCGTTTAAGAGCCAATTTGAGCCTAGAAATATAGTAAAATTTAAATCACGTTAGCAACAGCCACAAATTTAAAATTTAGTGTTTATCTCGTTCTAAAAAAACCTTTTACTCCCCACCCCTAACTAACAAAACTCCGTAAAATGACTGGGCTAAAAGCTGGCAATGATTTTCATGTTTCAATAATAAAAAAGTATATTTTTAACCTGGAAAGACGGAACTGATTTACATTCATAAAAGGAATCAAAAAATAAAACCGTTATCGTTACAAAATTTATAAAAACGACCCAATTATGTCAGTCGAATCAATTCACGTGCAATACATAAGTAAATACCCCAGGCAAATACAGTAATTAAACGTGTAATTATAATTACGTAAAACCAAGTAGCATAAAAGTACGAATAATTACTGATAATGCAACTATAATGATAATAAGCGATACGACAGTTGCTGTTGCATAGATATGTTTGTGAGAATCAGTTGAGAGCTTGGAGCTAAAACAAAGGTTGTATTACTTGTATTGCATCATGTAATCCATTTGCAGGAAACAGAAGTTGGGCGGCGAAGGGCTTACTACAATAGGTTGACTCTACGGGTCTACGGTCTCTACGTGAATTGGTCAGGTAGTCTAGGAAAAATAAGGTTTGAGATTGCATTAAAGACACTTTAGTAAATTGTGTTTGAAATAATATTACTGTTAGTTTCTAACACTTTTGTCGAGATTTCGTGGTTATATAGGCTCAGGAACCTGAGAAATACCTTAAAATCGATATTAATGTACAAATGGCAAGCTTATTTCTAAAAATATTTCGACCAGCATACCAGCAATAGGGACAGTTAATTATCAAAAGGCAAATTTTATGTGTAAAAACAAACAGTAAATAATTTAGGTTTGAGGTTATCATTTTTGAAGACTTACAAAATATTAAATATCTACCCAAATTAACGATATTAACCGTGGATTATTATTGTTATAAGTAAAACGTATTGAACGAAGCCATCCTGTACAAAATCACCAGTTTTCCATTTTTTGTTCATACCTAAATTTAATGTTTTGTAAATGTCTTAATTATTCAATAATAAAACATAAAAAATCGGGGATTATTGAAAATTTAAGTTTTTCTGGTATGTATCTACTATATTCCAAATTTTCACCAAAAGTGCAATTAATGCAACCTACTCCATACAAAAATCCGTAGATTTCCCCGACTAAGAGGGCTAGAGGAGGAGGGAGGTAGTGGTCAGCTTGCAGTTAAGAAGGCCTGTGACGTGGGCACCACTAATACTACCGTCTAAAGTTTTACCATCACGAATAAACCGCTAAAGAGAAGTTTATTCCGAAATGATAAATCCCGGTTCATACAAACGAAGTCTGGTTACATTTTTAATACTAACCAATTAATGTCAATGAAATTTGGCAGAAACAATCTAGAAAAAAATATCCATGCTTGTATGTTGTCAGATATTCTTTAAAATATACAGTTTCAATGCTAGGATTAATTTAAGATTTGTATGGAAATCTTTGAGGCACTGTAACTTTAACACTATACATGTTATCGAAAATAGCATAGAGATTAGTTTCCAGATTGATTCTGAAAAATTTCATTGATTTTAATTGGTTAGTATCGAAAATATAACCAGACTCCATTTGTCTGGAGCGCATGAACGGTAATATACCCTTAACGTACCGGAGCATAGAAGCGCTGAAGATGAACCAGTCACCCTAAAAGACGTTCCCCGCATTATTAAAAAAATCTTTAACTTCGGTACATGGTACTGATAATTGAAAAGTGGAGTGAAAATTCTGTAAAAATAAGGAAGGATTGACGAATACTCCACCGACAAGTATATGATAAACAAGCGTAATATACCTAGCATAATTTTTTTTCATATAATCCAAAATTTATAAATATGACTTTAGAATTTTATAAAAGATATATTAAGTACAATAACTTTTTGTAACTCTCACCGTCAGTTGCAGAAACGCTCATTAGAGATAATCCTCCATTAAATCTCTTGCTAGCTTTAACTACGTCAACAAAACAAAAAGTGACAGCAAGAGATTTAATGGAGGATTAACTTTAATGCGCGTTTCTGCGACCGAGTGTTAGTCATGTACTGGTGTGCTTTATGCGTCTAAGATTAGATTATACGACCAAATTGTTTGTTGGGTAATTTCAGCGGGCGACTTCCTAAAACCTTTGGCAAATAATTCACGTGGAAATCGTAATATCTCCGATACAAAAATAGAACACGTTTTGTATCAACGTGTCCTAAGGAAATTGCGCAAAAATTATTATCAACTTTACTTTGACATCCTGCAATTTCCCGCTTTTAAATTACGACAAGCCTGCTTAGCATGGGCCGGTTAATGATTAGGTTCCGCCATCGCTGCTGAGAAAGGTTAAATACCTAGCCTAGTTCCTGATAGTTTAGGTGTTTGGATATATTATTAAATTATCAGCTTCTCATTTGGTTAATCCACGAATTTTTAGAATTTTATATTCAGGTCCGGCACTCTATAGAACGTTTTTTAATTTCGAAATGGCGTCTGCATATGCGCAAACTGATCATAACATTGCGTGTAAGCCGTACTTTGCATTTAACATACTTTTATTACTACTTTTTATTGTTCATTCTGGTATTTAAAATAGTATTTGAGCTAAAGAATTACTGAAAATGTGAATTTAGCGTTATTTCTCTAAGTTTTTTATGCACTGAAAAGACACAATTTTATGTAGTCAAACCCAAAGCGTGCGCGCGCCTTCCTGCATTCCCTTGCTCGGCTCCCCTAAAGTGTCCTCAGAAAGTGTGAGGTGACGTGGTGTATCTGAAGTCAGAGAAGGGCGGGGAGTGGCCGTTCTGTATGTAAAACTATGTACCTATTCTGTGGTTTTAGTCAAGACTAAAAGGGACTAGACTATTTAGGGAACGGAGTACAATCCAAGTATGTATACTTACTGAATGGAAAATGATGAGTGTTATATTATCCTTTTATAGTCGTTTCATAATAGATAAAATAAAACAAAATTAAGGATCCATTTTAAGTGACATGGTGCGGTATTAAGACTGTGTTATAGACATAAAATCAATATCCTCAGAAATGAGACTGGAGAGATATATTAGAGGATTTACTTTCGACTCAATCCGACGGGAGAAGCAATACGAATTTGAGTAAATAAATTTGCACGGAGGCAAACTAGCGACTATACCTATCTATTCTAGAATTCCAAGATATCAAAACGTTGAAACTAATAATCGGATCGGATAGACAAAGGCTACGGACATAAGAGGCGAGATAATTCAAATGACAAGCAATCAATCATCCATCAACAGAATCGCGTGCATAAATGTGCGTGTCTTATTATCCAGTAATCTCACGTACTGCAGTCACAGACAGATCAACAAACTTATCTGTGAGGACTTGACGGTCACTGGTTTTACATTGCTTGGCATTGTATTAAATTAGACGATGTGTGAGTGGGTCCTGATCTTAACGCAGTGTGATTGCGGCAATTTTCCCTTGTGCCCGAACTCTTGCACGAGATAGGACTTAGATACTCGTACATCTATACGTGACGCTATCAAGCTCGCCGGATACCGGGCCAGTAAAATAAATAACACCAAAGAAGAACCATTGACACGTAAAAAGGCGCGGTTTATGCAGAAGAGATCTGTGGCGGTGGCGGATAGTCATAGTAACACAATTATAAACCTATAGTACGTAGCATAGCGTCGTTTGGAGAATTACGCCCGCGCCTCCAGGCGACGTCACATGGAGGCGCGGGCGCGATTCTCCTTTACGACAAAAACGACGCTATGCTACGTACTATACGGTTCATATTGTGTTACATAGATTATCCGCCACCGCCACACGTATCTTCTGTATACACCGTGTCTAATACAGTCACTGGAATTAGCTAAATGCTTTATTGCAAACATTTATACAAGACGACCATCGACGGCCAGACGACTTGCTGTACAAAACGTTTTCAAATTTGCAGAACATTTCGATTTAAACATTCTAAAATCTACGTTGAACTAATGACCACATCTCAAGTTATCGGTGACAAGGGCAAAGGCAAAAACAGTTTTGGTTTCCCAAACTGACAGCGAACAAAAACATTGGAGCAATATTTCTAAAGATCTCAATACGCTACAAAATTGCCCGAATAAAAGGGTCAACCTTGATAATCGAGTACTGCAGTTCATTCAACATCGTACGTCTCAGAACGGAATTCTTATAACTATGTCTTGTGTATGAAAATGGCGTGATTCATAGGACTTCGTATGTGGAATGTTCAATCTTGTCTTTCTGACGTGCAGCCCGTGACGGTCACGTATCGTGAATAATAATAATCGTAACACAAACGTGACCACACTACTTCCTTTCAAAGTCCCGACCACTTAAGAATTAACCTAACTTTTGGAAGGGTATACCTATTGGATCTAAATATGTGTACATACTGTGTACATTTACCTTTGACTATTTATTATACGGACTAGCCTTGCGGTAGCATTTCCCCTCTGCCACGGTATAAGCACAATTGATCATGTGCATTTACATTCAATTTTATGCTTTATCACTAAACGAGACAGCCTATAATTGCGAAACAATAACTTCGAACTTAGAATGTTTGGGGTTCACACGAGACTACTTTTCATGATTTTTAACATTCAAAATTAGAATCTAAAGTTATGAGGAATAAAATCCAAAGTTGCGGATTTCATGTTACCTCGCCCCCCGCAAAAAGTGGCAGAAATGTTTGTTAGAAGAATTACACGCGTAACTAGTCCACATATAAATAGTCAAAGACATTTACTCGCTATAACCATTTTCTAGTATATCTATCTTCTGAGTTATGACCAAACTTGGATTCTACAGCCATATACGAGCTCACGCTAATAACCAATGACGGTCGCCTTCGACGGATACGTCGTGGAGGACATCATCATCATCATTCGACTTAGCAAATCTAAATTAAATAAGGTATCTACTTTCGGGATTAATTAGCCTTAACCTATAATATTAAGTTAAAAACATAATTTTCTAAGAATTTAGCTTAGGTCTAAAAGATAAAGAGATTATGCGATAAAACGTGGGTTTTTTTGTTAAGAAAAAATATTTCCACACAATATCTACATGGTGATGTTCATTATCAAAAAAAAGTAATCAAATAGGTAGATGATAAGTTTATTAGGACTGCATATCGAGGTATTTTAAGGCATTGACTTAGTAAACGTTTTTTTAATTGAAGATTAGGTAATGCTCTTACTACTAGGTAAAAACCTCAATATCTAGCTTGTTGGGCGCTTTGTATAGCGATGGTATTATCATCATCATCATCAAGATTTTCAGTTCACATCCGTATCAGTACAGTACTAAACTAAACAGACTGCTCTCTCAAAGAGTCTCGCGTGTCTTAGCTCTTTTTCTTTTGCACACATCAGAGCGAGATAAAAGGCGCGACAGAGCCTTATTTTAGGCCCTGTTCTCCATAAGAGAACTCGTACTCTAAATCGGTTAACAGTTCTTATTTTTGTTGGCAGATATCCATCGCTACTTCAGTAATTTCAGTGCGCATATCTTCTAAGCTATTAATCACTTTAGTTTTATACCTACCACCTCACAAGGAATGTTGATGCGACCTGTCTGACAAAATCAACATAGCTCTTTCCATAGCTCGTTGTACTAAATTAAATTGATGGACTGTTTACTCCTAGATATTCCGGGTGGGTCTTGCACCAAAACAAAAGTAATTCATAACCTATTGGAAGGACGCACAGGTTGAAATCCTTTGGTTTCAGTTACAAAACTAACATTAATTATTTTATTCATTATAATTATTTGAGTAGGTGGGTAGGCTTTAGAAAATTCAAATGTAGTTTAGGGTATAACTAAATTTTACAATTAGTAGAATATCTCTGACAAACCCCTTGAATAACTATCCAATTTAAAATGTCCAAACTATTCCACTTTATCTGCTACAAGCGTTATTTGAAGTTTCATTTTTCTTTGAACATTCACGTTTCACCAGTAGTACCGAAACTCTGTCCAGTGTGACGGGGGGGTTAGCCCGTCGCCACTTATAATGGACAGTGGGTACAATACATACCTCGAAATTGAAGCATGCAGGTGAAGTACTGGTGAAACGAGGATGTTCTGAGGTGTCAGAATATCCCTGACTACCCACCCCCTCGGTGAATATAGTCGTGAGCATATGCTATGATGCTATACATGCTATGCTATTTTTCTTTGCTCTTTAAAGCAGGTTAGGTATTGAAATTATACAACACATAAATTAAGCAGGTATTATCTACCACACCATGTATATCACGTTATCTGTTATTAACAATAATTATCAAAAAAATAATTATAGATAGTAATTGAAACCACTGGTATAAATAGTTCTGTAATTAGAAGATAAAAACAAAGTCAGATTTACAAAGCGGATCAAGATGCGTGTCTTCGCCCTGATGCTATTGGCCATAGCCGCCGTTGCGGGTACGTTCCTCATGAAGACATATCTGTCATAATGTGAAAGAAATATATAGGGTCCTTGATAATATGCTGACACATTTTTAAGGGGTTGATCAGACCGTCAAACTGAACAACTTTCTCTGTCACCAACATCGAAATTGCGAAAAAAAAATCACCTCTTCCATAAAAAATTGCAAACCTACTCGAGCCAAATGTATGGGACACCAGATTTTTTTTCCCGATTTCGATGTTGGTCTCATAGAGAAAGTAGTTCAGTTTCATGGTCTGATTATCCCCTTAAAAAAGTGTCAGCATATTTAGAAGGACCCTGGATGTGCTCGCTTCGGCGCATAACGTGTCCATACCAGCGCAATCTATTTTCCCGCATTTTAAGCTGTACTTCAGCGACTTTTAATTGGCATTTTTACATCACAGAGAACACCAGAGAGTGACCTCCATTTGAGCCAAACTGTATTTATTCTGTTCTCTATGTCTCTTTCTGTGTTTGCTCCGGTGTCGACTACGGATCCAAGGTATTTAAATTCCTCGACCTTATTTAAGGAGGTTCCTTCGATAGATGGTGATGTTCGGTTGTGTTATTTCCAGAGAAGTTGCAATGCATGTATTCAGACTTCTGTTGACTGACTCGTAGTAGTAGTATAATTTAACTCGGTGAATAATAAAGTTAATTATCAAAATACAGTTGATTACAAAACTATTTACATTGTTTTCATTAAAAATCAATTGATTATATTTTAGTAGAGAACAACGATAATATATTTTCCCGTTGGCCCGTATGTCCCGTTGGGGGATATGCGGGCGACAGCGATAATTTTTTTCCCTTTGGCACCCACTGGGGGCGAAGCGGTGGGGGACAACGGGAATAACTCCCTTTATAGCCCCCTGCTTGGTACCACTTTTCTTCTCCCTAAACCAAAATGGACCGTGGTTCCTACCACCCAGGCCAACTTAGGTCACAGCAAGTAACTTTTATCTCAGATACCTAAACGAAAACAATCATCCATATAATTTGTTTTGTTCTAGCTGCACCTTCTACCGAACACCGTGCATCGAACAGGATCGTGGGTGGTTCAGTGACCACTATTAACGTGTACCCCTTCGGGGCCGCCCTTCTGTACTCCTTCTCCGGCAGTACCTTCTGGCAAGCTTGCGGTGGTACCATCCTTAACAACAGATCCATCTTGTCTGCAGCTCACTGCTTCTTGTAAGTTTTCTGTTTATAATACCTACCTAATGGTGTTGATGTTTATGATGTACTTAGGATGCTGTAGGGATGGAAAATGTTTCTTGTTTTTGAACATGTTAAATAAAGCGCTTCAGAACCACCGTACCCCTGGCCTTACCCCTGGTGGTCCGGATTTAGACCATACCTAGCTGTTATAGAACTTAGAATAAAAAACGATTTTGAAACATTTCTTCGAGAGTGAACTTAACGGTTGTAATATTTCAGCGGTGACCGTGCTAATCAATGGCGCATCCGTGTGGGTTCCACGTGGGCCAACAGCGGTGGTGTCGTCCACAACGCCAACTCAATCATCATGCATCCCAACTACAACACCCGCACCGAGGACAACGACTTCGCAATCCTGCGCAGCTCCGGCACCTTTAGTTTCAACAACAACGTTCGAGCTGGTTCCATCGCTGGCGCTAATTACAACCTTCCTGATAACCAGGCAGTCTGGGCCATCGGATGGGGAACAATCAGTGTAAGTTCCCTGTTAAAAGGAAAGACAGTCTGCAAGAAATTTGAAGAATAGGTATTTAACAGATCTATTTCTGTCGCGCTGTTTCCGAGCTACCAGTGTGATAAGTGACAACTGCAACGCGGACTGATTTTACCTACATAAAATGGACGAAATATTCCCCTGTTTCCCCCTCGAAAACAAAACAGATTTTAATATTTCTTTCAAGAATAATATGAGAAAGACTTTGGCTATATCTGTATGTTTTCCTTTTATTGTTTATATTTGTCAAATTTGTTTGTTGGATGTCTGAACACAGCGGTAAAGTTGAGAAATTTTTCGTCATTTTCAGAGGCTCCTAGTAAGTAATTAATTTATCGAAAAAAACAAAACATACGGAAATTGCAGAGGCGATATAGATTTTGTGCTAGAATTTGTTTGTTCTAGTGTCATTATCCACGGGGAATACGTTTGTATGGACTAAACGACACTAGTTTTCCTCTTAATTGTATTTGTCATCGAATACCTAAATTATTGTTTACCTTATGGAAATACGAGTAAGTTAAAATAACTTATTGTTTCAGTCTGGGGGACCCGCGTCAGAGCAGCTCCGTCACGTCCAGGTCTACACCATAAACCAGAGCGTGTGCAATCAGCGTTACAATGGTGCTATCACCGGCAACATGTTGTGTTCTGGTGTGCTTAATGTTGGAGGCCGCGACCAGTGCCAGGGTGACTCCGGTGGTCCGCTCATCCACAACAACGTAGTCGTGGGCGTCTGCTCATGGGGTGCCGGATGTGCCGATCCTTATTACCCAGGTGTCAACGCTCGTGTCTCCGCTGCCTCCAACTGGATCGTTAACAATGCCTAAGAGCGTAAACGCGCGGATGGCTCGCGTGTCTGGTTCAGGAAGGATTCTCGCTTCCCTGGAGTCAACGCACGCGTCAGTCGTAATGCCAACTGGATGACAAGTAACACTTAATAAATTTTATAAGACTTTAGGCAGTTTTATGCTCAAATAAATGCTTACTAGGCAAACTCTTCGTTTTGTTTTCCTATTAGTATTTTTGTGAAGTTCATCTCTGTATACCTTTTTTGACTATGAAAACGATTCGAGAAGGTCTTATGAGAAACCCTTTTAGTGTTCTGCAATCTCACTTCGGATTTAAATCCGAATTTGTGAATACTTTATGAATGTATAGGTTTAGCTTTTGACGAAGCGTGTTGCAAATACGGATATGTCGCCATTTTCGACGAAGCGTGTTGCAGATTTGAAGTTTGTATTTTCTTATATCTAATAAAGTGTTCCTAACGTTTTTAAACCAAGAACAGGAAGATATAGAAACAGTACTTACTCGTATGTTTTCTTTCGGCTTATCTTACAACGTACGTAGTAACTATCCCGTTAACACCTAGAATCTGAATCTATTCTATAACAGAGCTTGTAGGGTTCTCACAGTTTACGGCCGCGGCCGTGCGAGCTGTGCTATCTCTATGGAAGAATCTAGTGATGGCCTTAGATATCCCTTTGAGAACTGAATGTAACTGCTGTTTGAGTTCTTTAACTGTTTCTGTGTGTCCATTAGGATTAAGATTATCTGGGTTACAGTGATATACGATGGGATTAAGTCAGTGGGATGAAATAACGTCACTTGGGACAAATGCGATTAATTTTGGGGACGTGTGGGTCAGTATGGTGGAAAATATTATATTAAATACTAGCAGCCCGTCCCGGCTTCGCACGGGGTAGACAAATAAATTTTAAGACTCATTTTTCTACACCTTCGGTTACATTGTTCAAATTTTACCAAGGATCCCTAATTTTTTTCAAAATGAAATGTAGCCTATGTCAAATTGGAAGAATGTAGCATTCTATTGGTGAAAGAATTTTTTAAATCGGCCCAGTACTTTTTGAGCCTATTCATTACAAACATACAAACATACAAAAATAGGTACAAATCTTTCCTCTTTATAATATTAGTGTAGATAATAACGATTTCGACGTTGGCCCATAGAGAAAGTTGTTCAGTTTGATGATCTGATTATCCTCTTTAAAAACTGTCAGCATATTAAGTTGGACCCTGTATTGTAATGAAACAAATAATATTCATCGGCTGTATGGTATAATGGACGCCTAGAGACGTCAAAATTTCAATATCGATAAGTAGGTTTCCACTGTATTCGTTACCAATTCCCAACTCATGCACAATTCATTCAGGGTCTCAACTTTAACTTCTACCTAAGTTCTCAGTTGCTTATACCGAGAATTTTCAACAGGCGCGAGAACAGAATATTAAAGATTGCATCGACTAAAACAGATCTCGAAATAACGGATTTTGAATGCAAATTCGACAGAAAATATCAGACTGACTTGAAACTACAGAATTCCCTTACTAGTTTCCTTTTGTTAAAAGGATAGTCCGAGCGCGCTGCATATGAATGAAGTTAGATCCTATTTATAGACTATAGGGTCCTTCTTAATATGCTGACACTTTTTTAAAGGGATGATCAGACCATCAAACTGAACAACTATCTCTATGGGACCAATGACGAAATCGCGAAAAAAAAAATCAGCTGTTCCATATTAAACTGAAATCTTACTCGACCCAATTGTATGGGACAACTGATTTTCTTTTCGCGATTTCGACATTAGTCCCATACAGAAAGTTGTTCAGTTTGATGGTCTGATCTTCCTCTTAAAAAACTGTCAGCATATTTATTTTATTTTTATTTATTTAACACTTTATTGTACACATAACAATACAGAAAAAACAATTAAAGTAGACATGTACAAAGGGCGAGCTTATCTCTAAAGAGATTTCTTCCAGCAGACCCGCAACAGAGACAGTTCTAAAGTGTGAGGCAGACATAATGTGTACAGCAGAAATGATAAAAACTATAATGAGTAGATGTGCGTCAATATAAATACATATATTATCTATAAATATAAAAATACATATTTAAATATAAACAAATAGATACAATAAACTTACATAAACTATGGCTTATTTAAGAGAGTGATAGTGTTCATTTACTTGCTTTTTGAAGGTCGCAAATGTTTGACAATCACGAATGTTGGCGGGGAGTGAGTTCCACAATCGGGCAGCATGGATAGTGAAAGAGTAGGAGTAGAAGTCGGTGGAATGGGTCGGGATTCTAAGTTGGGTACGGATATGAGATCGACAAGGTTTGTCAGGAGGACGGGAGAAGGAGAAACGATCACGGAGATAGCTAGGGGCGGAAGGATTGTGAAGGATTTTGTAAAGGAGACAAAGGATATGGACGTTACGTCGCTTGCGAATAGGGAGCCACTTTAACTGCGCCCTGAACTCAGACACGTGGTCATATTTCCGTAAGCCAAAAACAAAACGTATGGCTAGGTTTTGGAGTCTTTCTAATTTGTTGTTCAACTCCTCAGTGGCGTCGAGATAACAAACATCCGCGTAGTCAATAATAGGAAGGATGAGGGATTGGGCTAAGGAAATTTTGGTTTTGAAAGGTACGAAATTTAGTTGGACCCTGTATACATTTTATCGAATATCTGACTAACTACAGGCAAAAAGATTAGTTTCTAGATCGTGTTTAAAAATTGCATTGACTAAAATTGGTTAGGTACTTACTAATAACTTAATATCCAAAATACAGGTGTAAACTCTAATGCGTTACATACTTTATGGGGTGTTGAAAAACTGGACAACAGGTACTATGAGAACAACTTTGAAATCGAGAAAAAAAATCAGCTGTTTCATACACCAACTTTTACTATGGGGCAAACTTTGATATCGCGAAAAAAATTAAGCTGTTTCATACACTTTGGTCAAGTAGTTATTGACATTTTCTATGGAACAGCAGATTTTTTCTCGCGATTTCGATTTCCATTGTGAAAGTTTTCAGTTTGATGGCTGAAGCACCCTGTGCGATATGTAACACATTTTAAGCTAAAGTTAATCATTTTAACGGGTTCTTACCGCGTTTTTATTGTTCGTCATCCCGTGATCATGGCAGTTGCAACACTGCTGAAATATCGGGAACTCCAGAAACAATAAAAACGCGGTAAGAACCCGTGAAAATGATTAACTTTAGCTTAATTAATAACCGCGTAACTCTCAAAAATTTTGTAACACATTTTACTTTACACCCTGTATAATTATACTGAGTTTGTATAGAGCGCGCTAGAGGATAGTATAGTTGCGTAATTCGGAAACAAGACAATTTCCCTAAGTAGCGTTACATACGGTTGTTGGTCTAGTAACATTTTAATTATTGTAATTACACAAGCGCCTTAAGAGAAGTTTATTCCGAATGCGTAAATGCGCGCTGCATACAAACGAAGTCTGGAGATATTTCCAATACTAACCAATTAAAATCAATTAAATTTTGCAGAAACGATCTAGAAACAAATCTCTATGCTTGTATCTTGTCCGATTTTCGTTAAAATATACAATTTCCATGCTAGGATTAAATTAAGATTTGTATGGAAATCTTAGAGGCACTGTAACATTAAAACTATACATTTTAACGAAAATCTGAGAAGATACAAGCATAGAGATTACTTTCTAGATTGTTTCTAAAAAACGTCATTGACTTTAATTGGTTATTATTGAAAATATTACCAGACTTCGTTTATATGGAGCGCGCCAACAGTTACATACCCTTAAGTAGTTGATATACTTATCGTATGAACGGACCAATTAAAACATGCGTAAGACACAATTATAGGAAAATAGGGAAATGAGTTGGAAACCAGTAATTCAGCAATGTTCCAATCAGGATCACGCGATAAAGCTATTGTACGATATTAACTGCGTTATGTTTAAATGGTTATTTAACGTTTCGTGTCTGACGAAAATGTTAACAGGCTTTTGTAAAAAATAGAATTGTTAATGAAAATGTTATTGCTAAATTAGCACATTCTTAACAAGTAAATTTACAAGTTTACTAATCTAAATCCTACTAATTTCGTGTCCTATCTATCCTACAATATTATTCCTATAATATTATAAATGTGAAAGTTTGGATGTTTGTGACTCAATCATGCATAAACAGCTGATCAGATTTGGATGACATTTGGCAACTGTTACAGAAGTTTGTGTGTACATTGAAGATATTATTGTGATTTATTATAGATGATATAATAGATGTTATACATTGTATTCGTCTATTCGTTTCATGGTGTGCAAATAAATAATATTTGAGTTATATTCAGTTATATTTAAAAAAACATTACGCTTTATACCTAGGTATTAACTAGTATATCCGAATCAATGATTTTAGGTTTTTTTAATCACCCAAAACTACTGGACTGATTTTGATTTCACTTTTTTTGTTTAAAAGCTTATGATTTGACTTAAAAACTGGTATATAATTTATCTCGGTACGATGTCAGTAACCGGTACCATGGCGGACAAACTCGCAAGCAAAGTCTAGAAAGAAATAAAAACACATAGCCAAATTAAAAAAAAAATGTAATCATCTGCTGTCTCCATTCAGTTCAGTTTTTCTTACAATCTAATATCAGTTATACCAAACAGCTTGTATGATTGATAGTAACAATGAAACTTGAAAAACTGTTTAGATTTTGGATTAATTAATCCGAGTAAAGACGAAGAGTACCCCACTTTGATAAGCTTTAAGACTACGTTGTTTATTTATGACACTTCATACAACCTCATATTTTTATTAAAGACGGTTATACAAATTCATATAGCACCGGTTCCCTGGCAACAGAATGGCATTATGAAATGCAAGGAAGCGTGCAATTTCTCTGTGAATGCAAGTCATTTGCTTACTAAACTGAAGGTAACCCACTAAGTTCTTCATTTTTTTTCAAATTACACCTATTTTTGTAACAACTGCTGTAATGACCCATTGTTTGGCGTTACGTACTCTGCGCTAATGCTACGCGTTACTATTTGTTAGATTTTTATAAGTAAACCATGAACAAGTCGAGTGAAACTCATATTTTGTCGTTTTCGTGGAAAGATAGTTGAGAAAGATTAAGTAAAGGTTAAGGGCCTATGTCGAAAAATAATTGAAGCGAAATGAGCGTGTGATACCTAGCTAATATTACTGCCTGATGCGAGAGAAATAATGGGGTGGCGCGCGCGCCTGAAACGACGCAAGCTTAAAACAAACTTTATTTAATTGTGATTGTACTATTTATATTAG
Organism: Agonopterix alstromeriana; assembly: GCA_963924505.1. Lineage (NCBI taxonomy): Eukaryota > Metazoa > Arthropoda > Insecta > Lepidoptera > Depressariidae > Agonopterix > Agonopterix alstromeriana. Next base: position 3,143,210 of record OZ004663.1, on the reverse strand, counting down.
TTCATTTCTGCTCTAATCAAACTTTATAAAATATCAATCTCTTTTTTTAAAATTAAGTCTCGTGTTTCTATTATTCACCGTTTAGCAGTTCCAAGCGTTTATCTATAAAGACGGAGGCTACTTTGGCTTATTATTCTATAGAGAAAATATCTCTTAATCGTGTTTTGGCTCTAATCAAAACTTCAATTATATGTTCAATTTACACATATCCGCAAATCATACTCCTACTGTTAGTTCTTCATGAGATATGATGCTTTGAAGAATCCTATTTTCTTCACATAGCCTTTTAAATATTAATAGTTAGCCATAATTTGATACGAAAATATGGAGTATTGAATTGAATTGAAACCGATTTATTGTCACAGTACAAAAAGTTCTACAACATAATTCCATCTAAATATAAATGAATATAAGCTTAAATATTTATAAGTAAGTACTATAACAAAGGGACTAACGAAGGCTTCTGCTTTTGCTGGGAGTGGGAAGGATTACATTTCTCGAGCAAGTAGGTTATATCCTCACCTCTCGAACCTACACACGTCTCTTAAGGGGATATAATTCGGAGCGCGCTCCATACAAACGTACTATGGTGATATTTTCAATACCAACCAATTAAAGTTAATGAAATTTTGCTGAAACAATCTAGAAACTAATCTCTATGCTTGTATGGAGTCAGATTTTCGTTAAATTATACAGTTTCAATGCTAGGATTAATTTAAGATTTGTATGGAAATCTTTGAGGCACTATAACTTTAAAACTATACATTTTAACGAAAATCGGACTCTATACAAGCATAGAAATTTGTTTCTAGATTGATTCTGAAAAATTTCATTGAGTTTAATTGTTTAGTATTGAAAATTTCACCATAGTACGTTTGTATGGAGCGCGCTCCGAATTATATCCTGTTAATCATTAATAAGGGAATGAGGGATATTCGAAAGCCATTAAAAAGAAATAAATGCAATCAAATGTAAATGAAATCAATCAATCAATAAATATGGCAACGTGTGAACCGTTGCTAATAATCGTCAAGTGACGACATGTGCATGTATAATTAAAAATAAAATACATACTATAAAACAATTAAGAAAGTATTTATAAGTTTTAAACTACGATTAGAAGTTTAAAATTAATTTAATTTAATTGGACTCTTACAGTAAACCTTATGAGGTAGTGTCGAAGTGTAGTGGGTTGTGGTGAAGTTTAGTGTAGTGTAGTGTAGTGTAGTTTAGTGTAGTGTAGTGTTAGTAATTTAAAGTACATATATGTATATTATGTATGTATGCATTTTTTTTTCAATAGGCAGGAAAACATTGTGATGTGAATTTATTTTAACTAAGGCTAAACCTAGACCAACCAGGCAAGTTGAACGTAAAACTCCCCATTATTTATCCTCCCCAAATATTTTGTACGGTATACTAAAAATCTCATCAAATGTAGTCCGAGTTCCTATTTCATAGTAGGGGCTTAATTCACTACAACCTCGTACATATAGTTATCTGATCAAAGGCTTTACTGGAATAGCGACGTGAATGACAGAGATGGATAAATACAAACAAGCAATAGACAGAGAGAGACGTAAACATGTGGTTAGATGTAACAACGGATGCTGTAATTGGACTTGTTTTTTGTTTCAGGATCCACCTGCTGATTTTAAAAGTTTAACCTAACAAAAAGAAGCGTGGATAATGTTCCTTAGATCGTCTTGATGAGTTTCGTATTTTAAGGATAGAGGTAAAGAAAAAAGGTGTTTATGGTTTGAGGTTATTTTTTGCTTGTGCTTGTGTCTGTGCATTGCATTTCTTCCTCGCCGATTTACAATTTCTTGTTATGTTATACAAGAGTAACACCAATGAAATGAACGTATTTTTTGGTAACCGACTATCACTTTATGCACAATAGTAGGACGAAATACCTTGAAGGCATCTTTTATTTTTCATTTTTGGACTAGATTTATACAATTTACCGAAACCAAAGTCATACCTCAGTATCCATCAGTATGTATAGTTTATCTAGTGAAATCATAAATTGAATACACGTTGGAATTACTTTACTCGATAGAAAATTGTCACAAAGATGACTCTTGACTCTATCTATTTTTAAAAAATTTCTCGTTTTAGAAGAACTTAAATAAAATAGTTTCCGATTTTTTGTATTTATATTTACATATTCACCATTAGTTTATCTATGCTCCATTCAAAATAGCAACGAAATTGTAAGGCTATTTTGCATTACAGAAACAGAAATTTGAAACACTTCCTCTCAATTATTCTTAGAACAGTAGCATCCAAGATATGTCGTATAGTATATGTATCCAATAATTTAATTACATTTGGTAATCATAACTAGCCAAAAAGCTAAATAGGAATCGGATAATCTAGTCGTCCTTATTTGGAATGAAGTATAGTGAAATCATAAAATCGATTAAAAGTACTTTTGTTAATTCTTTTTAATCAAAAATATGGCACACGCACGCACTTTTCGGAGGGCAATCGTGGTTCTCATAGAAAATATTCGTCTGAATCGTAAATAGGTATTTTTGACTGGAAAATGATCGAATCGAAGAGTGATGTAGCCTTGAACCTATTGCACAAATGCAGGCTTGTCGAACCAAAATTTTGTTTAAACCGACCCTTTTCAATAAAATATTTGTATTTGATTGAAAAACTACATTAAAAACCGTTGAAATCGAAGAGTGATGTAACCTTGACCTTATTGCACAAATGCAGGCGGCCTGTCGAAGCACTGTTGGCTTGGAAACTAGGTCGAATGCACATTATTAATGCACTTAGATCTGCGAGCGAACTTGAGTGTGTGCCAACCTGAACCATCAACAATAATACTGTGGACGATAAAGGTTCCATGTCATATTGTTGATCAAATAAGAAAATTGATATCTCATACTCAATTCCAAATAGCAACGAAATATCAAGGCTATTTTGAATTACAGAAACAGAAATTTGAAACACTTACTCTCACTTATTCTTAGAACAGCTTTAGTAATCTCCAAGATATGTCGGATAGTATATGTTTCTGATAAATAAATTGTATTTGCTAATAAGAATTGGTCCGAAAGCTAAATAGGAAACGGAAAATCGTTTCGTCCTTATTTGGAATAAACTATAATCTGTAATTGATCTGTTTCTGACAATCCCGACATGGATTATGGTCGCGAGTAGGTAGGTCAGTAGGTATGTAATATGTCTTTTATATTTGACGATTACTGACTTATTTCTTTTACTCTTCTTTACTTCCATTTTCATTTCTTTTTATTTTTACGGCAGCTACGGGTTGCTGTTATTGGGATATTTTTGAGCGTATAAGTTGAGGGAACGATATCGTCGCTATGTCGCGAAAATCGCGGAAATTTTGCTGACGTCGCCTCGGTGCAATTGCGACGTTGTTCCGGTGCAATAATCGCTTGTGTAGTAGGGCTCTTAAGGAAACATTTGGATATGATTAACACAGGATCGGAAGTAATGGCATAATGGAAAGATCATAGTATACCTACAGAGTCCCTTTACATCTTTGTACCATTAGCAGTGGAAACGTCGGGTGTTTGGGGTTGTGAGGCCAAGACTTTTGTGCGAGAGCTGGGCAGGAGGCTTTTTGAGAGCGGGAACGATCCCCGCTCGGGTTCTTATCTGGTCCAAAGGATTTCTCTAGCCATTCAACGTGGTAATGCTGCTAGTGTGATGAGTTCCTTTGAGCCAGGTGGGTTCCGAGGGGCGGAGAGCATTTAAACCTGTTTTTGTTTTATTACTGACGAAGCGTGAGGTGGATTTTGGTTAGGTAAGTTGACGAAGCATGTTGCGGATCTCTATCTGTTTATTTAAGGTTTTGACGAAGCATGTTGCTGATTACCGGCTGTTGTATTATTATTGACGAAGCTTGTGCTGACTACTTATTTTGTGTAGACATAGGTAATTTTTTCATAATATTAAATAATCTCTTGTATATATTTACCTACAGGCTTATGATAAATAAATATCTTGAACATTGTCACGCAAATTATCTAGTCACATTTAAAGTACCAGAATCTAGCCTGGACTTGTATTATGATGACTAGACAATGATATATAATACACATATAGATACAAACATCCATGACTCGGGTACAAATATTCATATTCATCATACAGATATTTGTTCCTGACGGGATTCGAACCCGCGACCCTCGGCACAGCAGGCAGGGTCACTACAGACTGTGCTATCGGGCCGTCGATGATCAAGATTATGATAAGTTTTGTTATTATTCATTCATGAAGCATTTACATTTTTTGTCAATTATTCACAGGCTTTGCAGAATTTGTCAGCTAGCCTTGCTCATTTACATCTGTAACTTTGAAGACGCTTTCTCAAGATCCTTTCTATGTCCTTAACCGTGAAAATATCAGCCCGAAGAATACACAGAAAAAATATTTTATATCTTCATTTCTCCCTGCAGTTTGGGAACGGAAGGCGAAATCACGTAGACAAGTTTTACCTGCGCTGGAATGAAAAGTTTATTTAAACTCAGAAGCTCGAGTAAATCAAAGTAATGCAAAGCTTGAGCTAATGCAAACCCAGCAGGGTTCAGGGACCGCCAGTGACCTACACCGGTCTATCCAGTCTAGTACCTACTCTGGATAAACCACCCGACAGCCAGCCACTTACCAGGGATGCACTTGGCCTACACCAAGTTTATTACAGTTTCGAACTCCCAAATAACTTCAAACAGCCAAATTTTTATCTACACTGTAGGTAATAAAAAGACCAAAACCGAAAATCTGCTGTCCCATACATTTTGCTCGAGAAGGTTTGCAGTTTCATATGGAACAGCAGATTTTTTTTTCGCGATTTCGTTGTTGGTGCCATAGAGAAAGCTTTTCAGTTTGATAGTCTAATCATCGTCCTAAAAAACTGTCAGCATATTAAATTGAACCTGATACATCGATCAGTTGTTACATAGATGATAGATAATAATTACAGGACAGAGGACATTTGACGAACCACTGCGATTTGGAAGAGACACGTATTGGAGGAACCGACGCCTAGCAAATCATTCATGGGAAGCATTTAGTGTTTTCCTGTTTGCAATAGAACCTTATTTGATATGCGATGCGGTTTCCCGTCCCCGCCCTCTCTAATTTAAAGCGTTGGTACTTACCTACGAGAAACATAATATATACCTATTAAATAAATTTTTGTTTACAATTTCCATTTGCCATAGCCTTTGACTAATTATTATAAGGACTAGCCTTGCGGTAGCATTTCCCCTCTGCCACGGTATAAGCACAATTGATCTTGTGCATTTACATTCAATTTTACACCTTATCACTAAACGAGACAGCCTATAATTGCGAAATAATAACTTCGAACTTAGAACGTTTGGGCACACACGAGACTACTTTTCATGATTTTTAACATTCCAAATTAGAATCTAAAGTTATGGGGAATAAAATCCATAGTTGCGGATTTCATGTTACCTCGCCCCCCGCAAAAAGTGGCAGAAATGTTTGTTAGTAGAATTACACGCGTAACCAGTCCAAGGCCATAGCAGTGACAATGCAAGAGCGGCACTTAACACAAATCAAACCTAATACTTCCATATAACATTAAGACACATACATAGGAATCCGTAATAAACACACCGTAAACTTACGTCCATAATCCCTTTTCGGGTGGTCAGAGAGGTCGTCCACTACCTTGTTAAGCGTGCAGCTGGAGCTAGACATTCGAATATTTAAAGTTTCAGGATGGAATGACGAGTCAAGAGGTGATAGTCTTTTGTCGAGAAAAACAACTGCATTGACTTCCTAATCTTCTTACGGTCCAAGTTTCCTAACGTCCTTTGTAACGGACCTTAGTCCAGTCCTGTTTCAAATACTCGACCCCAGCTACATATTTACCACAGTAGAGTACATTTAGCTATTAACTCGTACTTAGCAATGCAATCTATTCAGTTTGCAATATTGAATTATGTACCTACTATTTGTGAAATTTCATTTCCTAAAATCCTTAAAAGATTCATTGAATCAAATTAAATGAGGTAGGCAGAGACTAAGACCTCTACTTTGACCGAATTAATATACCTTGTTATACATTTTCGAAGATCATTCTCATTTTAGTCTAGATAGGTTCCTCGGAATGAAAATGTTTTGCAAATATAATTCTAAATCCAAGGTTTTGGATATATTTCAGGCAGATCTTTGGAACTATTGGCATGTAGACGGTAGTTAAAAACTATGTGCTCATTGCTTGTTTTTGTAGGCATTTTCGAATTGCTTGTAAAATAACATACTAATCCACATATCAGTATGTACTTACGTGTTACGTTTTGCAACACTTAATAGCATATATTAGTCACTAAACAAACACCTATAGATAGATACCCACTTAACCTATACAAATACGAAACATAAATAAAGATAAGAATTTAATAACAACATTTCAATTTAATTTAATTAACAGTGACAGATTGTTTCTCCCTCCTTTACATTTTGCATTGTTTACTTGTCTTAAGGTAGGTATAAATTATACCTATTATTATACCTATAATTATACCTTAAGATATTTATCAATAAAAGTAACATACATAAACTCACGACCACAATCCCATTGCTGGGTGGTCAGAAACCATAGCATGGATGTTAATCAGGAATTTACAAGTGTCAAATTTTGCAGTGTTCATTGACTAAACATTGTATTGTCATGTATCAAAAATAAAATAATGTGAAATGTGCTTGTGAGCTTTATTTATTTATTTGATCTCCTGTAATGACTAGGTAACTTTAAAAAAAAAACGAATAGTAACAATTTTACTATGAATAACTATACTTCATTCCAAATAAGGACAAAAAAAAATTTCGGTTCCTATTTAGCTTTCTGGGCAATTCTGATTGGCAAATATACTTTATTTATCTGAAAGATATACTATACGACATATCTTGGACGGTACTACAGCTCTTCTAAGATTAAGTGAGAGTGTTTCAAATCTCTGTTTCTATAATTCAAAATAGCCTTAAAATTTCGTTGCTATTTGGAATGGAGTATAGGTAACTATTAAATACTACACATAATACTTAAGTGTGCTTAAATTTCAGTAAAAAGTTAGTCAAAAATTTCAGTAGTAGTAAGTCATAGCTTCTAGGATTTCAGTACAGGGTAAACGCAACCTTCTGTACATCAAGAAGAATAGGCCATACTTCACTGTGCTGGCTCGTTCGTTGTATGCTAAAGGCAAACTTTTTATCATTTTGCTATCAGAGTATTTCAAAGCTATCTTGAGGCCTTTGACTTAGCTAATTAATTTGGTAGGTACAAACTCTTCTATGGGTTGTGAGGAATAGGCAGAACAACGACCCTTCAGGTAGTGGTGGTATCATTGATATTATATCACTTATATACAGGGTGTAAGTGACAGCCAAGCAAATTCTGAAACGGTGAACTCAACCACCAAAAAAAATCAGCTGTCCCATACATTTGAGTTGGGTAGGTACAGCCAGATTCCTGAGGTAGGCTCTATAGTGAAAGTTGTTCAGTTTGATGGTCTGAGTTCACCGTTTCAGTATTTGCTAGGCTGTCACTTAGACCCTATATAATCATCGAACCCTGATTAGATTACCTATTTTTGATGCAGATAGTACTCAACAAAGTTAAATTTGCCAGTAGCATTTCAAGGCACCTTCTTATTCCTAGTTTGAACAGTACATTTCCTTACAAATTAATTAATCTATTAAATTATGGTCATTTAGGTAGACAAGTCTTAACTTTACTGAAATCTTTTAGGGTCAACGCACACATAGCGGAGAACTGTTCAACCAGTTTACATTAATTGATAATTTTGTGTGGGTATTCTAGTGCATTCATGTTAATTGTGTTTTAATTAATAAATTACTTAGATAGGAACCCTATGTTTCTAAAATGTTGATACTTGAGTGACTTTGGAAGGAGCATGTTATCTATAGGACTATTTCCTTATAACTATTTATTTTCTTCATATTGATTACTCTGGTCAATATTTAGGAATGGTTAAATGCTTCCTCCATCATGTCAGAAATAAGGCCGTTGAATAATCCAAACCACGCATCATACCTAATTCCTGATCCAAACCCTAGAAATCACCAAAGTTTGGTATCCTTGATTCATGTGTTGAATCAAGATATATTGTTACCCGGAAACCGCGTCAATACATAAAACAAAATATCTTACGTGTTGCACTATTGTTCTCGCGTTAATAAAATACAAATGATTCAAATTATAACTAGGTAATGCTCACCTTAAACTCGCAGCCGTTGCTTGGGCACTTTATTACACAAAACAGGGGAATATAATTATGAAAAACTTCACAGATTGTTGACGACACTCACTTATATTGTATTCAAATTGTTTTAATTGTATTTCACACAAAGAAACGACGAAAACTAGACAAAAACAGATGATTTCCCGAACTGTTTTCCTTCCCTTCCGTTGTTACAATTTGTTGACATGAAGATGAAACGTCTTATTTTGACAGCGAACAAATTGCGATTACTTGTGGCTTACTTCACGATGTTTCTCAATCGGTAAAACAGTTTTAAGCTCTTGTTAATTAACAACAGATGGCGTTGTGCAAATCTTTCAGCTCTTGCTACTCGACAACAGATGGCGTCGTTTGCCATCTTTGAGCGCCATCTATCAGTTATTACAATTATTGTTTGAGAGTTGGAAAGCACATAGTTCTAGTAATTTTTCTACTCGCCAGCAGATGGCGTTGTTTTGAGTTTTTGGCAGCCTCTGGCGAGTGATAAAACTACTAAAAAAACATTACCACTTCCAATTATACGTTTTTTTCTTTTTGCCGATTTTATGCTAGGTACTCACGGGTTTATTTTGGCATTGAAATTCTTTCATTCTTAAAATTACAGCAATGCATCGTATTAGGCACCTACCTACCTACTCTAAAAATATCGAATCTAGTCTATCCAGGGTCAAAAGTGCGATTTTTGAAACTCACGTTGAACTCAGTAGTCAAAATTACTATGGAGATATGCATCTTTCTACTGCTGATTTGACTATCAAAAATCGCACTCCTGAAGTATGATTTTTGAAAGTCAAATCATATCTCCATAGTAATATTGACATTTTCAACTGCTGAGTTTCAAAAATTGTTTTCATTTGGCGATTCACAATGGTGTGCTAGCACGAACATTAATGTTTGGCAGTGAATTTGGGGAATGGCAGATGAAAGCATTGTTTATCTAGAATTTAATGTTGTTAAAATGAAATGCGCTCACTGCTGCTGCGGTGCCAAATCTATAGTACCGTGTGATTATGATTTTGGGGAGATTTTGAATGTGATTGAGAAAGATGTTATTTGAAAGAAGATGTAGCGACCAAGATTGAAAAAGGCTTGTTCAAGTGGTTTTGCCATGTGGAAAGAAAGAATAAGCGAAAGTTGGTTCACTGATGTTTACAAGGCAATTGAATGGAATAGTCGGAAGGGGCCGCCCTAGGTGCACGTGTGTCTGTAGCGATCTATTGTCTCTGCCTACCACAGTGGGACATAGGCGTGATCATCCGAATGAAAAATAAGGTATCCAGGTCCAAAATAAAGAAGATTGGACGTTGTGTAGTAGTAGTAGGTACTAACTATGCAGGGGTGTTAGAGGGTAGACAGTTGTATAACTTTAATGGGTGATTGTACTCTGTACCTATATTGTGAAAAGCGTGGGAATTTATCGTTTTCTAAGGGAGTGATGTATCTGTTACGCAGTACCTTTACTCTTTAGTAACCTGTGACCTGGTAAACATTTCTATAGCCAAGTAGAGAAAAAATAAAAAAATCTGCTGTCTCATACATTTGAGTCGAGACGGTACTGCAGTTTTGTATGAAAGAGCGATTTTTTTTCCCGCTTTCGATATTGGCTCCATAGTGAAAGTTGTTCAGTTTGATGGTCTATTCTGAAGCACCCCCTTAAGTATTACTGGGGTGTTTTGTTACATCCTGTAGATTCTACGGAGGCACTAAATTGTACAAAGAATACATTTTTCGATATTCTAATATCACACGGACGAAGCCGCGGGTAAAATCTAGTTCGATATTTTTTTTTATTTTCAAAAAGTTTCATGTTTTAGAACCAAACATTAAATTATCGAATAAATCGGTTTTTTGGTTTTTCGTTTTATTATTGTAGAATTTGGTTTTCGTTGCGCAGTGTAGTGTGGGCACTACCAACCTATAAACAATAGCTTACCTAGCTTATTTTCCCAAGTGAAAGTCTAAGGTAGGTAAAAATAGGTATTCCATGCCTTCGCATTCTCACCCACGAGGGTGTCATCGGAAAAAATTCAATACCCCAAATACCGGTAGCTTAGCAACGAAGTTATCCGTCCCAATTTATAGTTCTACAGTACCTACCTACGCGTCTTTACGCATATAACGTTATAAATCAAAGTTAAACGCATTTACGTGTTGTATGTGCCGTGTACGAGCCCAGTAACGAAGAGGTAAGTAGGATATTGTCGTTTCTCTCTAATTTCTATAGAATAGCTTCATATATTGGCTGTTTCTGCAGACAATGTTAACTTGGCTATAACGCAGGTTGGGGTAGATTGAATCGGACGGTGGGAAAGCACGACTGGAACTCATTTGTTTCTTTTTCGTAAAGAATGACAGGGATTCATATAAACGTGCCTGGTACACTGATAATAGTAAATAAAACTATGCTAGATGTATGTAAATAGTTATATGATAGGGCCCGTATGTAGCTGTCGTCATTTTTGATGTCTGTATTGTAACTATTGTTATAACAAAGTCTATAATGCAACAATGTTTTATAAGCTTATAAGATTCTAATGCCAGCTTGTACTAAACTTAGGCACATCTTAACTTATTTATTTATTTAGCGAATTACATAAGGCTCTAACAAAAAAGTGCATTGCACAAACCTTAATAGACACTCCTTAACACGCTATAATGATACCAAAGCTAAGTGATAACTAGGCTTAGGTCTGAGTCACTTTACAAAGATTAATCTCAGTTGAGTTAAGTGCAAACGGGGATAGCTCCTCTTGCCTCTACATAGGTCCTAATAGACCACAATCTTTCTTTCTACAATGCTTACATAATATCTCTCCACGAATTGTCGTGGATTTTATTGGGACTTACCTAGTAAACAGTCACGTAGGGAAATTAAATTAGAGCTTTTTTTTGGCAAAATTTAATTAAATACCTACTTACCTTTCAATAGTAGAGTTAATTTACTATTAGGTACATAACACATGTACCTTAGATATTCTGAACCAATGTGTGCAGGGACTGATTTCTTTCTCGATTTCAATATAAATAAATAAATATCTTGCATTGTCACACAAATTATCTAGTCACATTTAAGTATCAGAATCTAGCCAGGAGTACAATTTTTGAATCTCATTCGCTGAGCTCAGCAGTTGAAAATGTCAATATTACTATGGATACATATGCATCTTTCTACTGCTGATTTGACTTTCAAAAATCATAATTCAGGAGTGCGATTTTTGAAACTCATACGTTGAACTCAGCAGTTGAAAATGTCAAAGTTACTTTGGAGATATGCATCTTTTTACTGCTGATTTGACTTTCGTTGCATTTCTGAAGTATGATTTTTGAAAGTAAAATAAGCAGTAGAAAGATGCATATATCCATAGTAATATTGACATTTTCAACTGCCGAGTTCAACGAATGCGTTTCTAAAATCGCACTCCTGCCACCTGAAACATATCCCCCCATTTGCCACAGAATAAAAATCTTTGTAACTTTAAAAATCACATGCCAACTATTACCCTATATTTATTATTCTTATTTTGTACAGTTAAATCAATAAATAGCAACCTAGCTAAACCTAAGTTCTCACCACTAATACCTAGGCTTTAAACCCTATGTCTAGTAAATACATGATGCAGATAGATAGATATATATGAGCATGTGATATCGCGTGCTTTAAGTCTAATTTAGATGCCAATGCAAATAAGCATGCATGAGACCACATGCGAGCGGGCATAGACATCTATCTAATGGGGCTATAGACGTACGACGACGTATGGGTTTGATGGCATAGAATTTGCAAATGGGATTTCAGACAAAGTTTCATTGGAACAATAAATTGAACAAGAAGTAAAATCCTACATATTTGTACCTAGCCTACCTATGTTATGCTATATGCTGTTTCGAAATTGTTTTCCTTGATTTTGGACAAATGTCACACAAATTATCTAGTCACATTTGTTGTTGTTTTACGTTACAGCTTCTTAATCCATATAAGTACCTATAGGTACATGTGTAGAATATATTCAAGCTTTATTTAGATACTGTATCTATACGGCGAGAAACTCGTGTTTGAGTATTCTTTTTTTCATTGTTCTGTTGTCACAGCGAAAAACTACCTACAGTAATTTAAAAACATAGTAAATGACGAAAAAAAAACAATCTCTATTCCATTTTCTGTTCCCCACAAAGTTTTACTTCAACAAAATTTGCGAAATTAGTTTTACTTACTTACTTACAACAAAACTTTGTAAATAATCGATGTGCCTGCAGCTAAACTAACGGAACGGAACTCTGTTGTTCCAAAAACTCAGCAATTAAGGAATGTTAGTTAGCAAACATTAACGGTACGAGGCACCAGCACGTACTGACTTCAAATTATCTTGTCGATAATCTTACAACATTAAAAAGAGGTAGAAAAGCTAAAGTACCTAACTGTGGAAAATTTAAGATAGTGACGAAAGGTTTGAGTTCTGCAAGTGGTATATTTACCTGCCTAGCTACCTACCCAAGTCATCATCATTACCCTGTACTAGTCCACTGCTATCTTTGACTATTTATATGTGGACTGGTTACGCGTGTAATTCTACTAACAAACATTTCTGCCACTTTTTGCGGGGGACGAGGTAAAATGAAATCCGCAACTTTGGATTTTATTCCCCATAACTTTAGATTCTAATTTTGAATGTCAAAAATCATGAAAAGTAGTCTCGTGTGACGTGTGAGAAACGTTCTAAGTTCGAAGTTATTATTTCGCAATTATAGGCTGTCTCGTTTAGTGATAAGGTCTAAAATTTTATGTAAATGCACAAGATCAATTGTGCTTATACCGTGGCAGAGGGGAAATGCTACCGCAAGGCTAGTCCTTATAATAATTAGTCAAAGACTGCTATACATTAGCAGATATACATGTAAATAGACTGCACGATAGACTGTATAGGGTCCCTCTTTATATGCTGACACTTTTTTGAGGGAATGATCAAATCGTCAAAAGAACAACTTTCTCTATCGCACCACATCGAAATCGCGAAAGAAAAAATTTACTGGTCCATATAAAACTGCAATCCTAATAGACCTAAATGCACAGATTAATTAATAGCTAAATGTATGGGACAGCTGTTTTTTCTTCCGCATTTTCGATGTTGATCCCATGGAGAATCTTCTCTACAGCGACAACACGTTCCGACGCGGTGGTAGCTTAAAAAAAACATTAAGTGGGAGCTTAAAATTTACTATATCGAATAAATTATTTTGAGTTTGAGTTTGAAACCCACAAACCATTCCCTCAACAACTCAAAGACAATGCCAGCAGGACATTATTTTGCTGGTTGGGACCTCTCCCAGAACACGCCTAGCTTGCTCCAGTGCCTGTTGCATCCAGTCCCTTCCAGCACCTTTATGCAGATCGTCGCTAATATAGCAGAGGGTCGTCGTAAGTATGCCCAAATTTGGTCTTCAATGCAGAATCCATTTACTCCAACGATCATGTATGTTTCAATATGTGATTATTTTTCGTCTACATGTCCTAAAAGAAAGATAAATATTGGATAGGCTGCGGCCATAAAATAGCCAATTTCAGGCATAGTTAGTCGATCGATATTCGTAGTAGATACATAGGTTATTTTGCTGCATAATAATTCTGCTCAAAGCTTATCAGTTGCTCAGCTTCATACAAATTACAATTGATATTTTATTCAGTTTTAATTGTTTATAACAAATAATAGTAACATAATTTGGTCCTAGAAAACCTTTTATTTACGGACCTCGTCATTAGTCTCCTCTAACCTCTCCTGGGCTGGTTAGTCCACCATCCACGCCCAATGCGGAGTGGCGAACATCACATAATCAGAATCTTTTTATCGTCATGCAGGATTGCTCACGATATTTTCCTAAAACGAAGAGCCTGTTATGGTTACAAATTCTACGAAATAAAACATAAAATAAATGCCATTAGTAAGCAAAAATGTACAGAAAAGACTGTAGTAACAAAGACATTACAATTTACAACTTTAGTAAGCAAATTATGAGTAACAAAAAAGGCCATAAAAATTATTTCAGCACGACAGTAGCTTGCAGAACTCGTTACAAAAAAGCTTTACCAATAGTGCGCGAATTTTGTGAAGGTTATGCCCATTATAAATGGTTACGAAATGTTAACTGCAGGCTGCTTGGCTTTACATGGGATCTCATAACTTTTTAATGGTATAAGGACAGTGAGTCTGGGCTTAATTTTTTACATTAATGTTTTTGATGGGATTATTATTACTTATAACTTATACCTACTTACGACAACTGCACAGGTCACTATTGTATTGAAAAATCTACCTGAAAATGTAATCACTCAGTGCGATCTAGAGAATCCACTGACTTCCTAGGTAACCTACTCCACAGCCTACAAAATATTACCCTCTTTTTTTTCTTTGTATAGTATGTCAGAAAACAAGCAGATCAGCATGGCCGCCAGCGCCATAGCAATGCGAGGAGTCCGCCTCTTCCTGAGTGCCAGCAAGGCCGCCGCCGAGCGCAAGACGGAGGCTCCGCCGGTACCCAAGCCCCGGCCGAAGCCCAAGATAGTGGTGCCCACCAACAAACTGTCCCAGAAACAGCTGGACACCCTGCTGAAGATCACCAAGTTCAACAAGTTAGTGTTATAGATGTAAATTATTAGAAAGTCTCTGTGATCCCTTGAGAGATTTGTCGATGAAATGTGAGCGGAATAGTCGAGAGAGGACTTCATGTTCTTTGAAAAGGACAAGTGCGTGATTAAGTTTGTAGTGGACTGTAGTCTTTGCCTACCTCCTTTTACTGAGTAGTGCGAGTATAATTATTATGTATAATAATGATAAATGTGTGGTCCTTCTTAATCTTAATAAATGCTGACGGTTTTTAAAGGGATGATCAGACTATCAAACAGAAGCTTGGCAGCAGATTTTTTTTCCCGATTCCGTTGTAGATATCGTTAGAGAGAGTTGTTCAGTTTGATGGTCCGATCATCCCCTTAAAAAACCGTCAACAAATTAAGAGGGACCCTGTGTGTAAGATAACTTTGCAAGCCAAAGTTGCATTGTACCATTATTCTAGCACGCTATTCCAATGTGGGTTGGAAGAGGAACAGAAATGATTGAGCCAATAATGACGAGCTGAATGCTTTTTTCTCGTATTTTAAAACAAAGCCTGAAATAGTGTTATGGTATGGTTGTTAAGATGTTATTGCATCGACCAAAAAGATATCAACAAGAAATAGTGTTCCAGTCGGAGTTAAGCCATACGGTGCTATCGATGGTAAAAATAATAAGGTCGGGAATACACCGAATAAAAACCTGAGAAAAAATAAAGAGAATGGTTGTAAGTAACTCACTTTTTATGATATTGTAAAATAAGGTATCCCAAGCCCAAAAGGGGTTGCGTCAAGCAGGCTGGCCTTAATTATGCCGATCCAAATATACAACGTGTTAATGAATAAGCGCAAAACCTCATACACCCCAACTGAAATTCATTATTTTGATAGTTAAAATTTAAAGTTATTCGCAATTTAAGTTTTCAGGCAAAAATGATTTTTTATCATTCCAGCAATTAATGAATGCACTAGCGTGCTCGTGGATACATTTTAAGAATCTTGTTTTGATAGTAAGTAGGGTGAGTGTGCCCGTGCGGTGGGTTGAGATCGAGTTCAGTAAATTTAAAATTTTACAAACAAATTATTTAATATTTTGAAAATAATTACCTATGTTGAAAACATGATAATTCGATTCTGCTCTCGATTCAAAACAAACTACTTTCTAGTTTTGCGTTAATTAATTAACACGTTGTAAACAGGACAGGAGAATGATAATTAAGATCAAAAGCATACATTTTTGTTATAGATTTTCTTTCCCAAAGATAATTATTATAACACTTTATTGTACAGACAGAAACATTGATACAAACAATAGAAAATACATGTACAAAGAGCGAGCTTATCTCTTAAGAGATAATTATGCAGATTTCACTAAAAATCTTCCGTACGTTATATTTTTGAACTTTCCCAGCTCACGAATAAATCTCGGCTATATTTTCGACGCTTTCTCTCCTCAGTGGAGTCTCACCCTACCATGCATACTATGCCTTCAAAAGAGCAACCCTCTCGCCACAACCCCAGCACAACAGTGAGCGTGTAACCTTTAGCCCGTGCGGCACACTGGGCGGCCGGGCGGGAGCGGCCGGTATCGATATGCCTAATAAAAAGCTCAAGGAAAAAGCGCTCGAAGCTTTGTTTAAAAGTACACATTTCAGCAAGTGAGTTTAGGGGTTTCTTTAGATTTTAAACGGCTATTTAAACACTAAAGTTAAAACTTTTAACAGGTTCTCAAACGATTAGAGAACGCATGTTCGTTTCAAGTTTTTCTTTAGAATTTCAGAAATTCCATTCATCTAAACTTTTTTTTAAATATAAAAACGTCGCCAATTTTACCCAAACCCTTTTTACTTTAGGTAAAATACCGAACGTAAAACTATAAAAATATTTAAAAACAGCAAATTCCAAGTAATCTTTTACGATTTAAAAAACATCCTCAAATTGTTCGTATTTGTTTTTTCGTTGAACACCTTGCATGCGGTACATGTCTCAGTTTGTAAACTTTCTCTGTATCATGGGTCTGCTGGAAGAAATATCTTCAGAGATAAGCTCGCCCTTTGTACTTCAAATGTATTCATCTTTATTTCCGTGTTTACAATAAAGTGTTAAAATAAATAAATGTAGGTATGTCCTAAATATAGAGTAGGTATGTAAGGAACTAAGGACATAAAAGATTTTTATCGAATAGCCTCTGCGTATGAATTAATTTCAAGTTATAAATAGATTTCTTATATCCTCGTAACGCCCAGATGCTTTTTAAAAGGTCTTCAGCTCCATTGTGATACTTGCCCAAGATGAAATCCAATTTCATGCAGTAGACGCCCAACCACCTTTTAAAAGGCACTCGATTTGAATGTGTCATAAGATATTAAATAGTGTGCTATATGATATGCGCATTAAGACACATTTTCTAAAAATTTACCTTCTGGGCCGGTACCATGTAAAGACAAACGGACAGTAAGCTAATGTTTTATCAAAAAAGTCTGGGCGTTACGAGGAAATAGAATTTTTATGGAATAACCTCTGCGTATGAATTAATTTCAAGTGATAAATAGAAAACCTTGGTACTTAATTCAGAACTGTGGGTACCTTGGTACTTATAATTCGTTTCCTGAATCTGTAAAAAATCGTAAAAGCGTTCAATGACCTGGCAAGTACACGACCTCGTTTTGTCCGTTTTGTTTTTGTAGTGTAAAATCTGAAATCGGGTGAAGTCACCATGATATATTTTGTACCTACCTACATAGGTAGATACAAAATATATCCCAGTACCCAGAGATATCTATTACAAACCACATACACATATATACATAAGCTCACGCCATTGTCCCATGGGGGTAGGCAGAGACCACGGACCGCCACACGCTACGACTCTGACACACCTCTTTAGCCTTATTCACATTCATACATCTTTTCATGCACTTCCGTCGATTGAGGGTGCTACGCACTTGTCCTTTTCGGAAAAGATCATTGATTTGATCATGGTATGTTTTCCTCGGACGGCCTCTCCCAACACTTCCGCTCACCTATGCTTGGTATATTTCATTCGTAAGTCTTCTTACATTCATTCTGTCTACGTGACCGAACCATCTAAGCACAAACCAGTGTTTCAAATAATAAAGATGTAAACAAACAGACGGACAAATTGTCGTATTGATTTTAATAGTAATAAAAAGGAAAACAAGGGATAGAGAACTAGACAGAGTTATTTAGCACAAACAATGAAACAAACTGATTCGTGTCAAGATAAGGAAGTGAAGCCATTTGCAGAAAGAGTACAATAATTGGCTAATACATCACTGACATGAGCGTAGCTCTTAAGTGATGCTGATGATGACGTAGGTATATTAATGAAGATTACTGGTTTTTAGTAGCGTCTCAGACATGGATCTCTTTACAGGAATGAGTTAGAAGCGCTGTACACGATGTACCGGAAGCTGGTGACTGCTGCCCAGGCCGCGGCGCCGACGTCAGCCATCGGTCAACCGCCCGCTAAGATTGATGTAAGATTATTATCTATCTACCTATCTAATTTATATCTATCTTCTATCCAACATCTAACTATATACAACGTGTTAATGAATAAGCGCAAAACCTCATACACCCCAACTGATTTATAACAAAATAATTAGAATGAAACAATAATTTCATTATTTTGATAGTTAAATTTTAAAGTTATTCGCATTTTAAGTTTTGAGGCAAAAATGATTTGGTATCATTTCAGCAATGAATGAAAGCGCTAGCGTGCTCATGGATACATTTTAAGAATCTTGTTTTGGTAGTAAGTGAGTGGTGAGTGTGCCCGTGAGGTGGGTTGAGATCAGGTTAAGAAATTTTTTAATTTCACAAAAAAATTATTTAATATTTTGAAAAAAATTACCTATGTTGAAAACATGATAATTCGATTCTGCTCTCGAGTCTAAACAAACTACTTTCTAGTTTTGCGTTAATTCATTAACACGTTGATGTAGAGTTGCGATAAGGATTTTGCGAAAATCAACCTCTAATGGGTGCTGCGGGCTTTTGAAGTTTTCCAAAATCCACGCGGACGAAGTCGCGCGCAAAAACTAAGCATATGCTCACGACTATATTCCCCGTCATTCCAAGTCAGAGATATTCTGAAACCTCAGAACATCCACGTTTCACCAGTAGTACCGAAACTCTGTCCAGTGTGACGGGGGGTGAGCCCGTGGCCACTTATAATGGACAGTGGGTACAATACATGCCTCGAAATTGAAGCATACGGGTTTCCTCACGATGTTTTCCTTCACGGAAAAGCCAGTGGTGTTACAAATCGTACATAAATTCCGAAAAACTCATTGGTACGAGTCGGTCTGAACGGGGAACTAGTTTCTACAAACTAGCATGCATAAATAAATTATATTAATAAAGTCAAAATTTTCTCATAAATTGAAAATATTATAAATAAGATAACAATGTGACTTTTCGTATAATATAGGTATGGTTTTTGGTTTTTTATGTTTTTTTTTATGGGTTTGTATCGTAATCTTTTTTTTTAAATTTCTTTAAGTACAGACACACTTCTTTTACATTTTTATAATAGTTAAGATTAGATAAAATCATTCCATTTTTGGATGGATGGATTTCCACTTTGAGCGGGCCTTTTTAATTTGCTTTCTTTGGATTCATACACCTTGTCACACATCATCATACATTTTGCAGAAGATAGCATGTTACCTATAAAAACCAAATGAATACAAAAATTCAACTGTTTAGGTCATTTTCTACTGCTGATTTAAACGTGTGACTTGAAAATATCGTAGTATCAGAGTGCAATCACCCTTTAAAGTAATGCAAGTGTCTACACTAACACCCTGTATACCTATAAATACGTGTTGTCACAAAGCACGTATGACATTCGTAAACAAAACTTTTGGATTCTTTTTTTAGCCTCATAAACATCATTGTATGGAAGGTAATAGACTAGAGGTGGGACGAGTTTTGTGACAACGCTGTTTCGAATAATATGTAATCTGCTAACAGATTCTAGATTTTGAATTACATCTTGAAGTAAAAATTTTAATTTGTAGTTTAAAGGCATTTTATAACTGTTTAAATAATGTTGTCAAATTGATATAAGTTTCTCTTCCCATAAGAAGTAAATAGGTATGGTGTTAATAGTAGTATGGAACTCATACGGGTCGGCTATTTTTAGGGTTTCGTACCCAAACGATACCACCCATCCATTACGGTACGAAGCCCTAAAAATTATTACTAAGCCTACGCTGTCCGTCCATCCTTCCCAACTTTAAGGCCTGTCACATAATAATAAATATCTTGGACATTCTCACACAAATTATCTATTCACATTTAAAGTACCAGAATCTAGCCTGGAATGGTATTATGATGACTAGACAACGATATATAATACATATACAGATACAAACTCGGGTACAAATATTAATATTCATCGTACAAACATTTGTCCCTTACGGGATTCGAACCCGGGACCCTCTGCGCAGCAGGCAGGATCACTACCGACTGTGCTATCGGGCCGGCAGAATACGGACACATACGGAATTCCGAATCAGGATTACGATTTCGTATGTATTTTCCCATTCCACAATTCCGTTCGGTATCAAATCATATATACAAAATCATAGAGTTTTTTTATTTGCTAACAAATAATAAAAAAAAAACAAAAATTAAAGAAGGAACTGGTGTCCCAATACAAGAAACGTGTCTTTTTTAGTTTTTGGGGTCCCTCCTCGGTGCGCTAATCCGACTCGCACTTGGTAGGTTATTGTTTATTATCTACTGTCTTGTGGAATTCAGTGATCGAATCAACGAATTATCCGAACGAATAGCTTCATCCCACCTCTACCAACCTAGATGTCGAAGCACGCAATTCTCGAATCGTTCTAAAAAATTGTTTTTCGTTTTCATGATATCACGTAGTGTATTTTGACGTTACGATATTACCAATAAGTTGGTAATAAGGTAGTTTATTTGTATGGAGATTGGAAAAAGTTGGATAAGCCGTTCCAGGCTGTCATTATAGTAACTTGTATAGTTTCCGCTGTTTTCAAATTGTCGGAGAGTCGTAAAATTACCTCGCCTGCATAGTTAAAGTAAACTAGGTTTTGCTGGGTGATTTATTTGATATAAAGGCTTAATTTAGGAGTTCTAGACTCGAGATACTTTTTTCTTCTAGTCTAAAGTTTGAAAATTGCCGTGTGGTTCCGGCTTAAAATGGACCACCCCATTTCTTCCCGTGGATGTCGTAAGAGGCGACTAAGGTTTCTTGTGGGCGAGAGTCATTTCATCGTGAAGCCTTCACTATGCTAAAAGTAATCGCTGCTACAACTTCACGCTTATAAAAGTGGTTGGTAGTTGTAGCAAAGATTCTGACCACCACGAAAGGGATTATGGTCGAGAGGTAAATTTGGTTTTACGAAGGTATCCTTTATTTACACCTTTATTCTCCTAAGATTTTGATTTACATAAAATGAGCTTACATTCACACCTGCTGAATGCTGCTGGCCTGAGCACATACTTCCACCGTCCTATTTAACTGTCACATTCATATTAATTCATATTTATTTATTTATACTACAAATACAAATACATTATCTTTACAGGTATAATCCCAAATTGATAATATAAAGCATAAGTATATGCTCACGACTATATTCCCCGAGGACACTCACTGAAGAGGTCACTGGACAGAGTTTCGGTACTACTAGTGAAACGTGGATGTTCTGAGGTTTCAGAATATCTCTGAATACCCCCTCGGGGAATATAGTCGTGATAACATAATAACTTATTAATTAACTTGCCTTACTTAAATAATCTAAAGCGGCCTCTGTGAACTTTGTCAATGAACAATGGAATATATCTACCTCTTTAGATATCGCGTTTAGTATTCTGAGTGCCGTGGTTAATGGAGCTTACTTTAATACATTCAAATCTGCTGTTCCATACAATTGAGTCGAGTTGTGTTTGCAGTGTTGTAAGGGACAGCTGTTTTTTTTCACGTTTTTGATATTGGTCCCATAAAGAAAGTTGTTCAGTTTGATGGTCTGATCATCCCCTTAAAATAGTTTCAGCTAATTTTGTTAGACCTTATCACAGCCTTCATCTTATCAAACTACATCTCGTATTTTTGCAGGGCATTGACCAGAACACATTCCGTGACGTCATGCACAACACCTTCGACCTTGTTACCGAGGAGGCGATCCTGGACCGTGTGTGGGTGACATGGGAGAGGGGGCCGGCAGGGGGCGAGGGGGCGCTGAAGTTCGAAGCTTGGGTCAAGGGCCTGAGCTCCCTTCTACGGGGCACCGACGAGGAGAGGAGAAAGCACTGCTTCGCTGTTTACGACCTGAACAGTGACGGCTTTATTACGAGGGACGAAATGTTTTTGCTTAAGTGAGTCATCAATAGTCATCATTCATCATCTCCCTGCCTTTATCCCGGTGTCGAGGCAATATGTCGTCTTCTTCCTTTCTTCTCTTTTAGCCATCATTTCAGCTTTCACAAAATCCATCCATCTTTTCTCTGGTCGTCCTCTTCATACAGCCATCCACATTCATATTTAACACTCTTCCTGTAAGTATCATCTACAAGAATTTTAGAGAAGGACTTAATTATGAAGTCCTTTGAACATGCCACCATTTCCATCATAAGAACGGATGTAAAACCCATCAATCACCAAGCTTGCCAGACGAATTAGCAATCGTGGTCGGGCAAATCAGGAATGTTTAGTACGTATTCATATAATTGACCAGCTATTACAGGGTAGCAGAGGATAGATCCAGGGGGCAGCTGCCCTCTCCTGATACCCCGTGGGTGCGCCCATGTTTAGTTTGAGGCTTATTTAATTAAAAACTAACAAAAAGGGTGCTTTTAACGAAGCTCACTCAAGCTCCATAAATGTAATAAAATAAATAAATCTTGGACATTGTCATTGCCATGCCGTGCTTTCTTCATACGATCAATTTAGGCGTTGACCATAATAGTGTTTCGATAATAAAATTATGATAGGATTATGATAAAGACAGCATGGGCACAGTATAAGAAAAGTAATGACACTATATAGCATGGCGATACAGCCGGCAAATTAAAATGACGACTGACCAACCTTCTATTTTTTTTGTTTTTTCACTTTATTTCAGGAACTCATTACTGAAGCAACCTGGCGACGAAGATCCAGATGAAGGAGTGAGAGACTTGGTGGAGCTGGTGCTTAGGAAACTGGATCTAGACAAGGATGGAAGAGTGTCCCCTGAAGATTACAGGTTTGCTCCTTTCGATCCTTTTTAGTGTTCAGAACCAAAGTTGGCAAAACTGGCCAGTTATTGGATCCATTGCCAACAATGCTAAGGCTCGATTGCAAAAAAATCAAAACCGCTTGTGTAGTGTATCCAGGGTGTAAAATTAAAGACATTACATATCGAACAAGGTGCTTGAGACCATAAAACTGAATAACTTTCACTATTGAGCTAACATAGAAATCGCGAAAAAAATCTGATTAATTGACGACTCGACTCAACTGTATGGAACAGGGATTTTTTCCGCGATTTTAAAGTTGGTCTCATAGTAAAAGTTGTTCAGTTTGATGGTCTGAAGCACCGCATAAACTATGTAATGCATCTAAAATGCCTAATGGGGTGCTTACACTCTGGTCTATTAACTCAATCTGGTTTGGTCTATCCAGCCATACCCGAGTACCATTAACCAACGAGCGACGCCCAGAAACAACCCTAGAATACGTGTTTTATTATATCAGAGCTTTATGGCTTGCAGAGAGGCAGTAGAACAGGAACCATTGCTCCTGGAAGCGTTTGGGCAATGTATGCCGTCCAAACGACACGCCGCTGCGTTCTTGAAGACCTTGAGCACCAAGTGATGGACATTATTTTCCTTCTCCAAGTTGTTAATTAAATGAGATCATCTTTAGTTTTTTAAGTATTAAGTTTGATAACTTCCATGACTTCAATGGCAATCCGTGGACTTTGAGTGCTAGATTCGAAATTTCAAACATTCTAATTCACATAATAAACATTGATTTTAGACTTTTATTTTATAGGATCTATAGGTACAATTAAAAAATATTTTATGATAATAGATTATTTAGTATCTTAATAATTGTAAAAAGTAAAAAATTATACCAGGTAGAATTAAGATTTTAATTGTGAGGAATAAGTATAAATGTTGAAAGTAATCGGAGCAATAAACGGTAAAGTCGCTTGTATTGATTTATTTGTAATTCAACCAGGAATGCGATTTTTGAATCTCATACTTTGAACTCACCAGTTGAAATTGTCAATATTACTACGGAGATGTTCATCTTTACTGTTAATTTGACTTTCAAAAATCGCACTCCTGAAGTATGATTTTTGAAAGTCAAATCAGCAGTAGAAATATGCATATCTCCATAGTAATATTGTCATTTACAACTGGTGAGTTCAAAGTATGAGTTTCAAAAATCGTACTCTTGATCCAGAATTCTAGAGAAAAAGTTTCGTTAAGTCTGATGTTTGTAAAAAGTAAAATTAGTTTTAAAAATAAACATTTAAGTTCTATTTACAGATGACAGACGCAAGCATATAATAGCACAAAAGAAAGGGTAAAAACGAATCTACATTCTACATACAACCGCATATTTTTTTTAGTTATGAACTTATAAATTAGAACTCGCTGCTCTACCTGGACTTGTTGACACTTTGTTGGGTCATTCTATACACCGTGGAATCGGGGTCGTTTTGAAGCCAGTACAGCTTCAGACCATCAAACTTTCATTATCATGGCACCAATATCGAAATGGCGGAAGACAAACAGCTTTTCCACAGCAGCTTTAAAACAGCTTCTCGACAAAAATTTATCAAATAGCAGATGGGACAATCGCTGAAATCGCAAAATCTTTTTGAATTGAAATTGAATTTGATACCTGACCATGATGCCCAAAATTAATCTCACGCCGATAAAAATCTAAGGTTCATAATGGGACTGTAAAAGATGCCGAAAATATACTTGAATACATAACAAATATGCTAAAAATGGCTAAAAGATTATTTTGATAAAATCTGCCATAGGTAGGTGTCAAGTTTAATGCGCTATTGCGTAGTCTCAGTTGACACCATCCAATAAAATTGTGGCAATTGTACAATGTAAACAGCCATACTAGGTGTTGCCATACACTTGAGTCTTGATCACCTTGTACCCAAGACACGCTGGTCCCAATTGTCATTTTGTAATCATATCCCAGAACATGAGTTTAATAGTGAAATGAAATCATTTTCCCAGTAGGTGGCAGGACCGTACGTATGCAGGATGTTACCGTTGGCGCGCTCCATACAAACGAAGTTTGGTTATATTTTCAATACTAAACAATTATAGTCAAATAAAACTATTCAAAAACAATGTAAAAACAAATCTCTATGATTGTAATGTATCAGATTTTCGTAAAAATATACAGTTTCAATGCTAGGATTAATTTGAGGCACTGTAACTTTAAAACAACACAAACACACACAGAAATTAAAAAAAAAATGTGTTGGATCTGTGTCCCCACGCAAGCCTTCCAAAGGTCCGTCAAACACCTTCCAGAGATACAATAATAATTCGATAATTTCATTGGTTTATATTTCTTTAAACGTGTGTGTTACGTTGTGCGATTTTTGAAACTCATTCGCTGAATTCAGCAGTTAAAAATGTCAAAATTACTATGGATATATGCATCTTTCTACAGCTGATTTGTCTTTCAAAAATTTTAGATTGTTTTACATTTCCAACTGCTGAGTTCAACGAATGAGTTTCAAAAATAGCACTCCTGGTCAGGTGTCCCGCAGTCGCACATCGGACGAGTGGGGCTAGATCAAAACACTATCTGAAAAGAGTCGCTAATTTAAAAAAATAAAATAGTAATTATAATGAATGTGTTAATCGTATTTGTGTCTAAAATGCCTGTTTAGGAGTTCCGAAGCCGAAAACGAGAGTTTAATAAATCGCACTCCAGATTTTAGAATTTAGCTAATAACTAAGTAACCTACCGCTCAATCTACAGTTTCAGAGGATTTTTTAATGTAACTATAAATTTTTTAAACAAGTCAGGTATTATTAAAAAAACAATTAAGCAAATCAAAAAATAAATTATTAATACATACAGTGTGTTTAATACATTATTTTTTGATTTACTTATTACTGTTAATTTTTTTTTTATTAGCGCCTTTTTCAGATTAATAGCAATAGCTTTGTAACGACCTACTGCGTGAATTTAACAATAGCCCACAAATTCTCAATGATGCTTGGTTTGGTCGATTAGCCCAGACGATACTATGGATATTGTTTTTCTTTTTCGGGCATGCCACACCACACATTCTCACCGTGACGAAGTCTAGACGCAAGTTTTATAGTACCAATTTACAAAACTGGTTAAGTGTACAAGTTTTTAAAATAATGGCCTAGTTCAGTGGCATACATTTTTCTTAAAGTCGATTTTTAAAATTTCGGTCATCCGAAGGGGTAGAAAATAATTGTCCAACTTGGGATTTTTTTCGTAAGTCATTCTTAAAAGTTAGTAACAAAAATGTTTTCTGGATACATTGGGAAACTATTCAGCAATTTTTTACAAACATCAGATCTTGGAAATAATTTCATTTGCAGGGACAGCGCTAAAAAGCTTGAAGTCCGGTAGACGAAATGAAAAAATCTCGAAAAAAAAGTATTTAAATTAGTTCTAGGTAATTAGATAAGCTATCTTCCCCTTAAAATTTGACCATTACGGGACACCCTGTATATCGCGCGCGGCACATACATAGCCATGGTACCAGCAATGAGTTTTTCGAACTTATGTACGTAATGCCGACTGCTTTCAAACGGTGAAGGAAAACATCGTGAGGAAACATTAATGCTAAAATTCTGCGTAGTGTAGTCCACCAAGCCGCATAGGGCACGTGTGGTGGACTGATGCCCAAACACCCTCCCTGGGATAGGCCCGTGCCCTTCAGTCGGTCACATAAAGGCTGGTGATGATGATGATAGATTTATTTAACACTTTTTTTCGGACGTGCGCCCGCCACACGTTCTCACCGCTGTAACTCCTGTAAACCAGGATCAACAGCGGCGACCATTCACAACACGAGACAACCGGGGGATGACTCTAATCGGTCTGTCTAATAATGTCTTGGAACCCGCAATGAATTCAATCAAAGAAGATAGGAGGAGTAGGAAAAACAATTCCATACATTGCAAACAGGAGACGGCAATAAGAAAAAAGCATGGATATTAGAGAGCTAAATCCAGAGATCATTTTATGATATACTAACCTTTTCAATTACAGCAAATAACTATATAGGGTCCTACTTAATATGCTGACACGTTTTTAAAGGGATGATCAGACCATCAAACTGAACAACTTTCTCTATGGCACCAATATCGAAATCGCGAAAAAAGAAACACTAATCTTCCATACAAAACTGCAAACCTACTTGAGCCAAATGTGTGGGACAGCAGATTTTTTTTTCGTGATTTCGATGTTGGTCCCATAGAGACAGTTGTTCAGTTTGACGGTCTGATCATCTTCTTAAAAAACTGTCAGCATATTAAGGTGGACCCTGTATAAGAATTTTAATGTTGCGCGAATGACCTTGAAGGTGAATGCAGTTAGCAAAGTATGTCGAATTCTGCTGGTTCGAAACCGATGGAGCTTTCTAGTACAAGGTCGGGTAGAATAGTGTCTGTGTCAATGTGTATGTGTAGTCGTGCTGCGGTGTATTGGTTAGTTTATTACTGTTTAACTGTGTATAAAGCGAACCCTAGACGCTCAATAAATATCCGGATCTGTATTAATCTTAGACCATTTAACTAGGGACCAGCCTCACGTTAGCATTCCCCTCTATGGGGAGGTACAAGATCAAAGGTTCAAACGCATTTACATACAGTTTTATACCTTATCACTAAACGAGACAGCTTATAATTGCGGAACAATAGCTTCAAACTAAAACTAGTTTCGTTTGCGGTTCACTCGAGACTATTTTTTATGATTTTAACAATCAAAATTATAATCTGTATGGAATAAAATCCAAAATTGCGGGTTTCATGCTACCTCGTCCCCGCAAAGTGACAGAAAAGTTTTTTGGTAGAATTAGACGCGTACGACCATAAGGTAGTAATGGATCACAATAAGTACAAATTTGTACCACTTTTAATAAATACCATTGCAAACAAAGTACTTCAGTTCCACCACTGAATAGGTCATATCGGATCCGCGGCGACCACGTCGACGACCACAGTGTTATCCACGATCAACTGGTCGAAATTTCTGCCGAAATACGCAGCCACTCGAGATACCTTATCACAACACTGTTAAAATTTGAAGGTGCTTGTGTTGTGGCATTGTTGAGCTGGAAAGTTCAGGTACTTACCATCAAATGTTACAGATTCTGTTAAAGGATTTTAGTTTTGGCTTTTCCTTGTTTGTAGCCTAAATAGTCTATTTGCAGATTTTAATCATTGCCAATATCAAACTTTAAGTTTCGTTTTTGTCTATTGACATATGTATATCTGAACCAGATTCACAATCAACGTTCGAAAAATGACAGAACCAAAAGAGATCATGGGTATGAGCTCCTTTTTGTTCTGGCTGACAGTAAACATGCCATGTTTATGAATCAAATACAACATATTAGTGCCAACCAACAGCGTGCATACTTAATTTGTGTGAGCCTTAGTTTTATATGAGACTGGGGGTCGGTTGTGGAAAAAATATTCAAACACAAGCCAATACTGTACAAGCGCGCTGCAGCAGCAAAAAGCAAGCACTCTCATAGTGGTCAGTGCACTGCAGTAGGCCGATGATCTGTTGTTGCCAAACTATATTACTTTTGCGTCACGTTTGTTTTGGTGACGAAATATACTTTTTAAAGGTCATCGGTTGATGCTTAGAGGACAATATGGTTGGTAGTTGGTACTATTCTGGTAAGCTCTCAGTTATGTGTGATGTGATGAGATATAGTCGCGTGACGGGACGTGTATCGCGCGCGGGTTAGGTGGCCACGTGGCTCCGTCATTTTATAGTTTTTGTAGGAAAATATCCTTGAGATCACAGAAATATCCTACAAGCACATTTGCTATTTAAACTACAAATTGGCGAAATCATCGACACCACGATGGAGCCTAAAATTTAAGATAGAATAGATGTGATAAAATGATAGTGAAAATTTTAATATCATGTTATCAACTTATCACATTTCCTGAACACGTGAACATCATATAAGCTAGGGTTTAAGTAAAATGTTTCTGGTTCATTCAGACCATCAAACTGAACAACTTTTATTGGAGCACACAGGAAATCGCAAAAAAAAATCTGCGGTTCCATAATACTAAAGTGCCTACTCGTGTCATGATTTTACGTTTAATTGAAAGAATAATCCAGGTTTTTCTACCATTTTATTAGTTTAATAAAATGGCAACACGGATAACGTGCTGTTTTCTCCGATAACGTGTTTTCCCCCACCAACGCGACTGCCAAGCTGTAGTTTGATTTTTGCTTGGCAGGAGAGGTCATTCTAAAACCAGCCTTCGAGGTGTTCACTTGCTAGGGCTAAGCTATGCCCATTTGTAAAAGTTAATTTGAAAAGTGTTAATTGATTTATGTAAAAAGTGTTTGGAACAATATAGTGATAATTCGACAAAGGAGCTGTAGTTTTATTACACTCGATTCAAATGTATATGAAACAGATGATTTTTTTTGCTTTCAGGTCTGCTCCCATAATAAAAGTTGTTCAGTTTGGTGGTCTAACCCACCCCAGAAACTATAGCTAAACATTTTATTATAACCCTGTATGAACATTATTTATTTATACAGGGTCCTTCTTGACACTTTTTAAGGGGATGATCAGACCAGGTACTCGCCACTAGACCTACACAGGGTCCTTCTTAATGCGGATTTTATTCGCGATTTCGTTGTTGGTCCCATAGAAAAAGTTGTTAATTTTGACGGTCTGATCATCCCCTTAAAAAAGTCTCACCGATCCCAGCTACCCAATCCGCCGCAAAATAAGATATAATACTTCTAGAGAATGAATGATTAATTATTCGACTTTGATTTGACTTTGACTCATAGTCCTAGTCATAGTGTAGTGTAGGTACATGTTGCGGTAGGTGGAAATCAGTATGCTCTCCATGCATGGGGGCATGACCCGTGAAACCAGTTGTTCATCGTAAACAAAGAAACCTTTGTTGAACCGCCACAAACAGCCGTAGCACAACACAGCTAAATGTATAACTGTCAATTACCTGTCAATTTGGTGTCACACTGTACCTATACTACATTTCATTCCAAATAAGGACGACAAGATTTTCCGATTCCTATTTAGTTTTCTGGCCAATTATGATTATCAAATGTAATTAATTTATTGGATAAATATACTATCCGACATATCTTGGACGGTACAAAAGCTGTTCTAAGAATAAGTAAAGAGTCGCGCTGCAATTCTGGCGGGGTACGGACGCTTGCGTATCGGCGCGTTGGGATTGCACGTGGCTCCACCATTTTGTGAACTCTTTTGTGTTTTAACCTTAAAACAATCACTTGAGATTATAACCTACTTACATTGGCAAAACTGCCACTCTAGACTTAATAAATACTACTGATCATTTTCCTTCATATACTATCCACATAACGAGACATTGGCTGAATTGTGATAACGCATCGGATGCCACTAAACAAAAATTGAATTGAATTGAATTGAATAAGTAAGAGTAAAGTGTTTGAAATCTCTGTTTCTGTAACGCAAAATAGCCTTAAAATTTCGTTATTTTTTGTTATAGTACCTACTGTAGATTTATAGAATCACACCAAGATTGACGATTGTATGTATTACAGGAGTGCGATTTTTGAAAGTCATTCGTTGAACTTAGCAGTTGAAAATGTCAAAATTACTATGGAGATAGGAACGCATCTTCTACTGCTGATTTGACTTTCAAAAATCGCACTCCTGAAGTATGATGTTTGAAAGTCAAATCAGCAGCAGAAGGATGGATATCTCCATAGTAATATTATCATTTTCACTACTACTACTACTGAGTTCAACGTATGACTTTCAAAAATCGCACTCTTTTTTTTTTATTTTGTCATTAAATACAAGATAATAATACATTTTCTGTGAAAATTTCACACTCCACTTCTCTTAAGTTAGAACAAACGGACGACAAAGTAGGCTTAGTAATAGGTACGGTCTCGCTTTCACCCTTTTGGGTACGTATACGGGACCCTAAAAACAGACTGTGAATGGTAAATACCTTGAATACCAGTGCATTTAAAGCAAAATGCAGTTAAAAGCACTCAAGGTGAAACCACAATTGTTTGGAGTTACCGGCAGTTCCGTTTCAAAAATAAAAAATAAAAAAGTTAAAAATCATTTAAAAAAAAGAGAATGTTCAAAAAGAACCCAAATTAAATACAATGTCAGCAGTAATGTAGTTAATTAAAGCTGAGAACTTTTTAAAATTATTTGGAGCCTTTTTCAACACTTCTGGATATTTGTTTGACTTAGTTAAACATTTATTCAAAGACTTAGCTTATTTGTCAGATGGTTTGACATAAATAATTGTGTATGAAAGATATGTCAAATGATCTGTCAAAAAAGCTTACAAGAATATGAATATATTTTGAGAGTCACGTTGCAGGTTCTGACCCGAGAACTTGTCTCGCGTGTTGTCCGCGCGTCGCGTCTTTGCCTGCCACGAGGCTCCGCATTCCATAATCTCTTCTTGTTCTTTCACAAAAACAATCCCTGAGATTGGGATAGATACTCCCACAAACTACTTGATATTGGCGGAAATGCGATGCTAACGCACAAGCAAAAAGTCCATTAATTATAAATAAAAAAAATATATTTTGAAGTGTTGAAGTATGCCCTTAACCTACTATTAAACTTTTCTTTGCCTACGCACAAGAAATGATTGAGAAGCATAGCATAAGCATAGCATGCATATGCTCACGACTATATTCCCCGAGGGGGTAGTCAGAGATATTCTGAAACCTCTGAATATCCACGTTTAACCAGTAGTACCGAAACTCTGTCCAGTGAGACGGGGGGTGAGCCCGTCGCCACTTATAATGGACAGTACAATACATGCTTCGAAATTGAAGCATGCAGGTTTCCTCACGATGTTTTCCTTTACGGAAAAGCCAGTGGTGTTACAAATCGTACATAAATTCCGAAAAATTCATTGGTACGAGTCGGCTTGGACGGGGATCGAACAGGCAAAGTTACTCGCCACTGGACCACCACAGTTTTTTTTTTATTGAGTAGGTACCTAAAACGTCAATTAGCGTAAAAATCATGTATAAATATTAGGTTACCTATTTACGTAGGCACTTGTAAAATGCTAAACAGCCGTGGCTATATTCTTTGTCCACAATAGGCATATACGCGGCAGTAACCACATACTCCTTTATAATTCTATACTTAAGGCGCAATAGTAGAACGAAATACCTTGGAGGCATCTTTTATTTTTCATTTTTCGACTTTATACAATTTACCGAAACCAAAGTCATACCTCAGTATTCTTGGATAGTTTATCTAGTGAAATCATAAATTGAATACACGATTGGAATTTCTTCAATCGATAGAAAATCGTTACAAAGATGACGTATTTTCATGTATTTGGAAAATTTAGTTTTTAAAGAATTTAAAATAGTTTAAGATTGTTGGTATATATTCACCATTAGTTTATCTAGTGAAATCATAAAAAAATCTATAAAAGTACCTACTTTTGTTAATTCTTTTAAATAAAAAATACGACACATGCACGCACTTTTCGAAGGGCTAGGCAATTGCGTTTCTCATAGAAAATATTCGTCTGAAGCTATAGCCCCTTAACATGGATTTTACAAGTTGATTCACACCGTAACAGTCACCGCTCACACATGTTGTTTTTATAATTTCTCATAAATTATGCATGTTTTAATAACAATAAAGGTGTGAGAGCTTTTTTGTTGTTATTAATAGTAATTAACAATACCCATGACATGAAGTTTCAACCATACAGCAGCCATAAAAAACTACTCAGAAATCAATGCAAACTGTATAAAATAATCATCATCATCATCAGCCCATCATCGTCCACTGCTGAACATAGGCCTCTCCCAAGGCGCGCCACAAAACTCTGTCCTCGGCCTTCCTCATCCAATCGGTCCCCGCTACTTTTTTTAGGTCGTCTGTCCATCGGGCAGCAGGGCGTCCCACACTAGCCCATTGCCACTTCAGCTTGCTAATTTTCTGAGCTATGTCAACCACTTTAGTTCTCTGACGTATCACTTCATTTCTGATGTGATCTCTCAGAGAAACACCGAGCATAGCTCTCTCCATAGCTCGCTGAGCGACCTTGAACTGATGAACTAGTCCTATCATCAGGGTCCAAGTTTCCGCACCATAGGTCATTACTGGCAGGACGCACTGATTGAACACCTTTGTTTTGAGGCATTGTGGTAGAGCCGAGGAAAATATTTGATATGCTGTATAAAATACGGACACATAAATAAGGTGGAGTCTTTGTGGAACTATCTGGTAATTGCCACTATCTATGGAGCACTTGCACTTATAATTTCAGATTCACGATTCAGTTCTTCTCTTCATACCAACACCTGCCTTCTACCTATAGATGACTGGATATGTGTCTATTGAGAGAAGAACTTAATCGTGATTCTTATGAGTCAGTGGCGTAGCGTGGTTTTCTGCCGCCCGGGGCAAAGACCACCCCCTAATCGTTACAAGAAGACCTAAAAAACGAGGGAGGAGCGAGGGTAGCGAGCTCGAAATTTTTTTGCACATCTAATCGAGTTGTGGTCAGAAATCTTTTGGTTAACTACGCTAAACATAATTATTATAATTATAATATTATGCTAAAATATAAACTTAGTGCGAGCGAAGCGAGCTCGACTTTTCTCCTCAACACGAATCGTTTAGAGCCAGAGCTTTTTACGTTCAAAATATGTGCAAAGTAATCTAAGTAAAAGCTATTGATTTAGCGAAGCAAGAAATGTTTAGCATCCCGCGTCTTAGATGATCAGAACTCTTTAGGATTATGTAGACACAGTAATTAAAACAGAAACTTGAGAGAGCGAAGCGAGCTCGATTTTTCTCCATAGATGCAATTACAAGACTCCACCTTACATAAAATCACGACCGTAATCCCTTTCGGTGCTGTCAGAAGCAACAACTTTCTGTGTAGGAATATAGTTGTAGCAATGCTCACGTTTAGCAATTTAAGTTTCAGGATGTAATGACGTGTCAAGTGGTGAGAGGTGGCTAGCCTTTCGCCCACATAAACACTGCACAAGAAACTTTAGTCCATTAGTCGCCTCGAAATTTAGATTTTATAGTTTTTATTTTCTGGATAAAGAGGGGATAAGACGACACCGGTAGTTAGAGTTTTAGACTTGTTATGCGTCGCAGAAAGGGTTTAAAAATAACTCGCAAAGGGTGCGTTAAGGACCTACGCGCTACGCGGGGGCTACGAGCACCGACGAGGCTATAATATAGGTCAAATTACTTAAAAAATACGTAAATGAAAAGTATTTTTTGCGGTCTAAATATTATTTTGATATTGTTGGGAGAACTTCCATCGGTTCCTATTTTCATTTAGATTTATTAAAGCAAAGAAAGAAAGTAACTACGACCCAGGAACGCACGGCCGCATTTTTTTTAGGTTCTTGTTCACCGATGTGGACCAATAAAAAAAAACGACTTGACAGCGTTTTGGATTTGATGCGTATGCGAATGTAACTGAAAAGTCATCGGCTGCAGCCATTTTCTACTCTTTTCCGTACCCAATGGCTGGAAACGGGACCCTTTTATTCAGCCTATGTCGTCCGTCCATCTGCCCGTCCGTCTGTTTGTCTGTCTGTCCTAACTATATAGGTACAACGTGAATTAACGCAAAACTAGAAAGTAGTTTGTTTAGAATCGAGAGCAGAATCTAATTATCATGGTTTCAACATAGGTCATTTTTTTCAAAATATTAAATATTTTGTTTGAAAAATTTACTGAACTCGATCTCAACCCACCGCTCGGGCACTCTCACCCTACTTACCACCAAAACAAGATTCTTAAAATGTATACATGAGCACGTAAGCGCTTTCATTAATTGCTAAAATGATAACAGATAGTTTTTGCCTCACCAATTAAATTGCGAATAACTTTAAATTTTAACTATCAAAATAATGAAATGATTGTTTCAATCTAATTATTAGTTATATTTAAGTCAGTTATATTTTATTGTTATTTCTTTAATTAAACATTCAATATCTAATTATTTTGTTATAAATTAGTTGGGGTGTATGAGGTTTTGCGCTTATTCATTAACACGTTGTATAGGGGTGTAACTTTTGAATCGTAATAGTTTCAATAGATAGATGAAACTTTCACATAATGTGAGTCATTATGTAAAATTAAGGAAGACATCATACAAGAAAATAGTTTTATCAACGTTGTTTCTTTTCGTTCTATCGTAAAAACGGTACATACATACATACAAGCTTCAAACTTGGTGTGATTATAGAGCAAACTCCACAGTATACCAACAAATACTAAAAACCTGCCAAGTGTGAGACGGTCTCCCGCTACAGGTCCCGGAGAAAAAAAACGTATGTTAATATGTTGTGTGGTGGCGTGGTACGGAACCCTCAGTGAGCGAGTAGCCCGACTCGCACTTGACCGGTTTTATGTAGTTTTGAAGTCAGTTTTAATTTTTACCTGACTGCCCCAGAAGGAGAGTTATTTTTTTTTTTAAATGTTTTTTTCTATATGAAAATCCCGTGCACCAATCTGTATCTATCGTCGTACGCGTCCAACGTCGTCGTCTGACAAATTTCTTATAGCATGGGGAGTCTAGACGGTCTAATACAATGTATGCACGGAGGGCCTTCCAGCGCGTGCGTTTGAATTTTTCTATAATAGTGCAGTAGAATTAAATTATCAATTTGCATAAATTGTGGTACTAATGATAATTTCCCCATCAATAGAGTTATGTATGGATATGATTACCTTTAATTCGCAACCGATTTGGAATTACGGAAAATGGTGAAAATTGGGAAAATCCTCAATTATTTAATAACTCCAAAACAAAAATTGTGGTACTAGTTGCGATTATACCATTTCTTTAGAGAACCAGTACCTACCTTCTCAGGAAATTTGGAGCAGTTGCGACATACGGAACATACCTAAACTTGTAAAACAGATTTTTCGTCTTTAACTCCTAGGCATAATTTGTGGTACTAGTTGCGAACTCTTTGGCAACTTGTATTAGCCTTCTACATTTAGTTTTAAGTTCGCAACCGGTTGCGACCTACGGAACCCTAAAAAAATTCTTTTTTCGAAATTCTACTTCGGGCAAAATTTGCGTAGTCTGTATTATTGCTTCTATCATATTTATAAGTCGAATTCTATCTACCTTGTGATCGCAACTTAAGAAAACATTACGGAACATTGTCTATTTCATAAATAAAAACCGCGGGTGTTGTGAGGGGAATGAGTGCGGCGCGCGGGGGCGGGTCGCAGCTTGTGCGTGTACGCGGGTGTTGTGAGACGTGCGGGAGGTAGAAGCTTTATTTTTACCCGACTTCGTGACGCAAAGGAGGGTAATGTGTTTATTGAATCTAATGATTTCTACTGATTTTCGTTCGATTTTTACTGGTTTTCGTTCGACTTACAAAAATTAACAAAAATTGCTCGTTGCGCCTTTGCGCTCGACTCAATTGACAACGTTACATTTTTACCACCTGTTTTTAATAAAAATATAAAAATAGGTTAAAAATAAGAAATATGTATTTTTCCGATTTTATTTTTGACCGATATTTCTATTTTTAATTTACTTTTTAAATTTCTGAAAAACATAGGATTTATGGCTAAGATACTTTGGCCGCAATAAAATTAAAAATAAAAACTGTCAAATACAATAGAAAAGCCAAGCAGGCAAAGGAATGAAATCTCATTCAACCTCTTATATTTTTCAGTATTTTTCAAATAACTCGAGAAATAATGGATAGAAAAATCTGATAATTTTGATATAAGCTTTGAATCATATTATCTCCAAATGGTTTTCTTATTTTGGTACCTTTCTTAAAATGAAATGTTGTCCATTGCGTATTAAGTATTTTCATGAAAAAGTTTACAAATTTGTTGTAACTATATCTAAAAGTTATGCGCAAGGTGGCGAAAAATGTTAAAAAAATATCAAAATCTCGAAAACTATCAAAATTTGATTTGAAAATTTAAAGTTATTCGCATTTAAAGTTTGAGGCAAAAACGATTTGTTATCATTTCAGCAATGAATGAAAGTGCTCATAGATACATTTTAAGAATCTTGTTTTGGTAGTAAGTCGGGTAAGGGTAGAGGTGGGCGCCGCGCCGGGTTACCCGTGCCGCCGCCGCCGCCGCTGCCGAGTTAAGGTGCCGGCGGCGCCGTTTGCCGAGGTTGCTGCTGGCGTACCGACTGCCGGCGCTAGTTGCCGGGCTAAATTGTACTTTACATGGGCTCTCCGCTGACGGCGCCAGTCGCTCATTTGGTTGCCAGCGCTGGTTATCTATGCCGGCGCTGGTTGCCAAGCTAGCTGCCGGCAGCCAAGTTGGCTGTGGGCGCTAGTTACATGCCTAAACTGGGCTGCAATCGCGGTAAATATTCGGCGATTGAAGCGTGACTGGACTACGTACGAACCATAACTTTGGACACATTTGGTATTGCTCATGGCAGCCGTTATAGCCGTTTTGACAGATCGCTCAGACGTTAAAAGCTGTCAGTTACATAGAGTTTAGCGCGATGCGAAATTCAGCACAGTTGAATAGTAATTGCATTGCAATGTGATTAGAACTGAAATTGGATAAGAATAGAACTTCGATGTTTTAACTTAGCGCAATCGGGCTCCAGTACTTTACATGTGCTACTCTCCGCTGACGACGCCAGTCGCTCATTTGGTTGCCGGCGCACACTGGTTATGAGAAAAAGTGGACTTAGGGATTTTGCACCTTTTTTGGCTACCATCCAGTTTATCATTTTCTGCAACGTTTGTATGACACACTTCTCTCAATGAAGCTATAGTTTCAAAGATATTAGAACTTAAATTATGTTTTTGTATGAAACGTAAACTACTTATTACATTTCAGAAAAATGGGTTTATTTGGGACGCTTCCCTCTTAAAGTAGTTTATAGACGGACTTTCCCAAAATCTACAATAAGAACCACATTCCAACTCGTCCCGATTCTCATGACATGGGGCGAAGAAACATACAACAATTAATGGCTCACAATTTCAATTTTAAATGATAAGTTTTATTATGCGGTGGTAATATCCTATGAACTACTGTCAAATAGTGATAATCAATAATTACGTTCCTACCTGTTTACAAATCGCGAAAAAAACTCACGTTTCATATGATGTTAGTTCCATACTAAATTTGTTCAGTTTGATGGTCTGAAGCACCCTGTTCGATATTGTAACGCATTTAATTTAACACCCTGTATAGACTGAAGTTGATGTTTCAGTGCTGTAGGATGATGCTGATTTGTAAACAGGTAGGTCCATCATTGTTGATTCTCACTATTTTACAGTATGTATTTCATAAGATAATTACCACCACATGCGAAAACTTATCATTTAAAATTGAAATTGTGACACATTAATTGTTGTATGTTTCTTCGCCCCATATCATGAGAATTGGGACGAGTTGGGATTTAGTTTTTATTGGGATAGATTCTGGAAAAGTTCGTCTATAAACTACTTTAAGAGGGAGGCAGCCCAATTGAATCAATTTTTCTGAAATGTAATAAATAGTTAACGTTCAATACAAAAAATTCTTATAAATTATAATATCTTTGAAACTGTAGCTTTTTTGAAACGTGTGTCATACAAACGTTGTAGGAAATAATAACCTGCATAGGATGCCAGCCAAAAAAGGTTAAAAATCCCTTAGTCCACTTTATACCCATTTGAAACCAGTGTGCGACGCTGGTTATCCATATGGCCAGCTTGCCAAGCTAGCTGCCGGCAGCGCCCCGGTTGCCAAGAAAGGTGCCGGCAGCGCCGGTTGCCGAGATACTTGCCGGCGCCAACAGAAAAGTTCGCTCCCGGCGCTATAGATACAGACCTTAACTACTTTACTAGGGCTACTCTTCGCTGACGGCGCCAGTCACTCATTTGGTTGCCGACGCTGGTTATCCATATCAGTGTCTGCGCTGCTTGCCTAGCTAGCTGCCGTC
Source organism: Agonopterix alstromeriana (assembly GCA_963924505.1). Lineage (NCBI taxonomy): Eukaryota > Metazoa > Arthropoda > Insecta > Lepidoptera > Depressariidae > Agonopterix > Agonopterix alstromeriana. The sequence goes on along the minus strand of OZ004663.1, from coordinate 3,104,105 downwards.
AGCGCCCTGGTTGCCGAGTTAGGTGCCGGTATCGCCGGTTGCCGAGATTACTGCTAGCGCCGACAGTCAAGTTGACTGCCGGCGCTAGTTACAGGCCTAAACTACTTTACAAGGGCCACTCTCCGCTGACAGCACTAGTTGCTCATTTGGTTGCCGGCGCTGCTTGCCAAGTTAACTGCTGGCAGCCCCGGTTGCCGAATTAGGTGCCGGCGGCGCGGGTTGACGAGCTGGCTGCCAGCGCTGACAGCCAAGTTGGCTGCCAGCGCTTATTACTGGTTTAAACTGTAGAGCGGGGTTTCTATACATGATTAGAAATGGATAGCCGGGATTAGTCTAGCGATTCCTGCTAATACGAACCCCGTTATTTTTTCTAGAGTCAGATTGATTTTTTTGAATGCTGAATGCTGCGTTAGTAGTTGTAATAACATGAGCACATTTTTTTTCTTTTTGTTCTTGTCATATTTCTGGCTCCTTGAGCTTCTAGATAAACATTTAACACCTATAGTGTGAAGTTTAAAAAAAAAAATTATCGACCATTTTCACCCGGCGCGCCGCCGCCGGCAAATTTCAGGTCGGCGCCCACCTCTGGGTTAGAGTGCCCGAGCGGTGGGTTGAGATCGAGTTCAGTAAGTTTTAAATTTTACAAACAACTTATTTAATATTTTGATAAAATTACCTAAGTTGAAAACATGATAATTCGATTCTGCTCTCGATTCTAAAAAAACTACTTTCTAGTTTTGCGTTAATTCATTAACACGTTGCATAATGTAAGTATGTACACGTTTTCTGTAACTGACTGTACGTACGAACGATGTGTGCTGGCTGTATACACCAAAGGCTCTAATCCGTTCATGTGTAGTATAAGGTAAGTCTAGTAAAGTCACAGAATAGGTAATAGTAGTAACGAGCCGTGAACTGCCTCCCGCGTGTCTCACAATACCTGCGTACACGCACAAGCGGCGACCTGCCCCCGCGCGCCGCACTCATTCCCCTCACAACACCTGCGGTTTTTATTTATGAAATAGACAATGTTCCGTAATGTTTTCTTAAGTTGCGATCACAAGGTAGATAGAATTCGACTTATAAATATGATAGAAGCAATAATACAGACTACGCAAATTTTGCCCGAAGTAGAATTTCGAAAAAAGAATTTTTTTAGGGTTCCGTAGGTCGCAACCGGTTGCGAACTTAAAACTAAATGTAGAAGGCTAATACAAGTTGCCAAAGAGTTCGCAACTAGTACCACAAATTATGCCTAGGAGTTAAAGACGAAAAATCTGTTTTACAAGTTTAGGTATGTTCCGTATGTCGCAACTGCTCCAAATTTCCTGAGAAGATAGGTACTGGTTCTCTAAAGAAATGGTATAATCGCAACTAGTACCACAATTTTTGTTTTGGAGTTATTAAATAATTGACGATTTTCCAAATTTTCACCATTTTCCGTAATTCCAAATCGGTTGCGAATTTAAGGTAATCATATCCATACATAACTCTATTGATGGGGAAATTATCATTAGTACCACAATTTATGTGAAATTATGCTTTATTTCGTGCTAATTCTACTGCACTAATAAGACATTTCACGTAATGTGCGGCCGGCCTTATGGTAGGTAATAGCCGAGTAATATCGTGCGTAGTTAGGTATGCCATGTGGCATGCGCGGGCACATCTGTACTAGACAACCGATTTATCTCTAGACCCAAAATAACAAAAACACGACCGAATACATAGGTCATATTCTTAGCTGCTGATGATCTCAGCATGAAATGAATGACCCTTGAACGGTAAAAAAATGATAAACGAGCTCGATGAAGTCCATTTGCCGATAAAAGCAAAGCTACCGTACGAGTTTATACGACCCAATTTCCGAACGAATCGCGAACTACAAAACAAACGTTCAGTCATTCGCGCCGGTTCTGGGGAAGCGGACGTTTCCGAACGGACCTTCTTTTTTTAAACTCGCTTCCCGGTTTAAGTTTTATTTTATTTTTTTAAAAGGTTATTTTCGGTGTGCGATTTTGTATTAATTAAATAATAATTTTGTAAGTATTAATTCCTGAGTTGTTATGTATAAGATAATGTTTATCTAATGTACCTAGTACTTAATGCATTTTAGATTGAACTGTATATTATAGCTAGGTACATAGTCCTTAGATAATACGTAACTGATTTGAAATATTCCTTACATTTATTAATAGACGCCAGATGTATTGCAGGATGCTATGAACGATGCAGTTAAACGCTTATTTATTGTAATTGTTTGATTGAAGAGAAATCAATTAAAATGTGCATTGTATTACAGTTACGTCAATACGTCAATAATTATAGAATTATAGCAGGAGTGCGATTTTTGAAACTCATTGGTTGAACTCACCAGTTTAAAATGTCAAAATTAGTATGGAGATACGCATCTTTCTACTGCTGATTTGACTTTCAAAAATCGCACTCCTGAAGTATGATTTTTGAAAGTCAAATCAGCAGTAGAAAGATGCATATCTCCATAGTAATTTTGATATTTTCTGCTGAGTACAACGAATGAGTTTCAAAATTCGCACTCCAAGTAACTGTTACAGAGGTAAAATAAAAAAAAGGAGTTGATTTTTTTTAAATATTTGTCTTTTAAAAAGCATTATATTTTAGTTCGTTAATATATTTTTTTCAGAACTAACATGGCGACTACTCAAGAGAACAAAAATGGACAAACACAAAACCTGATGGAAAAGGCACCCTGGTCAGTACAAAAGTTGTATTTTAATAACTTAAACATTTTTTTGTACACGAAAAATGCATGCATGCATGCATACATATGCATTAACTCATAACTGTTATTTGTAAATGGCAAAAGTGGTCGCGAAAAATCATTCGAACTCCATGAAGAAAAAACTTTGCTTAATTAAAAAAAAAAACACCTGCCTTCTCTTTCTATCTATATGCTGGAAACAGAAACGGCAACAATCAAATGTCAATTTCTGATTTAATGAATTTTTTTTTCTTAATGGCCAGCAGTGTTTACAGTCCTTCGAGTGACGTCACTCGTCGGACCGAAAAGCGAAGTTATTTTATTAAAAATATCTGTAATCCTATTATTTAAAATCTCTGACATAGAAAATATTGTAAATGAAACGGTTTTCGATTCAGCCTTCCCAAAAAAACTCGAATTGCCGATTATTTGCTGTCAACTTTTGAGGCGTTCCATTGCGTAACTGCGAAGCGAGTCATCAGATTTTCATCAAATTTAAATGGGACCAATTCGAGACCATAAAGAAATTAGACTAGAATTTAGACGAATTGATAACGAATAGTAAGATAACATCCCGCCGTAAGAAAAAAAAAAAAGAAAATACCTTGTCTGAAATTTAACATTTTCAAGGTTACAGTTTTTTTTTCAATACTGTTATGTTCTTCATCTAAGACCGTCTAAAGTTGCCATACAAAGCTATAAGACCGGATGAAAAAGTCAATTTTGATCGGTCTTATGAAGAACATGTCAGTAAAGAAAAATAACGGTAACCTCGAAATTTTAAAATTTCTGAAAATATTTTATATTTATTTTTTCCTTACGGCGGGATGTGATATGTAAGACTTAGGTTTTTATATTAGTAATTTCATACCTTACAAAAATATCTAAACAGCAATCGGTAATCTTTTTGGTAATTAAAAAGTCCCGGGGCTTATAAGAGTAATATGAGTATGACAGTAACTGTATAATGCTTGTATAATGTCATTACAGGGATGTTGTAACATTAAGATAAGTCCCTACGCTACTTTCTTATCGTGAGAGTTCAGAGAACTAAGCGATAACAGTTAATTTATTATCTGTGTTATAAACTAATGAGGCTCGAGTGTGAGTGTGTTGTAACCTTAGTGGTTGTAATGCATCAAAACAATGAATAAATCATTTGACATATTTTCTCTGAAGGATATGTCAAATGAGCTGTCTGATTAGCTAACAAGCTGATTGGGAAGTGGTGAAACAGGCCCTTAATGTAATTAATTTACTCTTTTAACCAAAATCTCACTTCATACAAACTTAGAGATCGGTTTCTAGATTGTTTCTATATATATCACCAGACTTCGTTTTTATGCAGCACGTATCATTATAGGCTGATAAACGCATTACCCTCCTTTGAACTTGAAAAGAACTTTACATTAATGGAAATTCATGGAATGTCACACAGGTACATTGCAAAATAAAATAAAAACGCGTGAATATTAATGATGTTAGTTTTCAGACTAAGAACTTGTTTATGACTTACGTAGGCACCTACGTCCAACTAGGACGTACTTTGTAAGAAAGGAGTGAGCACTGAAATGACGGCTTGTAATGGCAGACTGGCATATTGCGCCGATTCCAAATAATGGCATTTTGATAAAAGTAGGTAAGCAGGTATATCTCAGTAGAAGCGTGTTGTCCAAACCGGTCTACAGTTTTCCCTGTTCGTCAAATCGGACGTATACAGAGGAAGGAAGGTCCGACTTGCGTGCAAGAAAGCCCATAAGCGCAGATTAGAGACAATTTAGACGACCACGCAGGCGCTGTTACACAAGCAGACCGGCGCCGCCGGCGCACGCACATACCATTGACCTCGTTACTGTTGGGTGACATTGAATCTTCTATTTGATGAGTTTCTGAAGGTCATGTGGTATTTATGGGATATGTGGGAGGATGAAGATCGCTCCTTATCGACAAAATATGGCCGAAGCTGATTCAGGATTAGGTGGATTTAGGATTATTAAAACTCATCTTACACGGGATAGAGAGGAATGGTCCCAACGATCTTCTATATATCTATACATTAATAAAATTGTAAACTTGGCGTGAATTTATACACAGCGACACATCAAGCTACGCAAAACTAATATAAGCTGGCCGTGCGACGTGCGTTATACATTAGTTTACTGCCTACCAGCGGCCAGCTTATTTTTGTTTTGCGTAGCTTGATGTGTCGCCGTGTGTACATTGAAGATATTAGCAAGAATATTAATTGAAAGCGTTTTTAGAATTTTTGTCTGTTTGTCTGTCACAGAAGCGTAAGACTTTAGTTTGGATTAACATTTAGGCTCTATTTTATTGCAATCGGTTCATTCTATCTATGGTTATGAGAATATAAACTCGTGGAAGCCGCTAGTAGATATTAAAATAAGAAATTACATTAAAATTTATTTAGCAACAAATCACTTTGATAAATGTGACTTTTATCAACACGGATTCCTGATAGGATTGATAGGCACGTAATGATAGATATAAAGTACCTAGATTGGACAAAAAACAGGCAATAACGCAATAATACGCATCTATTGAAGGATATTTCAGATAACTTTACAGTACTTATTGTGTACCAAGACAGATTAAAAATACCTAATAATAATATGGGAACTTATAGGCAACTTGACAGTCGACGGACTGTTACGTGGAATGAATAGTATTACTTTTACTCAAGATAAAAAGAATGAAAAAACCTAAAAATATCCTTAAATATTTCTTCAATACTTTCGATTTTCCTGAGGGCAACGGACTTTCTGAGGTGCTACTGTTTCTGAGGTCCAATTAAATACAACATTTAAAATCATTTAAAGGTCAATAACGGTCAATATCAGGGTGCACAACCTACGTGTACATTTCCTTAGATTTTTGTTTACTCAATACTGAAAAAAACTCATCGAGGCCATAGCATAAAGGGCACGGTTCGACCTTCTTCAAAAGTCTCTTGTCGGGCTTTAATGTCATCTGTTACACAAAAGAACGGTGTTCGGTTTTACAGTCCTTTGCATCGATGCTACTCGTAGTCTTCAATTTGGTAACTCATCTTGCTACGGAATGGGGTTTAATTGGGAAGTTGTCGGTTAATATCCACGAGTTATGCAAAATCGTGCAAAGTACCCGTCTTTGCACGATTTTGCATAACTCGTGGTTAATAGCTGTCACAGTAAAAAATTTTACTGGACTGAATTCCGCTACAATTAGCGCTACTGAATTCTGATACGAATTGAATTTTTGTGATAAGTATAGTAAGTAACAGTTCTATTGGGATATAATACTTATCTATCTACATAGTTACCTAATTAGGTACCTATTATATTTTAATAATAATCAAATCCTACTAACATTATTATAAACGCGAAAGTTTGTTAGTATGGATGGATGTTTGTTACTCTTTCACGTAAAAACTATTGAATGGATTTTAATGAAATACACAGATAGAATATGATCTGGATTAACACATAGGATACTTTTTTAAGGTCTACGCAGACGGAGTCGCGGGCAACAGCTAAGTACTAAATAATTTTACAGGGTAATTAAAAAAGAAAACAACAAAACAGCCTATCTTTAGTTTGGTAACTCACGATCTCGTTTGAATCGATAACCCTTAAGGGTCAGGACTGTGGGTATTTTCCAGCCGGCACAGTAGCCACCTTCTAGACATATTGCTTCGTTCATTGACCCATCTAGAATACATGTTATGCGGTAACGGTTTCAGATTTTAATCTTCTACCTACCTAAGTATTATGTATCTTCTATTTTAAATGTTAAAACTTTATAAAGTCAAAGTCAAAGTCAAAGTCAAAGTCAAAGTCAATATAATTTATTCAATATAGGAGCTTACAGCACACTTATCAAACGTCAAATCTTTTTTAAAGCTACCACCGCGTCGGAACGTGTTGTCGCTGTAGAGAAGATGCGGCCAGAAACTCTACAACATAACACGACTTAATAACTATTACAATATAAATTCTTAAGCTAAAGAAGTCCTAAAGTATACCTAGTCACACTCACGTCTGGAGTGCGATTTTTGAAACTCATACGGTGAACTCAGCGGTAAAAATGACAAAATTACTATGGAGCTATGCATCTTTCTACTGCTGATTTGACTTTCAAAAATCATACTTATGGAGTGCGATTTTTGAAAGTCAAATCAGCAGTAGAAAGATGCAAATCGCACTCTTGGTAAGTTTTGTGTTTAAAGGTTTTAAATGGATCATCCAAAAATATCGAATTAAATAGTATTATAATTATTACTTATAAGCTTTGATTACGCAAGCCCATTCCAAACATTGACATAGATATCGTTGGACCTAAACATACATTTATAACTAGGAATGTCAACAACTCTGTTTGTATTTTCCAGTCGAGCACAGTGGTAGTTTCCAGTAAAAGGAATAGACTACCTTTAGACGAAGATTTATTTATAAAATAAATCGTTGCTTCTAGACGTTTACTCTATCAATGAATCTTTGTTAAACGACGTGTGATGAGAAATTATGAATTGCCCTTTGAACACTGAATTCCTTTGACGTTTTGTCTTACTAGTGCCACACATGACTAAACGACATCTTATAAATCTCGACATTCAAGATTGTAAAACAATCAACGCTCCGAAAATGGCTAATTCGAAAGTTCCCCTCAAACTAAAATCTGAGGCCACTTTAATTAAATTGGTTTCGAGACGCTGAGTCCTTGGGGCCAAGAGGCCAAAGCGTTCCCACAGCCTATCGGGACCTATCGGGGCGTCTCAATGAGACCTCTCTGGTGATCTCTAGTTGGCAGCATGCTGGCACAAATAATCATTCTCACCATCCAAAGCGGGAATGCTGTTAGCCTGTTTTGGGCACCATTTCTTGCAGCGACCCTCTAGGTTGTGTGTATTATTTGTAATATTTGTGTATAGTTTGTTCTGTGCTGTGTACTTTATGTCTGGTTAATTACCTAACCTAATATCGACAGAGATTTTTCAAGCCGCCAATAGGCCTCTGGCCTGGCTCAACGAAAAGTAACACCACCATCTGATGGAAGTATCTGCAGTCGACAAGTTCACCACTAACTTGCCAAGCGTTAACTAACTTGCCACTAACTTTTCCACCGTTCGTGGGGCTGGCCCCACGAGGAATGGAAAATGGACCACTCCCTCTCACCCTTATTCTTGACACTCGCAGGCAGTAAACGTTTAAATTAGGACAATTCCTATGATTTTACATGAGATTGTGCATCTTATATCATCAATCGATAGCAGGAGCATGCAAGGCCTAAGATCAAGACACTTGCAATGAAGAGAAGACTGGCGAATGCTCCAGACACGAACGTGGTTCTTGAACAAATTATGGTAATGAGGTCACTTTACCGGTAGTCGGTTTTTTCCATCTCCTCCTTGACATTTTCTCTTCGTTCACCTTTTATATGGGTTATCAAGGCTAGTAAACACATTGCGCTAGTTAGTGAGATTAGGCCGATTGACGACAGACCGGGTAAGAATTTTATGACCGCGTAAATTAATGTATTGTGTGAATATCGAGGCACTTAATATGTGGGCCTTGTGTGTGTTTATTTAACGGACTTTTTCCGCGTTAGGCATTCTTGGTTTGCAAAATTGTGGACTTTAATTAAGAGGATAGTCCTTGCAGAGCGCCCGAGCGCGCTTCATACAATCAAAGTTAGATCCTATTTTCAACACTAACCAATTATTTAAATTCAATGACATTTTTAAACACGATGTATATAATGATCTCTATGGTTTGTATGATTTCCATTCAAAATATAAGTACAGTTTCAATGCAAGGATTAATTTAAGATTTGTAACTTTGAAACTATAAATTTATGATAAACCAGAGACACAGAGATTAGTTTCTAGATCGCGATCGTGTTTAAAATTGTCATTTATTTTTAGTTGGTTAATTAATATCTGCACTTTTGTATGGGAGGTCCAAAAAAATTTTACGTTTTTTGACCCATTTTCCTTAGGGGAAATTGTGTAGTTTCATCGTCTGAATACACCTAGTAAAAATATTGTTAGTAATTAAAAATTTGTGGTGTATAATCAAATTAATCAAACTTCGTTTGTATGAAGCGCGCTAGAGAACACAATTTGAGATTTTCTGTTGTTGAATGATTCCTAGTTCAAAGTGCAGTGCCATTGTAGACTACTCAAACTACAGGGTGTTAGGGTAAACAGTTGCATTACTTTAAGGGGTGATTGTACCCATGACACTGATCAACTTTCCCTAAGAAACATAGAAAATTAGCAATAAAAAATTTTCAATACTAAACGCAATCAGCTGACCGAACGTTTGTACGAAATGTCGAAAAAAAATACGAATATTCTAATGGTTTCTTAGGGAAAGTTGATCAATATCATAGGTAAAATTACCCCTTAAGAGGATATAATTCGGAGCGCGCTCCATACAAACGTACTATGGTGATATTTTCAATACTAACCAATTAAAGACAATGAAACTTTTCAGAATCAATCTAAAAACAAATTTCTATGCTTCTATAGAGTCAGATTTTCGTTAAAATGTATAGTTTTAAAGTGCCTCAAAGATACCCATACAAATCTTTAATTATTCCTAGCATTGAAACTGTATATTTTAACGAAAATCGGACTCCATACAAGCATAGATATTTCTTTCAAGATTGTTTCAGCAAAATTTCATTGACTTTAATTGGTTAGTATTGAAAATATCACCATAGTACGTTTGTATGGAGCGCACTCCGAATTATATCCCCTTAAAGTAATGCAACTGCCCTAACACCCTGTATATTAGGATCAACGCTCAGTTGATGTAATTTTCGCAACGTTTCCGCTAATTATGTAATTGCATACAGCTGCATCGGGCTCACTAGTGAAAGTGCAGCTACTAGGTGAAGCACGTGTAACTAGTATTTAATACTAGTTACTAAATACTACTAACGCGTTAAAAAGTTATTTTTTATTTAATTAAATAAGTTTTTGGACCAGAAAACATATCGGATTGTTATCTAGTGTTTTTTAATGTTTTTAGTACTAGATTTAAAACAAAATGTGGTATAACAGATCGTTCATGGCAACCAGACGAAGAAGAAGGAATGTCTTATGTTTTGAGTAAGTTGACTTTATTGAATGATAAATGTTAATGAAGCCGTGGTGGTCCAGTGGCGAGTAACCTTCCCTGCCGTGCAGGAGGCGATGGTTCGATCCCCGTCCAGACCGACTCGTACCAATGAGTTTATCGGAATTTATGTACGATTTGTAACACCACTGGCTTTTCGGTGAAGGAAAACATCGTGAGGAAACCTGCATGCTTCAATTTCGAGGCATGTATTGTACCCACTGTCCATTACAAGTGGCGACGGGGTCTCCCTCCATCACACTGGACAGAGTTTCGGTACTACTGGTGAAACGTGGATGTTCTGAGGTTTCAGAATATCTCTGACTCCTCGGGGAATATAGTCGTGAGCATATGCTATGCATATGCTTTATTATCAAACTAGCGACCGGCTTCGCACGGACACAAACCTTCCTATTAAATCAGTTTGAAGCGTATCAAATCCATTAGCATCCTTTTAAACTAAGAGTCTACCTATCAAACTGAAGAACTTTTACTATGGGAGCAAATAAACCGGAGCAAAAAAAAAACAGCTGTTGCATACATTTGAGTGGAGTAGGCAGGTTTTCGACCCATGATCCTTAGGGAAAGTTACGTCAGTCAGTCAGGATACACCCTTAAGGGGATATAATTCGGAGCGCGCTCCATACAAACGTACTATGGTGATATTTTCAATACTAACCAATGAAAGTCAATGAAATTTTGCTGGAACAATCTTGATACAAATATCTATGCTTCTATGGAGTCAGATTTTCGTTAAAATATACAGTTTCAATGCTAGGATTAATTTAAGATTTGTATGGAAATCTTTGTGGCACTGTAACTTTAAAACTACGCATTTTAACGAAAATCTGACTCTATACAAGCTTAGAAATTTGTTTTTAGATTGATTCAGAAAAATGTCATTGAGTTTAATTGGTAAATATTGAAAATATCACCATAGTATGTTTGTATGGAGCGCGCTCCGAATTATATCCTCTTAAAAGGAAAGCCCCTCGTTACGTTCCATCCAGTATAAAGTGATAACATAAATATACTCTTTATTTGCACGCTAAGAACATAATTATAAAACATAAGGGTACAAGTGATATATACCTAGTGATAGGAGTGATAGTGATCTGTGTATGACATTAGGACAGAATTAGTTATCTAGTATAGTTTAAATTTTTTATGGAAACATAAATAATTCTATAGGACAATAGAACCGCTGCTCCAAAGATTATAAAAATAACAATTATGATTACATCAGGGTCGTATATTACGTTGGTACCTACATAAGTTAGAAAACTCATTGGTCACACCCGGACTATCATCATAGATTGCCCATACTTCTCCAAAAAAAGTTATAAGTAGTACCTATGTATTATTGTTTTAGAAATGTTGATCAACTATTTTTGCCTACCGTATCATGAATGAAGAAAGAACCAACCAACAATATATCCATCATACTTTCACACACGTGATTTTCTTAGGCAAATAAATCATGCAACATCTAGATCGCAATCATGTCAATGTTAAATCTCTGCACAGACGCGGCGCCGGCGCAAGAGTGTGTGTCGCAAAACATTGCCTAAAGCGCAGTTTTGTAATGCTCTCTAATAATCTACGAGAAATTTCCATGACATTTTACTTTAGATCTTGTTCATTTTGGCAATCGATAAAAATAGGTAGGTACCTACTTACGTTTTCCAAACCACCTTTTTGCTTTTGCATCAATGGTTCTACGACGTTTCTATTATAAGTACCAATACTTCATTCCATTTAAGGACAAAAGGATTTTTCGATTCCTATTTAACTTTCTGGATAAATCTGATTAGCAAAATATACGCGTTAATAAATATTCACAAAACCTCATACACCCCAACTGATTTATGACAAAATAATCAGATTAAAACAATAATTAAATTATTTTGAAATTTAAAATTTTAAGTTATTTGCATTTTAAATTTTGATGCAAAAATGATTTGTTATCATTTCAGCAATGAATGAAAGCGCTAACGTGCTCATATATACATTTTAAGAATCTTGTTTTGGTAGTAAGTAGGGTGAGAGTGTCCGAGCGGTGGGTTGAGATCGAGTTCAGTAAATTTTTAATTTTTCAATAAAAATATTTATTAGCTTGAAAAAAATTACCTATGTTGAAACCATGATAATTCGATTCTGCTCTCGATTCTAAACAAACTACTTTCTATTTTTGCGTTAATTCATTAACACGTTGTATAGGGACGAAAGGATTTTTCGATACCTATTTAGCTTTCTGGCTACCTAAATCTGAGTAGCAAATATAATTTATTTATCAAAAGCTAAAGCATTAATTTTAGCTTAATTAATAACCGCGTAACTCTCAAAAATTGTATTACTAAAGCAGTTTTAAGAATAAGGGAGAGTAAGTGAAGTGAGTATTTTATAGCATAATTTTATTAGAACAACCGAAAGATACAAAAAATTGATTTGTATCTTTCGGATATAAGGTACCAATCACATTTGGTTCGAGTGGATTTGTAGTTTTGTATGGAACAGCTGAAATTTTTTCGCGATTTCGATGTTGGTGCCATAGAGAAAGTTGTTCAGTTTGACGGTCTGATCATCCCCTTAAAAAGTGTCAACATAATAAGAAGGACCCTGTATATGACGTATAGGTACCGAATACATGTATACAGGGTGAAATTGATATCATTAGCATCTCTCTGTTCTACACTAAACTGCAATGCCTACTCGACTCAAATGAATGCAACAGCACATTATTTTTTGCTCCGATCTATTTGCTCCCATGGTAAAAGTGGTTCATTTTGATGGGTAGACTCTTAGTTTAAAAGGATTCTAACGATATCAATATCACCCTGTATAGGGTACTTCTTAATATGCAAACAGTTCTTTATTTAAGAGACCAACATCGAAATCGCGATAAAAATATCTGCTGTCCCATACATTTGGCCCGAGTAGTAGTTTTGTGTGGAACAAATTTTTTTTTTTCGCGATTTCGGTGTTGGTGCCATAGAGAAACTTGTTCAGTTTGATTATCTGATCATATGCTCACGACTATGTAGTCAGAGATATTCTGAAACCTCAGAACTTCCACGTAGCACCAGTAGTACCGAAACTGTGTTCAGTGTGACGGGGGGTGAGCCCGTCGCCACTTATAATGGACAGTGGGTACAATACATGCCTCGAAATTGAAGCATGCAGGTTTCCTCACGATGTTTTCCTTCACCGAAAAGCCAGTGGTGTTACAAATCGTAATAAATTCCGAATAACTCAGTGGTACGAGTCGGCCTGGACTGGCCTGGAGTGGTTGGAGTGGTATTTGATCATCTTCTTATAAAAAGCTGTTAGCATATTAAGTTGGACCCCGTATACGAATGACTTTAAAAAATCGCACTCCTGGCCCGGAAGAGCATAGGCATTGAACACTAGTTCAATTTGATAAAAGTTGTTTAATATTAGAGGAAACCTCCAACTAGCGAATGTCTTCATAATTTTGGTGTTTTTGCCATGACACACAAAAATAAAAAAAGTGATACTTTTAGGCCGAGATTCAGAGACGATTTTTTTAGTCTTAGCTCGAGCTAAGCGTAGCGAAAATGTATGGATGTTGACATACGGGATTTCGAACTATGACTTATAAATCGTCTCTGAATCTCGGCCTTGGAACGTAGGTACATAGACTGAAAAAAGCCGACATTTTTTTAAAGCAAGTGTTTTTTTGGCTAAGTAAAGCTGGTAAATTTTAATCAAAATTGACCAAAATTATTAAACCACAACGTATTTGAAATAATTACTTTTGAATGGTCTAATTAAAATAATAAATACTTACTAGGTTACATTTGGCAAATGAACTTTATGAATGTCTATTCATAAAGTTCATTAGCAGCCCGTCCCGGCTTCGCACGGGGTAGACAAAGGCTCATTTTTCTACACCTTCGGTTACATTGTTGAAATTTTACCAAGGATCCCTAATTTTTTTCAAAATGAAATGTAGCCTATGTCAAATTGGAAGAATGTAGCATTCTATTGGTGAAAGAATTTTTTAAATCGGCCCAGTACTTTTTGAGCCTATTCATTACAAACATACAAAAATAGGTACAAATCTTTCCTCTTTATAATATTAGTGTAGATAATTAAATAGCACATTCCAGAAAGCACACATACTGTTTGTCTATTTTGCTATTTTGTACAATCTATTTCACAGCGCGCCGGTTTGCACAATGCTCGGTACAAGTCAAGATCACCGTTCAGAGGGTCTACCACCAAATTCGATTTTCGCAAAATAATTGCTTGCATATTTTCGTTCCAGTGTTAACTAAGTGTGATGCCACACCTGCCGAATTTACGCAGCCGAAAATACGCGTGATTTGATTTTCAGTACTAATTCGCGTCCTATGACACACCTAGTACTCGCCATTTTTTCTAGTAGACGCATATAAATTACATCGAGTAAATTCGGCAGATGTGGCATCACACTGAGGCTGAGATTCAGAGACGATTTTTTTAGTCTTAGCTTGAGCTAAGCGTAACGAAAATGTATGGACTTAAAATCATCTCTGAATCTCGGCCTTAGTTAACATTTGGAACGACAAAAAATTTCTAGTAGACGCATAAATTACATCGCGTAAATTCGGCAGATGTGACACTGACTGATGATGATGATGACTGATGTGAATTATGACGTTCGGACAGAAACGGTCACGAATACATCGAAAATCAAAGTTCGAGTAGGCTTGCGCGCTAATTTAAAACATCAAAGTTCAATCTTTATTCGATTTCAGTTATAATCACAGTGCAATCCAGTTAGGTACTATTCAACTGTACTGAATTCCATATCGCGCTGAACTTGACTTATTTACTATGTCACTGACAGCCTGAAACGTTCGTGCGTCTGAGAGTTCTGTCATGGGCTGTGAAATAATTAGCGCAATACCGGATGTGAAAAAGTTGTGGTTCGCACCAATGACGTTTCACAAATAGACGCGTCATACGCTAACATCCTTGGACGCTGTCAGTTGATAGCTGTCATTTTATTCAAATGGCAAAATTTTTAAAGAAGAGTTAAGCATGCGCGATACTGATGCGTGCGAGCGAGACAGGAGTACGCATTTCCTTAAGAGGTATCCACGAAGTAAACAGAGGTAGTTGGTGGGAGGCAGGGAGACCAGGGAGTGTTCATACTGTATTGTAGTACTAGATACTCTTTCTTATACTGTGCCCGTTCACTAGACGGCGCGTGACCTTGTGTACCTTGCTTTTTTTTAGTTACCATTTTGGAGCGCGGGCATTTAATTAGCGCGATCGTTTATTACCTACTAAGTAAAATTGTAGAATTAAACTCGCCCTTTACCGTTTCAGTAATTGGCCAGTGTCAAAACTGTCAATACAAAGAATAATTTAAATAATTAACTGGTTCACTTACATAACATTATTGCATTGTGTTTGTGTAGGTACGTGCTGCGGTCGGCTCCGTCCAGAAACCGGTTGTCCAGGGCAAGGCAGTCTTGTCTTTTTTTAACATTGAAAATGTTTTTTTTGTCGCTCCGGTATAGGCCCGATTTTCAGCGAAAGTGCGACATCGCCCTGGTATCGTGGGTTTGGAACTACGTGCGTCTTGACAAGTGCTACAAAAAGAAAAAAAAATGTTTTTAAAAGACTCAAAAACTTTTTGAAAATCGCAAAAATATGAAAAATGCGGTCGTTTTTTAAACTTTAAATTTTATAAGCATATAAGCATATGCTCATGAATATATTCCCCGAGTGGTAGTCAGAGATATTCTGAAAACTCAGAACATCCACGTTTCACCAGTAGTACCGAAACTCTGTCCAGTGTGACGGCGGGTGAGCCCGTCGCCACATAATGGACAGTGGGTACAATACATGCCTCGAAAGGTTTCCTCACGATGTTTTCCTTCACCGAAAAGCCAGTTGTGTTACGAATCGTACATAAATTCCGAAAAAATCATTGGTACTGGTCGGTATGGACGGGGATCGAACTATCGTCTCCTGCACGACAGGCAAGGTTACTCGTCACTGGACCACCACGGAAAAATTTTATACTATTACTATTAACTACAAGTCGAGTAGGTACCAGGTATCTTTCCTATCAATAAACAATTTGCAATCAAAGACAATGAATGACACAGGATGGAAAGGTGGCTCAAACGAAAATCTGCGATAGGGGTGACAGTGTATCAACATCACTAGCAGTTATCAGTTTTTTTTAATGTTTCACATATTTTTTACCTTATCCCACTAAACAGGCCACTGATAATTTGAGCTGAAATTAGACAAGGGCATATATTTAGTACCTATTCCAGATATTAATAACATTGATAACATTTAATTAAAATAATTATAAAGGATTTGATTACGTAACGCTGTAAAAAAATTGTTCTAATTTAACTAAATTAGAACAATTTGTACTAAAACTAAACTAAATGATTGAACTAAAAACGATCATAATATTATATATTTGTTACTAGAGTTAAACGGCGACTTCGTTCGCACAAATTAGATATAATATACCAGATTTTAAGTCAGATCATAAGCTATCAAAATCAAACAAAAAAGTTTCATCAAGATCGATTCAGTAGTTTTCGCGTAATGCTTGCTCAAACAAACACACAAACAGACAGACAACAATTCTAAAAAAGGTTGATTTGGAGTCAGGGACACCTAAAAACCATATCGTCATCTTTTTTTTGTAAATATATTAAATGTACACACTTCTGTTACAGTTTTTATTGGTAAAGATTACTAGATAATTAAAAATGAAAATTAGTCTGTCAATATTTCATAGATAAGGAAATTACACAATGATAAATAATATAACAGATGATAAAAATATAACTATGTATAAAAAACCAAACGCTTTCGATTAAGCACTAAGTGCATGGGCTGCATCGGATAATGGTCTGATGCAAAGGAAACGCCAATCATCTCTGTGATTGCGTTGCTTGCTGTAATGCGTAGCGCAGACGACAGACAATGGAACATAATACCTGGGTACATGTACATCATCATCATCAGCCTATAATAGGGTCCATCTTAATAATATGCTGATACTTTTTTAGGGGATGTAAGACCTTCAAACTGAATAACTTTCTCTATGGCACAAACATCGAAATCACGAAAAAAATCAGCTGTTATTCCATACAAAACTGCAAACCTACTTGACACAAATGTATGGGACAGCAGATTTCTTTTCTGATATCGATGTTGCTGCCATAGAGAAAGCTGTTCAGTTTGACAGTCTGATCATCCCCTTAAAAAAGTATGTATATATATACATATACAAGGTGTTACAAAAATAAAAATAAACATTTAAGGGGGTGGTTTAGACCATCAAACTGAACAACTTTCACTATGGGACCAACATCGAAATCACGAAAAAAAAATCTGATGTTCCATACTAAACTACAAATCTACTCGAGCAAAATGTATGGGACGGGTGATTTTTTTTTTCGCGTTTTCGATGTTGGTCCCATAGTGAAAGTTGTTCAGTTTGATGGTCTAAACAATCCCCTAAAAAGTTTAAAATTTTTATTTTTACTTTTGTAACACCCTGTATATAGAAGGACACTATATTACGCTATATCGTGTGGTGGCCGCTGGTGGTCCCAACCTCTCTCTAACCGAGGTGTCGTAAAAGACGACTAAGGTAACTTATGGAAGTATGTAAAACCTCACTCTTTCTCATTGTTTCACCTTCCAAAACACGGACCTCATTGGTTGCAATCTGTATAGGAAGAGAAAACTCCGAAATCAAAATTCTTAACTGGTGTCTCCGTTATTGCAAGTAGGATGTAATCCGAAACATGCGATCTAGCTCCTCACCTGGGGAGCCCAGCCAGCAAGGTCGAGAGGGTTGTATAGGTACTGGACAAGCCTATCCTAAGCATCTCAGGCAATGCATTGTATGTGGAGAGGACACTTCACCCACCAGCTAAGCTGCGTGGAAAACAACACGGGGAGTATGGAACAGGCCTACCCTCATGGACGGTATTTGGGCATTAGTCCACCACGCGTGCCCGTTGCGGATTGGTAGACTTCACATACGCATCTGAATTTCTTCTTCAGCGTATGCAGGTTTCCTTACGATGTTTTTCACGTCACCGTTTGAGAGCAGTCGATAATAGATAGATAGATAGATGACTCATACGTACATAAGTTAGAAAAACTCATTGGCACATGGCATATCGGCCACAAGAATACGGTCTGACCTCATGATTGAGTATCCATATCTCTCCGCAACGCAACGCTCTCGCAAACTTCCCACGACAAAGATTACGCTATTCACGTTAGGTCTTAAATGACCAGAATAAAGCCAGAATGGTATTCTGGATTCACAAAAGTTATTGAGAATCCTGCGCGGAAAAAGAATATGATGGGCTGAAACGAATAAAACTGTTGTTGTCTTGGTCACACTTTGAATAAGGTTAGTTAAAGAACAAGATACCCTACCCACTACCTATTCCCAAGATTGTACGACCCAAAAAGGGTGCTTTGCGCGTTTTAGGTGCGAACATAGCTTATTCCGCATTTTCCTATGGGTGCTCGAATTAAGGTTCGCCACATACATACGGAATTCCGAATCAGGATTAAGATTTCGTTTGTATTTTCTTCCTGCAGAATTCCGTTCGGTATCAAATCAATATTCCGTATGTGTGTGGCACGTCTAACATTGTCAAATCTTTATGTGTGTATTTATGATGGCTATAAATAAGCGAATGAAATGAAAGAGTCTCGTCTCAAATATTTTGATTTATGTTAGACTCAAACTATAGGTATAGTTCTGGATCTGAGTTCCGAGTGTTAGCTCATATTATATGAAGTCAATTTCAACCGGTTATCATCAACAACATGTTTAATAACTGTTATAAAGATAGGTGAGCCTTTTCTTATAAAGAAACGTCTCTTGCAGGTGCATAAATATAACTCTGGTATTTAATGGCATAATCATACAGTGTTCCTAGACGACTTTACCTACCTACACACATTATTAATAGAATTCTTAGAATGGAATAGAATAGAATACTTAATTTGTCTTAGAAAAAAAAACAATATATTACACAATGTGCTTACAAATACATAGCAAACACAAAAGTATGGTTTTGGTCAGCGACGCGCATTTATGCTTCAGACCATCAAACAACTTTCATTATGAAGCCATGTTTGAAATCGTGAAAATGCGAAATCAAGACAAAATGGTCTGTGCCATCAGTTTACGATAGTTGGTCAGACCAACAACCACTGCTATTATTGTCACAGCCGAACTTAACATAAAAATCGACGACTTATTAGCTAGTAGTGAGCTAAGTTGGTCTCGGCTTGTTTACAGCCCTCGCCTGCGGCTCGTGCTGCAAACCAGCTTTGACTGTAATGTAATGACCAACGTTCACGCGTTTTATACGAAGTTTTTCAACACACTTGCGAGAAAAATGCACATCATTCAAATTCTATGTAGTATACCATCCTATTAGATACCAGGATAATTTTGTCATGCATTTATACTAACATTAATAATAACATACATTATGTAATGAATCAGTGTTATTCCAAACGCGAAAACACGCACATTGTCTTGTCAACCTCGAACTTGAATGAATCCGTTATATAAACGCTATGTCTTGACCGATAAGTTTGAATATATATAGCTAGGAAACCTCAACATTCAAATGTTATGGGTTCAGTGGAATGGCGTTATGTGAACGTATACTTCATTCCAAATAAGGACGACGAATTTTCCGATTCATATTTAGCTTTGTGGCGAATTCTGATTACCAAATGTAATTAATTTATTGGACACATATACTATCCCACATATTATCGTGGACGTTACTAAAGCTGTTCTAAGAATAAGTGAGAGGAAGTGTTTCAAATCTCTGTTTCTGTAATGCAAAATAGCCTTCAATTTCGTTGCTAGTTTGAATGGAGTATAGTATTGAATAGTTCTTACGTTATTTATGATAATTTGAGTAGTGCAGTTAAAGTCTTCGTTTTTATTAATTAATAAAAAAACATTTAATTGTGTTGAAGTACCTAATCGATACGCTTTTGCTATGCTAGAAAATTGTCCCCAAATATTAAGTATGATTAAAACTGAGAGGATTTATTTAAAATAAATAGTTTGTATGTTTTAAATCGTTCCAAACATTATTATATCAAAACGGAAATCCTTTTTCATAATTATGTAACTATAAAAATAAAATATTTGTTCCGTTTTGAATGTCGTTTTGTATGTCTCCAATTTGGTTGATGGGTTGATAAGCAGTGCTGAATTGATACCTAATGATGACTCTGTACATTTGGGACGTCCGTTCGTATTTCAACTTTAATTCATGCAGCGTTTTTTGTACGCAGTGCGTATAGAATTATTCATTCTCATACAAGGTCAAACCGTTCATTTTAGATTGACCGATGACCGGCATATGGCAAACAATTAAAAACGCGTATCGCACTTCTGTTTAGTTTCCTGGATCAATATTTGGTGCACACGTCTATTAATATTCTATGAATGTTGTTTCAACCTATGTGATTGATATTTCCGCGGTTTATACAGGGTGTTTGGGTAAACAGTTGCATTACTTTATGGGGCGATTGTACCCATGATACTGAACAACTTTTCCTAAGAAACATAAACATATTTTTTCGTCTTTTCATACAATCGTTCGATCAGCTGATTGCATTTAGTATGGTAATTCGAACAATTTACCCTAACACAGGGCATTTCAGTTTATTGTCAGGGTAACATATGAGTAGATTTTGACCCTAACCGATAGAGAATTCCTCGGAGGAGATGCCAATAGCTTGGGACAAGTACCTACCTACTAGTACGTTAAGTACCAAAGAATGAACTGCAGCATCCACTTGCGCATCTTTGCGTTTGCTAATCCACCTGCCTAGCCCCAACAGCACAAATGTCTACAAAATAACTATTAGATATCTCGTAGATATTCTGTGCTGTGTGGGAGCGTGGTGGTTATGGCAAAACCTGTGGATTTCTTAAGGCTCATTAAAATTAATGCACTAATTCAATTATTGTTCCACAGGACGGACGAGCAAGGCATAGGAATGAAGATCTACGAAGGTCTCCTCTTGTTCGTGGAAGTGCTGATGCTGATTGTCAAGATGAACATTAGCTGGGTGTACGGCATATACCAGTTCTTCATACCGCCGGAACCTAAGAGCGTTGACGGAGAAATTATTCTTGTAAGTCTATTTAGGATGTTATCTTTCTTGGCAAGTGTAACTCGACGCATAAACTCGGGTCGATGGCATCATGGTGAAGAGATTTTACAGTTCGTGGCTGCTTATTGCCAGGATTCACCTGATATAATATTCTTATTCGTTATGTCATATGCAGTGAAGGTGAAATAAGTTTATAATTGTGCTGAATGCGTCAAAGTCATGGAATAGAAAGTTCGTGTGGGTAGACCTAGATTTGTACATTTTATTTCTAGTCCTATTATTAGTCATACATTTTTTGGTTGTACATAATATTAATTTTTTTCATTATTCTAAAAGACTGCATAGTTTTTAGAAATCCTAGAATGGTTCCTCTTTTTCGAAGAACTTTCTAAAAAACGTGTAGAACAAGTTAAAAGACGCACAGAGCCTACTAGTGTTAGGTATGTACCTAACCTAACCTAACTTAGTGCCTCAGAACTTTAAAAGTCTATTCAAATTGAATAAATTTAAATATCCTCAGATAACTGGTGCTGGACACGGTATGGGCAGGGAAGTGGCTCTTCGCTTCGCAAGACTCGGAGGCACCATCGTCTGTGTTGACATCAACTCCACCGGCAACCAAGAGACCGTGGACATGATCAAGGCTGAGAAAGGAAAGGCTTACAGATATGAGTGAGTAGAAAGAGATGATTAAGGAATTACCAAAACCGGAAAAGTATAGGTAAATGCCTTAATCCATTAGCAATGCGTAGTTAGACCACAATATGCAAATAATGTACCTAGTATATTTCACACATTTTATTTTAGTCCAATGTCCGCTTTAAATTGTTAATTCAAGGCCGTTTGTGACTTCGCATTTCATTAAACCGGCTTTTTAAATCGTAAACTAATATTTAAAATCTGCCATAATACTTCAGATGTGACGTCACAGACCGAGTTGCAGTCAACGGTTTGGCTGATAAGGTCAAACGCGAAGTCGGCGAGGTGACGATGCTGGTCAACAACGCCGGCATCATGCCGTGCAAGCCGCTCATGCAGCACGGAGAGAAGGAGATCCGAGCTTCCTTCGAAGTCAACATCATTGCTCATCTGTGGGTAAGTGGCGACCTGATAAATCAACAAAAGTGTCGATGGATTCACGATCGGCGTTTCTAAGGTCCTGTCAGATAGACTATTCAAAATTTTAGGAATACATTACGGACTCAGTTTAGATTTAGGATCTCTATCTTCTTCGTTCGTGTAAGCAAGAGCTATATGGCATGACAATCACTCATGCTGTAATGAAAGATTAAGTTCGTCAGCAATGGTCGGGTCGAATCGACGCTGACTGCCCAGGGTGCGCCACGAAATGAGATTTCTAAGAAGCTCTATGATGAAACACGACACAGATTATTTACGACGTGGGGTAGACTAAATTCGCAGGTATTTTGTTGTAAGCATAGAACCTGGTAATGATAATTAATGAAAAATTATATCATTAACATCTTTGTCATCAGCTGATCCAAGCTTTCCTCCCATCCATGATGGAGCGCAACCACGGGCACATCGTGGCAATGTCTTCCATGGCTGGAATGCTTGGTCTCAGGAACCTGGTGCCTTACTGCGCCACCAAGTTCGCTGTCCGAGGCCTCATGGAAGCTCTGCATGAAGAGTTGAGAGAAGACCAGAGGGATTTCAGCGGGGTGAGTGAAGAATACTTTTAAAGATCTAAGATGTCACGGAAGATCATATTTCCTGGCTTCATGTCAAGTCGAATCAATCCAATATCTTTTACTTACATTTGTGAACGAAACCTCACGCGTGTTATACAGGGTTTTTAAGGAGATGATCAGACCATCGAACTTTCTCTATGCGACCAACATCGAAATCGCGCATTTGGGTCTAGTAGCAGTTTTGTATGGAACAGGTGTTTTTTTTTTGCGGTTTCGGTATTGGTCCCTCAGAGAAAGATGTTCGGGTCAGCACACTAAAAAGGAACCCTATATCGGGATGTTTTCGTTTTATTATTATTTATTTCGTTTCCTTTAAAAAGCCGTCGTGGTCCACTGGCGAGTAACCTTGCTTGCCGTGCAGGAGGCAATGGGTCGATCCCCATCCAGGCCGACTCGTACAAATGAGTTTTTCGGAATTTATGTACGATAATTTGTTACCAACACTAGCTTTTCGGTGGTGGAAAACATCGTGAGGAACCCTGCATGCTATAATTTCGAGGCATGTATTGCACCCACTGTCCATTATAAGTGGCGACGGGCTCACCCCCTGTCACACTGGACAGAGTGATCTGGACTACTGTACTACTGGTGAAACGTGGATGTTCTGAGGTTTCAGAATATCTCTGACTACCCCCTTGGGGAATACAGTCGTGAGCATATGCTATGCTATGCTATTTCGTTTTCTGGATTATAAGTAGCTACTTAATTATCAAAATGTTACGTGATGACCAAGGTTCCTAGTATCTACCAGGCTACATTCCAACCAAATACCTAAGCCCCACTTGCGTCAACCAGGATTAGCAAATAATTCTGGGTTAAATAGCTAACTCTGGTGTTTTTCTTCTTCTATAAATCATGGATTACCAATATAACCTGGAATAAGCTGCTAGCAAGGGAGGCTACTTATTTTTATTTAATTAGTTTGTTTAAAGAAACATATTTACATAGATACAATTCTGATAATAAGCTTGTATTTTAATTTCCTCATTCCAGATTAAGTTCACGGTCATCTGTCCATACATAGTCGATACAGGGCTGTGCAGGAACCCGAAGATCAAGTTCCCCTCCATGATGAAGATCGTCACCGCCCAGGAGGCCGCCGATAATATCGTCGACGCAGTCAGGAGGAACTACCAGGAGATCACCATCCCTAGCAATCTTTACTACATTAACATGGTGAGCTGTTTACCTTAACCTTTAAACCACATACTCTACCCATCAAACTCAACAACTTTTACAATGTATTATTGTATACATAACTTTAGCCTAAGAATTTAAATTGTAATAGTTATTAAGTCGTGTTATGTTGTAGAGTTTCTGGCCTACTCTACAGCGACAACACGTTCCGACGCGGTGGTAGCTTTAAAAAAGATTTGACGTTTGATAAGTGTGCTTCAAGCTCCTATATTGAATAAATTATATTGACTTTGACTTTGAATGGGAGAAAACCTGTCAGAGCATAAAAAAATCAGCTGTTCCATACTAAACTCCAATACCTACTCGACTCAAATGTATGCAACAGCATATTTTTTTGTTGCTCCGATCCGTTTGCTCCCATAGTAAGTAAGTAATTTGTTCAGATTGATGGGTAGAGTATGTGGTTTAAAGGTTAACGATACTTTTCGTTACACCCTGTATATTGCACGTACACACTTAAATAACGATTAATGGCTACAGAATAGTGTATAAATAATTACAAAGGACAGGATCGCCCTTTATTGCAATAACTTGTTGAAGTCACTGCCAAGTCAAAAAATCTCCAAAAAATAAGAATAAATTAATGTAACCAGTATGAATACAAAATACATCGGTTGCATCATTATTTTGTTATCTGTTACTTGTATTACATTGCGTCATAATTATTAATCTCTCTCTCATACGTGCTTGAACTCATAAATTTAGTTATCTGGCAACAAAAAACTAATCAAGCTGATAAAATTTACTTTGAAATAACAGAAAAGTCACAGGTGTACGACGTGTTACAGCTGGAGATTCTAAATCGAAATCTAAATCTTGACCTGCAAAATCTATTTAGATTTACCTACAGTTTATACGTAATACGTTGACGGCCCGGTAGCTCAGTCGGTAGTGAACCTGATGATATGAAATATATGATGAATATTAATATTTGTACCAGAGTCATGGATGTTTGTATCTATATGGGTATTCTACAACGTGTTAATGAATAAGCGCAAAACCTCATACACCCCAACTAATTTATAACAAAATAATTAGATTTTAACAATAATTTCATTATTTTGAAACTTAAAATTTAAAGTTATTCGCATTTTAAGTTTTGAAGCAAAACTGATTTGCTATCATTTCAACAATGAATGAAAGCGCTAACGTGTTCACGGATACATTTTAAGAATCTTGTTTTGTTAGTAAGTAGGGTGAGAGTGCCCGAGCGGTGGGTAGAGATCGAGTTCAATAAATTTTAACAATTTAACATTTTGAAAAAAATTACCTATGTTGAAACCAAGATAATTTCAACAATGAATGAAAGCGCTAACGTGTTCACGGATACATTTTAAGAATCTTGTTTTGTTAGTAAGTAGGGTGAGAGTGCCCGAGCGGTGGGTAGAGATCGAGTTCAATAAATTTTAACAATTTAACATTTTGAAAAAAATTACCTATGTTGAAACCAAGATAATTCGATTCTGCTCTCGATTCTAAACAAACTACTTTCTAGTTTTGCGTTAATTCATTAACACGTTGTATTGTCTAGTCATCATAATACAAGTCCAGGCTAGATTCTGGTACTTTAAATGTGACTAGATAATTTGTGTGACATTGTCCAAGATATCTAATCTAATAATAACTGGCGCTTATTACCCGCTTATAACCTGGTATCACAATTCGGTACATCAAGTTTTTTTTTGGAGGGCTGAATCGAAAACCATTTCGAGATAATTGTCTCAATAACAATATTTTCTATGTCAGAGATTTTAAAATGAAAGGATTACAGATATTTTTAATATTATAACGTTGTTTTTCGGTCCGTCCAGTGATGTCACTGGAAAACCTGTGAACTCCTTGGTAATCTTAAAATGAACAAAATAACTGGCCATTAAGAAAAAAAAATACATTCACAATGTCAGAATTTGACATTTGATGTTGCCGTTTCTGTTTCTAGCAAAGAGTTAGAAAGAGGTTGGTAATTTTTTTTTTTAGTAAAGCAGTAGTTTTTCTCCATAGAGTTCGAATTATTTTCTCTCCACTATTTTTGCATTTAGAGATTACTGATCAAAATAATAAATTATGTTTTCTATCCGTAATAAATATAAAACTATTTAGCACACATAGCCTAACCTAACCTAACCTAACATACTATTTAATATACGATTTTTTGTTTGTGAATGAACCAACTCTCTTAACTAACTTGCGTCTAAATACAAAATGATGGCGCATACAGTGATGCCAATGAGTTGTTAACTAGGTTGTCTATGATATGTGCGTGAGACGCATTTTAGAAAATGAGCAGAGTGAAGTGTTGTTTTGTGACTGGCCCTTATTACACGGTTATTACACCCTTATTACACGGTATTATTAGACGCAAGTACCTTAGTTATGGCTAAGCTAATCCTATATCATACCTTGTTACAGTTCTGCCGCCTCCTGCCCAAAACAGTACCATTGCATCTGAAGGACTTCTTAGATTCTGGATTGGAAGCCCAATAGATAGCATAGCAGCGCCATTAGTTCCTCAAGCTGGCTTGATTTAAGTACTTGTTGATTTATTCTGTCTGACAATAACTGAAACCACACGCTCCATTTTCCATAAAAATACGACCAGATATGAGACGAATTTGCGCTTAAAGAGTTACGATCTATGGACATTTTTTTTTATTATTAGATAAGTGACACAACAGCAGAAATTATGCGACTGAAATTACGATGACAATTTTTGTTTTTTACACCAATAGGCGCCATTTTTCTCAATTAACCTGAAATATCTCAAATTAGGGTGTCAAAATTAAATCAAATATGCATTATGTAATTTATGGACGCCCCCTTGTTTGCAGTAGACGTAAGGAATAGAGCCTGTGGTTTTACTGTTAATGTTCCATGGGCATTTGTTTAATGACTTTGTTGTTACTCGGGATCAGAGTGACATTTTATAACACTATGCCTTAAAACATGTTCATAATTAAGGGGCCAATAAGAAAAGAACAACAATTTTTTAACTATTTCTTTAAAATTATAAATAATGAAGGATAGGATAAATTATGAATTTTATGAACAAACATGCACAAAAATGACTGATGCTGATTTATATATATAGATTAATAATTATATATAATATTACTAGGGTGTTTTTTACTCCCTGAATGGGTGTAAAAAAACACCCTAGTAATATTTAATGACTGTTAATCTGAATAACTTTCACTATCGAACCAACATCGAGAAAAAAAAATCTTCTGTTTCATACAAAACTGCAGTACCTTCTCAACTCATCCCATTCATAGCTGATTTTTTTTACGTTTTCTTCGTACTGAAAGATCTTCAGTTTGATGGCCTAAATCACCCTTTTAAATATTATTTGTGTGTTTTTTACACCTTGCATAACAATAATGACACTAGGCTTACGTGCGACTAAATTGGTGACTTACTCAAAAAGGGTCAAGTAAAAAAGTTCTCGAAAGTGGCGAGCAGGCATGAAGTGACAAATGTGATCTTATTGTAGGAACACACTTACCGAAATTACGCGACGTAAATTACGCGTACAATGCTTTAATCTTAGATAAATGATTGGGCTTCGCTGACCGAAAACCAATTATTTATCTTAGACTTTAATTCATATGTCGTCGAGTCCGCGCCATTTTTATCAAGTAACCGCCGAAATTACGCGTAATTTCGGCAGGTGAGATCCTATACTTAAAGTCAGGATAATAGCAGGTTGCGATCTGTGACCTCTGCATACCCCAACGGGAAACAGGCGTGAGTATATGTAGGTATGTACATACTATGTCTTATATTGAATTAATGACACTAAAACGCCACTCCCGATTTCAACTATTTCATTTTTGTTCTAGTTATTTTGCAAATTGCATTTGCAATTAGTGACTTGTATAAGATAATAAGTTAAACATTATTTTAGATTTTTGAGTCAAAAGCAAGTTTAGTGTTTGCCAGTAAGACATTTTAAGTTACCAAATAATGTCACCTTCAAATAGTCTTATTACAATCTTAAAAAAATTAGGTATCCTTTGTAATTTTGTATGTGTATACTGTGTGTGCGACAAATCAAATCTTGCCTTCACATTTTAAACAGCAGTTAAGATTAACAAAAATTCGACCTTTTATAATCCTTTTTCATCGAAGATTAACACCATTTTCGTTACTTTTTTTATTAGTTTCATTCGAAGAGACCATAAAGACGAACACACAGTTCTTTAATTCTTTTCAGATTTTAATTATTATGATACAATAACTCTTGTGTACGAAAAAAGGTTTATAAATGGTTTTATTTTATACTCTATTTCGTTAATGATCAACGGGTGCCATTTTGTATAATATGTATTGAAAAAAATGATCACAAGTCGAATTCTATTAATTTTGTTTAAAATTGTTATGGAATTATTTTCATTTAGTCTAAGGTTGTGATTGATATTATATCTAAAGTGCATTCCTATAGTAAGAAAACTTAGTGCTCGACTGTACTATGGGGTACAGGCGTTGGGGTAGGCAAGGTACTCTAGATGTTAGCGGAGGCGCCGCTCAAAAGCCGTCGCCGTCGCACGTACAACCTCGCCTCCCCCATCGCCTGTGCCCCGCAGGACTGTCGCGCACTAACTTGTCCGACTGTATTAATATTATGACGAGCTCCTAGGGAGAAAAATATTGAAAAATTTTACAATGAGCCAATGCGTGTGACCTTTGTGCCTAGGGATTATCAGTCTTAGCAGCTGAAATCTTAGTCTGAAGAAGTTAAAATCTAGTTTTTCATTAGAATTCCGGTCTCGCTATAATACACACTATAATAACTGACACTAAATAGTACACTATAATAAATGACATTTCTAATTAGGTACCTACATACCTATGCCAGCTTCCTGGGTACCTATACAGTAGTTTTGAGTCCATTGAAAGTGGTGACGTCGACGAAGCGGTGACGTTCCATTACGCTACCTGTCATGTTGAACAGAGTTTGGGTATTTAGGAGCTGCTGGAGGTATTCTGAATAAGCTATTCTTAGAATATCTCTGTTTATACCGTAAATCGCAGCAGCAACATTGTTCGCAGATTGTTTAAAGTGTATGTCAAAAAGTCTGGTCTTTATAATTTTTCCAAAGTCCAAAGAGCCCGAACCCCGGATTTATTGGGTCAGATGAAAACCCTATTTGCGACACGCACTGGCCTGAGTAAAATGCTAATTATAGAGACAGAGATCACACTTTTATATTCTCCCTAGAAGCTATAGAATCACTTTATGTAAGTAGGTAGGTTATTAAGGGTTGTATGTATATTTGGAATGGAGTTAAGAAATACAAAAAAAGATAAATAAAACGTTTTTTTTTAATTAAAACCCTTTTCAGATTCTCAATCTATTTATTTAGTTATATAGGTATACATTTGGAATAGTTAGACAGTTTCATTATATTTTACAGTCTAGTACATACACAAGTCCTACAGACCAATTCTTTGGCTTCAACAGTATATTTTGATCCGAAAATACTCTTCAATAGAGTCTATATTCTAATCCACAACACTCATACAAGGTCTTTATGCGTTTATTTAGGTAAAATAACAAATAACTCAAATAGTTAAACAAACACAACGTGTTAACAAACTAGGTAGGTAAGAATAAATATAATATTATTTCCGATTAAAATAAATAACAGAAATGGTTTTAAATATGCATCCTTAATGACTAGACATGAATCTTCTCATACCCACTAGTACCCACTTACCACAATTTTATTTAATAAATCAAATAGGTACTTATCTATCCTGTGGTAGGAAAAATTCTTATCGTCAAACGATACAGTTTTTCAAAATTTTAAACTTGTAGACACATATATATAAATGAAAAAGAAAATCTTTACGTAGGTATACCGGCATTCGGTTTTTTTTGACATTTTGTATGTTTGAGATAAAGGATCTTAGAGAGCAGAAATATATTTTCGTGTACAAAAGTTAAAGTATCCAGAAAAAATTTAGTGAGCATTACGTGCCTACTAGTTAATTAATCCCATATCCAATAAATCTAAGCATAATTTTGGTTTCAAAGCGTTGCAAAATATTGCTTTTAAATGCATTTTATGCTTGTTTATATCTTCATTGTTTCTTAAAGAAAAGCTATACAATTCTTAATATTTAATAAAAATACTATTTTAAAATACCAACCTCAATTTTGCTGTTATCTCGACAACCGCACCTCAAACCACCCTTCTTCTATCGGCTCTGTACATATCATAAATTGGACAATCTAAGCCAAAACATTTTGTCATGTTTATAACTTGTACCCGGATTGTTTTAAACCCGTCCAGAGCATCTGGCTGGATACATTTACAACATCGCAAAAGGAGTGGTATGCAACACCGATGCAATCCAGGTAAATGAACAAAACGGCTTATACCTACATGCAAGTCTACACAATCTCTACAATGTTTCATGTGAGAACAATTTCAACTAATTATTTTTAGCGAGGATCCGCCAGTATTTTGGATACCCTCTTGGATCTCATTTGGATGGAGGGCGAACTTCATTATATTATATTTGTTTAGTTTCTCTTTTATATATTTAATGTAAAATAGTTTTATAATATTCTGTAAGGTGTACTAACATTTATACAATAAAATATGTCTACTAAAAATAATTTTGCTGGCCAAAATATAACTAAGTATCCAGCATGCGTAGCATGCTACACGTGATAAGGCTGTATCACGTCTTTTATCTCGTTCGTTTACGCGCAAATAGAAAGAGAGCGAAGGTGTGATAGCGCTGTATCACGGTGCCATGCTAACTATGCAGGTAAGGTTTGTAAACATAGGTAACATTTGAACATACCTAAGATATACTTACTAACCAGCATTTTAACACTACTAGGTACAGATTTAAATTTAATTAAAATGTAGGTAAGTACTTACAGTTTAATGAGAATGATTTGCAGTTTTACTTTCTTTATTCTTACCTACAAGATTTATTTTTAGAATTAGGTACTTATCTCTATTCTTTGGTATTAATCAGACCCGAAATGGAATCTCAATCATTATCAATTTTATCGTTATTCTTATTCATAAACATCGAATGACTAGTTAGTAAGCCAGAAAGAGTCAAATATATTGTCTCATCCATGACAGCACTTAAACAGCAATTTGCTATAAAACAGTATGATTGTGAATTAGCATTTCGCCAGAAAAGGCGCACAATATAAGCGTCCCTTTCGTTGTCTTTACATCATTAAGTATTTAGCTATTTAGTAATTGACTTCACTTTGTATTTCTTTTTAAAGTATTCAATGTAGCAAAGACTGTTTTAAAAAATTAGCTAAGTACTAAAAATGTTTGTGGAAGTAACCTATATTTTATTTGGAGATTGGTAGTTAACAATCTAATAACACAGTCATGACATGACAGAAAATTAAATATTAATAATTAATATTACAAGCAATATACCGAAAACATATTTTTCAACATACTTGCTGGTAAAGTGGCTCTTATTGCACCGCTTTTAGGTACATAATGCAGCTTATAGATCACGCGTGCGAAAATGTTTACATTAATGATAGGTTTTTTTTATTGTTTGTTTTTGAATCTCCGCAAAGAGGTTTATGTAAAAAAAAACTGTTTTCTGAATTAATTAATCTGTTTTAGTTAAAATATGATTAATAAATGCTTCATTTCATCAAACAATTTATTTTAATAAACAAATTAACATTAAAGTTTCTCATTCGAAAAAAAAACATTTATATTAAGTTTAAAACGTTTTTAATATTAGGTTGTTTGCAGCAAAATATCGACTAAAGTCATTGCCTCTTCGTCCAAAAAAAACCAGT
This sequence comes from Agonopterix alstromeriana, assembly GCA_963924505.1. Taxonomy (NCBI): domain Eukaryota; kingdom Metazoa; phylum Arthropoda; class Insecta; order Lepidoptera; family Depressariidae; genus Agonopterix; species Agonopterix alstromeriana. The sequence continues at coordinate 3,072,356 of OZ004663.1, read as the reverse complement.
GTCATTTTCCACAAATATTTGTCTAAAATTGTAGTACTTTACGAACTTTTATTACTTTCCTCGCAAGTATGTTGAAAAACGTCGTATGAAACGCGTGAGCGTTGGTCATTACTCATTACAGCCTTGGCTAGTATGCAGCACTCGCCTGGCGGCTCATGCTGCAATCCCGCCGCCGCGCGGCTGTAAGGACCAACTTTGCTCACTTGTATCATAATGTACATCTGAGACATATTTTGTAGACCTACTTACATTCGGAATAAATATGCTAGGTTTTAAAAATGTGTTACATATGCTTCTTTTAAAATTAAACCTTTCACGGCTACCTACATTATTGTGAATATCTAATACGAGAGAATCAAAAATAAGTAGGTACTTAATGTTTCTAACCCATGGGTAGGTACAATCATCCATCACATTAAGAAAATATTGAGCGGTAAGCTTTGTTGATAAGTATTTTAATTTTGTAATTAAATTACATACCTTAGAGTAATTTATTTATATATAGGTACTTACAAGTAAAACCTAGGTTTAGATATACATCACCTCAGGTTTACCTCAGGTATTTCCTAATCAACCTAACTCACGTGGTAAATAGGACATTCAAGTAATTCTTAATTCTGTTCTTTTTAAATATTAACATTTGTTAAAAACTTACCTACTGCAGTTATTTATTTTTTTATTTCAGCAATCAATTTAGTTACAATTTTTAAAATGTCTACTTTATTGGATACGTTATTTTTAGGAAAAAAATAATTGTACTCTTACCTTCTCTTTTTCCTGGTCCACTACTTTAATATCCCTTTTATAAACGCCTTTGTTCCATCTTCTTATAAGTATACTTTTAACCCAATTATCGTTTTTAATTCATCTTTACTCTGACAATAGAAAAAAAAGTACAGGGTGTTAGGGTAAACAGTTGCATTACTTTGATACTGAACAACTTTCCTTAAGAACCGTATAGGAAATTAGCAATCCAATCCCGAAAATTTTTCACTATGGTAATGATATTTTACACAAGTTATGTTACCTTCATAGAAAATTGTGGCACCCCCCTAACCGTTTCGCTCGCAGCATCACGCGCTGCCAGTAACATTTATCTGCTTCTTTTTGGTATAATTTATCATTGTCTATGGCACACCAAAAAGCGAATAGGTACCATGGACCGATGGATCCATATCCACACGAACACGAAACACGAAAATTGACCATGGAGGTCGGTAATGTTCGTCCTTCTTTCGTACGTGTCCGTCGTCGATTTTTCCTACTTTACTTTTGTCCCTTTCTATACATTTTTGTCGTTGGATTAGAAAGGGACAATGTTGACGTCGGAAACAAAGACGGAAAAAGTAAGAAGGACGAACATCACTAGTGTTTTCATGTTTCACCGCTTGTAAGGCAGTCTGCACTCCAGGTATAGACGATACCTATTCCAACTTCCTGTAGAATACCTATAATAATTGCTACCTATGGTACCATGGTACCTACCTAAGTAACAGAATGTATGATCCAAAATTTTATAAATGTCATCAACATTTCAGAAACGCTTTAATTTATAAGGATGTAAAATATTGTGCGGTTTGATTGTAAATTGTGATGAATGTTAATTTTATAATTTTTATTATTTAAAATCTCAATAAATTAACAAGTTCTGAAAAAGTATATAGCTGCCATAGCATAGGTCTTAGGAACCAATGTACGTACTATTGTCAATATTATGAATACCTATTGTATCTTCCAGAAGTGTAGGCCTAATTTCAACTTTATTCTATCAAAGTCAGGGTAGAATTTCGAACAAAATGTTTGTTTTGATCGGTTTGTTTCTTAAGTACCCTATTAATGACTATTCACGCATGTTATAACAAAATATATGACTAGATTCCTTCGAGTTTCTCAATCTGTAACCTTCTACCATTGAAAATAGAATTCATTTTAATGTTCAGGTTAAAATATATCGATATCCTTAAGATGTTGGTAGTTACGGTCCCAGTAGCCGCCGTTGTAAAGCCAGTCCTCTTGCTTGGTGTACGGATTTGTGCCTTGGCTGAACCACCTGTAAGAACAACATTACAAAATTCAAAATCTTTCGAGATTCCGTGTCACATTATTATTATAATGACTGCAAGATACAAAGACTGGCTAGCTCAGTCGGTAGAGTGTGAGACTCTTAATCTTATGGACGTATTGGTCATGGGTTCGGGCCCCACGTTGGGCGCCAAATCGCAACGTCTCACAGCGGTGGATTACTCAATAGCTACTACTATAACAGATACCGCACTTTCCCGACTTCGCACGCTTTTTCTAATTTCGGAAAAGCGCTTCAGGAACGACGAATTAAAAAGCGCGACAGCCTGAGATGCGCGGCGCAGTAGGTAGGTAAGGTACTTATCGCAGCTGTCAAACGCGAGTTTTCGGCACTGACAGCGGTATGTGCAGAGATTATGGGATGGTGTGTGTTCGACTGTCCCGGAGAAGGTAATAAGCTGAGATTCATTAGAGACCACCTTGACTATTCCTTACTGAAAGCCAATGGCGCCAATGTTATCTGGATTAGGAAGAAGTGGCCGAGCGAAGGCGTAATAAAATTGGATTGTTTGTCCTGCGATCATGTTGATTAGGATCTTTTATGATTAGGACGGTCCACCTTCAGGCATTGGAAAATAACGGACATTGTTTTTTCCTTGAATTCCTCTATGTACGTGTTATTAATATTCTTTAAAACTTCCCTACCTAGCTTGCCATCCCTCGGAAGACTTCTTCAACGCCTTTCTAGCGGTCCTCTGCTTCTCTTCAAGCCTGGTCTTCTCTATGGCAGCAGCATCTATGTCTCCTTGCTCCAGGAGCCTGACGTCAGGCCTCAGGCGACTGTCAGTCGGACAGAGCTGGCCTTTCATGTCTCGCTCTAACTCGTTGAGGGACATCGCGAATTCCGTGAATTGGTAATACTGTAAGGTGCAATGTTAGTGTTAGGAAGATGTTTCAGAAGGGTACACGTGGTTAGATTAACGATGGAATGTGCTGAACTCATTAATATTGTCAGAAAACATTGAATTTTGCCGATAAGGTATTTTCTAAAAAAAATCTATTGTTAGCGGAAATGTGGTGTTTGGCGGTCTCCTCTGCGTGCTCTATGGATCGCCCTTTTAGCTGCACTCGAAGGCTGTCAATACTGACAGATGTTACTTCCTCTCCGCTCAAAGCGCGACGCGCATACGCAATTCTAAACCGCTCCGATATTAAAGAGGAAAAGTCTATTAAATGTATAATACCAGTATCCCGATAGTTTCATTCTAATACTACGGGGAGACAAAACTACAAAGAATATTGATAAGTTTTTGCTACTAAAATAATTTAATGTCTGATACATAGTCAAGTAATTTTTTAGTAAAATTTCACAAAATTAAACGTCAAAAAGTATTTTATTGTTAATGCATCAAAAGATAGTAGAAGACTTACTTGTGCGCTAGTTGTAGGTCTAGGACGGGCTTCCCACAGGGTCACTGACCCTGGTATGTCAATATTATATGTATCATCTGTCTTGGGAACGTCTTCAGAGTTCTCCGGATCTTCCGGCTGGAACAGGTAAACAGATTCAAAGAGATCATACAACAAAAATCACATTCATGGTAAGTGGTAAAGCTAATCTGTTCTTGTCATAGCCTAAAATAAGATAATTATTAATTATAGCCTCAAGAGTCTAGTCTAATGCAAGGTCCGTCCGAAGACTAGATTGATGAACACAGTTCTCAGTGACCGAGTGCAATGTCTCCGACCACGACGCGACGTCATTATAGGGCAAAGTGGAGAGAACAGACGCTGAAGGCTGACCTCACCACAGACCATTATGGGATTAAAGCCAGGAAGAGAGAAGGAGAGAGAGAGAGAGAGAGAGCGTAATGAAGTCTCCTAAATAACAGGTCAAAGACTCTTCGTCCTATTCAAGTGCAATTTCACCAAAGCTTCATGGGTCATTTACAAAAATAGTACGAATATTTTCATGAGCATCGGCATTCTTCAAAACGATCATAGAAACTAATGAGAAAAATTTTCCTAGTAGGTTATTATGTATAAGTACAGTACACAGAAAGAAAATCAATGTTCAACTCACGTCTTGTATGGACATAGACCGAAGAGCTCCGACCTTGAAGCTATTGAGCTTGGCCAGCACTTTCTTGGGAGTGTGTGACGGAGTTTGAGAGCTGGCCTCCTCACCACGCTCCTTGGCCCACTGCTCGTGAGCCGGAGCACTGCAGCACTTGATGAACTCCGTCCATTTTCCATAAAGGAAACGAAGGCGTTTCTTACTAAGGAATAGAGATAATTATTGCTGCGATCATATCAGTTAAATTGGCATGAATACAACCAACACTCTGGTCGTATATCAGTTGGCGTGAACAACTAACGTTGGCCTTGAACTGAGTATAGCGTGCAAATGAGCTAATAAAATTTGCAACTTTTACTATACTGGTATAGATATTGCAAAGCGATTACAGTTAATCTTCTTTCTCCTTTCCCACTGATTACTGGATTACGCAATTGTCTCAAAGTTGTAGTAATATGATAATGTACGAGTGAATCAATTGTGTACGAAACTCACTTGGCGTCCAAAATGAAGCCGTCAACCCTGTGGAGGTCACGGTTGTTGAAGCCAGCCGGCTTGAAGTTCAGGTTAGCTTTCAGACCGGCGCCGCCATGGCAGGTGACCTCCATTGCACCGTATTGCTCGATCCACAGCTTGCCAACGATCACATTGTGGACACAGCAGTTGACGTTGGTCCAGGTGTAAGCTTCACCCCACCTTAATAGAAATTAATACCGATTTAAGCTAATTTTTGGAGCTCTGCAGTTATTTGAGACGACATTACTGGTCCTTGCTGAATATTCAAAGGACTTACGTTACGGAAGCATTCCGAAAGAATGACTTGGGAAGTTGGGAACTCTTTAATGTACTTCAATGTCAGTGCGGTGTACTTTATTAGAGTAATACATTAATCCAAACGAATAGCAGCATGTAATGAAAAAGTGTATCTTACCTAGGTAACTCCACAGTGACATGTCCTTTAGGCTGTATCTCGACACTCTTGCCACAGAACTTCAGCTTGGGATGCACGGAGCCGTGGAACACGAAGTGTGGGCTGTCTGCGTGGAAAGCAGATACTGGGGGGTGGTGGGAGACCTGCATGAGGAAACACCCATCATGATTAAAGATTAAATTCCAACGGACAAAGGTCGTATTTTGCTTGCTACTGCTTACTATAAAGGCAAGGAGAAAAACAAACCTGTTCGCAAACGGCTCTGAACTCTGTACGTTCAAGTTCATAAGTCTCCCCAAGGAGAGGGTTGAATGGTTTTCCCAATCGTTCCCAGTTGGATGCCAGGGCACTCACTGCGAACGCTGTAAATTATAATTTCTTGCATGATTATTCATGAAGTTCAATAGAGACATCGATTGAGTCTATAATACAACTAAGCATATTCAAGAAGATGCAACAAGTTTCTAGATGCTACCATCGTCGAGTTACCGGAACGGGGATGAAACGATGAGATTACAGAGGCGATGTTTAAAATTCTATTCCCTTGAAACTGGAAAGGAAGCATTCTTTGAAGCGAAATAAATAATCTTATTGTAGCTAATCTCTAGGTACGTAAATATTTTTACAGACATGTTTTTGCGATGAAACTTTATCCCAAATTGAAGTGTAGTCAGTGTTGGCATAAAATTTAATGTTTCGGGGATCAGTGTCTTTCTCTGAAACCTATCACAATCATCACTTCTTTTTGGCAACGTCTAAAAGTCCACAATACTAGCGACAAGATACTACAGTCCTCTTGTAAGCGGCCGTAAATTGTCATGCAGCATGGTATTCTGCAGGTTATTATTATCATTAATACGTACCGGCGATGTACTCCATCCTAGCAACAGGATCAGTCTGTTCTGAAGCCATTCTGAGCAGGTGTGCATACTCAAGGTACTCCAGCATCCGCTGGAGGAAGGACAGGGGCTCGTTGAATACGACAGGCATGGTGATCTTTGACAGCTCCTTGCCCACACAGTTCTTCAGAACAGACCAGAGAGAGAAGTCGCCGCGGCTGAATTGGGCAACTGGCAGTGTGGTCCTGGAGACAAAGAAGATAATAATTTAATCATATCCTATTACTGGCATTAGATGACCGATGGTAGACCCGCCAGGTGGACCGACGACCTGGTGATGGCGGCGGGAACTCGTTAGATAAGGAGGATTGGTCGTTACGGCGATCATTGGGGAGGCCTATGTCCAGCAGTGCACGTATATCGGTTGAAATGTTGATGATTCGCTTAAGATGAGAGGGTCATACTGACTGCCGAATCAGACCAGCTTGACAGCCACTAGTCAAACTTGAGACCGCAGTTGAGACTAATGACTTCCACACGACATTATGATAGGTTTGAAAATCGTAATAACTACCTACCCAGGCCAAAAGTATTGTGGAATAATAAATACTGAATGCCTTGAAGCTTTATTCCTTCCGTAGTTCCTTCGCAAAGGTCATCAATAATAAATTAAATGTCACTTAACATCACTACAATCAAACCCTAACAGAGAACATACTAACGGTTGAAATAATAGTTGATAGTTAAGTACAGCAATGTTTCTGTCCACCCAAAAAGGGATTACAATCTTGAGTTTATGATTGTACTTATTGCAATCTATGACTACCCTATCCCTGCCGAACACTATTTAATAACATCTTAATCATGTATACCTATAGCTTTGGATCGTGTTACTCCTTATCTGGAACAAAATATATATGTACCTATAGAAGAACATGTTCCCTCTCGAAATTAGGCCAAGTGCACCCTCGGGGTCCCACCCCTGTGACCTTCACTCCCTTTCCCTTTGTTGCCTTGTTTGTAACTTAGCGCAAATAGAAAATCAAATGCTTGTACAACGCCATTGAGAACGTTTAATCTATTGTTAGGTTCGGGACCAAGTGAGATTGGAAATAGCTATTAAATTGTAGTGCTATTTATTTAGGGATTTTATTTGTTTAGTTCGAGTTAGGTACCTAACATTTGAAACGACCAAACGGATATTCCAGTGGCTCGCATATGATTACGACTTTATTCCCCGAAAGGGGAAGTGAGAGATATTCTCAATGTACCTACCATATTATTCAGAATATCTACATTTCACTAATAGTACCCAAACTCTGTCCAGTGTGACAGGTAGTGAGCCCGTCGCCTCATAAATGAATACTAACATAATGAATATGTTGAAACAATCAACGACCATATCCACCTCGCTGGCGGATTAGCGAAAATTTACTTTTGATTTAGATAGGTACAGAATATAAATTATCGCTCGATTTCGACCGTATAAATTTCAAGTTCGAAACAGTTTTGTTGTTGGAGGTTGTAGCCCGGGGAATGATGGATGAGACAGGCAACTCTTTAAGAGAGAATGAATAATAAATCAATTTAAGTTTAATAGATATTCACAGCGTCAAGTTTATCTTTTGTCTATGAAAGAAAAATGAAACCATGGAATTTTCGATGGTTTTGACGTATCGTTACATACATTCGAATTAGCATTCACATTTGGGAAAACGATATTATTTGAAAGAATCCTGTATCGCAATCACATTGTGGGAAAACCTGCATGCTTCAATTTGGCGACATGTATTGTACCCACTGATATTAAAAGTAGCGACGGGCTCACTCCCCGTCACGCTGGACAGAGTTTCGGTACAGTGAAACGTGGATATTCTGAGTTTTCAGAATATCTCCGATTACCCCCTCGGGGAATACAGTCGTGAGTATCATATGCTAATGCTCTATCACGACCACAAAATACCACAAAATCTGTTTTAACTAAGAAATGTTCGACGAATTACCAGACAAACCACATTATAACCTTGCAGGGTTTCAAAACAGAACCCTATCTATGAGCGGTCGCCTGTCCTAAATAACTACCAACTCCGACCGACCCTTTACATCTCTCAGTTAATAAAAGTAGTCATCCCTAAAGTACAGGTGATCCAACATTCAAGGGCAAATAGAACGATCAATAGCTCCAGGCTATTCGAATAAAACCGGTCAAGTGCGAGTGGGGCTACACGCGCACCGAGGGTTCCGTTCCACACCACCATACAACATATTAACTTATAAAAAAAATGTTCTTCACCGTGTCCTTTAGCGCGAGACCGACACACTTGGCCGATTTTTATTATTTGTTGTTATACTGTAGAGTTTGCTCTGTAATCACACCAAGTTTGACGCTTTTATGTATTACCGTTTTTCCGATAGAGCAAGAAGAAAAAACTTTGATAAATACTTGTTTCTTGTTGAGAACACCCCTTAATTTTTAGCTTTTTGCCATTTTTATTATTTTTTAACAAATCCGCCGTAATAACGCATATTCTGTGAAAATGTTAACTGTCTAGCTATTACGGTTTGAAAAAGGTTCCAGCCCTAAATAAGTAGGACGGACGGTCAACGTAGGCTTAGTAATAGGGTCCCGTTTTAACCATTTGGGTACGGAACCCTAAAAATTATCTCTAACAAAAGACAAAGGCAAACCTAAAGGTTAAATGTTTCATTGTTGTTCAAAGAGAAAACAAAACAAAAGGAGGCGTAATTTTGGTGAAAACGTTACGTAGAGTTACGTAGAGAGTGAAAACGTTACGTAGAGTTACGTAGAGAGTGAAAACGTTACGCAGAGTTACGTAGAGAGTGAGACAAAAGGTACAAAGAGGCTGCGACTTCCCAACGTTTAGCTTCATTCCTAAGTCTTAAGAGGATATAATTCGGAGCGCGCTCCATACTAACGTACTATGGTGATATTTTCAATACTAACCAATTAAAATCAATTAAATTTTTCAGAATCAAACTAAATACATATTTCTATGTTTGTATAGAGTCCGATTTTCGTTAGAATGTACAGTTTTAAAGTTACAGTGCCTCAAAGATTTCCATACCTTAATCCTAGCATTGAAACTGTATATTTTAACGAAAATCGGACTCCATGCAAGCATAGATATTTGTTTCTACATTGTTTCTGCAAAATTTCATTGAGTTTAATCGGTTAGTATTGAAAATATCACCAGACTTCGTTTGTATGGAGCGCGCAAACAGTAATATACCCTTAACCACATGAGTGGAGACCTGGCGTAAACGTTTTTAAACTTCGTTAGTATACAGTGTGTAAATATAAATTAGTTTCATACTTTAGGGGGCTTCAGACTAAAAAACTAAAAATATTCACCAACATTAAAATTTGCGAAATTAAACAAAAGCTTTTTTCGAGATTTTAATGTTAGTCCGATAGTGAAAGTTATTCGGTTTGACGGTCTCAAGTACCCCCTAAGACGTGCCACACACATACTAAATTCCGATCCGGAATTCCGTATCGGGATTGTGAGTTTGTGTAGGATTTGATACCGAACGAAATTATGGAGGGGGGAAATCAGTACAGAAGAGTCGATGTCGATCGCGTTTGCGTAGGCGAGTGCAGGAAACTTAATGCTTTTTGAGTTTTGAAACTTTGATAAAACTCTTACCAGAATCAGGGATTTGAGTTTAGCTTTACATGCCAATTGTAGAACCTCTAAAGTCAATCCACGAACCATATAGCTGACACTTGGCAGCTAAATCATTAACGATATCTCGCCACCTATGAAATATTAGCACTGTAAACCAAGCACCAAGCAACAGCAGGTGGTTTAGGTATCAGGACATTTGAGCGAATCCCTTTGCGCGAAAGACATTTGAGCGAAGGACATTTGCGCGAGAAAAATTTGCGCGCAAAGACATTTGCGCGAAAGGACACTTGCGCGAAAAAAAATTGAGCGAAGGACACTTGAGCGAATGGACATTAGCGCGAATGGACATTTGCGCGAACGGGACATTAGCGCGAATGGACATTTGCGCGAACGGGACATTAGCGCGAATGGACATTTGCGCGAACGGGACATTTGCGCGAACGAGACATTTGCGCGAACGGGACATTTGCGCGAACGGACATTTGCGCGAATGGGACATTTGCGCGAAAAACGCCCTAGAGTCTAAACGGCTTGATGGATTTTGACGTGTGAGGTGTCGTTGGATTCGTAAAAATTGTGGGAATAACATAGGGTATATTATTTTACTATGGCGTCTACGAATCTAAAAAGAGAGTGAGAATAAACAATTTACTTTGTAAAAAATTACAAAATGGGTATTATACGAAAACTAGTGACGAGCAGATTTCAAATACATATACAATGTGTTAATGAATAAGCGCAAAATCTCATACACCCCAACTGATTTATAACAAAATAATTAGATTGAAACAATAATTTTATAAATTTGATACTTAAAATTAAAAGTTATTCGCATTATAACTTTTCAGGCAAAAATGAGTTGTTATCATTTCAGCTAAGAATGAAAGCTCTAGCGTGCTTGTGGATACATTTTAAGAATCTTGTTTTGTTAGTAAGTATCGTATCGCTATTGGCTCATAAACTATCTGTGTTGAAAGTTAGGTTAGGTTAGGTTTGTATAATAATTAAATTTTTCTCAAAACTGCCGAGTTCGATTTTAATGCCCCTTTGCACAAGGGTGTAGATGATGTTTTCCAACATAAACACCGACATCTTAATATAATATATAAGTAAAAGTACTATATTATATATGTATAAGCAGAATCGAATTATTATGTTTTCAACATAGGTTAGTTTTTTCGAAATATTAATTAATTTGTTTGTAAAATTTAAAATTTACTGAACTCGATCTCAACCCACCGCGCAGGCACACTCACCTTACTTACTAACAAAACAAGATTCTTAAAATGTATCCACAAGCACGCTAGAGCTTTCATTCTTAGCTGAAATGATAACAACTCATTTTTGCCTGAAAAGTTATAATGCGAATAACTTTTAATTTTAAGTATCAAATTTATAAAATTATTGTTTCAATCTAATTATTTTGTTATAAATCAGTTGGGGTGTATGAGGTTTTGCGCTTATTCATTAACACATTGTATATGTATTTGAAATCTGCTCGTCACTAGTTTTCGTATAATACCCATTTTGTAATTTTTTACAAAAAAAGTTGTTTATTCTCACTCTCTTTTTAGATTGGTAGACGCCATATTAAAATAATATACCCTATGTCATTCTCACAATTTTTACGAATCCAACGACACCTCACACGTCAAAATCCATCAAGCCGTTTAGGCTCTAGAGCGTTTTTCGCGCAAATGTCCCATTCGCGCAAATGTCCCGTTCGCGCAAATGTCCCGTTCGCGCAAATGTCCCGTTCGCGCAAATGTCCAGTTCGCGCAAATGTCCATTCGCGCTAATGTCCCGTTCGCGCAAATGTCCATTCGCGCTAATGTCCATTCGCGCTAATGTCCATTCGCGCTAATTTTCCTTCGCGCTAATGTCCATTCGCGCTAATGTCCATTCGCGCAAAAGTCTTTCGCTCAAATGTCCATTCGCGCAAAAGTTTTTCGCGCAAATGTCCTTCGCGCAAATGTCCTTCGCGCAAGTGTCTTTCGCGCAAATGTCCCAGATCCGGTGGTTTATGCACTGAAAGTAAACTTGTTCAAGGTCAGCTGGCAGCTGGCAACGATCAATACTTCGCTGGAAGCCGGCTGCACCCGGGACTGGGCCGGGACAAGCATAAATCAAGCTAATTCCTTTTTGTCCTTCAAGTGTTAGCTGGAGATTTATTTTGTTGGCTTTATTACTTTTTTACGGCTAATGGACTTCGTGTTATAGAGATTTGAATTGGAAATTCGATCTACTCGCAACGGGTAAGAGTTGTAAAAGTATTGTACCCAAATTGTACCTAACGGACTGTAAATATAAATCTTTGCTCAATCTTATTCTAGGCGAAGACTATAGGTATCTAAAGCCAAAGATATTATAATACAAGTACCTACTAATACTGTTTCGGCAGAAAGTAGAACAAATGAATGCCTTTATGACAAGAATGATGACACAATAATCACCGATCAAAATGAATAACCGTCACTTTGTAGCTGTAAAACAAGCATGTAAAAGTTTAGTGTCGCCATAAAGTTGTTTGGAGCCACGATACAGGGTTGACCCTTGAGCACGAAATCGTCATTCGTCACAATAGTCTATACAACATGTTAATGAATAAGCGCAAAACCTCATACACCCCAACTGATTTATAACAAAATAATTAGATTGAAACAATAATTTCATTATTTTGATAGTTAAAATTTAAAGTTATTCGCATTTTAATTTTTCAGGCAAAAATGATTTGTTATCATTTCATCAATGAATGAAAGTGCTAACGTACATTTTAAGAATCTTATTTTGGTAGTTTGTAGGTTGAGTGTGCCCGTGCGGTGGATTGAGATCGAGTTCAGGAAATTTTAAATTTTACAAACAAATAGATAAATGAATGAAATATACTTTATTTACACCAAACAAAATCAATCAATTGATATTTTGAAAAAAATTACCTATGTTGAAAACATGATAATTCGATTCTGCTCTCGATTCTAAACAAACTACTTTCTAGTTTTGCGTTTCATTAACACGTATATACATACATACATACATACATACATATATACATACATACATACATACATAAGGTGTAACCTTTGCCGACTCGACTTTATATCATTATTACCTAGTTAAAGTGATGTAATGGTAGCTTTCGAAGAAGAGCAAAAGTGGTGTAGCTTTTGCTTCGTTGGACCCAAAAATAATAAAAGCGACGGGAATATATCTTTAGCTGGACCATAAAGACGTATCTCTGGACCATAAAGCCGTATCTCTGAACCCACACCGAAGCCTACTCCTAGATTATTAGTGTATAATGCCACTGTTACTATTATTACTCTGCCTTTTTTAAAGCTTTCATTTTATAGATTTAAAAACTGTCCTGAATCAGTGCCTGACTTTGGCCTGGCTCGTCATATATTCCGACAACACGTCCGATCGGAAATGGAGTCGTCAGTCCGTGCCATCCGTGCTCTGAATTGAACTCTAGCCTGCGCCCGTGCCTATGTAGGGTTGTCACATTCAATATTTTCTAATGAAAATTTATTTTATCAAATAATTCTTTAAACTTTCAGAATGTGAAACTAAACAACTTTCTCTGAAGAACATGGGTCGAAAAACGAAAAAAAATTACCTATATGGACCTCCCATAGAAAGTCGATCGGCTGGTCTGCACTTTTGTATGGGAAGTCCAAAAACATTTCTCGTTTTTCGAGCTGCTCTCATGATAAACGTTTTTCAATCTACTACTATAAAAATAGAATTTCGTTTCTTGTCTATTCACGTCAAGTCTATTTTTCTTTCAAAATTACTCGTATATTTTTACACTTTGGTTAGATAGAAAAGGTCAGAGAACAAGAATTATAAACTTGATTTTAGAAAAGGTCTTGTTTTTCCAAGTACCTAAGTAAAGTTATTAATTACGCCTCGGTGCCTGTTTGGATAAAACATTATTTTATCTCAGTTATTCCGTAGGTTTGTCAGAATTGACGAGTCTATTGTCTCTGCTTGCCCCGTTGTACAATGGCGTGAATATTTATTTATTTATACAGGGTCTTTCTTAATATGCTGGCGGTTTTTAAGGAGATGATCAGACCATCAAACTGATCAATTCTGTATGGTGTAAGCAACATACATCGCGCGCCGTCAGCAGTTTACCCATTATTTCACTTTTGATTGTAATTAGCTTTAGTTCACGTTCGGTCACCATTCAATCCGCGTGTGCTCTCATAACCATTTTAGCCGTAGTTTTGTCTTATTAAACTTTTATATTGACCTTACTCGGTTTTATCATTTATTAACCATTATCTTCTAACGTTGTACTGTAATACACCGTACATCTTATGGTCCTTCGAGCTTCCGGAAAAGCGGGACTATCGGCGTGTGTTAAGACGAACCAGACTTAGTGCACGTGTCAGTGAACCGTTTCCGGTTGTAACCAGAACTGTGGAGAAATTGTTCTCCAGCTTACCACACCATTAACCAGCAACCAGCATCAGCTTTGAAGGAGAGCTACCTTCAGGCCAAGTACCAAGCACCAACCAAGTAAGATCTTTCCATTTTCTTCTTACCATTTGTCTTCTTGATTACCTACTACCATGGAAGGCATAGTGGAGACCCAAAACCAAATCAGGAGGGCTATTGAGACCATCCTCATCAACTTTAGGAAAGATGGACCGGATCGTAAGACACCAGCTTACATCCAAAAGAGACTCGACTTGTTAGATTCGTACATGCAAGAGTTTCAAGTCAACCATACCAAACTATGTGCTGAGTACGAGCAGTGCGACCATCCGTATTTCTCTGATAATTATTTCGAGGAAACGAAAGAATTCTATGCATTAGTTAAGAAAACTATTAACCAATTCGTGACCATTGATCCCCAACCAAGAATAAAACCTAAACCAAGCTTAAAGGTGCCTACTCCTACTCCGTCTCACGAAGAATTACCAGAAAGTCCTCTATTCGAGCGTAAATCACCACTTAAACTGAAAATTCCTCAGACCAGGACCAAAGCCTGTGCCAGTAGAATAGAGGATATGTTCCGTAAACAAAATAGTAATTTTAAGGCATTTGCTCGTATGATTTCTACCATAAACCTTGAAGACTTGTCTGAAAAATGGGAATTCGAGGATGCTCTCAAAACCATCCAATCTAGGTGGTCTGTAATAGATCACTTACATTGGGAGCTAGACAGCGAGCTTGACGAGGAAGACCAGATGTATGAGAAGGAGTACAGTAAAAATGAACAAATTTACATCAAGATGAAAAAGGCAGTGAATAGCAAAATGTGGGATGCATCTCATAGGGAGAGGTCTACACCGCAGATGGACATACCAACGTTCAGCGGCAACTATCACCAGTGGATCTCGTTCAAGGATCTATTCTACGAGGCCATTCACACCAATAGATCATTGTCAAGCGCTCAGAAAATGCAATTTTTAAAGAGCAAACTGAGAGGGGAAGCTGACAAGTTGATACAGCATTTAAAAATTACCACTGATAATTACCAGGTATGTTGGGACATATTAAATCAAAGGTACAATAACACCAAAATCATATTCAGCTCTCATGTCAACATTCTTTTGTCAATACCTACCATGCCACAGCAGTCAGCCTCGCAAATCAAAAAGTTACATGATACCACCAACGAATGTCTCAACGGAATCAAAAATCTTGGCGTGGATACCTCTACTTGGGACCCGCTCATAGTGCACATACTTTCACAGAAACTGGATGCAGAGTCGTATTATGACTACATAGGATCTGTAGAAAACCCACGAGAGTTGCCATCTCTACGGGATTTCTTAGAATTTTTGGAAACCAAATTCACGTCATTAGAGGCCTCTCGGCGTAAACCAGAATCGTCGAAGACTCCGCACCCTTCAGAATATCAGAAAAAACCACCAGGCAAACCATCAACCAGCTACAATAACCCTAAAACTTTTCAAGGAAAACCATTCATAAACCATACCAATTTAAAACCATTTTCCTCGGGCACACAAAAATGTTTACTTTGTAATTATAACCACGCTATATTTCAATGTAAAACTTTCCGTGACATGAAACCTGAGGACCAACGGAAATCGATTGCGAAATTAAATTTGTGTAAAAATTGTTTGTGCAATCACCAAGAAAAAGAATGCATATCGGAAAAAACTTGCCGTTTTTGCTCCGACAAGCACAATACTATCGTCCACAATGCTTACGCTAAAGACACGGAAAATAACCAACCAAAAACTGTGTCACACGTGTACCAAAACGTAGGTGAAATTCTCTTAGCGACAGCCAAGGTAAATGTTTTAGGAGCTGATGGATCATACCACACCATGCGCGCCCTCATTGACCAAGGGTCGCAAACGTCCCTTATAACCGAAAATGCCGCCCAAATATTAGGCCTGCAACGGAAAAGGGGACAAGGAGTAATTTTCGGAGTCGGAGCAAAGGAAAGTAATTGTAAAGGTGTTTTGGACATTACAGCGTCATCAATTTATAATGACTATACTTTCAACGTGGATGTGTTTATTATGAAAAAACTAATAAACAAGTTACCAAACCAAACATTCTCGAAACCAAATTGGCCTTATCTTAAAACCATACAGCTGGCCGATCCTGATTTTAATAAGAGCGCTTCCGTGGACATATTGTTTGGCGCGGACGTTTATTCTTCTATTATCTTACATGGCATCATCCGTCAGGATTCATCTCAACCAGTAGCTCAGCAAACTCAGCTCGGATGGATACTGTGCGGAAACGTCAAGTCCTACCACTGTAACGTCGTTCTCAATAACCTAGAGGACATACAACGATTCTGGAATATTGAGGATATTGATGAAACCACAGGGAATATGTCAAAGGAAGATCAAATTTGCATTCAACAGTACAACTCTGAAACAAAACGCCAACCAGACGGGCACTATGTTGTACGATTACCATTAAAACCAGACATAGAAGAGAAACTAGGGGAATCTAAACCAAAAGCGATCGCCCAATTTAGACAATTGGAGAGAAAATTTTGCAAAAACCAGAAAATTGCGAAAGATTATAGAGATTTTATAAATGAATATAAAAACCTCGGTCACATGCGAGAATGTACCGGTAACCAAACACCCAGTTGCTATCTGCCGCACCATTGTGTAATACGAGCGGAGTCAACGACTACTTCGACGCGCGTCGTGTACAATGCATCAGCGAAAACTTCAAGTGGATATAGTTTGAATGACCTGATGTATAGCGGACCAAATTTACAACAGGATTTGTTATCACTTATTATCAAATGGCGGCAGTATCAAATAGCTTTCACCGCAGATGTAGAAAAAATGTTCCGCCAAATATTTACAGATGAAAGAGACCAATGCCTCCAAAAAATAATTTGGAGAGACCAGGTCAACCAACCATTAAAAGAATACCAATTAACGACTGTGACTTACGGCACCAATTCCGCACCATTTTTGGCAATGATGACACTCAAACGCCTAGCCAATGATGAACGTCACTCGTACCCGGAAGCTGCAAAGGTCCTGGAATCCAAATTTTACATGGACGACCTGCTCCATGGCCACCATAACCTTGAAGCAGCTATGCAGCTAAAAACCGAGTTAAACAATTTATTAAAACTAGGAGGTTTCAACTTGAGAAAGTGGAACTCGAACAAACCAGAGTTGTTAGACAATCATCTAGATTCAAGTACACAAACCTTTGATTTCAAACACCATGAATCAACCAAAACATTGGGGTTGCGCTGGAATCCACAACAGGATGAGTTCTCTTTCGACTTGAAAATCATACCATCATCAAAAACAACCAAACGGTCCCTATTGTCCGATATATCGAAGATCTTCGACCCCCTAGGATGGCTGAGTCCAGTGACTACCAAACTAAAAATTTTATTTCAAAGAGTATGGCTTCTCGACCTTCAATGGGATGACACGTTACCAGATGACATCTCTACCGAGTGGGATCAATCCAAGGAGGATCTACAAAATATCAACAAAATCCGCGTCCAGAGGTGGCTCGAATGCAGTGAGACAGACACGCTCGAGTTACATGGATTTTGTGACGCATCAACCAAGGCCTATGCGTCCGTCGTGTACTGTAAGGTCAATAGAAAAACCAAATCACCATCGATTGTTCTGATAGCAGCAAAATCACGTCTCGTTCCTGCAAAGAAAACAGTATCATTACCAAGATTAGAACTTTGCGCGGCTACGCTGCTCTCAACATTAATGAACACCATAAAGGAATGTCTATCTGATTACAATATAGAATTGTATGGCTGGTCAGACTCTACAGCAGTCCTAGGGTGGCTCAACGGGAATCCAAATAAATGGAAAACGTTTGTAAGCAATCGTGTAACGCAAGCGACAGATATCATACCATCAAGCTGTTGGAATTACGTTAAGTCATCAGAAAATCCCGCTGACTGCGCTAGCCGGGGCATAGCTGTGGGACAACTTACAAACCACCCTCTCTGGTGGCATGGACCCGAGTGGTTGAAATCTTACGATGGTAAACAAACGAAAAACCTACCAAAATCATTCACTACCAACGAAGAAACCAGAAAAATAAAACAAACCAACGTTGTTATAAAACCATACGAAAATGACGTCATCGAGTGTTTACTTACAAAACATAGTAGCTTCTCACGCGCCACGCGCGTACTTGCATGGATGCTACGCATGGCGTCACGGGATCAGGAAAAACCCACTTTCCTAACGGTTCCTGAGTTGAGAAAAGCTAAAAATATATTAATTAAACACTCACAACAATCCTCATTTCCCGATGACATTTCTATGCTTATAAAAACCAAAGAAGTAAGCACAAAAAGTAGCTTGTTGAAATTACGACCATATATTGACAGTGATGGACTGTTAAGAGTCGGCGGGAGGATAACCAATGCGCTTATCAACGAAAATATGAAACATCCTCTCATTGTTCCCCATAACCACACTATCACCAACTTACTTATTGACCAAGGACACCAAATGACCTTCCACGGAGGTCCTCGCCTGACCCTCGCATGGCTTAGACAAAATTATTGGATCTTAGGAGGTAACAACGCTGTTAAGAAGAGGCTGCGAAACTGTATCAAATGCAGGAGACACGAACCCAGGAGACAAGACCAGTTGATGGGAGATTTGCCTGGAGAAAGGACAAATGCAAGTCGAAGCTTCTATCATACCGGGGTTGACTATACGGGATTCGTAGATGTTAAGTCAGCGAAGGGGCGAGGGATAAAATCAACCAAAGGATATATTGCGGTATTCGTGTGCATGGTGACCAAAGCCGTGCACCTGGAATTGGTTTCAGACCTTACAGCATCATCCTTCCTCGCGGCACTGCGACGACTGGCCGCTCGGCGAGGCACTCCCCGTCACATGTATAGTGACAACGGGACCAATTTCGTGAAGGCCAACAGAACACTCCAAAACCAATTCGTAGACCTGAAATCAATTCTAGACGATGAATTCAATACATACATCGCGGAGATGGAAATAGAATGGCATTTTAACGCCCCGTCGTGGCCCAGTGCAGGAGGACTCTGGGAGGCGGCCGTTAAAAGCTTAAAGTACCACCTAAAAAGAGTGGTCGGAGAGCAAAAGCTCACATTCGAAGAATACTCTACGTTATTGGCACAATTAGAAGGCTGTCTGAACACGAGGCCACTGTGCGCTATTAGCGAGGATCCCGATGACGTAGATTATCTGACTCCTTCACACTTCCTAGCAAGCGGACCGATATTGACCATCATCGAAACCGAAAAGGACGAACGCACGAGGTGGCAGCTTACCCAGAAAATATACCAAGATATCTGGAAGCGATGGAGATCTGAGTACCTGACACAATTGAATGAGCGAACCAAATGGCTACAACCAAAAACCAATGTCAAACTCAACGATCTTGTGCTTATTCACGATGCAAACCTACCAGCAGGTAAATGGGCTTTAGGCAGAATAATTGACCTCCACCCGGGCAAAGATGGATATGTTCGAGTCGTTTCGCTAAAAACCAAAAATGGAATCCTCAAAAGACCGATCGTAAAAATATCTGTCCTACCAATTCAAGAGCAAGAAAGTATAACCAAACAAAACCAGGACGAAACTGAAACTAAACCAAAAAACGAAACAATATCAAGGAAAAAGGTGTCATGTAACCTCGTAACAGTCGCGCTTATGTTATTTATGTGCATTATTTCACCAATACAGTGTTCATATAACATAACAAGCTTAAATAGCACTAGAGGTCTATATTTCGACAAATTATCAAATATGCATCTTATCCGAGACCAGTGGAATCTAGTAGTGTACTATGATATAGATCCTTATTGGCAAGGGAACATTATTAACCAAATATTTAGAACACTTAGAAGACATCTGCATAAAGTCGAAATTAAAAACACATTGTGATTTAATCCTACTTCAACTACGACACGGTTATAAAGAGTTAGATTACAACAACGCAATGTTACTCGGTCAGCAGTTCCTACCGAGCCGCCGCCCGCGAGCCAGGCGGGGACTTATCAATGCCGTAGGTAGTATTGCGCACAGCTTATTTGGTGTACTCGACGAGCAGTTCGCCGAACAATACCGTAAGGATATCGACCAAATGAGAACCAACACCAAACATCTAGGACTATTATGGAAAAACCAGACTTCCGTGATAGAAGCCGAATATAATTTACTGAAACGGGGTGAAGAAGTTATGTCAAAGCAATACAAAACGTTTAACCAACACCTGAATAATTTGGAAAAAGTTACCAATGCTGTCCAAGATGAGATGCACCACATCGAACTAGTAAGCGAGTTCACATTGTCGTCTATCATTGCCAACAACATACTCATGAACCTGAAAAGCATCCAGGATACCTTACTAGACACTATTACCAACACATATTATGGAAAATTCAATCTACATCTATTAAAACCAGAACAGTTTATATCAGAATTGAACATAATATCTGGTCAGTTATCTAAGGAGCTTTCTTTACCAATTAAAAACGTACTTGCAGATTTACCAGAAATTTACCATTTATTGAAGGTAAAGGCGAGAATGATGACTGAATATTTAATTTTCGAGATTAAAATTCCACTAGTAAGCAGAGACAAATATGAAATTTATAAAATTATACCAATACCTCAGGAAAAGGACAGAACCAGGGTCACCCTAGTACCAATTTCTAACTATTTAGCGATAAACCTAAAACAAGATTCATTCATACCATTAACAGACACAGACATGCAAGAATGTAACCAATTCAACGGGGAAATCCGACTGTGTCAATTACAGAAACCTATATTTCATAGAAACTCGGATGAAAGTCTATGTCTGAGGGATCCAGTATCACATAGTTGCATGATTAACAATGTCATGTGCCGAGACGCTTGGATACAGCTGAGTAAGGTAAACACTTACTTGTACTTCTGTTGCGGTCAATGCTCCGTACGAGTGATATGCGAGTATCAGATGACGGCCGAGCGACTCAGCAAGGTCGGTATCGTGACTCTAGGTGAAGGTTGTATCATCAAGGGAGAAGAAATTACGATACATTCACATAAACAATTGACGAACGAAATAAAGGTACAAGCAGATATACCAAAAATCGAGATACCACCAATTAACAACATAATTAATTTATCCATACCGATCAGCAAGATCGAGTCCGGGATCAATGGTCACGACAAAGAGTTTAAGGATCTGGGTGAGCAGATAAAGCAAATGAAATCCGAATCTATTCTGACGGAACCAGTGTCCAACCATGACATTCACCACTACACCGTAACGTATCTATTGGTGATAAGTGCGTTAGCCGTAGGAGTTGTATATGGAGTACGCCGCCTGCGTGCTCGTCGCGGAAGCAACCGCCTGCCGCCCTCCGTCCTCGACCAGCTCAGCGCCGGCGCCATGCCCACGCCGCTCGCGCCATCACGCGTCGTGTATCGTGTTAGTGATGATCAGTGTGTGAGTGCTAAGGCCTCAAGTGATCAGTGTACTACCAGTAGTGTGCGTGAAAAAGTGTTAAGTGCTAGAGTAAAAAAGGCAACAGTGCCTGAGTTTACAAGTGTGTGCGTAAATAAAGCAACTTCACCAGTGTTTCGCAAACATTTCTATAATGAGTCGGACTCGCAGTAGAATTTAATCAATTTAGTATAAGAAAATATTGTTTTTTCATCTTGTACTTGCACCACAAATATTGTTTTATCACCTTGTATCACCACCATCTAGCACCCTCATATCTTCATTTCTTCTGCCTGGGAGCATGTATGGTGTAAGCAACATACATCGCGCGCCGTCAGCAGTTTACCCATTATTTCACTTTTGATTGTAATTAGCTTTAGTTCACGTTCGGTCACCATTCAATCCGCGTGTGCTCTCATAACCATTTTAGCCGTAGTTTTGTCTTATTAAACTTTTATATTGACCTTACTCGGTTTTATCATTTATTAACCATTATCTTCTAACGTTGTACTGTAATACACCGTACAAATTCTATGGGACCAACATCGTAATCACGAAAAACAAATCAGCTGTTCCATACAAAACTGAAAACTTACTCGAGCCAATTGTATGGGACACTACGAATAAAGAAATAAATACGATCAATGACGACTGATAAGACAGCAGATTTTTTTTTCGCGATTTCGACGTCGTTGGTTCCAGAGAAAAAATGGATCAGTTTGATAGTCTGATCATCAAGGAGGATCCTATGTATACGTACATAAAGAAATTGGGAAAACTGAAGGAACTATACCTTACAGGGTAAGAACGTGAAAAGTAAAAAAAACAAAACAATTGTTGTTCATTATTTAGGTATTCGTTACTTTATTAACCTACCTTATCCAATTGTTTTCGATTTACTAAATGCATGTTTCTATAATGAATAAATTAATTGAATGGTTAATTAAATTGCACGATGCTTTATCTGGTGACCCTAGGTAAAAAAGGCAATGCTTGACAATGTTATGGTCCCGGATGGATCAATATCAACCCTGTTTCATACGTGTTTCCTTTTGTAGTGAGAGTTATAAATGGTTTTTATTTTTTGGTGTTTTTGCGAATAAAAATTCCAATCCAGCATTAAACTACGAAGTAAGTTTTTAACTCTATTGGTAAGGCCAACGTATGTATAATTTGAACATTTTATTATATCAATTTAAACAGTAGGTGCAACTGTTTTCCGTAAATTGACCATACTTTCATCTTTATCAAATTAACGCTTTGTCTTTGAATAGCTACTAAGAATGTTATCTTAGAGAAGCCAGAATTTTATGAAGATTCAGTCATAAGACTTATGAAGATAAGGTAGAATTTCATTTGATTAGTTTCTTTTTGGTCACAATATAATTCTCAAATAAATTAGTCCTCGAGCTATTTCTATTGGTTTTAATTTTCGCCGCGGCAACAAATATCGCCCCGTTGACCTAAAATTAGAAAACGTATACTAGCATAAGCATAAGCATATGCTCACGACTATATTCCCCGAGGGGGTAGTCAGAGATATTCTGAAACCTCAGAACATCCACGTTTCACCAGTAGTACCGAAACTCTGTCCAGTGTGACGGGGGGTGAGCCCGTCGCTACTTATAATGGACAGTGGGTACAATACATGCCTCGAAATTGAAGCATGCAGGTTTCCTCACGATGTTTTCCTTCACCGACAAGCCAGTGGTGTTACAAATCGCACATAAATTCCGAAAAAATCATTCGTAAGAGTCGGCCTGGACGGGGATCGAACCATCGCTTCCTGCACGGCAGGCAAGGTTACTCGCCACCAGACCACCACGGCTAAAACTTATACTCGAGCTCAATATTGTTACAATACAATAAACAACAACTCTAAAGTAGATAGATAGAAAATAATATGATCGCATTTAGATTCCCTAGCTTTCTATTTCTACCTTAGCATGTATCAGACAGCTGACCTCAATTTGGGAAGTTTTAGCTTTTCTTTGTTTTGTAGAGGCTCTAGGTTAAGTCACGATAGGGCTGACATAACCTCAGGGTTAAAATACCCCATATAAATACATAAAGAAAGCAAAAAATATATATTTCGTGGTGCTTCTAGACCGACTCGTAAGTTATTGACCCCATTTCAATGAAATTAGTATTACTAACTAGCTATTGCTCGCGACTCCGTCTGCGTAGACCTTAAAAAAGTATCCTATGTGTTAATCCAGATCAGATTCTATCTGTGTGCCAAATTTCATTCAAATCCATTCAGTAGTTTTTACGTGAAACAGTAACAAACATCCATCCATACTTACAAACTTTCGCGTTTATAATATTAGTATGATGTCATGGAAAATAATATTTATAGTAGGTACTCTGTGATAAAACCATCATAAAGAACATGTTAGACTTCAGGGCCTCACGGAGAGCATTTCAAACTTTACATAATTTATTCAAAATAATAGGTAAAATAAGACATTAGATATGTCTTATTCTTTTCAAACCTAAACTTTCTGTAATTCTCCCACCACGCTTTGTAAAGTGTTATGGCTGGAGATAAGATCAATAATACCAGAACTTTTTTCCAGAAACTTTTCCTAACAAGCTAGCTTCACAAAAACGGCGAGGGGTCACAGGGTTACGACACTCGCAATTTTAAGATAAGTTCTTTTTTTTTCATTAAAAGGTTTTTTCACAGTCTTCTGCCTAACAACAAAGAGCGAAAGTATAGAGGGCTCACAGTGGAGACAAAATAAGACTATATTTCGGGATAGTCAAAAACTTTGTAAATCATTACCACCCAGCTTTTAAGATTGTAATTGCAGCTAGGTTCACTTCTTAAATACAAAACAACATAAAAACACGTGTTTCTCGAAACCGCTAAAACGGACATAGGCCCTTTTGGATTAGCACGGCAGAATAAAAGACAATGAAGGTACATAGGTACTTTTTGGTCACTGAAAAAACTCTGCACCCTTATCCCTTAGTCGCCTCGTAAACCGCCCACGGGAAGAAATGGGATGATTCGTTCTAGGTCAGAACGACACGATGAAGAAATCAGATGGAAAATAATCTAAGGAACCTTGAATTCTGGCAGTCAATAAACTTACAATTGTAAGATATTATTTCTGTTTTTCATTAAAAGTTTGCAGATTGGGAAAAACAGGAACGGGAACGGCCTTGTTATGAAACTTTACAAATTAATTAGTAGGTATTAACAATTTTGAAATTGAGTAACAAAACAAACTTTAAAGTGACAACAAATTGAGTAGCTAATTAATATTTAAGGGTATTAAGTTCACAAACTGAACGCAAAACTTGAGAACCGAAATTTATCGGGTTCTTACCACATTGCTTACCGACTTGTATACTACTAACTGAAACCTTATGAAACGCCTAAAGCGCCGGCCAGACAGAAGGGACGTGAGACGAGGACAGGGGTGGACTCATACAAAAGCGATCTGGCACTAACACATTTTGTATGAAACTAATCCACGTCCGCGCCCCGTCTTCGTCTCAACGTCTGGCCCGCGACTAAAGCTCTCAATCATGAGAAACTATTTGCCAAAAACAGGCACTCCCCGACACGAGGGTCGTTTAGTAAATAGCTTCATTATATCAACATCGTGTTTATGAAGGTCTCTCTCTAGCGCATTATGTGCCACTTTGTATAATAGACAAACTACGCAGAGTTTAACCACAGAGTACTATAAGTTTAACGAAGACATTAATTAAGAAATTAGCAATTTAAGAATAAACAATAACGATAAATACAGACCCATGTATAGTACCACAATCTAGTACAGACTTAACCCTCCTTTATTCTTCTTTTTGGGTGGGCAGCAAGCCCTGGTGTCAGAGTTTTTTCAGACCGCCTTACGACCTCTGACGTGGTTTGTATGTAACGACTACTGCCACGAGAGATACCTCAGATATTAACAGTTACAGGTTTTTAATAGGTAGTTTTTTCTATACCATGAAGCAAGGCAATATATACGATCTTCAGTATGATAAGCGATCTCATAGAGCAATTTTATTTACATAATTATCCTTACTACTATAATATATTCTCCAAGGAGAGCATCGACATTTTAAAACTAATTATTATTCTAATAGTCAAACATACTCGTATCACCTCATCACCACTCAGTGTTCAAACTTCGTCTAGAGCGTGAAATCACATATCATCCACTTATTAATTAACAAAATATATGTCTAGAAAAAGCATATTAATTTAGGTTTTCTCACGAAGTTATCCTTCACTAAAAATCCAGTGTGACATAGCAGTTTAGTAGATTAGTACATGTTCAGGTTGAGCAGGTCGTGGGTTCAATACAGTTCGTTTATTGAACCAGATCTTGACCTATGAGAAAAGGTCATCAGATCAGAAAATTATATATGAAGTCACAAAGCGCAGACATAGGTATAATGAAAAAAGTTTACTGAAAATTTTATACCTCTTGAATAATTTCACGAAGAGCTTTTAAAACTTTTATGACAGAGAAGAATGACATTGGGTCTTGTGATATTAAAAACCGTAACCTCTGTTTATTTTCGCATACGCGTACCTATACAAGGTCCAACCATTTATATTATTAAAAAAAAAAACACTCCTATCCTATATCCTATACATTTGGGTCGAATAAGATTTCAGTTTAATATGGAACAGCAGATTTTTTTCGCGATTTAGACATTGGTCCCATAAAGAAAGTTGTTTAGTTTGATGGTCTGGTCATCCACTTAAAAAAGTGTCAGCACGTTAAGAAGGACCCTACACACAGGGTGAAATTGATATCATTAGCATCCTTTTAAACTAAAGAGTCTACCCATCAAACTGAACAACTTTTATTATGGGAACAAATCGATGGGTCATAAAAAAATCTGCTGCTCCATACTAAACTGCAATGCCAACTCGACTCAAATTATGCAAGAGCAGTTTTTTTTGTTGCTCCAATCGATATGCTCCTATAAATAAAGTGGTTTTCAGTTTGATAGGTAGACTCTTAGTTCAAAAGGATGCTAATGATATCAATTTCACCCTGTAGAATCTATAAACCGTCTGGCATGTTTGCGGACGCTCATGTCGATGGGTATCCCATTACGCTCCGTTAATGGTGTGCCGCCGCCGCGCTGCAGAGGGTTCACGCCAGCACCAATTAGTATCCTGAATAATTATGATCTCCAGTAGATACTGTGACAGTCTTAGACGAATTATATACGGACCCGCCCCACCCCGCCTTAGCATTTCCCCTCTGCCAACGTGCAAGATCAAAAGATCTTACGCATTTAAATTCAATTTTATATCTTATCATTAAACGCGACAGCCTAAAATTGCGGAACAATAATTTCGAACTTATGACGTTTGGGGTTCACACGACACTGTTTTTCATGATTTTTAACATTCAAAATTAGAATCTAAACTAATGGAATAAAATTCAAAGTTGCGTATCTCGTGCTACCTCGCCCCCCGCAAAAAGTGGCAGAAAATTTTGTTAGTAGAATTACACGAGGAACTTGTCCTCATATAAGTAGTCTAAGGTGACAGTAGCGTTATTAAGCACTGGATCGGTTCTGCGCTGACCGTTTGTACTAACCTAAGAGGAAGGATCTCCATAGAGTCCGCATAAATTTACGATTGTAGTTGGTCTCTTTTGTCTTATGACGTACCTTTAATAGTAGAAGGAGATGGAACTATAGATATTTGTTTATGCGGCTGTCCACTTTTTTTTTAGCTAGTGTGTGTGAAAAGTGACCGTAAACATAAGGCCATAATATAATATGTCACTTGGTGCATTTTGTCCATACTACTTGACACCACACACTCAAACCTAAACGCCAAAAAAAGTGGACACTTTACAATTGGTATGGCTCACTCTAGTCTTAAAGAGAGATCCTTCCTCTTAGGTACTAACATAGTTATTTAAGTTTGATACTAACGACATATAAATGTAATGTCTGAATAAAGATATTTTTTTCTTATTTTATAAATAATTTAGGTAGGTAGGTACCTGTAAGGATTTCAAATGGAATATTTTAATGTTTTGGTTTTCAACAATCGATCGATCAAAGGATTGAATTTGTTTTATACATTATACGAGGACGGTTTTCAATTTCTGCAAGGAAATCTTAAAATGACAATAATACAACCTGTAGGATTGCGATTGTTATTTGTCACTATTTGAAGATGCGCAGCTATTTAGGGCAAAATGACAATGATCACCATACGGAACCCAGTAGTGTGTTGCCTAAGTATTGAATCGTCTCTTACCTTTGAAGGATTAATTGAAGGAGGGGAGGGGTGGCGAAGCAAATTAAATTAACAGCCTATTCCGAGCAACGTGTAGGTACTGTGATTGCGTTGCATCTATACAGGGTGTAAAATTAAATGCGTTCAGACAAGCAAACTGAACAACTTTCACTATGGAACCAACATAGAAATCGCGAAAAAAACATCAGCTATTTCACCCCAGACCCAAATGTATGAAACAGCCAGAGAACACCGATTTTTTCCCGTGATTTCAATGTTGATCCCATTGTGAAAATTGTTCAGGTTGAATGGTCTAAACTTTAGACCATCAACCTGATTATTAAGACTCTAAATAACCCTGTTTAATATACAGGGTGTAAGGAATAGTATCATAAACCTTTAAACCACACACTCTACCCATCAAACTGAACAACTTTTACTATGGGAGCAAACCTGTCAGAACAAAAATAAACATCTGACTCATACATTTGAGTCGTGTAGGTATTGCAGTTTAGTATGGACTATGGAAAAGCTGAAATTTTTTTGCTCTGACAAGTTTGCTCCCATAGTCAAAGTGGTTCACTTTTGTGGGTAGAGTATGTGATGTAGAGGTTAATGATAATTTTCCTTACACCCTGTGTATACAGGGTGAAATTGACATCATTAGCATCATTTTAAACTAAGATTCTACCCATCAAACTCAACAACTTTTACTATGGGAGCAAACTGATCGTAGCAAAAAAATTTATAACGCATAAAATTTTACACTCTGCCTAAATTAGTAAAGTTTGAGCCATTGTCGAAATTTGGTATTTTATTATAGAGCCTGTGTTTTAGTGAAGTAGTTAGTCTGGGTAGGTACGGGTCTCCCTTTCTTTGCTGAAACTAGTTGGAATAGATTTTAAATTAACAAAGCATAATTTATCTATCTGCAGTACATATTACTGAACGCGTATCATAATTTCGTGTTCGGCCAGAATGCACCTATACCAACCGCTCTCTTTTTCATAAATTTTGGATTATCTCTTTTCTTTTGGCTATGTGCGCCCCTAGCGGTGTCGAACCGCCGTGAATTATTTCAAGTAACGTGTTAGTTAAAAGATTGTTATTTTCATAATAAAATAATGTAAAAACTAAAGACATTAGCAAAATTATGGATATTTAAAAGTTTTAAAATACCTATTTGCTAGAATCCACACTATTTGCAGTGCCAATTTCCGTACCAAGTTTTTAGTAAGCACCTAGATGCAAATAGAAACTTCCATGCCAAATTTTAAGTTTGTAGTCTTTACTGTTTGGAGATTTCGTGTTGAGTTAGTGTGTGGATACGCATAGATTCACACATATTTTACACAGCTTGTCCTACAAAAGTACACATTTCTGCAACCCTCCGCGCTGCGATCGATTTGTCAGTTCCCATCACCACTTCGCACATAGCCATTAGGTAATAAAAGGATCATATT
Organism: Agonopterix alstromeriana; assembly: GCA_963924505.1. NCBI lineage: Eukaryota > Metazoa > Arthropoda > Insecta > Lepidoptera > Depressariidae > Agonopterix > Agonopterix alstromeriana. The sequence continues at coordinate 3,043,199 of OZ004663.1, read as the reverse complement.
GCATTGAAAATTGCATGCAATGTCGCTATTCTGAATGCCATAAAACGTTTAATTTGTTATCGTTCCATGCAAAAGACTACAATTGACCTAGAAAGTGCCTCCCCGTGTGACGTACGTCCGGCGCACCCTGGGCTACCAGCAAACCTCTATGCTGATTGAAAAATCTCTTCACCATATATCAAGTCAAAGTTAATGATATACCATCAACTCTAAAGAGGAAGACCGAGAAAAAGAATTGCGTGATTTACTTTTTAGTGATACCAACAGAACCCAAAGCCTACGCCGTCTGTCCTACCAAAAAAGGGATATATCTTTTGAACCATAACAGCTAGAAGGTTGAAATTTTCACAGAATATGCTTTATTTTATTATAGTAGATTTCGGTAACGAATAGTTAAAAAAATGGAAAAGGGGCGTTCGCATATGAATTACGTGTTCTTTTCAAAGTCTTTTTGTGTTTTCTCTATACCGTAAAAACGGTAACATATACAAACTTCAAACTTGGTGTGATTATAGTGCATACTCTAAAGTAAAGCAAAAAATAATGAAAACCGGTTAAGTGTGTGGGGCTTGCGCTAAGAATACTGGAGAAAACACAAATTTTTCTTAACATTGTATGGTGGCACGGAACCCTACGTGCACGAGTCCCACTCGCACTTGGCCGGTTTATATAATATATAGAATACAGAAACCGGTATGTAGAAAAAGCTGTTCAGCTTGATGGTCTGAACCGCTCCCCTAAAAATGTTTCGTCTAATTTCAATTACACCCTGTAGAAAGAAGGATCACATAATATTCCCAAAGCTTTCGGAAATTCTTTACTAAGAAAAGAAGACTCCTAAGTAGATTATGTCCTCAGTGAATATGAGAAATGGTTGTATTTAATAAGGAAACACGGTCGTAGCATGAATAATTTATGGTGTAAATTATTCATGCAAAACGCCGACTATTTTTTAATTCGATTAAAGTTCTTTTTTTCTGGTTTCATTCAAATTCTCCCATTTAATTATAAAATAAAGGAAGTTATAGCCTGTAGGCTATAGGTAAGAGGAGTAGGCCATACCCCACCACGCAGTGAGAACCATTGGTTAAGTGGAGGCAAAGTTAGTGGTGAAATTGCTGACAGAAAATTTTCAAGCCGCCTTCATTATAGGTCTCTGACCTGGCTAATGAATAGTATGTTACACCGCCGCCACATTGCCATCTGACTATAACTTTAAATTATTTGTATTGTAGCTTACAAGCTCCCCCCAAAATACGAAAAGCTTTTAATTTTACATTACCTACTTAAAACAGTTTATATATTTTTAAATAACCAATTTGATAAGTACCTACCAAATAAGTTTAATAACCAATTCTTTTTTCAGCAGGATCTACGATAAGAAAATATTTATCAACAATCTTTACACACTCGTAGCGCGTAGCACTTTAGCTACGATTCGTAGCAAGTTCGTAGCCGCAGAGATTTTATAACTCTGAAAACTTTTAGGTCGCTAGACGGAGAGAATAATAATGATATAAAGATATCTTGAAGATTCTAGAGCAAAAAGTAAAGTCTAGTTTCCGCTTAAAGGTTCATCTAGGATTATATTTTCCTAATATAATACGTATCTACGAAACAAGTATCGTAGTGAAGCAGCGGGTATTCTGCTAGTACGAGTATAATAGGTATGAGGTGGTATATAAATTAGTGGAAAACTAAAATACTATAGGGGAAGCACAAGTTGCGGATTTTTTTTTATCTTACTGATTATAATAATATTATTTAGTAAAATGTTTATAAAGCAAATGAAAACACTGATACTAGGATTAATTTAAGATTTGTATGGAAGTCTTTCAGGCACTGTAACTTTAAGACTATACATTTTAGGAAGTGTTTCAAATCCCTGTTTCTGTAATGCAAAATAGCCTTAAAATTTCGTTGCTATTTTAAATGGAGGATAGACCCGTCATCCATTATTTTGAATGTCAATGAAACAAGGTTTAGAATATAGTTTTTCTTGAGATTACGTTCACCCAAAAATAAAAACATCACTGCTTTAGGTTAATATACACTGGGCACTGACCTTCGAACGACTTTTGATATAACCTCTGGAAGCAGGCCAACTAACCGAGCAATCCGTAACAAAAACCAGTCTAAATGTACAGGTAAATAAAGAAACTTAATGAAAAAAGTTTAAACATTAAAAAAAGTGCGAAGCGAAGTTCAAATATAGAATCCTGAGCGATGCGAGAGTTTCAAAGGTACGAGACGCAGAATTACTTTGGTGCCGTTCGAAACACACAACTTTTCACCTCACTACAGCGAGGAAAATGCTAGGTGCAAGAGAAACCGCTTAAATAATGTATTAAATTAGAGTTTATTTATTTTAAAATTAAAAGTAAAATTACTACAATTTTTTTTTTCGTCGGCTGGCCAGTGCGCTTTGTCTAAAAATGAGGTTGGCGCAACGACATGAAATTTTCAGTTGACTGGCAGTATAGAAAAATATTTAACAGAAACATTAGAATTTAAATGCATGCTGGCTGATAAAATACACTTTTGCCATTGACTTAGAAACTTTTGCATTCAGATTTCGAATGATGAACAGAATCTTTCCGAGCTTGTGTGTAAAAGTCGTTTTATATGCAGTGAGGGCGCGTTGCGCTCGTGTAGAGAAATCATACTAGAGGGGCTGGACAGCTTTTGTTGAATGGATCACATCAAATAGTCAAAAAATATATGGAGCTAATGCATTATTCGTATACGAATTCGAAAATGTGGAATTCAACAATATTATTCCTGACTCAATATTGAATTCGTATGGAGCTAAAAAAATTCTTCGTTTTAGATTTCGGGTAAGGATCCATTATGTAGATGGAGACAGCTATCAAATCGAACAGGCATCCTAAAACCTTATTTGATTTGATGGGAGCCTAGATTGTGGGGAAAAGGTTCGGTTCAAAGGACATTACCGCGGCACTACCGTAAATTTGGAGTAAAAAATACATCTAGTATGAAAGCAAAAAGGTAGCGTTACCGTGGATAGCATGAGGTAAGCGGGACCAGGAACGGCGTGGTGGAAATGACCACGGGCGGGGCTGCAATCGCGGTAAATATTCGGTGATTGAACCGTGATTGGACTAGGTACGAACCATAACTTTTGACACATTTGGCATTGCGCTAATCGCGGTACAGCTCATGACAGGCGTTAGAGCCGTTTTGACAGATCGATCGGACGTTAAAGGCTGTCAGTTACATAGAGTTTAGCGCGATGCGGAATTCAGCACAATTGAATACTAATTGGACTGCAATGTGATTAGAACTGAAATTGGATAAGAATAGAACTACGATGTTTTAAATTAGCGCAATCGGTCTGCAGGTGTGACTCTGAGATGATGGTGCGGCTCACCGTCCTACACGTCACCGCTGTACCTAAAGCTCGTTCATAGTTTATGGCTCGGTGTACCCATCGCATCACCAGATTGCATTGTTATTTTTTGGTTGATAAATTACTGTGTCTTTTTTTTTAAATTCTATATTTTTCTATTTTTTTTTTAATTGGGTCTTTTAACCCTGAGGTTATGCCAGCCCCAATTACTGTGTCTTACTAACATAGTTTTTAAGATTTGTGCTACGACTAACAACTACGGACTAAATTGTCTGAAATGAATTATTTATTTAAAAAAACGAAAACAATAGTTTTTTTGTTTATTAAACAAACAAGAGCAAGCAACAAACTCGTTTGTTCTATTACTTCACAGGTGAAACTACGTTATAACATTTCAAGGTGAAACATGGAAGGAATTTCTGAATGAGACCCTCCATAAATTCGGGAGAGCCCAAACATCTGGATCGATATCGTACGACCTTGAGTCGGAGGTCCCTTCCCGACTCCATGGCAGGGGGAAACGTTGCCGATGGAAGTTAAGAACTTTCTGGCAATTACTGTTACTTTTTATGAAATTTGAAAATTGAATTTTGTAAATGTTTCTTGACAAGATTAAACGTTTTTTGGAAACACCTACAAAGTTTAAAGAGCGATAATAGTCCATACGGAAGAAAGCTAGCGACTCAATCACGAGGCGGCGGTTCGATTCCTGGCCTGTACCACTAAGCTCCTTGGAATTTATGTACGGTTGTATTTATCATTATCACTAGCTCGGCGGTGAAGGAAAAACATCGTGAGGAAACCTGCATACCCGAGGATAATAAAAAATAGTTCGGATGTATGTGTAAAATATGGGTGTGCTTGGGGTGAACACAATAGACCAGCGATGGTCGCAGTGTTACATAACGACCCTTGCTTGCAATAGCCCAGCCAACAATAATAATAAGTTTAACAACAAAGTAATTATTTGTATAAAGGGTTTTTCCTACAAATACTGCAAGACAGCTGGTAGTTGTAGCAATGTTTCTGACCACCCAGAAAGGGATTATGGTAGTGAGTTTATGTTTGCATTTACAAATACTCCTCCGGCCCCAGTCCGGTGAAGCGCTGCGATAGCGTCGTGGTGTCCCGGCAAAATTTTTACATACACAAGCATTTGTAGAATCTCGCCGGCGTCAGATATGTTGACATACAAAAAACTGGCACCGAGACATTGTTTAGGACTGCAGACAGAGCAAACAAAAGACAGCTGACTCTCCTAACCTTAGGTCACACACTGGACTCCAGTGTTAAGGTCACACACTGGGAGGTTAATACGCCCTGAGCAAAAAAGAAGTCTAATATGTCTCAATACTCAATATTTTATTGCATTCCATAATGTACAACAAGGTGTTAACTTATAAGCTATGAGATCATTATGGAGAAAAAGAGAAAACATTAATGAAATATCATTATATTTCATTAAAGTTTTCACTGCTAACTGAACCGCTATGAAAATTTAACCGCAACAAATATTTTATACTTATTTGAAAGCCAGACATTTTATCGTTCAATCATAAAACATAATGACTCATCTATTATTCCTTTCTATTGTAAGAGATAGATGAAGACAAATTGAACAACGTATTACAAAAGAAGTGGCTTATTTATAAATTTGTGTTGAATCTGAATGGCTTTTTATAAACGAAATCCCTCTTCAATATATGTTGTTAGAACCGTCTTAGTAGGGTTGCCAGCTCCCATTTTATGTTTTAATGGATTTGATAAGATTAAATTAAGGACAGGATGAAAATAAAGGATATCATATTATTTTAATAAAATGCTGTTATATCAGCAGCAGCATCATTTATCAATAAAAAACAATGTTTATATGCAATGTGACGTGGTTTGTCGTCAATCGAAGCCAAGTAATTAGTATTTTTGTATTTATGAGTAGGTATACATGGAATTACTATTGGCTGCTCTAAGAGCTTCTTCGTTTTCTAAAATGAAATGATAAATTGTTTGCATTACATCAATATCTAACTTATTTCGATTTTTGGTCCACGTATTCGTCCACAAGGTAAAAATCCTTTCGGCTTGGGCGTTAGAAACTGGAATGGAATATACATATTGTATTATTTTATCTGGGTAAGCTGATGCAACCCATTTCCGTACTTTACATTTACATTTTTTCCAAAATAAAGGACGAATATTGTTCTCTATTGAAGATTTCAAATCAGGGAGGATAAGATCAATTTTTGGGTCTGAAATAGAGGACGTCCTTTATTTGAAAGAACTTCCTTTATTTTAAAGGACGTCCTTTATTTCTGGCAACCCTACCTACTTCTTAGACCCAGCGGACTTCAAAATAAAAGTGACCCCTAAGACAGAGGGTTATTATCAATATTAAAGGCAATTAAAAACAGAACAGGAGTAGGAAATAATGGGACCCATTGATCGTGGGGCCCCCGGCACTTGCCCAGTGTGCCCATGCGCAAATATAGTTCTGCATGTTGTTGTGCCTACTTTGTGCGGTTTATATGCCTGTAATGTAACTACTTTTGATTCATTTAAAACACAAAGAAATGCTATTCGCATTTACAATATGTAAAAATTTAGCGCAAACGTAAGCAAAGCTACTGACATTAATTCCCAGGAGACAGGAACAAACTGCGTACTTTTCACTAAGAATTTCTTCAATTCATCTCACAAATGCCCGTCTTTTACAAAGATTGCTGGAAGGCCTCTTTTTTTACCTCTTGGGACAAGATATGTTAAATGGAAAACAGCCTTTAGGTATTGTACAAAAGTTTTCCCCTATTTACGACATTGTATGAAGTTTTTATGTTGTACCTATTCTTTATTCACACAAAAATACAGATATGTTGTATACAGGCTGTAAACTTAAATGCATGCAAACAGAATTTTTGTCTCTCTGTTTGTAATAGCATCAAGCAAAAACTACCCCGATTTTGATGAAACTTTTTTTGTTTAATAGCTTATGATCTGACTTAAAGTCAGGCATAAAATTTGTGCGGACGAAGTCGCGGGTAAACTCTAGTAACTCATAAAATTATATTTTCGGTACGGCCAGTACTACTATTTATTCTGTGAAGATACAGTTCTTAACCTTTAAACCACATACTCTACCCATCAAACTGAACAACTTTTACCTACTATGGGAACAAACCAGTCAGAACAAAAAAAATCTGCTATCTCATTATTTTAGTCGAGTAAGCATTGCAGTTTAGTATGGAACAGCAGATTTTTTTTCTGCGCTTACATATTTTCTCCCATAGTAAAAGTTGTTCAGTTTGATGGGTAGAGTATGTGGTTTAAATGTTAATTGATACTTTTCCCTACACCCTGTATAACTAACCGGTATGTCAAAATCTTAGCAGTAGTTGGCGATCTGTTGTTTCTGTCTGCCCCAATAGAGGACAGACTGGAGTTTATGTATGTAAGGAAAAATATGTAATCATTCTTCTCGTAAACAAACGAATTTATCTTTCAAAGTTAAAAAAAAATGAAGAAATAATGTTTTTTTCTGAGAAGCACAAATATTTCTCAGAACTCATCCAAAGAACTATGGCATGTTATAATTGGATTGCTTATCGTTCCTTTTTTTTAGGGTTCCATACTCAAAGTGTGAAAACGGCACCCTATTACTGAGCATACGTTGTCTGTCCGTCCTACGTATTTAGGGCTGTACCTTTTTTTCTTTTTAATCTTTTTTAAAGAGCTTGGACTGAGGCCATGCCTTTGGGTAGGTTCACATACTTTACCATAATATTAATAACAAAAAGTAGTAAATACAGAATGATGAAATAGAAAAATAGATGACTAACAATTTCGAGTTTTCTTGTAAATGGAGTAAAGTGCCTTTGCTGCAGCCGACGTAGGTGCAGCCAAGGCACAATTACAACGCCAGATCAAACACCTGTCTCCTGAGGGGCTCGCCCCGAACACACTCCATCAGGACATGGAAGACGTAACTTTTGAACCGTAATAGTTAGACAGTTGAAATTTTCACAGAATATGCGTTATTACGGTAATAAAAATGACAAAAAGTTAAAATTTAAGAGGGTTTCTCATACAAGAAACAAGTTTTTATCAACGTTTTTCTTCTTGCTCTATAGTAAAAACAGTAACACATACAAGCGTCAAACTTGGTGTGATTATAGAGAAAACTCTACAGTATAACAACAAATAATAAAAACCGGCCAAATGTGAGTCGGTCTCGTGTAAAGGGTCAAGGAAAAAAAACGTTTTATTATTAAATATGTGTGGTACGGAACCCTTGGTGCGCGAGTAGTCCGACTCGCACTTGACTGGTTTTTATTTCTTATCAATGTTAAATAATAGAAAGCCAGAATGTTTTCCTCCAAAAAAACTTTCATCAAAATTCTTAGGCTCCTTTTGTATACTTTGCCCAAGCAAGGATATGTTTCCTTTTTTGCAATTCTAAAAAAGTTTACGTATTTTGATTAATGAATATTTTATTCGTAAAAACTGGTCAGGTCAAGGCTGAATCGTGCCTACGGTTGGATGAATAAATTCAATTTCCACTCAATCTAATCCAATTTAGAAATTATTCCAACCAAGGTTTTGATTCGAAAAAAATACAGAACATTAATTTTACGACGAATATTGACAGAATATGCAAATGTACATAAAATTATGACCGTATTCTCTTTTGGGGTGGTCAGAAACCTACTACCAGTGACATTTTTAGCGCAGCTATTACATTATGTACGCTTTTATACAAGGTGTTACAAAAATACAAATAAAAATTTAAGGGGGTGGTTTAGACCATCAAACTGAGCAACTTTCACTATGGGACCAACATCGAAATCGCGAAAAAAAATTCTGATGTTCCATACTAAACAACAAATCTACTCGAGCTAAATGTATGGGACTGGTGATTTTTTTTTCTCGATTTCGATGTTGGTCGCGTAGTGAAAGTTGTTCAGTTTGATGGTCTAAACAACCCCCTTAAAAGTTTTAAAAATTTTTTTTACTTTTGTAACACCTTGTATATGTATAGGGTGTAACAAAAAACCCTTTTATATGTGCAGGGTGTATCTTAATTTAGGTACTGCAGTATTGTATTTTGCTCCAGTAGTAGTATAAGTAGTTGGTAATTGTCGATTCGCTTGTATGAAGTGTGGTGGTTATACTATCAATAAAATATTTTTCACTGAAGAATACTATTAATATTAATATCTGTCTTGAAAATGTATGTTTCCTAATCTATCAATACTCTACTATGGAGCGGCAACATTATATAAATTAGAAGAATAGAAAAGCCGTGATGGTTCAGTGGCGAGTAACCCTGCCTGCCGTGCAGGAGGCGATGGTTCGATCTAGGCCGACTCGTACCAAAAGTTTTTCGGAATTTATGTACGATTTGTATCACCTCTGGCTATTCGGTGAAGGAAAACATCGTGAGGAAACCTGCATGCTTCAATTTGGAGGCATGTATTGTACCCACTGTCCATTACAAGTGGTGACGGGCTCACTCCCAGTCACACTGGACAGAGTTTCGATACTAGTGAAACATGGATGTTCTGAGGTTTCAGAATGTCTCTGACTACCCCCTCAGGGAATATAGTCGTGAGCATTTACTAATAGAAATTAACATAGCGCTGGTAACACTATCCGTTAGTCTTTGAGATAGTGTTGCCTACCAGCGCTATAGTATGTATATAGCCATAACTGTCGTCTTTGAAGTAACAATGTTTAAATAGGGAAAATACCTTACAACATAATTATAGTTCACCCAAATTCCGCTCTAGACCTTCCCTGCAGCATGATGTTATTCTAAGTTCCTAATTGCCTAACATAGTCGTAAAATGTAGACAAAAGCTCGTTATTAATGTTCTCGCAAGCTTTTGTTTCAGGTTAATTTTAGTCTAGATTAATGAACATATACAACGTGTTAATGAATAAGCGCAAAACCTCATACAACCCAAATGATTTATAACAAAATAATTCGATTGAAACAATAATTTCATTATTTTGATAGTTAATATTTAAAGTAATTCGCATTTTAAATTTTCAGGCAAAAATTATTTGTTATCATTTTAGCTTATGAAGCACGCTAGGTGCTCGTGGATAAATTTTAAGAATCTTGTTTTGGTAGTAAGTAGGGTGAATGTGTCCGTGTGGTGGGTTGAGATCGATTTCAGTAAATTTTAAATTTTACAAACAAATTATTTAATATTTTGAAAAAATTACCTATGTTGAAAACATGATAATTCGATTCTGCTCTCGATTCTAAACAATCTACTTTCTAGTTTTGCAGTAATTCATTAACACGTTGTATTATGGAGACCGAATATAAGACAGGGAAATCGCTTTTAGTTGATCAATATTAAATAAACAACATTTCGATAAGTTACCTTTTGGGAAACACGACTAATGAAAAATATCTTGTCATGTTATGTTTTCGACTAAGTATATTCTTCAAAGATTTAGATATATTTTTGTATCAACCTTTCATACAAATATAAATAGCATTTGTAACAAGTCAAAATATTATTATATTCAGAGCAATTTTGCTAACAAAAACAGCCTTTCAAAATAAAATGTTAGTCACAGTTATCAATACTGTACAAACAGTATTTCAGGTTTTGTGTTCTCTTGTTAACACGTTGTATTTGAGTAGGACAGCATGAGGGTAATAACTGAATGTAACGAGCTCTTACCTACACGTGAAGATCGCCAGGTGTTGCTAAGTCAGCATTAGCCGAGGATCACGTCAGCATTCGGACAAAGCTTTTCCGAGAGCTTTACTGAATTTAAATTGCGAGAAAAGTCCGGTTTGATTTCGACATAAATGTTATAGTGTTTGTCAGTAAAAAACATTTTTTTTGTCATTTAAAAGTTAATTTCACTGAGTATTCCTACCCCCTAGACCGGGGACAATAGGCAGGAGGACACCTAGTGATATGTCACTTTGTGCGTTTTTCACTTTTTCCCCAGTTGGATAGGACATTGCAGGCTGAATCACCTGATTGTCTGAAAAGAAAGATGAGTTCGTGCTTCGGATGGCACGTTAAGCCATTGGTCCCGGCTACTATTTCTGGTGGTAGTAGACGTTACTTAAAAACCACGTCAGAGGTCGTAAGGGGGTCCGAAAAAACTGACACCAGGGCTTGTGGCCCACAATATAAGAAGAAGACAGAGCATTCCTAGGGCCCCCTGCCCTAGACTTAAGACTGGTTCTTCTGACCAACTAAATTTCTTTTAGAGCCTTTTCTGACGTATCGCTTTCAGCATTAGCGACGCAAACTTACGTGAAATCTCGTCTCCGTCTCCGCCTGGACCGTATATACAGTGAAGCTGAGCGGAGCGGAGATGGTAAAGTAACGAAATCGGTATGGTATCGGTTGGTATGGTATATGTTGATCACGACACAGCTTCGCTCTTCTCCGCTCCGCTTTTGTGGATTCCGGGCCTTAATGGTAAACTTTGATGAGTTACGTTTATCTTGGAAAATGGAACAAAAAACGTAATATCATACATATGTCCTTGGAGGAAAATTTTTGTACAAAGGCAACATTATCTGATAATTTCGGGAAAGTGGGTCATTTTGTTCCAGCCACAAAAATTATAATATTTAATATATGGTCAGAATGAAATCAATAAGAATGCGCAGTAGTGGTGCTAGGGCTATTTTATGACCATAAATATACGAGGCTTGTATTGTACCCACTGTCCATTATAAGTGGCGACCGTCTCACTTCCCGTCACACTGGACAGAGTTTCGGTACTACTAGTGAAACGTGGATGTTTTGTCGTTATGTCGTACGTTACTCGGGGAATATAGTCGTGAGCATATTCTTATGCTTATGCTGCTAAATATAAGAAGCCATATTTGGCTGCTTTCACCTACTTGGGTTGAGACCACAGTGCCCAGTGATCTTCATAATATGCCCAAAATTCATTAAGAAGGTCTACAGTGTCAAACAAGGGGGATTAGATGGATGACGGTCTACGCAGGCATGTTCAGTGACCTTGTTATAAAATTAGGTAGACTGTTTGTTGCCTGTTTAGGATTGTTCGGACGATATCACGATCATATCTACACGATTATTTTGGGTCTGTTTTATTTCGGTATGAGAAAATTTTTGGTTTTATAAAACGATATTGCATAGATCAAGCTAGACAGAAAGACTATGGTACAACTGTAGCCATCACCTTCATATAATAAAAACAACACTTGTAAAGGTAGGTACTGAATCATTCAATTAAAGTTGTACTTCAACCTAACTTTTTATAATTATGTAGAATTAATTCAAATTTTGTGATCCAGTATTGATATTTAATACTACTTCACATAAATTACTATTAGGTATCTACTTCACAAAATAATAAGAATTCATTATACTCCATTCAAAATAGCAACAACCATTTAAGGCTATTTTTAATAACAGAAACAAAGATATGAAACACTTACTCTCACTTATTCTTAGAACAGCTTTAGTAACGTCCAAGATATGACAGATAGTACATCTTTCTGTTAAATAAATTATATGTGTTTATCAGAATTGGCCAGAGAGCTAAATAGGAATCGGAAAATCTCGTCGTTCTAATGACATGAATGGTCCTATTCATTCCCATAACCGATAAGTCCATGATCAATAATGTGAATGAACTGATAGAATGAATGAACTTAATATTAAAACTCACCTGTGTTTATACAGCCCAGCATTATCTTCCATCTTACTCCCCCACTCCACTCGTTCTGTTGCCTGTTCCGTCCAACTCGCGAATTTTATTGAACACTTCCGGATTTATTCGAATGTCCACGGATATGTAGTCTTTATTTCACTACTTGTAATAGGAGTGCTTTTGTAATGTTACAATTTAATATCCATTGTTTTTTGATTTATACAAGTTCTGAAAATGGATTGTGTGTACTTAGATAATATTTTGTGGTGAACCAATCAGTTATCAGGCAAAAAACTCCAGCGCAAAGAATTTAGATTCTTACTTATAATTTAGAGGCAGTTAATTAAAAAATCTTCACGTTCGACTCCATTTAGAAATGACACAAAATAAACAATTTGCTTCACTAATTCAAGATAATTTACGTATAAAATATTATTCTTATGCCACCCTCTTGCCATATCGTGATAACGTGTATTGGTTTTTATCTCTACAAAATATAAATATCAAAAGTTAGGTTATTCAACGGGCTCACTCCCCGTCACACTGGACAGTTTCGGTATTAGTGAAACGTGGATGTTCTGAGATTTCATAATGCTGTAGGTAAGTATATTTGAGATCAAAACAAAAACCTCAAACCACAAATCAAACGTTAAACAATCCAAAACTACATTAAATCTAACTCAGCCGACGATTCAACTGAATAAAATATAATATCTACTTAATATGAAAACATCAACGTCAATCTCAGGACAAACTTGTGAACGATCCATAATGACGTCGGCAAAAGTTTTAATACACACATGTTGTTCACTAAATTCATTTAAAAGTTCATCCACTGGAAGACTTTCATGAATATCAAATTATAGCTTCATAGGATAGTTGGAAAATGTCCAAGGAATGAACTAAAAGTCTGGTTAGGACCGAGTTCAATTTAACTTTAATTTAATTTTTCATTGAACTTTAACTTCGACTTCCATTTGGATGTTACTTGAATTAAGGTATTATTTAAGATTTTTTTTACAATATACAATCAATGCCTATTTATGTAAATTTGTCTAATAAATATTAAAGGATTGTGGAATCATTACAGACACTTACTTTCATAACATCATGGGCCTTTTGTAACACAGATTACTTCAGAGGCCTAGAGTACTCAAGCTCATCACGATAATAAAGATTTCTCAATAAAGAAAGCCTAAAGTTTAAAAAGTGCTACTCCAATAAACTACAAAAGCCTTCAAGCTATTGTTATACAATACTTTTATAGGTCATAAACATTCCACATTTAAGAATTTCGAAATAAAAATAAAAGCCGCCGTTTATTATTCTTTTTTCAAACTGTATGTTTAGACCTATAAAAACCTACAAAAGTATTCTATAAAAATAGCTTGAAGGCTTTTGTAGTTTTTAAATTTAGGCTTTCTTTATTGCGAAATCTTTATTAATGTGATGAGGGCGCCATCGCCACTGAGCTTGTAATAGGACTCTTAATAGTTACCACTACGTCTTTTAACTATCTAGCTAGATATGGAATGTTTTTATTAGACATCAACGTTCGTGGCTGTATAACCCAATTAAGTATCACAAAAGTAATGTTACTAATTAGCCCTACTTAGCCTTGCCTACCTAGAACAGTACTTCTATCTATGGCGTAGATACCTAACCTAACCAAACAAGAATTGTTTACGTAACTGTATCTTTGTCTTTAATGTTTTGAAGACATTAATTAGTGTGAAAACACTCAAACCGTTAGCTACAAAGTTAGTCATATAGATCGTAAAAACAATTTTGTAGTGTACTGTCTAGGGGAGCCGCGACACTCACTTCTTTTCAATTTTAATTTAAAAATCTGCTGCGTTAATGTACGAGTAATGATTATAATAGAACAGTTTGAAAGAGCTCCCTCGGTGAGGTTTAAATGTTCGCTGATTGACTCACTTTCAACTTGTAGTTGTATCCCGGTTTTTAACAATATTATCCAGAGTCTTTTTATTTAAGGTCCATTTTTGATGGCAAAAACTGTAAAAGGTACATTAGAAGACCAAGGTACAATTATGGTAAGATTGGTTTCCCAAAAAGTAATACCCGTATATATTCAATGTTGCCACGCCCAGAAGGTATCATAGTTAATATCTAACAAAAGTTGTTATATTTAAGACCTAAGTATACCATGTGAATAGAATAGAAGAAGAGAAATACTTGCAATAAATATTTATGAATACCATAAGTTCATGTATCTTTTTTTTTAATTTCTGTTGCTTACTATTATGTTAGCTATAAGTTATGATGTCTATTATCACAGAGTAGGTCTATAATTAGCTATAAATATGTTAGTCATAAGTTCTTTCTGTACTTTCATTTCTTTAACTATAAAATGTTATTTATGAATATGGCAAATTCTTTTAAATATGATACCATAATAAAGGGGTTTGTACATTGTAAAACTTTGTATGGACAAGAGGCGTAATTTTTTTTCGTGCGGCCACTTATAATTTTTTTACAGTTTTGTAGCATTACCTCAAATTAATATGAAAGTTTAATAAATTTTCCTGTAAGTTATATCGGAGCCGAGATATATAGGTTGAAAGTTTTTGGACGCGGCGTTTTTGTTTTTGGAATTAAAAAGAGGATACCAGAGTAAACAAACTTTCTATGGAGCACATATAGCTAAGTAATATCGGGGCTGAGGTATACAGGGTAGAATATTTTAGACAGCGCAGTATGATAGGTACCTTAACCTTTGTAGCTACAGGAAAACGTTCTTAGAAGACTATCCTTAACTTTTTACAACATTTAGATCTGCATTCAAAGATTTTTAAATAAATGTACTGTCAGCAAGAAAATTTACAATTTCCACAAAAACTTTTTTTCATGCCATTCGATCCTGTTTCTAATTAGGATCAAAAAACTCTATTAGACCAACCAAGGTTACAGTACGAAAATGTCTAATTCCTTACATCCTTCTGTAAAGCTCGCATTCGGACGAATGTTAGGGGGTCCCACACTCGTTTAGCATAAAAGGAGGTACGTTGGAGTCTCATTTTCTACGACATGTATAAAAAAAAGATTTTTTGCGATTTCTGACATTTCCAGTACTCTAACCACAGTTTGTTCATAAGAGTGTTTGATCCTTATAAGAAACAGGGTCTGTTGGCATCAAAAAAAGTGTTTGTGCAAATTGACAATTTTCTTGCTGACAGTACATTTTTTTCAAAATCTGTGAATGCAGGTCTAAACGTTTCAAAAAGTTATGGGTAGTCTTCTAAGAACATTTTTCTATATCTTCAACGGTTAAGTTGCATCATACTGCGCTATCTAAAATATTCTACCCTGTATACCTCAGCCCCGATATTACTTAGCTATATGTGCTCCATAGAAAGTCTGAGTAGTAAAGTAAGAAAGTAAGTAATTTAGTATCCTCTTTTTAATTTCAATACTTCCATCAGTGGCCGCGAAAGTATGAAACGACGCAAATTCTATACAAACTCCTTTAATTATTTCTATGGTGCCAGTTATAATAACGTAACTATGTCGTGGCATGTCTTCTGATGGAATTTGTAATTTTGTAGCGTATTTTATTATGAAATAAAAATCCAATGCAGTTTTAATTTTCAAATTCCTATAAACTGAATTCTGATCTGAGGCTACGTGGGTAAAGACGGGACTGGTATTATCCCCGAGAAAGTAGGGCGAACGTGGGCAGATATCCAACAACTTCTACTGAAATAAAACGTATGTATTTTCCGATAAAGTGACAGAGAATATTTAAAACGTAGAGAGAATCTAGTCTTCAATAAAGCACGAATGAGTTCATAAATATAAAGCTCTTTTAAAACTAAACAAATACATATTATGGCTTTTCGGTGAAAGAAAACATAGTTAGGAAACCTACATGCTTCAATTACGAGGTGTTTAATATCCAATAAAAATAGTGACGGGCTCACTACTTGTAATACAAGGCAGTGTTAGGGAATATGCTGTATGTGTTTAGAATATTTCTGACCAGTAGGGCTAGCATACTCGTACCACGCACGACAAAGCGACAAAACAAGAAAACCGGCATGCGCACTCATTTTAGCATGCGTGCCTAAAGTAACAAAGACATCCCGATTTTCCTTTTTTATCTGGAGTGGCATGCTATGCCCACAGGTCCGCTGAAATGGGAATGGGAATGTCTAAGCTCCAAGTTTTCTACAACCCCCATCTTTTAAAATGATAGTAATGTAACTATTAAATTTGGACCTTATGTTTAACACAATAACAAAGCTATTCGGCAAGCCTGGAGCTTTACTACTTGAAGCTTTTATGCTCGCGCACTTGACCTTTTTGCCCTGAAACAAGTTTTCAAGATTATATCCAATGCATCAAAGCCGTGTTATTATGAACATTTGACATCATACGTCTTTATTATTTGCGACAGGTGCGACGATTAATCAGTGAATACTGAATGAGACTTATTCATTCAAAAAAAATAGTTCAAAGGCACTGGTAGGATGGCGGTACAATCGTGCTTAGGGCGGTACAAAGTGTTCAGTGTTTTTCTCAATTCCCTATTTTAAGGGAGCAATTTTTTGATTTATTAATGGGATTAAGATGGTTTTTACATGAAATACGTTGTGATACTTTGAATTCATCGAGTTTTTGAACAGTTAATGTTCTTTTATGTTTAACAAACTAAAATTTTCGGTGTTATTGCGTTATTTATTGGTAGTGAACAATTTATCCATTGGCAACACCACCTGACTACCCCCTCGGGGAATATAGTCGTGAGCATATACATACATACATACAACACCACCTGTCAGACATTATGCAAACCATAGGCAAACAGCACTTTTTACTGTCAATGTGACAGGTTTTTCTGAACTTTATATTATTGCCATCTAGTGATTTTTCGTATTACTAGTCTTGGAAAACGCCTCATTCTCATCGCATCTCATACCTAATTCGTGCTTCCTTTAGATTTCGATTTACCCCAAGTTCAAGCACAAGTTTTACACAAGTTCAAAGAAGTTAAGCCAGTTTATTAAATGATTAAAGTCAGGTTAATTATACATGCAAGTTAATTTATGCTCTTGGAAGCCATTTTGTGCAAGCTCAAAGGCTTGTACAGCTATTCGTTCACAGAATTCAGTAGCGCAAGCAAGAGCACAATTTACTGCTTGACATCATTTTAGAGGATATTTTTATCATGTGTTTCTCGTAAATGTTCTTTTAAGGGGATACCGACCCTCCGGTGCTGTCGACAGTCGTATTTTATTTATTTCATAACATTTGTATACTACATTTCCAAAAAAACAAGAATGTTGCATTGCTGATTTTCTATTTATCAGATTTGTTGTTATGTTATTTGTAGTTACTATCTTATCTTTTGGCGGTATTAACGATAATAAATAAAACAGCGTCCTAATGTTTCGATAAATTGAAAAACAACAATGACTATAAATCGTGACAAAAATACTTGTTATTTTGAAAAATAAATTAACTTAATTGTTAAGAAATAGAAAAAACTATTGGTTGTGGCAGTGCCGCCCGCACTGTAGGCTCGGCACCCTCTTAACTCCATAGATATGTAAAGGAGGTACCGGATTTCTTCGTACTCTAAACGAGATCGACTTGAAAGTTTGTAGCATGTGCTACGAGCGCTACGGAATTGCTACGCAATATATGAGGCAGCTACGAGGAGATTTCTTAAAATCCCCAAGATTTAACTGTCATTCGGATGAGACCCATTTTGCGTATATTACTGGCTACATTCGATGTTTCAGTTTAGTAGAAAACATTTCGCAAAGTATGCAATATAGGTAGACCATATGCCCTAAAAGAAAGGAAAAAGGAAGTCGATACTGTGAGGTATGTGGGTAATGAATATGATAATCCATATTCGGAAAATGTATTACCTCCAATTTATTATTATACCAGTAGCTAACAACGCTGTCTTTCATTTACTTCTTATTTATCAGATGCGAGTAGAATGGGGATTCGCTGTACCAGATTTTGAAAAAAATGAATGAACTTCACTTATGATCTTTATTGGCGACGCGCCATCTTTCGATTCCCTCGAAAACCACTGGAAAAATGCTCATTATGAAGCGATGGATCAATCATAAGACGTCCACTAATAGGGATTTCCAAATACAACTCCTAGTTAACAGTTATTTAAATCCCCGTCAGTGAACCAGCTGACCGAATGTGTCTGGCGTTCAGCCAAATGCCATAAAATGTTGCAGACGGGTCGATACAAACGTCGGTGCGGACTGACATAGATACATAACGATTGTATACCTACCTGCCCTATACTTAGAGTTCAAGATATACATACAACGTGAGTAGATATCTGGGTACCTGGGAAATACCCGGTGCTGCCGACGATGACGATCTTTACAATATGTTAAATGTATCTGTAAACTTAGGCCTTATAGTCTAGGAAAAATAAGGTTTGAGATTGCATTAAAGACACTTTAGTACATTGTGTTTGAAATAATTTACTGTTAGTTTATAAAACTTTTGTCGAGATTTCGTGGTTATATAGGCTCAGGAACCTGAGAAATACCTTAAAATCTATATAAATATACAAAGGGCAAGCTTATTTTGAAAGATATTTCTTGCAGCATACTAGCAAAAGAGACAGTTATTTATCACAAGGCAAATTTAATGTGTACAAACAAACAGTAAATAATTTAGTTTTGAGGTTATAATTTTTTAAGACTTACAAAATATTAAATATCTACCCAAATTAACGATATTAACTGTGGATTATTATTGTTATAAGTAAAACGTATTGAACGAAGCCATCCTGTACAAATTCACCAGTTTTCCATTTTTTGTTCATACCTAAATTTAATGTTTTGTAAATGTCTTAATTATTCAATAATACAACATAAAAAATCGGGGATTATTGAGAATTTATGTTTTTCAGGTATGTATCTACTATATTCCAAATTTTCACCAAAAGTGCAATTAATGCAACCTACTCCATACAAAAATCCCTAGATTTCCCCGACTATTAATCTTAAAATTTTTACGGTTTCGTAGACAAACAAGAAACCCTTAAATACTTTTTTTTTCATTCTATCTGTTTGCCCCGCCTCAATCACTCTCTCATTTCTAAACCTCGAAATATATGCGCTCAAAGTTAACAAAATAGAGCATAATGTTATATGTGAAAAAAATGCTACGTATACGTAGCCCGTCGCAGCTTACATCAGTATTTAATTGGCATCAGTATTTAAGTTGTGTCGTACTTCATAATGAAGCTTTATTGTGAAATATGTACGAGACAACTTAAATACTGATGCAACACTCGTAATCAGTATCGCGTCGTAAGCTACGTGGTAAGCTGCGACTACGTATACGTAGAATTTTTTCTTGGTGTAGAACACCCTTTCACATAAACAAAAAAAACTATGCTCACCTTGCCCTAATGAAGAATATATTTGCCATCCATTAATCTGTTTACAGTACAATATTCTTGTCATAACGTGTGATGCCACGTCTTCCTAATCACATCAGAGGGTGAGGGATGGGGTCTTACACTTCTAGATCATAATTCATCAACGTACAGTGAAATATAATAAAGGGGTTTGCGTATCTTTATATGGTACAATGGCGTCAATTTTTGTTGTTGCGGCCACCGATAATTTTATTATGGTTTTGTAACATTACCTCAAACAATCATGTATGACTAATAAAATTTTCTCTAAGTTATATCGGAGCCGAGATATACAGGATTAATGTTTTTGGACGTGGCAGTAGGATAGATACCTTTGCCGCTATAGCTACAGGAAAACGTTCTTAGAAGACTATCCTTAACTTTTTGCAACATTTAAATCAGCATTCACAGATTTTGACAAAAATGTACTGTCAGTAAGAAAATGGGAAATTGACACAAACACTTTTTTGATGCCAATCGATCCGGTTTCTTATAAGAATCAAAAACTCTAGTCGGTCTGCTCGTACCAATGAGTTTTTCAGAATTTATGTACGATTTGTAACACCACTGGCTTTTCGGTGAAGGAAAACATCGTGAGGAAACCTGCATGCTTCAATTTCGAGGCATGTTGTACCCATTGTCCATTACAAATGGCGACGGGCTCACTCCCCGTCACACTGGACAGAGTTTCGGTACTAGTGAAACGTGGATGTTCTGAGGTTTCAGAATATCTCTATCTATCCCCACGGGGAATATAGTCGTGAGCATATGCTATGTTATGCATGGTATCACACATTCATTACAACGGATACATTTTTCGTAAATTATATTTTCTCAGCAATTAGAGTTAAGTGCTGCGATATCTAATCCATTAAACATGAGTCACAAAATACATTTTGAATTAAAAATGTGTTATTTATGTAAATTGTGTCGGAGAGACGTGTATTTCAGCTAAAGAGAAAACTTATGTATTCAAGAGCACTAAGTGGTTACTTTGAATGCGGGAATGTTTTCAAGTGCCTTTTAAACTAAATGTAGCTTAGAAAAGGAGTGATTTGTCTGAAAACCACACTTTAGACAACATTACGTATAGGTACAAGGTGCAACATAAGTAACATAACATCTTATATTAAATTAAAATAGGAAGATAGGTGACGTTCTTGCATTACATACCTACTCGAAAAAATGGACCTGCTTTTCATGCATCTTAAGAGTGAAAAGTAATGCCGTGTGATTTGTTTTTTCTTTTTGCATGATTTGTAGAACAAGTAAAAGGCACACGAAGGCATTGTGGTACCTTTATTTCGCCTAAAATAAAAAAATTTACTCACTCACGCCATGCTGTTCGTATTGCAACTAAGGAAATTAGGCGACGCATCGGGGGCTCAATTTATGCGGTCCATACGCTGTAGGCTAGTCACCGTATCTTCCTGTTTTAATTTAATCAAAGCATAACATACAAAATGTAACAAAACACCCTAGTGATATTTAAAAGGGCGGTTTAGACCATCAACCTTTACAACTTTCACCATGGGACCAAATTGAAGGCACAAAAAAACGTGTTCCATAGAAAACGTCACTGATTCGACCTAGTGAACAAGATGAATGAGCAGCTATGACCGATGAAAGTCATTAATCTTGAAGCCGTCCGTTTGTAAATATACCTATAAGCTGTCTTCTGTATTTTCAACGTAAAAACCATAATGTTAATGGACTGGATCAGAAATACGACGGGATTTTAGGTTGAAGAAAGCAAAGGCAATACACACCTACCAATAAGAGTCTGTAACGAAGTTATATGGCTATGGAGAAGTCAATTGCAAACATATACTATTACAGAACCACTTCAGTGTGTACATTGGTAATAGTAACCCACTATACTTCATTCCAAATAAGGACGACGAGATTTTCCGATTCCTGTTTAGCTTTCTGGCTAATTCTGATTACCAAATGTAATTAATTTATTAGATAAATATACTATCCAACATATCTTGGACGATACTAAAGCTGTTCTAAGTATAATTGAGAGGAAGTGTTTCAAATGTCAGTTTCTGTAATGCAAAATATCCTTAAAATTTCGTTGCTATTTTGAATGGAGTATAAGTAACCTGAACTGTTTTATATTTTGGAAAAAGTAGGGTTTGTTTCCTAGAAGCTATTAGTCTACTAGAGGTACCCAAACAATAAGAAAATAAATAGTTACCTAAGTAATAAAGCTTGTTTAATCCCAGAGGCTTTCTTTCCAGTAGCGTAGCGAGGGGGGGCAAATGCCAAGGGCGGCAGTTTAAAAGGGGTGGCAAATTCGGGAAAAATATCGATTCATTGAGCTCTGTCTATAACCAATTCGTAGATAAGAGAAAAGTCGAGCTCGCTTCACTTGCTCTAAGTTTCTGTTTTAATTACTGTTCCTACATATAATCCTAAAAAGTTCTGACCACAGCTAAGACGTGGTGCTAAACTTTTCGAACTTGCTTCGCTCAGTCCATAGCTTTTACTTAGGTTACTTTGCACATGTTTTATACATAAAAAGCTCTGGCTCTAACCGATTCGTATTGAAGAGAAAAGTCGGGCTCGCTTCGCTCGCTCTAAGTTTCTATTATTGCATAGATAAACGAAAAGATTAATGACCACAACCTGAATAGAAGTGAAAAAAAATTTCGAGCTCGCTTCGCTCACTCCGTTATTTAGGTCTTCTTATAAAGATAAGAGGGCGGCAAAATCAGTCCATGCCCCGGGCGGCAGATACCCACGCTACGCCACTGTTTCTTTCACTAAATAAGCGTAGTAGACGATAAAAAATACACATTCTTTTACTTGCTTTGTAGTCCGGGCGTAGAAGCCGTAAAATAACCACTTAGTTATAATAATATTAGAGTTGATGATGTGTCAAAAATATATATCGGTTATATGTTAATATACATATTTATAAAATGTTATAACACTTTCGAACTTATGGTAAATACACTTTAGGTATTCTTATTATCACATATTAATATTGATCTAAAATTGAATATTTCTGGTTTCAACTGTCATTATGTGTTGTTAGCTTCATATTATACAGTTGTTATAAATGTTAGATATCGGCGAACGAGGTTACGAACTATTATCTAAAGCAAGTTCTAGTTTTTTATAATTTTTTGGAGCATAACTCTACATCATATACCTAATAATATATTAAAAATTTGCAGACTTTAATAATATCAAAACCAATTTTTCTTCAGCCGGTGGAGTATTGCTTTAAATGCTCCAGAAAAATTTGTACCACCATCCCAAAGAGCCAAAGTCCAAGCCAAAAGCTAATCCCAAAACCAAAGCTTCAATCCTTATAGTTGATATCTAGTTGAAAAAGACCGTTCTATTTGTACGAACATTATTTAATTTTGATAACTAGGTATACAGGGTCCTTTTTAATATGGTGACGGTTTTTTAAAGAGATGATCATCATGCCATATAAACTTTAAAGTTAATCGACCCAAATGTACCTATACTCCATTCACAATAGCAACGAAATTTTAAGGCTATTTTGAATTACAGAAACACTTCCTCTCACTTATTCTTAAAACAGCTTTAGTAACGTCCAAGATATGTCGGATAGTATATGACTGTATTCAATAAATAAATTACATTTGGTAATCAGAATTGGCCAGAAAGCGAAATAGGAATCCGAAAATCTCGTCGTCCTTATTTGGAATGAAGTATAGGTAAAGGACAACAGAATTTATTTTTTGAGTTTTCGGTGTTGGTCCCATAGAGAAAGTTGTTTAGTTTAATTGTTGATCATCCCCTTAAAAACCGTTAGCATATTAAGAAGGACCTATATCCCTAGTTATAACAACATAAAATAATGTGTGTATAAATTTGTGTTTAATATTTTAAAAAAATTTATAATATTTCTTTCATAAATTTTTCCAATACAGCAGAAAAACAAAAACAACTCAGAAAGCAAATAAAAATACTCCTTCCTACTAAAAAAACCTTGAAACAAAATATTGTTATATCCTTTTTCCTAAAGACCACTTAAGGGTATCACTTCACAAGTAGCCTTCTGTGAAGATTTGAGCTTCATCCGAGGTTGAGATCGCTCCTAAGTAGGTACATACAAATAAAACTTTACTACTCGGTACTTTATATTGGATCTTACTGTTTTTAGAAAGGGTTTTATGACACGTTAAAGTGCTGACATTAGTCATGCTAACGGAGTTTCAGGCCGGGGTCGTTCCAGCTAAGAACGGCTAAAGAAGTTCTAATTTCTTTCCAAGGGTGTCGTACAAGGCTACTAATGGATACGATTTCTTGTGCAATGTTGTGTTGAACGAAAGGCTAGCCATCTAATACCATTTCACACGATATAACAGATGGACAGACGGACGGACTTGGCGAAACTATAAGGGTGCCTTGTTGACTACGCAACCCTAAAAATGGCGAATTTTTACTTTTACTATGTTCAAAAGCTCCTATTTTTACCGTCCCCAAGAGCCCTGAAAGAAAATTCTATTTATTACGAGTTTGCTCACCGACGAAAATAACACTACGTTTTACATCTTATTTTAAAAGAGACATTCTATCCTCCACGGAATTTAGTTTATCTACCCGAAACGGCGAAGCTCTGCGAATGAGCTTAGCATTCCTTATACGATGGGTCACGTAACAGAACTGCGAATTTTCCGACGTTTAGAGAGAAAAAACATTGCGTGAAAATAAGAAAAAATGTGGTGGTGCGTGTGCGTGTTGTCATTTATACTTAGAGTTGTAACGATATTTAATGTGGTTAGCGTACCTACTTCTGTGGTAAACGTAACGTAACACGTTACTAAAGAAAACAGTCTTATAATTTATTTTATTTTAAAGGGTTTTAAATTGAATTTCTCAATAATATTAAAAATACGCTTTTGCATTTAACTAGGTACCTAAATTGTTACGTATCTAATACACGCAATGAAATAATATTACAATTCGATAAACATATTAATATGTCGAACGTGTCAAAGAGATTAGATAGGTACTACTATAAGCCCATACCAACAATCTTTCTAGGGTTCCGTACCAAAAGGGTAAAAGCGGGACCCTATTCATAAGCCTACGTTGTCCGTCCGTCTTTCCGTCCGTATGTCCTACCTATTTAGGGCTGTAACTTTTGAACCGTAATAGCTAGACAGTTAAAATTTAAAATAAGGGATGTCCTCATACAAGAAAATAGTTTTTATCAACGTTTTTTCTTCTCGCTCTATCGTAAAAACGGTAATACATACAAGCGTCAAACTTGGTGTGATAATAGAGCAAACTCTACAATATAACAAAAAATAATAAAATCCGGCCAAGTGTGAGTCGGTCTCGCGCTAAAATCCCTGAGAAAATAAAACTTTTTTCTAAGTTAATATGTTGTGTGGTGGTGTGGTGTAGGACGGAACCCTCGGTGCGCGATGATCAGACCAACCAACTGAACAACTTTCACTATGACACCAAAATCGAAAACGCAAAAAAAAAAATTGCTGATGTCCCATACAAAACTGCAAACCTACTCGAGCCAAATGGGACAGCAGATTTTTTTTTCGCGATTTCGATGTTGTCCCATAGAGCAAGTTGTTCAGTTTGACGGTCTGATTATCTCCTTAAAAAAGTATCAGCATATTAAGAAGGACACTGTATAAGGGTACCTATAGAGAACATAGATATATGCCCTTGACTTGATTTTAGGTTTCTCCGAAACAGCAGAATACGGTATTGATTGTTTGAAATTTCATATCTGATGTAGCACAAAACCCAGCGATACTGTCGATCGGGGACAGGACAGGTCCTAACAATAGTTTTGCTCATTCAATCGAAATTGATCATATCAATAGAAGGCACAGACTGAATGAAATAGACCTACCTATAGTCTGACAACTTTCAAGGTGAGTATCGACTATATAACGTGTTAATGAATAAGCGCAAAACCTAATACACCCCAACTGATTTAATAACAAAATAATTCGATTGAAACAATAATTTCATTATTATGATTATTAAAATTTAAATTTATTCGCATTTTAAATTTTGAGGCAAAAATGATTTGTTATCATTTCGGCAATGAATGAAAGCGCTAACGTGCTCATGGATACATTTTAAGAATCCTGTTTTGGTAATAAGTAGGGTGAGAGTGCCCGAGCGGTGGGTTGAGATTGAGTTCAGTAAATTTTTAATTTTACAAACAAATTATTTTATATTTTGAAAAAAAAATACCAATGTTGAAACCATGATAATTCGATTCTGCTCTCGATTCTAAACAAACGACTTTCTAGTTTTGCGTTAATTCATTAACACGTTGTATATTCACTGTAAATGCATAAGTATTAAGTAGAGATAGGTATTAACTTTTAGGCGCATTAATCGACAGTATTTAAGAGCATTGTGAATCTAGCAGTCACCATTCAAAACGCGAAAACTTAAAAAGCTATTTGTATCTTTTTTCGGTTTAGAGTAAGGTTTGCAGATATTATGAGCATTTCAATCTTTAGTTTAGTAATTTTAAAATAATTTAATATTTCACAAACTTTTTGTGACTTTTAAATAAATCGAAACCCTGATTCTGAAAGTAAGAACAAAACAGGCCAAGAGCGTGTCGGACTCACCCATGATAGGGTTCCGTAGCCATTGTATAAGTAGAAGAAGCAAAAATCCCTATAATAGAGTAGAGGCGGACTAAGCCCTAAGGGCCTCCGACCCGGGGCGGCAAAACTAAATGAGGCCTGTCTTTCCCGAAATTCTATCTACTTTTTTTTCGAGCAGTGGCAAAACTTCACACATGCGCCCCTTCTCTCCATGAACGTAGATAGCAATCATTATTTCCCATGGAGTTTCAGGTCCAGGTTAATCTTTGCAATAAAATCTAAAACCAGGAATTAGTGAGCTTCGAATTTCCTTCTTGTACCATATTGGGAAAGTTGTTCAGTACCTATCATGAGTACAATTACCCATTAAAGTAATGCAACTGTCTACCCTAACACCCTGTATAGTAAGTAACTACATTACGTAAATACTTATATTAGCAAGGTACCTACTTTGTATGTACGGAATCATGGTAGAGCATTTATGATCCTTACAAAATGTATTTCCATTAGGGAGTCTGAAAGCTTTTGCGCAGCTTTTCTTCAAGATTCTTTGTAGGTCAAACAATGAAGAACAAAATCTAATTATAATCGTTTTTTTTAGGGTTCCGTCGTCAAACAAGGAACCCTTAACTTTCGTCCATTCTTTCTGTCAGTAGGCCACGCCTTAATAATTCGCTCATTTTTGCACCTATTAAATCGAAATTTATTATGAAGAGAGATAATTGTAACCCAAAAAGAAATGTTGTAGCTATGAGGAAAGCAATTTGTCGACCCCCCCTCCCATATCATACAACGAAATGGGGATTGGAAAAAAAAAAGTTTCTTTTAATACATCGAATGAGATATCGATGGATAGGTCTTGTCCAATGGAACAAAACTCCCTTAGAAACTAAATCTCTATAAAGCACTGGATGGTATCTGTGGTATGACATAAAATTAGAACACATTTATTTAATACCTAACCTACCTACTCAACTCATCTCTAATGTCAACCCTCGAACTCCCACAGACAAGATGTTATTGAAGCACCCTACCCATTGTTTAGGTTGCGAGCGGTTAAATTTTGCTATTTGAGTCTACTGTTATTACAAAGTGTTAACTGAAGCACACAAAATGAGCACAAACCTGAAAATTGTTTGTACCTACACAACGTGTAATGAATTGACGCAAAACTAGAAAGTAGTTTGTTTAGAATCGAGAGCAGAATCGAATTATCATGGTTTCAACATAGGTCATTTTTTTCAATATATGAAATATGTTTGTAAAATTTAAAATTTACTGATCTCGATCTCAACCCACCGCTCAGGCACTCTCACCCTACTTACTACCAAAACAAGATTCTTAAAATGTATCCATGAGCATGTTAGCGCTTTCATTCATTGCTGAAATGATAACAAACCATTTTTACCTCAAAACTTAAAATGTGAATAACTTTCAATGTTAACTATCAAAAAAATGCAATTGTTTCAATCTAATTATTTTGTTGTAAATCAGTTGGGGTGTAAGAGGTTTTGCGCTTATTCATTAACACGTTGTATAAACTGCTGTGTCCTATAGGTACATAACCTTTTCAGGGTGACCGTAATGGACTAAGTGAGCCATATATTATACCTATTTACAAATGATACGCTTTAATACCTTCTGGGAAAGGGATTAGTTGATTAAGATGCCAATGGGTCAATGACCGGCCGTTTCACTATTTTCTAAGAAAATATACAATGTGTTACAAAAGTAAAAAAAATTTAAAACTTTTAAGGGGGTTGTTCAGACTGAACAACTTTCACTATTGAACCAACATCGAAATCGCAAAAAAAAAATCTTTTGTCCCATACACTTAGCTCGAAGAGATATGTAGTTTAATATGGAAACTCAGATTTTTTTTCTCGATTCTGATATTAGTCCCATAGTTGTTCTGTTTGATGGTCTAAACCACCGCCCTTAAATGTTTATTAGTATTTTTGTAACACCTTGTAACTAGTTTCAGCATGATTTTGTACTGGAATGATATGACTACTATTCGAACGTCGATCACGATTCCTGTATAAATTTTGTCACACGCAAATTGAACACGTACGATACGATAGAGATACAGTAGGCCTCATTGAATTTAAACGAGAGCTTTCCACCGCCGGGGGGTATAAACGTGGGTAGCTAAATACTGACTATAAAGGGTGTAAGGGACAGCCAGACCATCAAACTGAACAACTTTTACTATGGAGCCTACCTCAGGAAACGCGAAAAAAATTAGCTATTTCAAACAAAACTGCTGTAGCCGGGCTTTTGTAGTTTATTGGAGTAGCAATTTTTTAATGTAGGCTTTCTTTATTGAGAAATCTTTATTATTGTGATGAGGGCGCCACTGAGCTTGTAATAGGCCTCTTAAGAGCTTACCTAGTTTTATTTTAGTTAGATATATTTTAGTAAGATATATTATTTGTTATTTAGTGTTAATTACATTGTCATTAACTCATTGCCTAAAGCTAATTTAAATTGTTTAAAAAAACATAGGGTTACCAAAAAACATTTTTTTTCGGGATTTTTCCATTTCATCTACCGGACTTCAAGTTTGTAGCGCTGTCCCTGCAAATGATAACATTTACAAAATCGGATTTTTGTAAAATATTGGTAAATAGTTTCCCAATGTAAAAAATCAAAATAAAAAAATCCCGAGTTGAAAAGTTATCTTCTTCCCCTTCCGATGATAAGTTTACTGCAGTTTTTTATGAAACAGTCATGTTTTTGTCATTGTCAGTTTTTTATGAGACTAACCAACTACTGGACGAAGGGTCCACGCTCAAAAGTGTCTGAACGTAAAAAGAGAACCAATTACGCGAGTTACGCTTATCAGTCTTCGTTTGATCGGCCGACAACGCGTGGGCGCGCGTCGCGCACCGTGGGGGAGTGGGATGGAATAGAATTTCAGAATGTTAAATGTTTTTATTTGGTTTATATTACAACACGTACTTACGTTTGTGAAGTTTAGTCTCGGGCACTTTTTTCTAGAATTTTGTATTAGACCCGTCAATGGAAACAGTTGATTATTTTTACTTTTTTTTCGATGGCTAAAAGTTTGATAGTCTTAACTACCTCTTTAAATATTATAGCATGTTTTGTTATACGACAGAGTACTATAATTATTAATTAGGTTATACTATGTATAAGTAACTAACATCATTATATTTTTATTATACCTACTCCATTATACCACATTATACTTAAATAAATTACCCGACACCCACTTACTGTCGATGAAAAACCTAATGGAATAAACACAATTAAATTAAAATTAATGGAAAAGAGAGTTAGTAGAATTATCTTCCATTAATTTAATCTTCTTTGAGTATATTTTTAGTTCGCTCTCGTAATTAACTTTGTGAAAGAGGGCGTATTGTGTTACCAGGACGGCTACCGAGAAGAACGTAATACGATAATATCGTTACAATGAATGAAGGAAAATCAGCGGCTTCATTGGGATTCGTATTAAAGTAGCGCACGTCCTAGCTCTAAAGTTAATACATGAAAATAATTGTAATTTTGCATTTATGCTTCGTTCCATAAGTAGAATGTTTCTTTCTGAAAGATAGATACTTTTTACATATTTTTAAAGAGACAACTAAGTATATTGGACTTAGGTATCGACTGTTCGATAAATGTTTTCTGAATAGAGGAACCCCTGCAAAACCCTTTTTATTATCTACCTACCTATACTAGCAATAAGATCTTATGTATTTACATATTTGATGCAAATAAATACTTTCCTTGACTTTGTCTTATCTTGGACATTACAAAAGCCATTCTAAGAATACTTAGTTGAGAGTAAATATTTCAAATCTCATAATTTTGTTGAACGCTTATTCAAATAAGTACCTATTAAAGATAAAGATTTCGATATTATCGTAATTCGCTCCTCTACGTACACCCCCGCGACTTCACCCTCTCATCATGCAGAATATAATTGTATTTGCCTCCAAGCCTCTTAACTCGTGCAAGATTGTGCCAATTTTCTTGATGAAGGCTTGAATAGGATGTTGATTTTGATGTAGATATCGATTTTCACATAAAAATTGTGTAGATAAGTATTCGTAGCTTATTAGAAGCAGTTAATCATCCCTTTTAAGTAATAGGTAATATTCACCTATCGTTCTTATTTTCAAGTCTTTCTCAATGCATGAAAACAACCTTTTTTGCTTTAAGGTAAAAGGGCGTTGAAATTTGATTAATGTTTTGAGTGCGTGTCGAATTTCAAATTCTTGTCGCAAGATTTAACGATGAATCGTATTACAGTTGATGTTTGAAAGAGTACAAAATAATCATGGTAGGTATTGGTATTATTGCTATGGGTGTGTAACCCAATATTGAAACAATCTACTAAGTGATGTAAGGTACCTACTCTACGTTTGCTAACAATCAGGGAAGACCTTGGGAAAAGTAATTTAAGCTACCTTCTTAGTGTTAATTAAATTAATGGAAAAACTATTTATATAGGATCTTTCTTAATATTCTGACACTTTTTGATTAAACCGTCAAACTGTAACAACTTACTCTATGGCACTAACATCAAAATCACGAAAATCAGCTGTTGTATTACACAACTGCAATCCTACTTGAGCCGAATGTATGGGACAGCAGATTTTTTTTTCGCGTTTTCTATGTTGGTCCCTTGGAAAAAGTTGTACAGTTTGATGGTCTGATTATCCCCTTAAAAAGTGTCAGCATATTAATTATTAAGAATAACTGATATGGTAATAACTAGGGGAAAACGATTTGAGCATACGTTAATGATTAGTTTGAACTCGGTGCATGAAGCCCTGTAACTCTATTAAATTACAACGAGAGTATAATTCATTCAATATCAATGAATAGGTACCTATTCCTTAATCAAATTTAGCAAGAAGTTAAAATTTTAACAAATAAAGGGTTAACTGATTAAATTACTGCTGAGTCAGCGGGGTAAGGACGATCTTGATTGGGTTTGGAAAAGCGTTCGAATTTAATGAAGTAATTTAATTATACAACATTTACAGTCAATTCACAGCTCGCTGGATTTATTTTATCGATTTGAATCGGCCGGCCAGTCGTTTAAATGGATTACTCAGTCAAAAGCAAGTTGGTATTTTATTACCATACAATGAAGTAACATTACTAGGTACATTAGCGATTATTGAGTCGAAACATGAGTCATTATTTGAATGAAATTTCCCGTTTGACGCTTTTGAAACACACAAAATATAGACCGGATGGTGTTCAAACCTCCTCATGGTGACATTTCATAAAGTCCGAAACTAAGCGAAGCATCCCGAGAGATAACAATTGCACATTAAATGCAACAACGATATTAAAAATTAAGTTGCTATCGCAATAATACATGCAGTTTTAGACAATTTTAAAATAACCCTCTAAAAACCACCAAGCCATAAATGAAATACTTAATAACAATTATGTAACTGTGACCACTCACAGTTCTGTGTCAAGTATGAGTAATGTCCGGTGTTCGCGAGCGCTCCACAGACGTCTGCTCGCGGCAAGCGCTGCGGCGCAACTGACGAGAAGCCTGAGGCGAGCGATGGCTGCCGTGCCCCCACCCCTTGCCGCGTGATATTGGCGCCCAACAAGGTATTGTACCGATTTAAGACTCCCAAATGCTTGAAGATTTGTTTTTACGGTAATAGTATTTGTTTTTCTAGTCATTACGAAGCGTTATTGCGATCAATGACAGTTAGTATATAATCCATTAGACAAGAATCGTAAATGTAGAAATCGGAAGTAGGTCTATCTCTATCAATAACGTCACGCCTCTTTCCCAGTGGGGTAGGCAGAGACCAGGGCGCGCCATTTACTACCATACTTACATACCACTTTTGCCTCATGCACATCCATACATCTCTTCATACATGCCCGTCGGTTTCGAGTACTCCGCACCTCCCCTTTTTGTAGGACGCAACCGACTTGATCTCGAGCGTTTCCGTGCTTCGGAAGGCACTTTAAACAATTGGTCTCGAATAGTTATGTCAGATGTCGTTCGTCGACAGCATGTTGACCACTAACTTGCCTCCACCAACACGCACTGGGCCCGCGTGGTGGAGCATGGCCCACTCCCTCTCACCCTTATTCGTGAGAGGAGGCCTTTGCCCTGCAGTGAGACTCTACAGGCTATAACTTCAAATACTAATCTTCTTAACTATTATAAAACTGTAACAGAAGTGTGTCTGTACATTGAAGATATTTACATGAAAAAGATTACGATATGGTATCCCAGACTCCAAATCAACCATTTTTAGAATTTTCTGTTTGTTTCTTCTGTTTATGTGTTTGTTTGTGCGTGCATCACGCGAAAACTGAA
Organism: Agonopterix alstromeriana; assembly: GCA_963924505.1. Taxonomy (NCBI): domain Eukaryota; kingdom Metazoa; phylum Arthropoda; class Insecta; order Lepidoptera; family Depressariidae; genus Agonopterix; species Agonopterix alstromeriana. Next base: position 3,010,809 of record OZ004663.1, on the reverse strand, counting down.
CCGATTTTGATGAAACTTTATTTGTTTGATAGCTTATGATCTGACTTAAAATCTGGTATATAATTTGATGGACGAAGTCGCGGGTTAACTCTTATTTACATACATAGGCGGATAGACACATTACCCTTTCTTTGCGTCGCGCAGTCGGGTAAAAAGCTAATAACACGTAATATTCGATACAATAATAAATTAACGTTGTGGTAAATAAGGCCAATTCTGATGTATTTATCATCGGAGCCCGACTCGACGGGTAACGAAGGTGAGTCAGGTTATAAATAATAAATGTTTCACTCAGATTATTTCGGCTGTGTACATCACAGAAATCAGGGTCGGTGCTAAATTAATTACATCTTCGTTACTTTTACTTTAGTTTTAAAAAAAGCCGTGGTGGTCCAGTGGCGAGAAAGCTTGCCTGGCGTGCAGGAGCCGATGGTTCGATCCCCGTCCAGACCGACTCGTACCAATGAGATTTTAGGAATTGATGTACGATTTGTAACACCACTGGCTTTTCGGTGAAGGAAAACATCGTGAGGAAACCGGCATGCTTCAATTTCGAGGCATGTATTGTACCCACTGTCCATTACACGTGGCGACGGGCTCACCCCCCGTCACACTGGGCAGAGTTTCGGTACTACTGGTGAAACGTGGATGTTCTGAGGTTTCAGAATATCTCTGGCTACCCCCGGGATTTCCCCCTCAGGGAAAATAGTCGTGTGCACATGTTACGTTACCTTTAGGAAACACTGAAGTTGTAATTCTCTCAGAAAAACATTTTGTAAGTAGTGTACCCGTGTAACGTTGAAAGTTTGGCCACGAGCGGTTGTTATTCATGCGGTTCGCGTTTGAGCTTCCCACGAGGCGCCACTATATCTGTTCTCAAATGTGTTTTGCTCAATGAAACAATCCTTGAGATTGGGATAGATACTCCCACAAACCACTTGACATTGGTAGAAATGCAATGCTAGCCACAGGAAAAACACCATTAATTTATGAATAAAAAGTGTACCTTTATTTATTAAAAACAGAGTGTAACAAAACACCCTAGTAATACTTGAGCGGGTGCTTCAGACCATCAATCTGAACAACTTTCACTATGGAGCCAACATCGAGAAAAAATTAAAAAATCACCTGTCCCATACATTTTAGAGTCGGTCGGTACTGCAGTTTTGTATGGGACAGAAATTGGCTCCATAGCGACAATTTTTCAGTTCGATGGCCTAAACCACCCCCTTAAGTATTATTAGGGTGTTTTGTAACACTCTGTATAAGACGGCAACTCGGACTTCAAAGTTGTGAACATCTTAGATTCTCTGTGGGGTATTAACACATGTGCTGCGTGTGGGGCGTGACATCAGGTGCCCTCGGACAAAATTGTCCGCTAAGGGCCTTTAAGCAACAACCCACGTCAAATAACGCAATAAAAAAAAAAAAAAAAAACATGGGTACAATAAAAATATTAATTAGTAAATCAAGTCATTTATTAAATGGAATTAAAAATAAGAAAATTATTCTTAAAATAAAATTAATTATATCAACGTTACAAATAAAAAAAAACATGTCCTAGCGCGATTTGGTACGCGCATTAATGGTTCCGTACCCTCGAATTTCTTTTAAAATATAAGATAAATTAAAATTCTAGAATAAATATATCAGTAATATTAATCGTGCTTGAAACTTCCAAGTCTAAGTACCCCATTAAGATTAAAAGTTAGATGACTGTATAAAAGAAATAGATGCCTATGCCTATGATAGAATACAGGGAGTTAGAAGTAAAAGGGTACGGTTTAGAGCCTTTGGATACGGTTTAGAGTCTTTGGGTACGGAATCCTCTAATTTGAACTATCTATCACAATAAATTTCAAGATTTCTTTTAATAAAGCAAAATAAATAATTAAACTAATAAAACATTCCATTCATTTGGTAAAATATCACAAAATTCGTCAATAAATATCACATTTCAATACATCCAAATTAAATTTACTATCCAATAATTTAGGTACTTACAACAAAATTAGTCTTTTGTTAAAAATGATTTGTTTAACTTGAATAAAAAAATTGTCTTTCATTAAAATAATTGGTTTAAATTGAATAAATTTTATGGAATCACTTTGTAATTGGGCACTTTATAAACACCCATAGATTGAGATGAATATGATACATCATTTTATAACATCTATCTAAGTAAAATGCAAAAGCGTGTAGATATTACAAAACAAATAATTTTGAAGTATTTTAGTATATTTAAGTGTACTGTGCGTCGTATATTTGTAAAAACTAAATGCATGTTCTATTATCGTGCTTTATTTGTACTAACCGAGCTTCTAAACTGACCAAATAGACCAATTCGAACTGAAACAAAACAAAAATAAATAAAATTAAAACATCAAAAAATATATAAGAATAACACAATTTTAAAATTATAATTATAAATAACCAGGATCAAATGTTTACATTGTATTTAAGGGTAAATTCCCACAAGATTCCCACTGAAAGAGCAGCGCCCGGCAACACGCGGCATATTCCCCAGCATATTGAAACGTATCTACAGTGAGATACTTAGACTACTAAATGTTAGTTAGTTATAAATAGTTACGCGTGTAATTCTACTAACAAACTTCACAACAGCGCGCGTGCGAACAAAAATGAACCGAGTCACTAGACATGAAAGCTTCCTTTACATAGTCTCCCTCTTTCATTCTTTCACGTGCTGGCAGCGTGTCATCGCTAGGGTTGTCAAGTCTCGCATTGACTAATCACAAAATAACGGAAAGTCTACTGAGATTTGACCAAGTTTACACGGTAAAGCTAACCTATTGCCATTCACCCCTTGATGGGGTTCGGCCGTCATGCGTACCTGACTGTGGAGTGAGACAGGCCTGCCGCCGCGAGCTTGTATGAAGCTGTTTTTGGTTGAATATCTATTCTGTGACTCTGTACTCAGACGGAAAAGTACATAATATGCCCTTATCCCAAGCACGGTGGTTCAGCACGGGTGCAGTTATGTATGTTAATATTCGCATTACACGTTCCAAGTGTCTTAGAATAGTGAGGAGCCGCACGTAGTACAAACTATGTTTCTGAAGCCGAAAGTTTTAACGTAGAACTGGCTAACGAAGTTAGGTAACCGAGCTTCATGAAACACTGAAGTTAGTCTTAGCGCAGTGCAGTAACGAACCTCGGCCAAGTATCAAAGGTAGCTAGTCACCTAGTTGTTTCTTTTCTTATATTAGCACGTAAAGGTAACCCAATATTTATAAGCACGAAGTCGCATCCCTAAGAAGTCAAAGTCAAAGTCAATATAATTTATTCAATATAGGAGCTTGCAGCACACTTAGCGTCGTTTTTTAGAATTAGCGTCTTATACCTAACGTATCGTGTTCGGGCTATTCGCCGACGAATGCGTTGCGATTTGTAGCACATGAGCAATCCCACACATTCCACGGACACAAAAGCTTGTAAGGGCGCACAAAATGGTCACGTGACGCGATTGCCTATAGATTGTCCATTGGCCGAGCCGATTTTTCTACGAGCGGCGTGTAGATTAAATGTCACGCACACACTACCGCGCCTTGTAGTGTACCTATCGTAGCATGAAGCTTTGTCTCTGTGTGGTTTTTACTCATGTAGCTCAGTAAAAATACGGGTCGAAAGGAAATAATTTATAATCAGTAATTTTTTTTGCTAGATCGTTTATACAAATGATATTAAGATTAACGAATCCAACTAAATTTAGAATTTTTAGTTTTTAGTACTAAAATGAAAATTTTTATTTAAAGTGTCCGATGTATTTATTTTTACCCGACTGCTACAGAAGGAGGGTTATGTTTTTCGAGCGTATGTATGTATGTATGTATCTATGTATGTATGTATGTATGTATGTTTGTATGTCTATTTCTTTGGCACGGCCTACAGCCTAACCGTTTTGATGGATTTTAACGTATGGGGTGTCATTGGATTCGTAAAAATCGTGAGAGTGACATAGGGTATATTATTTCAAGATGGCGTCTACAAATTAAAAAAGAGAGGGGGAATAAACAATTTTTTTTGTTAAAAATTACAATATGGGTATCAAATGAAAGCTAGTGACCAGACGATTCCAAATATATAAATATTATAGTACATTTATGTTACCGTTTAGACACAAGACTAAAAAGTATGAAATAAACTAAATTATTAAGATAAACAAAAAACCCGACTGCATAAAAAACCTATTAACTGAAAAGAGAAAAACAAGCTCTAAAATCACTAATCAGCTATAACAGCTTTATTTGAGCTAATATAATTTGAATGTTATTAGGTAGGTATTGCAGGCGGGGACAAACCAATCAATAACAAATAAAAATTTTCTTTGTCCCCGTTTGCGATACCTACCTAATAACATTCAAATTATATTATCTTAAATAAAGTTGTTATAGCTGATTAGTGATTTTAGAGCTTGTTTTTCTCTTTTCAGTTAATTTATTTTTATTGTTTGTTTTAGGTTATGAGTTTACATACACTGTGTAAAGTTTGTACTCAAATTGAGTATTTCGTAATTTCTACTTATTTAAAAACAAAGGTCCCGTGGTGATTTTTCTTTGGATATACTTCTAATATAACATAATAGAAAAGTATTGAATAAATGACATAAAAAAGTTGTATATACTATTTTTTGTTAATTTTACATGTTTTTTTTTACTTAGTTTAATTATTTAAGAAAATGTTTAGTTGGATTTTCAATCTAAATGATAACTAGAAATTATAATGTAAAGTATAAAAGAAAAAAAACTACTGTTATAAATTATTTACTTTCGCCATACAAGCGCACCCTAACTTTACTGGGCTAATGTGTTAATAAGTGTTTTAAAAATTACGCAAAATCTGAAAATCATTTGTACATAATCGATAACTAATCACCATTTTCTTCCGACGTCCTCTCCATTGATCTTCACACAACTACAACTATGAGTAAATGTAAAAGCAGTACATACCTAGGCTTGGTGTTCTTCCTGTAGGGCCTCGCGTTGCGGTAGACGTGTCCGCCCTGCGACACGAGGGTGCCGCGCGAGGAGGCCGGGCTCAGCGCCGTGTGGAGCGACTGCGGTGACCCTGACGAGCCGGAGAGGCACCGCGGGAAGTCACACTCCTCGTTTGTTGGCGTCTTGTCACCTGGTAACAAAGATCAAAGCATTGGTCTTAGTATTATTATAACACAAACTATTTCTGAGTGTAAGTGATGTCACTGCAACATGTTTTGTTTACAGGATCACGCGCAAACCCTCGCTTTTATCGCTAATTTGATGGAGCCTAACGCAGATCACAAGCAATCCGCAGTCGGGTTTAAAGCCCTCGGAAATAGACTACATGACAGAGACCAGACATTTTGCGGGTTGAATTTCATATCATTCTTACCGTCACTGTGTCATAGTTCGAACCACTTCTTCGTTAGGTTTCGTTGCTCATCTTAAATTCATAACTAATATTACCTATACAATACGAAAGCTGGTTTATTTATGTCCTTACTTCATATAGCAACGAAACCTTTTCATCATAATACAAATTGATCACTGGACTTCATTGTCTAGTGTTGTGAATAATCTTCGACGCTGTTGATCCTGGTATACAGGAGTTACAATGGTGAGAATGTGTGGTTGGTCCATGCCGGACCAATAACAAAAATACAAATATTAGTGAAACTAGCCTTTGCCCACGTCCGCCTGAAATTAAAATACCGAAAAATCCTTTCTTATTATCTTCTGCAGTTTGCGGCTGTGTGTTGTCTTTCCGTTGGTCACGGAACTGTTTTATAAGTATAGTAGATTATCTCACCATCCACACTGCCGATGGGTGTCCGCCTCATCAGGTCAGGACTGCTGCCCCACGGACTGAGAGCTCCAAGAGGACTAGATAGTCCCGCCGTCACCAGCGTATCGTCTTCCTCATCAGATCCTGTATTACACAGGGTGTTAGGGTAAACAGTTACATTACTTTAAGGGGTGATTGTACCCATCATACTGAACAACTTTCAATAAGAATCCTATAGGAAAATAGGAATTTCTCGAGATCGAGACTCGTATAAGTGGCACGTAATTATTTTATAACCATAAAATTAAACGGTCACCTTCTTTTACGCAAGGAGGTATTAACTCAAAAAATAAATATCCATGAAATAAGATGACATACCATCAAAAACGTCAAAGAAGTTATCTTTAGACTCGTTCTGAGAGGATGTTGACTTTTTCTTTCTTTTGCTCTGTAAATAAAATGTTATCAATTAAAAATTTCAAGGTAAAGCTCGACCAGAAACATAAAAAACCTCGACATGTTGCGGAAAATCATTGGAACACATTTTTTTACTTGAAACACAGAGTACTAAAATTACTACCGCTTGAACACTAACATTAAAAGTCATAGTCGATTGTCGCGCCGCGCCCCCAAACCAGGTTTTTTATATTTCTGGTCAGGCTTTAAATTATTTTTTTAATAAGCAGGTTAATTTTATGGCCATGTTCTAGGCGAACGCGCAATATATTCGGCTTCAGGTGCACTTTCCGCCAAGGAATAAGAAGATGCAAGGCCTAGAATCCACCAAAGCGAAGCGGTTCGGATGCACCGAATAGATATCGTAACTTTAGATCAAAGTAAAATTAATTGATAGGCCTTACGCGAACATTTCAAACCAGAAAAATGAGGCAACACATCGAGTGTCGTACAAGCTTGTGTCGTGGCGGCCAGCACACACCTACATGCGCACGCAGCGATGTTTCTACCCAACTTCCGCTCATAGTCGTACGTGAACGTTCACGTATTGCCGCACGCGTATGTAGGGGTAGGGGCTGCCGCGAACATGTATGAAGCTGTTTTTCTGGTTGGATATCTATTCTGTGGCGGAGATGTGTAAAATAGCTTGATTCTGTCATGCGAGGGTTTAGCAATTCGATTGGTTGATTTGATGGACAGGAAATGAGCATATTGTCTTTTTCATAACACAAATAATGCTTAGGTAGGTATAGTATTCTCTTCTCGTGTGTATAAAGCAGAAAGTCTCCAGCCGTCTACTTTTTATTCTCAGTCTATTCATTTAAATAAAATATAATCAAACCTTGGTAAGCTCTTCAGCGACGGACATTTCCAAAGCGTGGTGAGTTCTGGCAAGCGCAGCCAATGCCTCTTCTAGAACCCTATTACGTTCTATCTGTATAAAACAAAATTGATCGGTTATAAGTAATGTACGTAGCATAAGCATATGCGCACGGATGTACTCTCCAGGGGGTAGTCAGACGTAATATACACAATATCCATATTTCCCTAGACAAGCTAAAACTCTGTCATTGCCCTTGTAAGCCCGTCGCCACTTGTAGTGGAAAGTGGGCAATTTTTGGATAGCGAATATTGTAATATACATAATCTAGAAAATTCAAATCCCTTATGTCACTTTTTTTTGGTCCTTCATACGAGATTTTCTAACCCAATTTATTTATTAGTACCCAATAAGTAACACTTCAAATTGTTTCCATTAGAATAGAATAGAAATAATTTATTTGCTAGTTGTTTAGTGCCTGCGTTGCTTTAAATAGGTGATACAGGGTAGAAACTGATGAATGTGCTTTACTTACTTTATGGGTTGCTTCAGACTATCAAACTGAACCTTTACTATGGGACCAATATTGAAAAGATATATATTTATGGAACGACAGACATTTTTTATGTCCTACTTTAATGTTGATCCCATAGCTAAAGTTGGCCAGTTTCAATGATTGCAGCACCCTCTTATCTTATTGTGAGGACTAGCAGGCCAGCAATACTTCGACCCAATGGGATTTTTGTCGATTTGAAGCACCACCATAAGTATGTAACGCATTTAAGTTTTCACCCTGTATAGTGTTGGTATAATGACCAGCTGACCGCGTGCTGGAACCTCTCCTCAACCGCAACCATTACACACTGACCTCTCTGTTGAGCCTGGCACAGTCTATGTCCCTCGCCTGGGCGACCAGCGCGGCGCAGTGCCGCAGCGAGGCGAGCGCCTCCGAGCCGGTGTCGCACGCGTGCTGGAACCTCTGCGCGACCATTACACACTGACCTCTCTGTTGAGCCTGGCACAGTCTATGTCCCTCGCCTGGGCGACCAGCGCGGCGCAGTGCCGCAGCGAGGCGAGCGCCTCCGAGCCGGTGCCGCACGCGTGCTGGAACCTCTGCGGGGAACACATCGCGACCATTACATACTATCACATTACACACGTGGACATCAAACATGTCTTGGTCAGTGCAACACCAAGGCATTTTTTCTTACCACTTAAGTAAGAAAGGTATTTGATAAATACATAATTAAGGACCTTCTTCACCACTTCTGGATAAGTTCATGTTAGCTTATATGACAGATAATTTGACATATCTTGCATACGAAATATGTCAAACGATCTGTCAAATAAACAAACAATGATTTATCCAGAAGTGGTGAAAAAGGCCCTAAGGGTCCGTTTAACGTTTTAAAAAGCTTATCTAACAGACATGGGGGCGGGTGGTCTACAGTAGTTAGTTACCATGTAGGCGGAGTGGTGCAGAGAGTTGCCCACGTTGACGCTCTTGTCGAGCGCGGCCACTATGGCGCCACACTCTCGCAGCTGCGTGTCCAGTAGGGCGAGGCTATTGGTAGCCGCTGTCAGCGCGTCTTGCATCGAACCTGTAGGGAAAACGAATCAGAAATTTATATTTATTATACCAGCCTGTACGGTACGAAACAAACCATAATGTTTATGCGGCGTCCTACATTGGGCGTAGGACTTTTCGTGCGTTTACTTTTACTTAAACAAAATAGTATCACTAGTTAAAGATGTACTTTTTAATAAAGTATACACATAAGTACCTAAAGGTTTGCACTCGTCCTCCAAATCCTCCGTGGCCTCCTTAGCGGAGTCCGGAGAAGCCCCCGCCCACAGGTAGTGCCCAGAGTATGCTATGTGCTCGTTCAGGGCCGTTATCCATGACTGCAATTATAAATATTTGATTTAAAACCCCTCCGAAACTGCATAGGCAGAGAACGGAACGCCACCTGCTACGATCCTGAAAATTCTTTCGCTTCTCCCGCATTTAATCTTTTCATGCATGCTCGTCGGTTTCGGGAACATCTGACCTGTCCCTTTTTAAGCACGTCACCAATTTGGTCAGTGTATGTATGTACGTCTAGGCCGACTCCTTCCAACATTTCCACTCAAGCTTGCCTTAATCGTCAATTTTTTCTTTCATTCAATTCTGTGATTATTGCATAGGGGTCAATTAATCAATGGAAGTCCACACTCAATAAAATTAGCGCATTCTTTCTTACACACTCACTTGAACACTTTTGTTGAAACACACATACTTTTTATTACAAAACCATAGTCGTTCCTTTACGGGATGTAAGTGTTCGAGTGAGCCAGTTCTAGCGTGTGTGTGTGTGAGTCTACTAGTATGTTTTAGTGTAAGTGCGTTAAAGAATCCCTTATGTAGAGTGATTGTATTAAAAGTGAGTGGGTAAATATGAGACTGTTTTTAAGTGAGTGTGATAAAGTATCTGTGTTGAGTGAGTATTTTCGAGTGTAAAAGTGACAATGCGTGGATGTGTTTATCGCACTAACCTGCCGGCAAGCAGCGATGTCTCTCTCCCCCTGTGGCACGGCTACCCTGTGACTGTCTCCGTCGCTAAAGCTGATGACGATGAGTGCGGGTTCGGTGTCCGGCGCGGTCAGCTTGGCGGTGTCGAGGTACTTGCGGGCGCGCCACCTACTTCCTTCCCGAGCCGCTTCTGCTCTCGACCCGTAGTACAGAAGCACGCCACGTTGGAGAACCGCCTGATGGATAAGGAAATAATGTGGTAGAATTTACTAACGCATTCGTGAACTCAGTGCCCAATGCCTCAATTCATTCGCGATGCGCCCATACATGGATGGACGCGTATACACGCGGTCTGGGCACCGCTATAGTAACTACTGCAAGTATAACTAGCCCGATCAGCTACTTTGGGTTGATTTTCTGTATTGAATGCTTTAAAATTTGACGAGCTATTATAGAAAGGAGTTGGCGCATAAAGAAAAATATGGAATTAGAAGACCTAGTTTCCACTCCCAACATACTAGGAGGGATAAAATCTGCTCGACTACGCTGGCTCGGACACATAGAACGGATGGTGGAAGATCGTGCGGTGAAGAGAGCATCCGTCGCCCGGTGGGCAGGCCCAGGTATCGCTGGATAGACCAGATCACCAAGAATCTCGAGGAGCTGGAGATGCGACTGGACTGAGATGGCACAGAGAAGAGATGAATGGCGTGTTTTGTTGTCGGAGGCCAAGACCCACTTCGAGTCCCTGAGCCAGCATAGTAAGTAAGTAATATTATAGAAACGGATAAATTATAACAACGGATCATAGTTCTATGGGGAAAAATTTTGTTAGAGCGTGACCAGAAATATAAAAACCTGGTTTGGTGCGTTGCAAAAATTTGTTCCAATGATTTTCCGGAACACGGCGATTTTTTTATTTATCAGGTCTCGCTTCAAAAAACCCAAATGTACTTTTTTGAACAGTGGGTTTTACTCAGTATTTGTTGTTTGTCTATCAAGTATTAACTCTTACCCAAACATGCCTCCAGCCCAGGAACCTGCTCCTCTTCAGCAGCGGCCCCTCGAACCTGGCCGCTGTCCTCTGTAACCGCTGCACTGGTCTCACACTCAACACCTCGCGGATCTCGTTGTCTTTCGCCAGGTCTATTGCTAGTTGACCTGTAAATTTTCAATTCAAATATTTTATCTTTTCTATTTAAATACGTTTGTGGATTTAGGACTTAATAAAAAGGTAATAAGGAACATCAAAGTTTGTATGTATTATACTGTACTTCATTCCAAATAAAGACGAAAAGTCTTTAAGTCTAACTTCCTGGCCAATTCTGATTAGCTGATTTCATTTATTTAGCAGAAAGATATACTATCCGACATATCTTGGACGTTACTAAAGCTGTTCTAAGAATAAGTGAGAGTAGGTGTTTCAAACATCTGTTTCTGCAATTCAAAATAGCAATAATAATTTCGTTGCTATTTGAAATGGAGTATAGTTTAATAGCATATTTAATTTAACATTGAAGTGTTTGTTCTTTTATGAATATTAATTTAAGTCTTTAAAAATATGTTCAAATGTTCATCATGATTGTTATCTGTTATTATTACAAAGCACTGTGTTAAGGGCCTATGTCGAAAAGTAATTGAAGCGAAATGGGCGTGCGATAGCTTATATTACTGCCTTATGCGAGAGAAAGAGATGGGGCGGTGCGCGCGCCTGAAACGACGCAAGCGTAAAACAAACTTTATTTAATTGTGATTGTACTATTTATGTAAGTTCATTTCTGCTCTAATCAAACTTTATAACATAGCAATCTCTTTTTTTAAGTCAAGTCTCGTGTTTCTATTATTCACCGTTTACCAATTCCAAGCATTTATCGATAAAGACAGAGGCTACTTTGGATAATTTTTCTATCGAGAAAATGTCTCTTAATCGTGTTTTGGCTCTAATCAAAACTTCAGTTATATGTTCAATTTACACTTATCCGCAAATCATACTCCTACTTTTAGTACTTCATGATATATGATGCTTTGAAGAATCCTATTTTTTTCACATATCCTCTTAAGAACAGAGTTGAAATACCATCACAACATTTCTAAGCTGCTCGGTGAGTCATTTATATCTGGAAAAGGCTTTTTCTGGATATTACCACATATTACTAATAGGGTTTCACAACTATAAGATCTGTTTCAATAATTATTGAGAAGTGTACTATGAAAGTATCAGGTTACATTGAAACCCGATGACCGGATTTCCAGATATTGAACTATTGTGACATTGTTTCTCAGAAGCGGGCATGACGACATTAAATGAGTTGCGGTTATTACTCTCAGTATTTGCGTTAGTGTAATTTTTTGTATTAATTATATCATAGACTAGGAACATTTCACCCTGAAACTGCACACTTAACTATTAACTGAAAAGAGAAAAACAAGCTCTATAATCACTAATCAGCTATAACAACTTTGTTTGAGCAAATATAATTTGATTCTTATTAGGTAGGTATCGCAAACGGGGACAAAGAAAATTTTTGTTTTGTTATTGATTGGTTTGTCCCCGCCTGCAATACCTACCTAATAAGTATCAAACTATATTTGCTCAAACAAAGTTGTTATAGCTGATTAGTGATTATAGAGCTTGTTTTTCTCTTTTCAGTTAATAGGTTTTTTATGCAGTCGGGTTTTTTGTTTATCTTAATAATTTAGTTTATTTCATACTTTTTAGTCTTGTGTCGAAACGGTAACATAAAAGTACTATAATATTTATATATTTGGAATCGTCTGATTACTAGCTTTCATTTGATACCCATATTGTAATTTTTAGCAAAAAAAAATTGTTTATTCCCCCTCTCTTTTTTAATTCATAGACGCCATCTTGAAACAACATACCCTATGTCACTTTCACGATTTTTACGAATCCAATGACACCTCATACGTTAAAATCCATCAAGCCGTTTGGGCTGTAGGCCGTGCCAAAGAAATAGACATTCAAACATACATACATACATACATACTTACATACATACATACATGCATATACGCTCGAAAAACATTCTGGTGCAGTCGGGTAAAAATACAGGGTCTTTCTTAATATATTGACATTTTAAGGGGATAATCAGACCGTCACACTGAACCACTTTCTCTATGGCACCAACAACGAAATCGCGAAAAAAAATCATCTCTTCCATACAAAACTGCAAACCTACTTGAGCCAAATGTGACAGCAGATTTTTATTTCGCGATTTCGATGTTGGTCCCATAGAGAAAGTTGTTCAGTTTAACGGTCTGATCATCACCTAAAAAGTGTCAGCATATTAAGTTAGACCTTGTATAGAACGGTTTGTAGTTGTAGTGAAGTTTCTGACCACCTCGGTAGAGATTATGGTCGTGAGTTTATAAATTAGATAGATCGTAACACATACAGATTTGAGTTTAACAGTGAGGGTTGAACCTCATCTGCCAGCACCGCATCGCCATTTTTCGTCGCTGCATCCTTTTCTGTCGCTCAGGAAAAATGCGATGCGGTGCTGGCAGATATTATCTTATTATTATTGTGCATTATATTTCAAGGTGAGAGGCGCTGAATTATCGCTGGCGCCGCGCCGATATCGATGGGCAATGATGGTGCTTTCGTGGGTGAAGACGATGCTATCGTCAAAGTAAAGTTATAACGCATGCAGTGCATCCTTGGATAGTAGGCCGAGTCAAGCGCGAAGCCGAAGACCGAGCTACGGGTAGGAGCGAAGCTCCGAAGCATCCCCCTGAAACCTGGTGGACCTGGTCTCCGGGGTCAATCTGTCCGCCCAGTGATTCGCACCTACCAATAATTTCATGTTGTTGACAGAAAAGTGTCTAGAAGACAGTCTGTCATCATCCACAGAAGACGTGAACAGAATTATGATAATATTACCCACCGCTATTGTTCCTGAGGGTAGTGTCGACTCCGTTCTGTAGCAACAGGACAGCGAGCCTCGCGTGCCCTCTGTATGCCGCACAGTGTAGGCACGTGTTGCCCTGCGCGTCCACACAGTTGATGTTCGGAGGATTGGGGCTGCTTAGCTGGAAGGTTAATATTGAAATCTTAACTATTATACAACTGTAACAGAAGTGTGTCTGTACATTAAAGATATTTACATGAAAAAAAAATACGATATGGTTTTTAGATGTACCTGACTCCAAATCAACCTTTTGTTTATGTGTTTGTGTGTTTGTTTGTGCAAGTATCACGCTGAACTACTGAACCGATTTTTTTTTTTCGCCTCTTTTTTTGGTTTGATTGCTTATGATCAGACTTAAAATCGGATATAGAATTTGTGCGGACGAAGTCGCGGGTTATAATTCTGATCAAATCATGTTATCTTGGCACTCACCAGCTCATTAATGTCATCGATCCGTCCCTCCTTGGCGGCACTTAACAGTTTCCTCTCGCGGTCATTCCTCCCAGCTCTCTGGGCGGCCTCCAGCAGTCTCTGAACATCTTTAGTTTTACAAACGTCGCACGCTGTCCTCCCCTCTCCATTCATTATGTTGACATCGGCTTTGTGCTGCACAAGGAGAATAACTAAGTCCTGAAACATAAATTGTGAAAAATGTTGGTAAACACTTCAATTGGCATTACTTTTTAATATACCATACAGGAATGATATTGAAAGGAAATTAAAATTATTTTATTCACATACAAAATATACGCTACAAAATAGAAACATGTAGGTTTCCTCACAATATGTTCCTTCACCTAAAAAGTTAAGTTAAGTAACTAAAAATTTGTTAGATATTGTTAAACAAAAATTAATATTGAATAAAACATAAATTTTTTGATAGGACTGGTCTAACTGACTAGTTCTGGTGGTAATAGACTGGTAGGTAAATATAAATTTTATTTAGGGTATGTAGGAATTTTATTTGTAGTATGGTCCACTCCCTCTCGCCCATGTTCATGAGAGGAGGCCCTTGCCCTACAGTGGGATCCTTCAGGTTGTTGTACAACTACATATCATAATGGAGAATGTTCACACATTTTGATTTTCAGCTCAATAAAAATTATACTATATTGAACTTAGAAAAATAGATTCACGATGCGAGATTGGGCCGCCCAGAAAGTGTTGGAATGGGACGTCACACAAAATTATTTTGTTTGTACGCACCCACAAAGTGTTTATTGTATATTTTGGCACAGCACATGATTATCTGGTATTTAAATTTGACATAACAAAAAAATAACTGTTGTAATCTTCCATTGACCCATTCCATTGACTATGAAATAAGGAACTTAAATTCATACCGCTCGCGCGGCGTGCTCAATATTTACAGGAGTTTTAAATGTATATAAAATTCAATGTTAAAATTCTTGATCTTTTTGAATGAAACCAACATTAGTGTACTTGTATCGACATAAGCTATACTGTGACAAAGTTTCAAGCGATTTTGCAGACTCATAAACATTCTCCATTAGGCTTGTGATATTTGTATGCCATAAAAATGAAAACATAGTTATTAGGTACCTCATTGCCGATAAAAGAAGCTTTATGTAATGCAGTGTCACCATTCTCGTTGACCTCATCTACGTCTGCCCCGGCCTCCAGCAAGGCTTGTACCACATCCACATGACCAAAGTATGTGGCTAAATGCAGCGGTGTCCAGCCTAGGTTACTTTTTGATTTACCTGGATAAAAGTACAATAACTTTACAACATGGTTCAAGATAAGTTAGTGAATCATCTGGTACAGTCAGTCCAGTGCCCCTAACTGGATGACCCCTTAGGCACAGTTTATACAGAAGAGATGTGTGGTGGTAGTGGATAGTCAACAAAACACAATTATAAACCTTATAGTACGTAGCATAGCGTCGTTTGGAGAATTACGCCTGTGCCTCCTTTACATCAAATGATGCTATGCTACGTACTATAAGGTTTATATTGTTTTACTTAGATTATCTGCCACCGCCACACGTCTCTTCTATATTTAAACCGTGTCTTAGAGGAATGTAAGGGGTCTATTCATTATTGACTGTATTTGACTATAGTATAAGAAAGAGTATCTACAGGGTGACATTTAAATAAGTTGACAAATTTCTAAGCGTCGTTCAGACAATTTATATAGGGACCCGCCTCACATTAGCATTTTCCGTCTGCCAACGTACAAGATCAACTAATCATCTGCATTTACATACAATTTTATACCTTAACACTAAACGAGACACCCTATAATTGCAGAACAATAACTTCGAACTTATCATGTTTGGGGTTCACATAATACTGTTTTTCATGAATTTTAACAATCAAAATAAGAATCTAAAGTAATGGAATAAAGTCCAAAATTGTGGATTTCATGTTACCTTGTCACCCGCAACAAGTGACAGAAAAGTTTGTTAGTAGAATTTCAGAACTTTCAAACAGTCTAAGGGTTCAGACCATCAAACTGAACAACTTTTACTATGGGAGCAAACCTGAAATAAATTGCAAAAAGAAAAATCTGCTGTTCATACATATATGTAGAGCATGGCAGAAAATAATAGTTCCTTCACGAATAACGATGAGATGGAGTGGGCCATACTCCACCCCAAGTGGGCCCAGTGCGTGTTGGTGGAGCCAAGTTAGTGGTCAACATGCTATCAGAGAATTTTCAAGCCGTCTTGACCTCTTGGCTGCCGGAACGCGGATCCGCGTGACGAAAACAATTGATTTCTATTGTGTTTGTATTTCCTGGCATACAACATGTTAATAGGCCTCTGACCTGGCTTAATGAATAGTTACAATGCCGAGACCAACTGCTTAATGTGCCTTCCGAAGCACGGAAACGCTTGGGATGAAATAACATTAAACGATCACCCATCTAAAGACTGACCGGACCAGTGTATGAGAAGTGATGGTTTATAGTATGACTTTCTGACGATAATCAACTGAGCAAATGTGTAATCATCATCATCATCAACTCAGCCGATGGACGTCCACAGTTGGACATAGGCCTCCCCCAAGGATCTCCATAACGACCGGTCCTTCGCTGCCCTCATCCAACGGGTTCCCGCCGCCTTCACCAGGTCGTCGGTCCACCGTGTGGGGGCCTACCCACACATTGTAATACAAAGAAAAATTCAAAGATCCTCATTTCTGTTACAAGGAGTTCTAGAAACTAACATGCAAATAGAAAAAATAAATTCTTACCTTTGCAGTTAATATTCAAATTCAATTTCCCTTCTTTATTGGCTTCCAGAAGCCCTTTCACCACCTTCAGCTCTCCATGCCGAGCTGAATAAAGCAACGATTCTTGCGCATCCATCCCTGGGCCATCGTCTTCTTTGGAAGTCATGATTTTAGGATATGATGGTTTTGTTCACTAATTTTTGTCTTCCAACTGCAGGTATTATGTGACCGCCGCCAAGCTAAATTAGTTCTGAGATGTGAGCTGATCAGTCATGCGATGTAATATAATAAACAGCCTTGAAAAACCTTGTTTATTTATGTTTTAAATGACGAATTCATGAAATCCGACTCGCCCTGCAATCGACTTCATTGAAAATTATTTTACTTTGGTAGATTTTAACACGAGTCGCGAAGAGTAAAAGAGGTAGAGCTATACAAAGTTAAGCAAGCTTCGTTGTCAGTTTAATCAAATGGTACACAAATTGTACAAATTAAACGAATCGATTTGACGAACGACGATGACGAATCGACAAAATTGGCTGCATGGCTGTATGGCTCTGTCCCATTGCATGCCCTTCGAAGTGAATTCAACAACAACAACTTCTCTTTGACTTTTCGCTTGTTGAGAGGTTTTGCGCGGGAAACGATACGAAGGCTTTGTTTCTTAACTCATAAATTAGTTTTTCGTGGCTATTATTGTGTTAATGTGGTGGAATTAGTTTAATAATGTGCCATTAATGAAGTACAATATATTAAAAGCGAGAAATAAAGATAGGCACTCCCGTTTGTTTCGGTTTGTTCCTCACGTAAAACTCCCTTGAACATTGAAATGTGGTAACCACCCTCGCATTTCAAGAGATAGGTTAGGTTAGGTTCAAAGAAAAATAAAACTAAAACAACGGCTGTAAGGGCTAGTTCACATTGCCTTTCCGAACGGTTAATTTTCTATTTAAACACATTTATCATTTCGGGGATCAATCCGAATGAAACGGGAGCGCCTATCTTTATTTCTCACTATTACTATTGTTCTCCATTAATGGCACAATAAACCAAACTAATAACTAAACCCACCACAAACTAATTCCACCACGTTAACACAAATAGCAAGGAATATACTACTCTCTACCGAGAGCACAAATAGCCACGAAAAACGAATTTAGAATAATAAGAAATAAAGCCCGTCCATTTCTTTTCGCATCCCGCGCAAAACCCCGAAAAAAAAAAATGTTTTGGTGACAAACACTAAAAACTTGCCGAAAATGGACAACATAACCTACAAACACTAAAATTACTCAAATATTTTCCGAATAACTTCGTAAATATGTAAATAATCTCAAGAAATGTGTGAAGATATACAGAATTGCTGTCGAATATGTCTCGACGTGGAATCGGACCACGTACCAATTCTCTCCGACTTGAAAATCAATCTCCACATGAAATCCTGCCTGGCTATGACTATTTCACCAACCGATGACCTCCCGAAGACCATCTGTGTAACCTGCGTAACTCAGCTAAGTGAATTCTATAACTTCCAACTAAACGCCAGATGCTCTCAGGACTGGCTAGAGTCTTCCTTAGAGGAAATCTCGAAAAAAACAACAGAGACAAAAGTTGCTATACAACCTTTACCAGACTCAGAATACAACTCAGATTCGCTTTTAGAGTTCCTAAATAACACTGCGAATATTGAGGAGTACTTGAACAACCTAGGAAAGGAAGATATTCCTTCCATTGTTAATATGCTGGATCGTAATCAAGAAAACTCGATGGATTCTCTCAGTAAAACTAACAGCAAAATTATAAAGCAGCCAAGTCCTAACAAAAGAGATAAAGTGAAACATAAAGTTGATATGGAAATAGACGTTCTAGACTCAGACATTGATATCGTAAAAGAAATACTCATGAAGGAAACGGAACCAAAAAAAACACCGATAAAAGACAAAATATTATTGACATGTTTCGGTTGCAAATCAAAGTTTGATAACTTCCTAAAACTGTCGCAACATCTAAGCATATGTGATCATATATCACGAACAAGTGTTAATAGTAACAAAATCTTAAATATCAAACAAAAACATTCTTTAACACATAAATCAGGCGTACTCATTCAGGATACGGATAAAATAAAATCAGGAAATGAAAAATCTATACTCACATGTTTCGCTTGCAAATCAAAATTTGATCACTTCGAAAAGTTATCACAACATCTCAGTATTTGTGATAATGCTTTACGAACTTGCATTCAATGTAACCTCAGTTTTGACTCAAAACTGAAGATGCGGCAACATTCCCTCGTACACAGCAAACTAACATTAACTTGCCCATGTGGTAAGCAATTTACTTCTAAAGAAAGACTAGCCCAGCATCATAAAACATGTAATATGGATCCAGTTATGACGGGATGTATTTACCGATGCAAACAGTGCCATGAGACTTTCAAAGAACGTTTTCAATTATACAAACATGCTAAGGAACATGTAACAATGGCTGCGGAGAGAATTTGTGATGTTTGCGGACACAGTTTTATGGGGAATGATGCTTTGGTGAAGCATAGGAAGGTGGCACATGGAAAATTCGAAAATTTGATGTACAGGTATCCAATTTTTATTTTTTCTTGCTTTTAATTTCAAGCCAAACTAGGAGTCAAGCCTCATGGTGCGCTGTGGCGTCAAACCGCAACAAGATATTGACAGTGTACTTATTGAATATCTGTGTCTTTTGAACGGTAATCAGAAGCTAGTTGAAGTTTTCAAAGACATATTCTATATATTTGACAAACAAATAATAATAGTAAAAAAAAAAATTTTGAACTTAGTTTTGTTCAATGTTTTTTGTTTTTGCTCTATTATTATAAAACGGTTATTACATTTATACTCCATAGTATAATAAAAATAGGAAAAAAACCGGTCAAGTAAGAGTCGGGCTCGTGCCAAGGTCCCAGAGAGATCAATTTTTTTATAAAAATATTATTGTATGGTCACCACCTGTCACCACGACGCCGCCGCGCCGTGCCGTCACGCACTGTGTGGCTTGGCCTTAACTAACGTATTTGAACTTTCAACACTCTCTGTAAACTTGTAACGAGTCACTCATGTGGCAGCACAGAATCTCATTTTTTCACGCTCCTTCCTTTTCTGTCGCTCGGGAACGTCAATTGCAAGAGCGAGAAAGATAGCGGGACTGCGACAGCACGTCTCCGTCACCTTTCTAGATAGAGCGTGAAAAAAAATCGATTCCATTCTGCCAGATGAGGTTCAACCCTAAAGCAGGCGCTTCACTTAATGCGAGAACTTCCAAGGAAAATGAGTTCCGCTCGACGCGCCGCCGCCGCGATAACAATGAAGGGCATCCACAGTCAGGGCCTTTCTCGTGTGTTCTCGGCCAGAATTTAGTGCAGGGTTCAAATTCATCATTTAATTTTAACACCACTTGTTTATTACATTTTTATTTACTGTCCACAGCCGGAAATTTAGGCTTGCTGCGGCTTTAGGCTGACATATGCAGCAGTGCACTAAACCAATAAATGTGCAGGATACTCTGCGAATGTACTGTAACTTTTAAAAAGAATTATTTATCTTTTCAGATGCAAAGTCTGTGCCCACACCTCTTCGAACCACAGAGAAATCTACCTGCACGTCAAAACACACCTCGATAAGAAAGAACTAACGAGACATCTCTGCGAGTCCTGCGGCCGTAGCTTCTCGTCACATGCTAGCCTCATCCGCCACGCGTCGCAACACAAAACCTCACAACTTCAGTGTAATGTTTGTAAGGAGACATTCAAAGATGTTAAGTCTAGAGACGAACACATATTGGAACATACTGAGATGGTATTTTGTGAGAAGTGCGGCCAGAACGTTAATAAGTTACTAGCACATTCCTGTATGTGACTGAGCATATTTATTTTGTAGGTAATTTTTTTTTTATTAAAGATTTTTGATAATAAGTGTTATTGACGTTATTGTAGATTTTCTGCACATGAATTTGATAAATTATGTGCAGGATCCATTCAATTTTATTGCACAAATAAGCATTATTTTATTTACATTTATAGGCTGATACCAAGTTGAGAAGTAAGGTTTAATCAAATGCTTTGAAGTAAGGTTTAATCAAATGCTTACATAAATCCATAGATGGGAAGGAAGAATAACACATATTTCGTATACGAAAAAAGTCCTATAGAGCCGGCGCAAACCTGGCGAAGTGCAGAGCAGAGCATTTTCAGTTTCAGCAGCTTTCACCTCAAGTTGCTTCGATGCTCTCGGAGACTAGTTGTTTTGTTAATTGATTTTCGATGTTATTACAACGCATATTCTATAATGCAGTGAAAAAACCAGTGTGCGCCGGCCCATACGCTTTCGAAAATAGCCTAATATGATGTGCGATTTAAATGAATATTTCATCCACTTTTCGGTTCATTTAAGTTAGTGTAGGAACACACCTCCCAAAATTACGTACCTAAATTACGCATGCATCGTTTCTAAACTGGCGAGGCGACACCAGCCGGGTCCATTTCTTCACGTAACCGCTGAAAATAGGACGCGGAATTTCGGCAGATGTATTCGTAGGAACACATGCGGCGAGGCGTGCTACAGAATGACAACTGAACAAAGAATGTTGTAATCGATTTATTCAAATAATATCTAAACTTCCACTAGAAAGTATCCGTGTAAACCAATCATAAGACAGTATTTTACATTAAATTACAACTAAGTAAAAGAAACAGTGTATCAAAAAAATTAACAAAACTGAAAATTTCCCATTACTGCAATCAAATCGACATTGACGGCATATTCGAGCGGGTAAATAATAAACTTACATCTAAAAACTTTGATCAACAAAAACAAAACCAGCCTCTGTGACCGAAGTTGAAGAAATCCGTAAAAATTACCCTTATTTGGTACGGCATAAGGTGGTTAAGGTTGATTAGTGACGTCATAAATGATGGAATGCTTATACTTTTGTGATTCATGCGGATTCCTGTAAAAGAAAATTGTCATTAAATTAGAGGGTTGCTGGTTGCGCTACCGCCCGGACGTATCGTAATACCTTATACACCAATCTTATACACCGTGTCATGGTTTCTACCTTAAAAAAGGATGACTGCATCTATTCACGTGAGTATTTTACCAATTATATTGAAATCGAGTCTTCAAGAAATAGAGGATTTTTGTTGTTCAAGCTCGTCGAAAGTATTACAGACTTAATTGTTTAAGGGTTAAATTTCTGTTCTTCCACTTCGACAACCTCTTCAATAACCTCTTCAACTTGTCTTCCGACAAAGGTCACTGCCAGCGACTTCCGCACCCGTCTATTTCTCGATTTCCGCATTAATTCTCCCCCTGCTATCCCCCTAATATCATCATCCCACCTACAACATAGTTTCCCTTTCTTTGGAACCTACCCAAGAAAGAAAGGACTATAATCATGAGACCATGAACCAGTCCCACTCGACGTAGATAAATGCATCGATTAAATTCATGTGCATTTTAGTAGGCGTAGAGCTAAAGGTTAAAGCTATCTCAACAAGTTAGGAGATATCTACATCATACTTGGTTCCCAATTGCTACAGTAGCCTCGCAAATTGGTACCTTTAATAATAATCCTAGCAGCCTCCTTGGCTGTAATCTCGGAGTACCAAGAAGTGAAGCGGTGAGTCGGCGGCGGGTACAGGCCCGTGGACACCGTGGCCAAGTATACCGATGTCGTGTTTATATTCTTTGTCCAAGTGTCTAGCCGGAGCTCTTCTGTTATTGAGTCCATTAAACCTGAGATCGATACTTACTTTAAAAAACAATCACTATCATTTTCAAGTTAATCCCAATGAAAAAAGATCAATCTCAAAGAGAGTTCAAAACTAGAATCAACTTTCTTTTAAAAACCCATAACCCGAAAATAAAACCTTCCTGGATATGGGATGTTATGGGTTTGTGTTGGTCGAGAAAATATAATTTAAACAATTTTTTTAATAGTCATCACATTTTAACAGTCGTCATTTTTAATAACAGTCAACTGCCTCCGTGGTCTAATGGTTAAGAGCATTGGGCTCTTAACACGGAGGTCGTGGCGACCTAGTGATATGTCACTGTGCGTTTTCCCCAGTTGGTTAGGACATTGCAGGCCGAATCACCTGATTGTCTGAAAAGAAAGATGATTCCGTGCTTGGCACGTTAAGCCTTTGGTCCCGGCTACTATCTCTCGTAGCAGTAGTCCTTACTTAAAAACCACGTCAGAGGCCGTAAAACACACTGACACCAGGGCTTTGCCCATACGATAAAAAGAATAGTCATGTCGCCCAGCAAAAGCCTTTATTACCTCTTAGACCAAATTTGGCCGCACAATATGGAACCATGTCAGCGCACGGCAACAGACCTGCGCTGGAGTTGATGGCTATTATGTGCCCACGCCGCCTCTCTATCATACTTGGTAGGAACGCTTGAATTATCTGAAAGATTATTTTTGAGACAATAATTTCTCTGGACCTCTGAGTTTAGATAATTTTTCGCTATCTTAGCTATGCTTACAAAACTGAACTTATTTGTTGACATGACTTATGAATGACATCATAGCCTGCCATAGTCCACTGCTAAACATAGATCTCCCAAGGCGCGCCGATACTCAAAAATTCAACCTTCCTCATCCAGTCGCTCTTCGCTACCTGTCTTAGGTCGTCGGTCCAGCGTGCCAGAGGGGTCTCCCACACTACGCCTGCCATTTCGTAGTTTCCATTCTAGAACTCTGACTCCCCATCAGTTTTCAGATTTATTGCTAATATGCTTACCCAAAAATGTGCGAGCAAGTTAATTTCTATGTGCTTCGCGACGGCCTCGGGCCGCATGTGAGAAATAGGTGCAACAGTCAATGCGCCCGCGTTGCTCACGACCATTGATATGTCGGTGAGCTGACGGCGCATACGCGTCGCTATGTCGGAGACTTGATCGCGTGCTGTTATGTCTACCGTGAAGCCATATCCCTGAGGGAGGGAACGCAATTTTTAATTGTAATTTTCACAGCACTGACGTTAACCTTGACAGCAACAAACTTGGCCAATTAGCATTAAAACTTTATGTGCCTTTTTTGCTTAAAGGCACCGAGTTTTCTGTAAGTGGGATTTACATGGGTCGATTTTCGCCGTACGGCTACGGGCGATTAGAAGTACATCGACTGATTAGTTTGACATAAACTTGATACATAACAAGCTCACGCTGCAAGTTACTTCAAATCGCACTTAGCCGCACGGTGAAAATTGACTAGTGTAAACCCCGCTTTACTCTTGATGAGACCTGATTGATTTTCTTTTTTCAAAGCTAAAATATAACCTTAATCTTAATGCTTTGGTGCCGATTTCTGCAGATTATAGTGTGGCATCAAGATCCGAGAACTAAACGCATGGAGCACCGCGTGGAGTTCTATGATTATATTACATTTGCATTAGAACGCATAGGTGTTCTGACAATTGTTGGGTCTGTCTGCATAATGTATGAATCAAACCTCGCCATCCTTCCTACGGATCTCTTCAACGAGCGCGTTGTTGCTCCTGGAGTCACTGTCCCAGCAGACCACGGTAGCGCCTAGCTCCGCGAACTGCAGCGCGAGCTCGCGGCCTAACCCGTGCGCTGCACCGGTTATCTGCGGTATATGATGAGACAGGATAAATCCGCGAACTTTTGTCTGTTGGTATATTCATACTAATCCATTAGATAGCTTGAACCCTAAGGAAGAACAGAGTCATAAAATTCCACGTAGACGAAGTTGCGGGAATCTATTAACTAGTATTATTGCAAGGGTGTCTAATGAATAATAGTATGCTAGTTTATTTATTTCATAAAGCTCGTTCATTTATTTTGGGACCCCGAACAAAGACAGAGAGTCAAATAGTAAAGTGTAGAGTATGCAAAATGGGATCGATCCTTATTGGATTCCAAGTGTAAAATATTCATCGATGACCCATCATGATGTTAGTAATGGGTTCATTATCATAAGTATAGTCACTAAACCCGACTCTCACCAGTACAGTCTCTCCGTGCAAATTCTTCAAAGCCGGTGGTACTATAACCCTGACAACGGCTAGCACGCATGTGGAGCACAGTTTTATAACAAGCACCACAGTGTCCAGTATCCACAGTGGGGCTGAAGCAATCCCCCCACTGCCCCACCACGGCAATATCCATATCTCCTGCAATGCCCTGAATTTTCTGGCCATTGTGCCCACAGAACGCACAAATAGATTTCGCCTACGCATTTAAGTAAATAATTATAAATCTAAAAGTACATAATCTTGGCGGTTGAGTGTGAATTGTCAGTTTGAGAGGTTGTCTTTTTAAATTTAGAATAAAGTTGTGCTCAATTTTATTGTACAAACTCATTACATACCATCTCCTGGAAATTGCAATCTTCAAAAGCCCATAAAAACAAAACCTGTCTTAATTTTTGACATAAAACGTAAAACGCTAGTGATTGGTGATTCCATCTCCCAGGGAGTATTATATTCTTTGGATTCCATTCTCTTTTGTTTCATAGAAAAAAATATACTTGTTTTGTTTTGACCCAAGGAATATACTACTCTCTACCGAGACCAGTTTTGACACAAAGAGAGCCGCATGAATCCTCGCGAATTTTTAATATTCATTTTCAAGCGACACAAATAAAATAATGGCGAAACCACTACAGAAGGAGAGAGAGAATCGTTCCGCGGACAAGAAAGATCTTGTGTTCCATTCTTTCACAATAACTCCTGAAAGTGCTCACACTTCTATATTGCTTCTTGAGTCGAAAGAACCTGAAATACTATGCCAGGTGATTTTTGACGATTTATTTATGTTATAGCTAAGCCTAACTATCCTGTCACATTAACTCTGCACCTCGCTAGAATGCGATGCCCCTTTGCCGTCGACTTTATAATCGCGTCCGATACGCGTATTGATAATTTGGTCGGAATTGCACCGAACCGGAGGAGCGTCGATGTAACCTTGATATAACGTGTCGCTGTCGACGCCAGGTGCACACATTGTGACCGGATTGTAGTTAGTGTTTCACAGAGTGATTATATTCTAACTTATCTTTGGAAAATCTCTCACGAAATTCTTATGTTAACAATTATGTCTGGTCAGATAGCTCTGAGCACTTTTGATTCTCAGATCTGTTGATACACTTTTGAAAGACTCACCAGTTCGTTCTTGTGTCTTCACTAAATAGGTATTTAAAATAAGCGCTCGACAGCGCATCAAGCTTAACAAACAATAGGTATCTATCTAAATAAAAAAATTATGCCGTTCGTTGGTAAACGAGAGGCTGGACCACCGATTTGGCTAATATATTTTTAGGGTTCCGTACCCAAAGGGTTGTCTGTCCGTCCGTCCGGCCGTCATTCCGTCCTTCCCACCTATTAAGGGCTGTAACTTTTGAACTGTAATAGCTAGACAGTTGAAATTTTCACAGATTATGCGTTATTACCGCGGATTTGTTAACAAATAATAAAAATGACAGAAAGTTAAAATTTAAGAGGAAATTAAGTTAAATTTAGTTTTTATCAAACTAGTTTTTTGTATAAGGATCCCCTTAACGTTTTTACTTCTCGCTCTATCGTAAAAACGGTAATACATACACGCGTCAAACTTTGTGTGAAAATAGAGAAGAAAGAACAGTAACACTGTTCTTTAACTTGATTTGCCGACGACTGTACTTAGGTACATGTTAATAAATGCTTTACAAACATCCCGTTCCTAAACCCCTCAGACTCTACGAGCAGTAACAAAATTCGCGGCGCAAGATGCACAAAACTGCAGAATTCTGTTCAACATGGATGCAATAAAATACATTCTGCCCCATGTGGAGCATCCCGAGTTGAACGTCAAACGGTTTGCGCTGAAAGGCCTGGCGCAGCTGTGCCAGTTACCGAGGGGCCCGGAGCAGGTCCTGGCTGACTCACAGAATATTAGGAAAATCGCCTTTATGCTGTCTAAGGTAACGAATAACTAGCATGACATCATAGCATATGCTCACGACTATAATACAAGCTGTAACAAAATACTCTATCATCATCATTAACCCATCATCGTCCACTGCTAAACATAGGCCTCTCCCAAGGCGCGCCACAAAACTCTGTCCTCGGCCTTCCTCATCCAAACACTCCCCGCTACTTTTTTTTGGTCGTCTATCCAGCGGGCAGCAGGGCGTCCCACGCTACGCCTACCAGTTCGCGGTCTCCACTCTAGAACTCTGACACCCCACCGGTTTTCAGTTCATCGGCAGATATGACCAGCCCATTGCCACTTCAGCCTGCTAATTTTCTGAGCTATGTCAACCACTTTAGTTCTCTGACGTATCACTTCATTTCTGATGTGATCTCTCAGAGAAACACCGAGCATAGCTCTCTCCATAGCTCATACAACAAAAATACTCTATAGTACCTAATATTAGAAGCGGTGGTTTAGACCATTAAACTGAACAACTTTCACTATGGAGGCAAAGTCGAAAAAAATCTGCTGTCTCATACATTTGAGTCGAGTAGGTAAATAGCAGATTTTTTCTTGATGTTGGCTCCATAGTGAAAGTTGTTTAATTTGATGATCTAAATCACCCCATTAAATATTATTACGGTTTTTCGTTACACCCTGTATTCCCCGAGGGGGTACTCAGAGATGTTCCGAAAACTCGGAACATACAACTTTCACTAGTTCTCCGATGTGACGAGGAGAGAGCCCGTGGCCACTTATAATGGACAATAATGGTTAAAATAAATGCTTTGAAATTAATTTATGCAGGAAGGTACTACCTACTAGAAGTTGAAATATAATCTAAGTAATATTACGTTTATACCTAGCAGTGGGGTTTACCGCGCTAATGATATATAGCATTATTCTGTCTGTTATACATTTATCGAGAAGAATTATATGGTATGGTTTGAAGGTAAGGAAGGTATAATTGGTACTTTTGAAACAAGAGTTGGTTTTTTCTGGTAAAAGCAAGAATTGTAAGTTTTGCAGGCTGGTTTGTTTATAAAATGTAAAAATGACAATTCAATTATACTTCACTTTGTATTCACGGGTATTTACTAGGTAGGTTATATCTTTTTCCAGATGGAAGACGTATTTGTGCTAGAGTTTGCGTCTCTTGTTCTATCAGAATTGACTAAGGAGCCGCATGGCTGCGAGCAACTAGTCTCAGCCAATATCCTCGGCAGTTTGTTTAATAGGATGAAGAATAGCCTCGACCCTGATGTCCAAAAGAACTGTTTGCAGGTAGCTTTAGAGTTTATTGTTCTCTGAATGTTAATAGATCAAAAGATTGGAGTGTAAGTTGGACTTTGACATAGTTACAGAATATATATTTGTACTATATACCTTTATATACTCGTTGTAATTTAATAGAGTAACAGGGTCTTCGTGCATTGAGTTTATTCTAATCACTAACGTATACTCAAATCGTTTTCCCCGTAGCAGGACACTTAAATGAGTTTCACGTTAATTATTTACCCATATTGCCATAAAATAGAGGGTATGAGTACAGGATCCTTCTTAATATGCTGACACTTTTTTAAGGGGATGATCAGACCGTCAAACTGGACAACTTTCTCTATGGCACCAACATCTAAATTGGAAAAAAAATCTGCTGTTCCATTCAAAACTGCAAACCTACTCGAGACAAATGTATGTAACAGCTAATTTTTTTTTCGCGATTTTGATGTTGGTCCCATAGAGAAAGGTGTTCAGATTGACGGTCTGATCATCCCCTTAAAATAGTGTCAGCATATTAAGAAGGACCCTGCATGCAGAACGGTCACTCCCTGCCCCTCTCTAACTTTAGGTACCGCACTTAAGGGGAGATTTTAGAAGAGCCGAGCAAGCAGCAGCAGGCGCTGCATGCGAGCAGGGCAGCCCGTACGCCCGCCTACGCTGGCGTTATCTTGATTTCGTAGAAATACTATTCAAGTATAGTGCTATTGTTCTATAGAGTGCCTCACCCCAAAGTTACTGGAAAATAACCAGAGATAGCAAGTCTCTTGTAATACTGATAAAACTTTTCCAAAGACGTTAAGCAACCTCCTCGACGACCCGGTTTGCTCATCGGAAGTAACGAAGAACCAACAGTTCAACTGGCCGTCGCTCTTAGCGTTGATGCAGAGCAAGTACCTGGCCATCCAGCACGCGGCGCTGAGGACCGTGGACCAGCTCATCTGTAGGCACAAGGATCAAGTTATACAGAGGACCTTTAAGGCGTCAACTGGCGTACTGGATCTATGTGATATACTTGAGGTAAATGTTGCTTCCTAGTTTTGATAATTCGGTTGGTATTGTGGTATCATACCTAAGTATTGTCCGGCTTTGTATGGTTTTTCGATGATAAAACTCTTGCAGCAGGTATAAGTTTGGAATAGTATTTTATTATTGTTGGCTGGACTATTGCAGGTCTATTGTGAGGGTTGAAAGACGTAGGAGGTTCCTCGTACAAATACGAGATTTGGGGTCTCTCGTACGAGGTACGAGGATGCCATCAGCCTCGTACAAATTTGAACGAGGTTTTGACTTTTAGGCAAATTATGGCATGATATTCCATTCCAGGCGTCGTAGAATAAATGAATATTTTAACTATCAAAGACAATTAGATGATTATGGAATAGATTGTAGTTTGCCGGAAAATCCTCAAGAAACTGATCACCACTTAGATTTGTTCCTTGTTGCTGCTATTATCTTTTTTTCTGTTCAAACATTTTTTTTCACCAAATAATTTTGTAAGCCTATGAAACGTCAAAAATTTAATTGTGTTATACTCGTATGCCTAATTCAAGCCTAATTCTTCGTTTTTTCACACTTTAGACTAATGTACGAGGTTTAATAGGCAAAGTAGGAGATTTTTCTTGCTTTTGTACGAGGAAAAATGTTTGTACGTGGAAAATATGTCTCAACAGCGAAAAATGCTCTGCGCTGCGCTTCGCCAGCAGTGCGCCAGCCCTTATTAGCAACTTAAGCTGTGTTATATTCAGTAATACCATCAAATATAAATTTACCTTCAGTCATATGAATTCCGCGACGTCCACACCCTTGTGCTCGGCGTCCTCCGCAACTACGTGGAGACGGAAGATAACGCCTATCACATGTACCAGTCTGGTTGCGTCCTGAGGCTCCTCGCCTATTTAGACATGGCGCTGCCTGCTATGAAGGCACATTGCCTCGCTGTGCTCGCTAAGATGTCCTTCACTGCTAATGGTAGAGATGTGAGTAGCTTTTTATACAGGGTCCAACATAATATGCTGACAGTTTAAGAGGATGATCAGACCATCAAACTGAACAACTTTCTCTATGGGACCAACATCAAAATCGCGAAAAAAAAATCTGCTGTTCCATACATTTAGGTCGAGTATGATTGCAGTTTTGTATGGAACTGATTTATTTATGGGGGCGGCCAAATATATTTTCCCAGGGGCGCGATAGTTGGAAATACGCCACTATGTATACCTATACAGAAAATTACAGATTTGACAACTACGGGTCAATTCCCACTGAAAAAGCAGCTGCCGGCAGCGTACTGCATTTTATCTAGCATATTAAACTAAGTACTTATATTTACAGTGAGATAGATAAAAAAGTTAAATATGCAAGGTTAAATGCCGCGCGCTGGCATATGTTGATGATTGATTAATTTCTCTCCAGGCCCTATTCGACACGAGCACCGATCTGATCTTCTGTCATCAACTGCTCGGGTCGAGCGTCGAAACGTTGGCAGACGCGGCTATGGGGGTCGCCAATATGACCAAGCTTCTACCCTCTGCTGTCCGCATGGCCGAAACCAACATTATAGAGGCCCTCTGTGGTACGGAAACCAACAATTTTCCTTTCCTAAGACTTACATCAATTTTTTTTACATACTTTCCTTTAGTCGTCTTTGCAATTATGTTGGGTGAAGATGCTGGAATTTTGAATGTTGGTGGAAGATATTTCCTATTCTATTAGAGTAGATTCTCACTTCGATCTTTCATAAGATTCAAAGTACCTATTAATAACACCAATCTTTATCAGCTATTCTGGGAGACGATACCGCGGTGTGGTTCTACGTGCGAATAAACACACTGCGAGCTCTCGCAGAGCTCTGTCGTATCATAGCCAAGGCTGCCTTCACCGTCGTGGAGCCGAAGACTTTCGTCGCACTTAGGAACATCAATAAAAAGTGTGAGTTATCCTTTATTAAGTAAGTGTACAGAAAATAAAGTAAGTTTTAGCTGCACCACAGGTCCGGCACTTCAAACAACGTTTTGGATTTGACATGATGGCGATCGCACATGCACACTTTGCGCAAATAGTGCATGACATATGTGACTGAGTGACAGAGTTAACTTACCACGCATCGTATGAACATCATCTACATTTCGTTACTTTTTATAGTTCATTCTGTTATTTAAAATATGACTAAGCTAAAGAATTACTGAAAATGAGAATTTAGCGTTATTTTCCAACGTTTATTTTTACTGAGAGGATACAAATAAAATATATTTTATGGAGTCAAATACTACGGGTGCGCGGACCTGACTGCATTCCCTTGCTCGGCTAAAGTGTCCCCAGAAAGTGTGGCTTGAGGTGGGGTATCTGGAGTCAGAGAGGGGCGGGGAGTGGCAGTTCTGTATGTAGAACTTACACTATTACCTATTCTGTGGCTGCACCCGAAAACTGGGCCAAGGGAGAGGAAATGGAGAGTTTAAGACTTGCTTGGCTAAACGAACTACTTAGGGGCATTATCTGAAATCAAGTAGTTTCTTAATGTTCCTTCCGAAGCATAGAGCACGTATAATAGATCAAATCTTGATGCATCTACTGATATAGACAGGCCAAGGGGTGTGCTAGCGGATTGTAGAGTGAGTCAAATTATAACTAGCTATCCTTTTAGAAGCCGCACCAAGCCGATATTACGCGGCTGGAGTAACTATTAAATATTCTGTAGTTAAGCGGAATTATTTTTTCGCCTAGTGTTGCAGGTTATACAGGGTGTAACAAAACACACTAGTAATATTTAAAGGGGTGGTTCAGACTATCAAACTGAAGAACTTTCACTATGGTGCCAAACAGGATAGAAAAATTAAAAAATCTGAAGTTTCATACAAAAGTGCAGTAACCTACTCGACTCAAATGAATGGATACATCGGATTTTTTTTCCGACCTTGCCTTTATAGTGAAAGTTGTTCCGTTTGATCGTCTAACCAGGGGTCGGAAGGTAACCCCCCGCGCTCCATCGCACTCTAGTTAAGAATGTGTGTATCTTCCATGGAGTAAGCCATTTCTCTGTGGTATCTACCTACCTACTACCTAACTATTAAAAAATCTAATCAGTCAATCAATATTGTCATCGACGTAAAGGTACATACGTTTGTACTTGCAGATAAAGAAAACCCAATAGAGGCGCAGCGCTTGGCTGTGCAGTGTTACATAAATCTTCAGAATTACCACATCAGTACGAAGGCCATGATGAACGGAGAGTTTGTTCAGGAACTCCTTAACATATTAATGGTAAGATAGTTTAAGATATAATTATTAAGAACAAATTTAAGGTTACTTAAACATACAAAATAAATAAACGAAAGAACTTATAACTAATATAATAATAGACAACGGAAATTAAAAAGAAAAACAGTTTAATGTTAATCCATCTAGAACAAGGTTTCTTAACATTTTTGTAGTCGCGGACCACTTTCAAAATGACGAAAATCTCATGGACACGTTTCGAAGAGAATGTTCATGGGTAATTCAAAATCGCTTGAAAGTCGCAGTAGGTGGACACAAGTACACTAGTTTTTGTTTCATTCAAAAAGACCAAGTAGGTTTTATTTTACAAACATTTAAATCTCCAGTAGATACCAAGCACTCCGCGCGGATGGTGTGACGTCACGTTCTAACATTAACTTGGTCGCGCGCTTCTGTATGGGTCACTAGAAGCCAGTTTATTTTTAAATGTGAAACAACCAGAAAATCATGTGCTGCTCCAAAATGCACAAACGATCACGGTGCGTGTGACGTCACGTTCTAACACTTGCCGGGCAGCCGAATCTCGCGTCGCCCATCTATTTTCTAAATTCCATATCTCGAAAACTACCTATGTAAAGCCTGATCAGAAAAAAAACATGCTTTGGGGGGCGCTACGATCAAATAAACCTTTAATGACAATATTTCAAGTACAAAAATTAGTTCCTATGATGTTCACAGATGTTTTTTTGGTTCTATAGAGAATAGAGAATACGATTACGGTGAGCTTTATTATCATCAGATAATGATGATGATGACTATTTGCAGCGCACAGATGTAAGGCTGAAGATAATGACGTGCACCGTGCTCACGGGGCTGATGGGCGACGAAGTGGGAAAGGACCTGCTGACCACGCGCAAAGGCGAAGAGGTGAGTCCCAATTTAGAAAACTACTTTGCATCTTGTGTAAGTTTCTAGAGCGGACATTATCATTGAGGTACCTTACTAGAGAAGGCTAGAAGGACAGAAGGGAAGCCGGTGGAGCAAGGCAATATCGGAATGGTGGCCAAGAGAAGGAAAGAGGTCCGTGGGTAGATCATCGATGCGATAGTCAGACGAAATTGTAAGGGTTGCGGGTCGTACATTGATCAGATTGGCACAGGACCGTGAGGAGTGGCGCAATAAAAAGGAGGCCTATGCACAGCAGTCGCTTGATTTGATTGATTGATTGACTAGAGAATTTACCGAGAAATAATTTTTTGTAACACGTTTTAGAGTGCACGCGCTCTAACCCACTTAGTCTGTGCCAGGCGCTCGTCCTGTAATCAAGTGTAAAAATAATATTAGAAATATTTTATTCACACAATTATCACGAAATATTTTTCGATCTAGAAGAAAACTTGGCACACCGATAAAAATATTATTTTTCTATGTTTGCTATCTACTGACCAAGTGTTACCCGGCAGGTGATATCACAAAACCTGCGTTTAGAACACATAGGAATGCGTACTGCGTTGTGCACCCTCATAGCAGCCAGTATCACTGAAGAGGGCGCTGACGTCTACCTTGAACTTGGGACCGTACATTAGTGAGAATAAGAGCTATTTCAGCTTAAATACTTATATCTTTCTAAACATTTCCTCCTGAAACCCCTTAAGAAATATACAGGGTCCTTCTTAATCTGCTGACACTTTTTTAAGGGGATGACCAGACCATCAAACTGATCAACTTTCTCTATGCGACCATTATCGAAATCGCGAAAAAAAACTGGTGCCCATACATTTAGCTCGAGTAGGTTAGCAGTTTTGTATAGATAAGCAGATTTTTTTTTCGTGATTTCGATTTTGGTAACATCGAGAAAGTTATTCAGTCTAACGGCCTGTACATCCTCTTAAAAAAGTGTCAGCATATTAAAAAGGACCCTGTATCTGTTGCAGCCGAATTGCAGAATTAACCCGCATGTTTTGTGTTAGCTGCAATGTATTACGCTTCGCTTTTTTCAATACGGCTAAAACACGCTAGCCGTAATATAATTGAGCGGGTCATGAATTTCCATTTTCAGCCGAGCCGAATTTGGTGTGTAGACAGACATTTTAAGCGTGCAGTTAGTTGTATCAAGGCTCACTAGCATATTTATGGATTCAGGACGGAATGACGTTCTCTCAAAAATGAATTGTATTCTTATTACAGTATGGTTGAGAATAGACTGGCAAGATACGTGGTAGGAGCTTGGGAACCGGCTCTGGAGGCTATCTTCAGAAAGCATCCGTCAGCTAAATTGGCTTACACTGGATACTTGGATATCAACGACTTCACATCGGTTCCTACTTTAATTATTTCTTGAGGTCTACGGCAAAAAAACTTTTAAGAATATCCTTCTACCTATAATAAGAGTTTATTATTCGGCATTGGCGATAAAATTAATAGATTACGCATAAACTTTTCAAACACTTGAGCCATATCCCCGCTTTTTTGGGCGTAGGCAATGACTGTCGCCACTGCACAGCGACGACGACATGATTTTAAGGGGATATAATTCGGAGCGCACTCGATACAAACGTACTATGGTGATATTTTCAATACTAACCAATTAAAGTCAATGAAATTTTGCTGAAACAATCTTGAAACAAATATCTATGCTTGTATGAAGTCCGATTTTCGTTAAAAAGTATAGTTTTAAAGTTACTGTGCCTCAACGATTTCCATACAAATCTTAAATTAATCCTAGCATTGAAACTGTTAATTTTAACTAAAATCGGACACGATACAAGCATAGATATTTGTTCCTAGATTGTTTCTGCAAAATTTCATTGAGTTTAATTGGTTAGTATTGAAAATATCACCAGACTTCGTTTGTATGCAGCGCGCATTTACGCATTCGGGATAAACTTCTCTTAATGCCCGATATCGACATATTCCGCCGTGACACTGATTGATCTCAGAAATATTGCGACGATATCGTGGCGATATCTTGACGAAGACGTTACGCTCAAAAATCGAGATCGGCTAATCTGAATTTTTGTGTGGAAGGTCCAAACATTTTTCTCGTCTTTCGACCTATATTCCTAAAGGAAGGTGTTTTAGGTTCATCATCTAAATACAACCTTTAAATGTTCCTAGTAATTAAAAAAATATGGTGTAGTGCTAAGAGTCATTATCATAAGCTATTTTTGAGCGTAGGTGTCGTCGCGATATCGACGCAATATCGCCGCGATATTTTTGAGATCAATCAGTGTTGCGGCGGAATCGCGGCGACGTGTATACAGCTGTCCTTATTAATATGCTAACACTTTTTTAAGGGGATGATCAGACCGTCAAACTGAACAACTTTCTCTATGGCATCAACATCGAAATCGATTTTTTTTCGCGATATCGGTGTTGGGCCCATAGAGAAATTTGTTCAGTTTGATGGTCTGATCATCTCCTTAAAAAAGTGCCAGCATATTAAGTTGGACCCTATATGTTATAATTATACTGCTCTAATACCCGTCTAACATTAACAGGAAGGCTTCTACGTGGAGAAGCGGATGGGTGACTCGTTCCCCACGCTGCAGCAGATCGTAACGGAGCCGTTCCCGCACAGGGAGCCGGTGTTTGTGACCATGTTCCACGCTCCACCCTTCGGCCCGCCCTCCTCCACGGACATCAGGTCGCCTTGTGAGTTATTTATTTATCATCCTGAATCGTGTGTAACTTTAGTAAAATTACCCACTATTTTGAAGAATGCAGTTTTGGCCGTATCACACAAGCTATTTTTGAGCATAGATGTTACCGGAACGATATCTCCTTGACACCTCCGCGTTATCGCTGTGATATTTCTGAGACCACTTAGTGTCGCGTCAGAATCGCAGCGATAACGCTTAGTCAACACCTGTGGTTAAACGCAATATCGATCCAGTTGCAATGTCATTGTGGTGCGTGATCGCTTATGCTCATAAATTGCTTGTGTGATAGGTCTCTTATAGCACGTTCACCTTTAGGGTTGACACATTCCTGTCAGCAGGGAATATAATTTTTTCATTCTCCATCCTTTTCTGTCGACCAGGAACGTCATTTGCTAGGATGAGAAAGATAGCGTGAGTGCAAAAGCGCGCGGCAGCATCGAGTCATGCTGCAAAAAGCTAGTAGATAAATAAACCATGCTATACTTAACTGTGTTCCAAATAATTCCGCAGACCACATGTCCAACATCCAGATGTCATCGACGTCCCGGCTTCGGTTCTCGCCGCTGCCGGACGACGTCAACCTGCGCAGCTATCTGCTGCGTCTGCGCATATGGTTTGGTGATCCGTTAGTATTATGTAGTCTCATGTTTTCCTGTCGTGTTTTGTTGGCTTAAAATAAAACTTTATGTGGCCTTGCTTGGTAATTTTTGTTTGTTTCAGAGCAAAGTCATTGCATTATATTGAGATCGAAGATGCTCATTATGAAGTAAGGTAATAATTTATTTATCAATTCAATGTTATTTTTTGCTTTTTTTGTCCACTTCTAACTAGAAGGTATTCAGTTCGACTAGAAATCTTTCGAGGTTTTTGAGGGCGCGCCGTTTTCTTTGTAAGAACGTCAAAATTATGCATAACGTGGCATCACCACTGTAAATAATTAGTTCCAGAGTTTGCTTGGCGCCATTGCTTTTGCTGTGTTTCGTCGTATTTGAAATTCGTAAAAAATTGGTTTTAGTGATATTTGTGACATAATTTCGTGCGGATTGTGTACCAAACAGTTGTGTAAAGCGACCGACTTAACAGGAATCTCAAATAAATCCGATAACAGAACATAAGTTTTGGTTCAAGTTAACTCATACATGGTCATTTTGGCGACAACGCGCGAGCTTACGAAATCGACCACAGATTTATCCTCATATATCATGCCATCATTAAAATATTAAAGAATATAAAGAAAAAAATTACGAATGGCTCAAAAGGACTAGTATCCAGAGCCGTTAAAGACATTTAAAAAAAAAACCATCTATCACCGCGTCAAACTCTTTCTTGCTTAGCTGTACATATCTTCTTCTTCCTGCTCTTATCCCATTACTTGGGGTCGGCGCAATAGGTCAGCGGTCTTCCTCCATTCCTCTCTTTAAGCCGACATTTCAGCGTTCACTCCTTTTCTACACATGCCATCTTTCACACAATCCATCCATCTTGTTTTTGGTCGTCCTCTCTTCATGCAGCCATCCACATTCATATTTAATTAGCTGTACATGTTGATATCGAAACTAGTGAAAAAGCTTTTTGAATTGTCATGTGTTTTGGACACGTTGATAGATACCGCGAGAAATGCGACGAAGTTTCGTCATCGCTGAAGCAGCGAGCCCAGCTGCTGGCAGAGTTCGTGGCGGAGCAGATGAGTGGGCTGTCCCAGGAGCGCGACTGTTCAATGCCCAGTGTCGAATTGCACTTGGCTGATCTGATGGTGAGGCTTAACGCTCTTGTTAGGGTTTTTCATGTCCTCGAACGCTCTTACCTCAATCTGAAAATACCTAAGAATGCGCGAGCAATTTCTGGCGTCAGTACGAGCTAAATCGCTTGACAATCCCTCATGCCTTAGAACCGGTGTACACCTGGCAAAGTGCAGCACAAAGTATTTTTCACAGCCAAACAAATATCGAATTTGCTTGCGATGAAATAACAGCGAAAATCATTTAACACAACTACTAGTCCCCGAGAGCATCGAAGCGACTTAAGGTGAAAGTTGCCTTAATTGATTTTCGATGATCGAGGTGCCAGTGAATATGCTCTGCACCGCTATTCGCCAGGTGTATCCTGGCCATTGGTAAAAAAATTGTTATCGGCAATGATCGTATCGAGGTTGACAGCCCAGGGTGGGCCAGACCAACTCTGGAAGGTTCAATAATTAAAATGGTCTTATTGACTAATAGGGGAGTTGAATACATAAATTATATTTTAGTTTTAACTGCTCAGTAAATAAACCGTTTGAAAATAACGCTAAACTCACATTTTCAGTAATGCTGTTGCTTGAATACTATTTTTAATAACTGGATAAACTATAAAAAGTATCAAAACGAGGACGAAAAACAATGACGTCACTATTCAAATTTTAGTACAATATTTCATACAAAGCACGCGTTTGATAAAGAGTTATTAATTTGACTAGTTGGAAACTCGCGGATTGATTATTGAATGATTAGTGTCGGTTTATCGGCGTTAACGGAGCGGACGGATTTATTACTACACGAACGTACTTACAAATCAAGAAATCATCCGCTACGTTCGCGCCGA
This sequence comes from Agonopterix alstromeriana, assembly GCA_963924505.1. Lineage (NCBI taxonomy): Eukaryota > Metazoa > Arthropoda > Insecta > Lepidoptera > Depressariidae > Agonopterix > Agonopterix alstromeriana. The sequence continues at coordinate 2,972,414 of OZ004663.1, read as the reverse complement.
TTCCGATCCAGTGGTCTAGCACCTTTAGTGGTAAAACAAAAAACAAAATGTAGGGTAAACTATACTATAGTTGACACACCAGTCATTTGTACTTTTGATTTTAAACACCACAATAAATATGCTATTTTGAAAAAAAAAACTGCTGTAACAACAGAGTTTGTAGCCAGCAGACGTAACCAAAGCGATATGACGTTCAGACGGAGCTGAACTCCCGCGCCATAGGGCTGGGCTGGGTGCGGTGCGGCGGGTCGCTGGAGCGAGCGCTGCTCTACAAGGTGCTGGCGGACCGCGTGGGGCTGCCCTGCGCCCTGCGCCGCGCCACCAGCGCGCACGCCTGGTGCGAGGTCGCCGTGCCGGAGCCCGACCTGCACTGCGTTAGTGTCCACCTCGTAGATGTAGATACAAGGTGCTGGCGGACCGCGTGGGGCTGCCCTGCGCCCTGCGCCGCGCCACCAGCGCGCACGCCTGGTGCGAGGTCGCCGTGCCGGAGCCCGACCTGCACTGCGTTAGTGTCCACCTCGTAGATGTAGATACAAGGTGCTGGCGGACCGCGTGGGGCTGCCCTGCGCCCTGCGCCGCGCCACCAGCGCGCACGCCTGGTGCGAGGTCGCCGTGCCGGAGCCCGACCTGCACTGCGTTAGTGTCCACCTCGTAGATGTAGATACAAGGTGCTGGCGGACCGCGTGGGGCTGCCCTGCGCCCTGCGCCGCGCCACCAGCGCGCACGCCTGGTGCGAGGTCGCCGTGCCGGAGCCCGACCTGCACTGCGTTAGTGTCCACCTCGTAGATGTAGATACAAGGTGCTGGCGGACCGCGTGGGGCTGCCCTGCGCCCTGCGCCGCGCCACCAGCGCGCACGCCTGGTGCGAGGTCGCCGTGCCGGAGCCCGACCTGCACTGCGTTAGTGTCCACCTCGTAGATGTAGATACAAGGTGCTGGCGGACCGCGTGGGGCTGCCCTGCGCCCTGCGCCGCGCCACCAGCGCGCACGCCTGGTGCGAGGTCGCCGTGCCGGAGCCCGACCTGCACTGCGTTAGTGTCCACCTCGTAGATGTAGATACAAGGTGCTGGCGGACCGCGTGGGGCTGCCCTGCGCCCTGCGCCGCGCCACCAGCGCGCACGCCTGGTGCGAGGTCGCCGTGCCGGAGCCCGACCTGCACTGCGTTAGTGTCCACCCCGTAGATGTAGATACAAGGTGCTGGCGGACCGCGTGGGGCTGCCCTGCGCCCTGCGCCGCGCCACCAGCGCGCACGCCTGGTGCGAGGTCGCCGTGCCGGAGCCCGACCTGCACTGCGTTAGTGTCCACCTCGTAGATGTAGATACAAGGTGCTGGCGGACCGCGTGGGGCTGCCCTGCGCCCTGCGCCGCGCCACCAGCGCGCACGCCTGGTGCGAGGTCGCCGTGCCGGAGCCCGACCTGCACTGCGTTAGTGTCCACCTCGTAGATGTAGATACAAGGTGCTGGCGGACCGCGTGGGGCTGCCCTGCGCCCTGCGCCGCGCCACCAGCGCGCACGCCTGGTGCGAGGTCGCCGTGCCGGAGCCCGACCTGCACTGCGTTAGTGTCCACCTCGTAGATGTAGATACAAGGTGCTGGCGGACCGCGTGGGGCTGCCCTGCGCCCTGCGCCGCGCCACCAGCGCGCACGCCTGGTGCGAGGTCGCCGTGCCGGAGCCCGACCTGCACTGCGTTAGTGTCCACCTCGTAGATGTAGATACAAGGTGCTGGCGGACCGCGTGGGGCTGCCCTGCGCCCTGCGCCGCGCCACCAGCGCGCACGCCTGGTGCGAGGTCGCCGTGCCGGAGCCCGACCTGCACTGCGTTAGTGTCCACCTCGTAGATGTAGATACAAGGTGCTGGCGGACCGCGTGGGGCTGCCCTGCGCCCTGCGCCGCGCCACCAGCGCGCACGCCTGGTGCGAGGTCGCCGTGCCGGAGCCCGACCTGCACTGCGTTAGTGTCCACCTCGTAGATGTAGATACAAGGTGCTGGCGGACCGCGTGGGGCTGCCCTGCGCCCTGCGCCGCACCACCAGCGCGCACGCCTGGTGCGAGGTCGCCGTGCCGGAGCCCGACCTGCACTGCGTTAGTGTCCACCTCGTAGATGTAGATACAAGGTGCTGGCGGACCGCGTGGGGCTGCCCTGCGCCCTGCGCCGCGCCACCAGCGCGCACGCCTGGTGCGAGGTCGCCGTGCCGGAGCCCGACCTGCACTGCGTTAGTGTCCACCTCGTAGATGTAGATACAAGGTGCTGGCGGACCGCGTGGGGCTGCCCTGCGCCCTGCGCCGCGCCACCAGCGCGCACGCCTGGTGCGAGGTCGCCGTGCCGGAGCCCGACCTGCACTGCGTTAGTGTCCACCTCGTAGTCCGATCGTAGATATATCCAAAGCGATACAGATTCACTCATAAGACTTATGTAGATAAGGTTGAATAGGGTATTTGACAGCATGTAAAATATAGGATCTATTGATGGCATCCGTATTGAATATGAATTTTGGAAACCAACTTTTTAGTCAGTTAAGAAAAATACTGGATATTGTAACAGAAAATCGACAAAGAAAATAGCTTTTTTGTCTACTTTAGTCACGTGATCGTAAACGACTGTGATTGGCCGAATGGTTGATGACGTCAACTGCTTGTAAACAGTTGAGAGTGAGTGAGAGTATGGGTGTCGTACAAAGTTTTCGTCATCGTGACGTCACCTGCTTGTTGCCACGTATATTGTCAGGAAATGCGTTTTAGCGGGATATTTAAATAGCATTTTTTGTTTTCGTTTTTTCTTGCACTATATGCAATGGAACATAAAATATACATTTTCTATAGAGTCCTTAGATTCAGTGATTAACGTAGAACAGTTTTAAAAACCTGACGGATTTTATTTCTTTGGTCACGGCTAGTTCTCGAACAAAATATAAATAGTTTTCATCCGATTAGTATTTAGTACACATGAAGCTATACAAAACCAACTTAAGCTGGCGACGTGACGTTATACTTTACTCGACTAACGCGCGGCCGGCTTATTTTGGTTTTGCATTGCCGCGTGTATACTCTCGAATCTTTGACTAATTATTATAAGGACTAGCCTTGCGGTAGCATTTCCCCTCTGCCACGGTATAAGCACAATTGATATTGTGCATTTACATTCAATTTTACACCTTATAACTAAACGAGACAGCCTAAAATTGCGAAATAATAACTTCGAACTTAGAACGTTTGGGGTTCACACGAGACTACTTTTCATGATTTTTAACATTCAAAATTAGAATCTAAAGTTATGGGGAAGAAAATCCAAAGTTGCGGATTTCATGTTACCTCGCCTCCCGCAAAAAGTGGCAGAAATGTTTGTTAGTAGAATTACACGCGTAACCAGTCCAAATATAAATAGTCAAAGTCTCGAATGATTCAAAATTGAGACAAAATTCAATAATATTCCAGGAGGAATCGTTACAGAAGCCAGAGAACTACCCGGCGGGGCTGCTCCGCGCTAACTACGTGGTGGACCTCACGGAGCGGCCCGGCCGGCTGGTCAAGCGCGGCAGCCTCGAGGCGCGGCGCGTGTGCGGGCCCGCCTGCGCGCCGCGCTACGTCGCCGCGCACCCGCCCGACCTGTGCCGCGGCCACTACTGAACTGAGGTCGGACTCTGCCGGTTATTCCAAGACCGCATTGAAATTTTAATATGTGATCTTTTAGAAGTTATAATGTCACAATGAACGAAAGACAGAAAACTGATCTCCTTGGCTAATGCCAAGATCCATGATCAGTACTCCATAATAACGTACTCTCCAACAAAATAAGCCTTCAACCTCATTCGCAATCAATGAGAGATTTATGACTTGTGGTAAGGAAATATTATGCCCGATTGTCATCACAATTTACGGTAATTTTGGGTTTAGCTCCTTCGGTTAGTCCGGCAACAATGAAAAAATTGGCTTCAGGACTATCCAGAACTCAAATATGACGACGTTTTTCTAACATGTAACATTTACTAGCATTGTAAAATTATCATAATTGACAACATTTCAAAATTTTAAAATATTATTATTTGATTTATGGATTGTTTACTGTTAAGTAAGAGACCCGTATTTTTTATGTTTTCCTAATTTCCTTTCATTTCAGAGAATGGCAGTCGCCATTACGCCGCGTAATTTCTGCAAAATGTGTTTCGCCATAATAACCAAACCATATAATTTATTAGCTTTAATATAAAAATGGTTGTAATATTCAATTCCATGACGAAATAAAAATGTTTTTATCTTTAATTACGTGTTTTATTTATTTAAAAATTACAATTAAAAGGCAGTTATGTGTTTTGTTCGCCGTAATACCTACGTTCTTATTTTACAATAAATACAGTTTAATGACATTTTATAAAAAAGTTACCGAAGACACTCAATTGCACAATGGACGGACATACGATCACAAAATTCACAAATTTTTAATACTTAATTCATAATTAAATAATAAACGAATAACATATTACGAATTCTATCTCAATAAGACACATGCATGATATAATTTTGTCACTAGTTACGTGAATAAGAAGTTATCTCCCTAAACGGGGTGTAAACGGTAATATATTTACTTCTATAGTATTTCAGTTCATATTTAGCAGAAGGCACTGATGCACAGCACAGCACCCAATAGAGTAAGCGTAATATTAAAAGCTAAGGAATATTTGTAAAAATAAACATTATATTAAGTCATTTAGAGCTGCCATTGAAAACACGAAATTGAGGCTTCAAATACTTCATATTCATTTTCGAACAGTCAACAGTCATGAAAAATGATTTCAAAGTACAGGTCGACCAGAATCTCATGGCATAAATAAAGTTAAAAAATAGAGATTTTCACATTCATTCACATTTTGCTCCCATAGTAAAAGTTGTTCAGTTCAGTTCAGTAGACTCTTAGTTTAAAAGGATGCTAATGATATCAATTTCACCCTGTATAACATTTTGTGGCGACGAGCTTACTCCCCGTCACACTGGACATAGTTACGGTACTAGTGAAACGTGGATGTTCTGAGGTTTCAGAATATCTCCGACTACCCCCTCGGGGAATATAATCGTGAGCATATGCTATGCTATGCTATAAAATTTTGTTTTTTCGAAGTCACGTTGCAAGCTTTGCCGCGAGCAATTTTGTCATTCGTGTTTGAGCATGCCATGAGGCTCCGTCACCTCTTCTCAACTGTGTTTGTGCTCAAAAAACAATGATTGGGATGGATACTCTCCAAAACTACTTGACAATGGCAGAAATGCAGTACTAACGCACAAGCAAAAGTCCGTTAATTTATAAATAATACTAATTTCGAAATAATATAGTAGATCTTGAGCTCGAAATAGTATTCACTGTTATATTGCCATAATAGGAATCTGATACAACACTTAATGACATTTCATCTACTCGATTTGTATAGAAGTCACGTTTAAAGTTCTTTGTCTTTTGAATTTAATCTTTTAACTGTGATATTATAAAAAAAATATAGTTATTCCTGATCTGGAATATACGTGAACTCAGAACATTATAAGAGGGGTTAGAAGTGCAAAGTAGGCGTGGAACGTGTCGCCACAGGTTATGCAATGATTTGCATAAGGCGCGCGGCGTGGTGCGAGCGAGAGGGCATGAGTAATTGTAGCACTCACAATTGTAGTCTCCGAAGCAAAAGCGCTACTTTGCATTTCTAACCCCGCTTATAATGTTCTGTGTACGTGAATGTTTTTTTTACATAGATAATCTTAAAATTAATGTGTATACTTATTATATATCTATACTATACTAATACCTTTTAGGTAAACAAAGATTATTTTATACAAAATAATGGTAAAAATCTCGATTCACGAATATAAACGTAAGTCTACTTAATATTGTATGTTTGTATTTGTGAGTACGAACATACGAAAAAAACTAATTCAGTCTAAAATTAAATACGGGATGATAAAAACTGGTAAATGGCAACTTTTTACAAGTCAGTCATTGACTCATCAGTTTATGAATTAAGTAAAGTACCTATTTAATCAGTGGAATGTGAATCATAGCTCACACGGTGAAGCAATATTACGAAATACTGAATTGAATTGCAACGAATTGTTTTAAATTTGTCATGATTTGTTGTAACATAATCTCGTTCTCAAAATATATTTAGACGTTATTCTCTTCTGGTACAGTATTTGTTAGAAACCAACGCGGAATTATAATGGGTACATAAGAGCCAAAGCCACACCTGGTGAAGTGCATCGCAGAAGATTTTTCACTCCCAAACTATTATAGACTTTGATTTTGTTGAAAAAAAAAATCATCATTTTCGTTCATCGAAAATCAACTACAAGGTTGATTTATAAGCATCTAAGTGACTGGAGGCGAAAGAGTTGATTTATGATGTTATATTAACGCAAGCAAAGTCGATAATGGTTTGGTGTTGAAAAATGTTCCGTGCTGCGCTTCAACAGGTCTACGCCGGTTCTTAGAAAGCAACGCGGTATTATAATGGGTACATTACGTGCGCGAATCTTAAAAAGCTGAACCATTTCTTGTAACGTCTTCTCATCACCTGGTCACTGGTCCTTACAAACGTCATTTAATCTAAGTTATTAACTAGCGGTGGTGATTAAAAAGTCAGTTAAAGCAGTAATAAAGTATGGCCAGTATTATTTTTCTGGGCAATGTCAGTCAAAGTTAATAATTTAGGACACCGTCGGTCGATCACTAATAAAATGTACTTACTATCTTCGTAAAATGAAAGTAAAATGAATGTATGATACGCGAACATTTCAAACGAGAAAAATAAGTTTAAGAAATTGCTGTTCAATATTGCCTTTACGATCTAAGTTTACTAAAAGATTTTATTTGTGAAGGACATTCTAGAATAATCAGATGAAATTATATTTATGATTAAGTATTATTATTCATTATTCTTGAAAGTATTATAATCATAGGTATTTATGGACATCGTATAATGTCCATTACTTTTCTGTTAGGTTTATAAATGTATACACAAAAAAATATCTTTCAGTAATAATCTAAATGTGTAAATGTACTAAAATAAACAGAGATCGCTAAAACCTAAATGGTTTTAGTTCATTTACTACGCAACCAACGGCGCGAGAGCAAATGTATGGGTTACATTAGTATTATTGTCACCTACTACAGGTCTTCTGGGAAAAGTCTTCCCAGACGTTAGATATACAATGCTCCACCAATAAGTTTAAATTTGAACGGCGATTAACATAAACCGAATTGTACCATGTTTTACATTAATTACCATCAATATCAGCAACCGCATTGGATTTATAGTGACAGCATTCCCCGGGTTTTATAAGAATCTCACAGACACTTCACTTATCAACGGTTGAAAGGTAGGTAACTAATTCTTACACACATCCCCATTAACCTTTCCATTATCAATGGTCAGTTGCACGTACGTTCATTAAAGTTAATCCTCCATTAAATCTCTTGCTAGCTTTTACTCACTCAACAAGACAAAAAATGACAGCAAGAGATTTAATGGAGGATTAACTTTAATGAACGTACGTGCAACTGGCAGCAAGTCAGATAAACAAAAGATTTCTAATGGACCACATTTCATTTTTTTAATCAGCAATGAAAAAAGAAGAAATAAAAATTTCTAAAATAAGAAATACGTATTTTTGAAAGTTGATTTTTTTTAATCTTTGGCCAGAAAGATGACTAAGAAAATTTCAAAGAAATATAAAGAAATGTCGGATGATGATTAAATTCAGACTTAGGCAAAGTCTAGCTTGTAATATTTATAGATTTAAATAAAAAAAAAAAGGAATAATTATAGAAAAATCGGATAATTCTATATTAGCTTTGTACTATAAAATCTCCAAATAGTTTTCGAATTTTAGTACCTTCCATAAAATGAAATGTTGTCCATTACGGGATCTGAGAAGTTGATTACCCTCCTAGCTCGTCCGAACCCGCTATCACAGTGTGCGTGTGTATCTGTATCAAACTCAGACGGTAGTCTGCGGCACCCCGTGCACGAGTTGCGTGCGGGATCGTGCTCGGGGCACGGGCGCCGGGTCGCGCGTCACACCCTCCTTCAGAGAGAGGGCGGAGCCCGTGGAGGCTTGCGACGGAGGCCGCGATGACTGCAGCGTTTGCGGCTGGCTCGGCTGCAACGAAAATATAATGCGTGGTGACGCTTGCTCCAGAGTATAATAATGGGCGCATCTTCTCTACAATGGAACATCTTCCGACGCGGTGGTAGTCAAAAAAATTACGTCAGAAAGCTATTTAATTGATATTATTTTGAAAAAAAAAAAGATATTTTGAGTACGGGCAAAAGAAGCCTTGTTAAGCCACGAATGTCGTGGTTCGCAAACCTAAAAGGATTCCTGGCCTGTACCACAAAGTATATTTATCATTTTCACTAGCTCGGTGGTAAAAAAAAATTTGTTCGGATGTATGTGTAAAACATGGATGAGCTTGGGGCGATCACAAAAGACCAATGGTCGAAGTGTCACATAACGACCCTTGCTTGCAATAGCCCAGCCAACAATAATAATAACCTAAACTGAATTAGGCTGGCTTTCCACCAGAACTGCACCAGTGGAAACTATCCACCAATAACTAGCTCGCTCGCTGGAATAAATATAGCTCGCCATAAGAAAATTGAAGCAATTTTTTTTATGGATTTTTGACTCGCTCACCGCCTCGCTACCTCGCACAGTTAAAGCCAGCCTTAAAGCGAAATTGAAAACAGAAAAAAATATATTCAGTAGCCAATCAAAACTTACCGCTCTGCTGAGAGTCTGCGGCGTCTGCGGTCGCTTTATCGGCACGTCTCTATACTCGTAGATGTTGTCTCTGGACCGCGTCGTGTTGTCTATGCCCGGGTCACCCACGTCCGGCACCATGAATATGTCGTCACTGTAGTATCGGTCCGTCTCTCTGGAAGTATCACGTTAACTATTTCAAACTAAGATGTTACTGAGACCGATGGGCATGTATAAAGCAGCTTGTGGTTTGAAGAGGCAATATGTGTGTGGCTATCTATTGTATCTGGTTACTGCAATGGGTCATAGGCGTCTCGTATGCAGGATAACTTTTTATATATATTTAAGACAAGCATCAATACAAAGCTTGAAGCGGTGAATTGTAGCCACAGTATAAAAAATAGTATCGAGTGACTAACAGCACCACTGTATAATAGAAAGAGATACGTGACGCGATGCAATAGAACCGTTTTTGGGGATCTTATCGCAGGGTAAAAATCGGTTTCTGTTACTAATTGTGAATCGAAAGTGAAAACGTGGATAATTTTATTGGCATTCGTAAAATAACAAAGATAGAGACACATCTCTATTTTTATCGCATATGAGGCCTACATAATATAGTTTACCCAGAATCGACATCAGAAAAACTTCGGAGGAAAAATTCGCTACTCACAATATTCATGGTTGTATGAAAATTTGTATAAAAATAAATGCTTTGTAATGTTAATCTGTTATCAATTCTGTACATACTACTCTCAAACTCACGACCGTGATCCCATTTCAGAGTGGTCAGAAACATTGCTACAACTAACAACTTTCTGTTTAAGAATGTAGTTATAGCAATTCTCACATTTAGCAGTAACTATTTTTATATATAAAGTTTGTTAATAAGTTTTATACCAAGCAAATAAAATAGGCACACTTTTCTAGTATCTACAAGCGTAAAACAAATAAATTAAAAAAGACGGCACGTCAAACTAAAGCCAGTAAATGAATTGTTAGTCAATGTTCACCTACATTGCCGGTATCAACTTCCATTTTGGAGGTATCGCCCTGTCATAAAAGAACGATTATTGTGTTAATTTAGCAGTATCTTATTAGTAAGCATATGCTCACGACTATATTCCCCGAGGAGGTAGTCAGAGATATTCTAGTAACTTCAGAACATCCACGCAGGGTTCGAAAGGATAATTATCAATGATAATTATCACGATAATTATCATGATAATAACAGGTTGATAATTATCAATTGATAATAACAAAAAATTGCGCCCGTTAAATAGAACTATATTCTAAGTATCCAAACGTGTATTTCAACATTTGGGCTTGTGCAGTCAAAGCTAAGAAACCGACTGGGCAACGAAAAGGCTGCAAAGATGGTATTCTTGTTTAAGTATTACAACCAAGAAGACAAAACCAAGAAGCAAGATCTAGGTTGGCTTTTAGAAGAACAAATAAGTTCTAGTTCTACTGAAGCTATAGCAGCAACAATGCCAATGGAAATAGAATCATCATCTGATGAAGATATTCCTTTGGCTTCTTTTTCTATGGTCAAGTAGTTTAGTTGCAAATCTGTCAAATCTGACGAACACCGATTTCACCTTTAATTAATGACATTAATGTTGATTTGTATTGTATTATGTTATATAAAAAAAATTTAACATATATTTTTTGTTTGTTTTGAGACAATAAACCATTGATATTTCTTATGAAACAATTTAACAAATGATATTTTAATAATGGTGATAATTATCGGATAATTATCCGATAATTATCACGGCTCGTTATTATCTTGATAATTTCGAACCCTGCATCCACGTTTCACCAGTAATACCGAAACTCTGTCCAGTGTGACGGGGGGTGAGCCCGTCGCCACTTATAATTGACCGTGGGTACAATACATGCCTCTAAATTGAAGCATGCAGGTATCCTCACGATGTTTTCCTTCACCGAAAAGCCAGTGGTGTTACAAATCGTACATAAATTCGGAAAAACTCATTGGTACGAGTCGGCGTGGACGGGGATCGAACCATCGCCTCCTGCATTTTATTAGTAAGTGTTTCATAAATATCGGTACTAAGAACTACATATAATAAACGTCACCCAGGGTTAATATTATGAAAGCCCTAAAACCTCAACCACTTATGTCAGAGACAATTACACATTTCCCCAATTGTTCCCAAGATATTTTTATAAAGGGTTGAAACTTAAATACCTTACATACTTTATTGGGTGCTTCAGACTATCAAACTGAACAACTTTTACTACGGGACCAACTATTAAATCGCGAAAAAAAAATCGGATATTTCATACATTTTGGTTGAATAGCTATTGAAATTTTCTATGGAACAGCTGATTTTTTTCTCTATTTCGATGTTGGCTCCATAGAAAGTTGTTCAGTTTGATGGTCTTCGATATATAAGGTATTTCATTTTAAACTACAAAAATATGCTATTGTTAAAATATCTATAACTATTGAGTAGTAATATCTCAATATATCGAGCATCATTGAACGTAAATTATTCGTTTGAAGACTTAATTTAGTTACTGAGTTTTTAGAAAGTTTCACTTTTTAATAGTGTTTTAAACATAAGAATACATAGCATAGCATAGCATATGCTCACGACTATATTCCCCAAGGGGGTAGTCAGAGATATTCTGAAACCTCAGAACATCCACGTCTCACGAAGAATACAAATGATATAAACTTTATGACACATATGATTTTTAAGATAAAAGATACTTTATTTGGCAGATACCATTAACAGAAACCTGGGAAACGGAAATTACGATTTTAATGCAGTATATCTTCTTGTTAGGATATGCCACACTTTATCAGATAGTGGTGAAACAGGCCTTACACTCCGTACAGTTTGTTTTAATAATTATTGATTTGAAAAAAACAGCAAAGTTTAAAAGTAACCTCTTAGCGTTCCGCCACAGCATGCAGCACACGACGAGCAGCACAATCAGCAGCAGGCAGGCGCTCGACACCGACCAGAATGCGATCTGCAGCGGCTGCTTCGGCTCCCACCAGTACTGTAAGTTCACAATACATTCATTTAACATCTCTACAATATTGATCTTAGATTACAGGAGTTTCAGTGGCTTATCTCAAAAATGTCTATAGTATGTACCACCTATGGCTGAATCTTCAGGGCGTTTGAACTTTGATCTTAACTATTATAAAACAGTAAAAGTAAAAAAAGATGACAAAGTCAAAGTCAATATATCTTTATACAACGTGTTAATAAATTAACGCAAAACTAGAAAGTAGTTTGTTTAGAATCGAGAGCAGAATCGAATTATCATGTTTTCAACATAGGTATTTTTTTTCAAAATATTTAATAATTTGTTTGTAAAATTTAAAATTTTCTGAACTCGATCTCAACCCACCGCATGGGCACACTCACCCTACTTACTACCAAAACAAGATTTTTAAAATGTATACATGAGCACGCTAGCACTTTCATTCATTGCTGAAATGATAACAAATCATTTTTGCCTCAAAACTTAAAATGTGAATAACTTTAAATTTTAACCATCAAAATATTGAAATTATTGTTTTAATATAATTACTTAGGTATTAATCAGCTGGGGTGTATGAGGTTTTGCGCTTATTCATTAACACGTTGTATAAGTCATAACTCCAAATCAACCTTTTTTAGAATTGCCCGTCTGTTTGTGTGTTTGTTTGTGCGAGCATCACGCGAAAACTACTAAACCGATTTTGATGAAACTTTTTTTTTGATAGCTTATGATCTGATTTAAAATCTGGTAATAAAATTTGTGCGGACTAAGTCGCGGGTTAACTCTAGTCTTGTTTATAAAGTCCAGGAGCTTTATAATAGTGCTTTAGAATTGTATGCCTTTTTTTAAAAACAAGATGAAAATTATGGTGTTCAAAGTTCAAACGCCTTAAAGATTCACCACTATGGGATTCTTCTTTATATGCTGACGGTATTTTAGGGGATGATCAGAACATCAACCTGAACAACATTCTCTAAGGAACCAACATCGAAATTGCGAAAAAAAAACAGCTGTCCATTCATTTGGCAAAGCTACTAAACTCAGGTTTGCGGTTTTATTTACAGTTGATTTTTTTCCCCGTGAATTCGATTTTGGTTCCAGAAAAAAGACATGATAGCAATTTAATTTTTCTTTAAACCATATTATAATTATTCTATAATAATTATTATAATTTGGTACACATTATTTTATCGGTGAAACCAACAAATCCATCAAATTTATTTGTTCCACACAAAATATTCCACAGCTCTGATGTTGAAGTTGAGCTAAATGTAAACACAACCCTCCTTACCTCGGTGATGGGTGGGTAAGTAGGCAGGAACCTGCCGACCACAGTGGGCAGGTAGACAGTCCAGAAGGCGAGCTCCGTCTGCCTGTAGTTGAGCTGGATGGTAGAGTTGTAAGTGGTATTCAGGTTCAGGTAACGGAGTTGTCCAGCTTTAGCTACTTCGAAGTGCACGCCGAGGATCCGGGAGCGGGTTGGATTGCTAGTGAAAAGAAAATAAGAATTACTATCGTAAAGTAGTCACTATGAGACTTCTTCGGACTTATAAATTGGGTAGCGGTTGGTTTATTGGTAGGATGGGTAATTGGGTTGGTTGGGAAGCGGAGGTCACGATAAAATATTGTTATCTACCTATTAGTCACGCATTTCCAAAAAGTAACGCCTAATTCAATTAATAAATTGGGTAGTCAAAACGGGAAATCCGGTATTTGGGAAGTAAATTGCTCTATGAATTATGATTTATGGCTACTATTTTTTATTAACTTTTATTTCTTGTAAGAAACACCGGGGGTAAATGCCAGTTTATTGGACAGGGTGTAAAACTAAAGACGTTACATATTAAACAGGGTGCAAATGCTATCAAATTGAACAACTTCTATTTCATAAATTTGGGTCGAGTCGCCATTTACGTTTTCTAAGGAATATCTGTTTTCGTGATTTCCATATTGTGTCCTCAGTAAAAGTTGTTCAGTTTGATGTTCTGAAACACCCTTAAGTATGAAACGCATTAAATTTTACACCCTGTAAACTAAAACCTTCAACAGAAGGTGATAAGAGATTACATAATTGTGAATTAAAAAAAACTAATCCATTAGTTTTACTCCTCTAACATAAACATCAATACGGGTCGAACCCAGAACCATTATTAGAAGCCAGTTAAACACACACCCATATCTAGCGAAATCAGAGTAAGCCTTCATAAAGAAGTGGCTCATGTTCCTGTCGTTGTTCGTCCAGGCAGCGCGCTCGATCCTCTGCCTCGCGGGGAAGAACTCCTGGTCCATGAACGGAGCTCCGGTTAGGAAGAAGTGTTCCGTATCGTGGGAGTACTGCCTCCACTCCGGCCACCGGAACGCTTCCACCGTCGTGTTCAGGACGTACATGTAGACCGGCACGTTTTGTTCTAGGAGAAGTTTCACCATTTTGTCTGTGGGCGCTCGGTAGAGGAAGTCGGAGAGGAGCTGTGGGCAAAGATTGCAGGTTTCATTTCAGGTTTTGCCTTACGTGTGTGATGTATATATAGATATAAGTAGTAGTTAGTTTAACATTTTTTTATTGTAATAGTGGGTAGTTATCTCTCGTATTAAACGCAATACAAAACGGACGTGTTTTATTGTGCTCCGCTATCCAGACTTTCTTGAGGGTGAGGGTATATGAATGACCAAAATGTCTGGTCTTGACAATGTTCACTATGTAATTCAATATTGTAATTGTACTTTGTATATTTTGTTTTTTTAAAAGATGTGTGTTGTAGAGTTTCTTCATCTTCTCGACAACGGAACACCTTCCAACGCGGAGGTAGAGTCAAAAATGAAGTCAGAAAGCTGTCCATGTGATATTATTTTGAATAAAACATTTTAAGTAATTTTTTTTGTGTCTAGGTTCTATCCCGGATTCGATCCCACCTTAATACTCTTCTTATTATTCTCATAACTCTCTCATATTCTCATAAGTTTTGTACAGTATTTTTATGTTACGAAGGACCTTGTGGGTTTACCGTTTTCTTTCCATGCGGACGATACTATACTTGAATATACATTTCATGTGCACTACCGATCTTGCAGGCAGGCACTGAACAGTCCTGCCTGCGCTTACGCACACATTCGCAACGTGTTGTGACTTAGTTACCAAAAATAAAGCGCACGATGCTTTGTGAGATAAGAGTACTGTATTATTTGGACTGCATAAAACTATTTTTCAATTTTTTCCGTTTGTCTGTCTGTTTGTTTGTGCACGCATCACATAAAAACTACTGAACCGATTAAATGGGGTTTTCACAAAAGCATAGTGCTTAGTTTAGATTAACAGATAGGCTTTATTTCATAGCAAACGGTTCATTAATATTTAAATTATGTGGGCGTACGAAGAATAAAACTGTAGTGTGTCTGTAAATTGAAGATATTTACTAGAAAAAGATTACGATATGGTATTTAGGTGTCCCTGGCTCCGAATCAACGTTTTATAGAAATTTTGTGTGTCTGTTTGTTTGTGCGAGCATAACGCAAAAATGACTAAACTGATTTTGATAAAACTTTCTTTGTTTGATAGCTTCGGATTTGACTTAAAATTTGGTATATAATTCGCGAAGTCGCGGGTAAACTCTAGTAACAAATAAAACTTACATGGATATACTGGTCTCTGATAGCGCTAACGTTGCGAGGCTCCGGGTGGTAAGTGTACATATACTTGATGGCGTTGTAGACGCCGAGCGGGTTCAGGGTGTAGTTGTAGCGGAACACCAGCTCCGTGACCTTCTGGTTGAACCACTGCTCCGAGATCTCGTACGACGGCGCCAGGGACGCGTTGTTATCTGCAAGTTTAGTTTGTGAGTGAATGACAAACATTTCAGATCAAATTAAATATTTAAAAATTCGGACGGGACTTGGGACTTCCAAACCGGGGAACTGTTTTTCCCAATTTAGCCACCGAGGCTCGCTAGAAAACGAAATTCTTCAATCTATTCAGTCTTAAGGGACGTGGCGCCATCTACTGGCGTTTTAACAAACTAACCAACTCGCAAGTCAAATATTACAACTGGAATTCATTCGATATAGATGGCACAACCTGTTCCAATTTCAAATATTATTGATTATAAACATTTCACAGCCACAGGACATTAGACATGTTATAAAAATACGAAAATTAATGAAACGGTGACTTTTTGTCTTGCCTGTGTGACAAATCAAAAGCCTCCGTCAATCAGACTATTGTTATAGAATTGTGTACCTTGCTACACCACAATTAGGTTAATACTCACACAGCATATAGGCAGCCTCCTGCGTTGTGACCCCGGTCATGTACCTCAGCGCAGGGTTGAACATGCGCCGCTGTATCAGCTCCTCAGGCATGTTCTGCAGGAAGTGCCAATCCCTCTCGCGCCAGCCCTCGTACCACTCGTCCCCGGGGAACGTGAAGTTGTTCTCGAGGACTGGACCCCAGGGGATGAACCCTACTTGCGGCTGGAAGATAAGATAGGTTATAAGACTGTAGGATCCCACTGCTGGGCAGAAGCACATGAGTAAATACCACACAGAGGCACAGCTTCATACAATCGCGCTACGATAGGTATACTAAAGCGGCGACGACAGTGTGTGACTTTTCACTGAAGAGTTCACATACATCAAACCGTGGACACTTTGCTGTCACTTCACACAAATGGGAAAAACTGACAAGAGGCAAGCATGTGCAATATTAATTGAGTGCGAGTGAGACAGGAATGTATTCCTGTCTACATAGAGGCATGCATATGCTCATGACTATATTCCCCGAGGGGGTAGTCAGAGATGATGATGAGCGAATGTTGTTAATAGGCATTTAATCTGATTTAACGATAAGAAAACATAATTTACTTCATCAGCATAGCATATGCTCACGACTATATTCCCCGAGGGAGTAGTCAGAGATATACTTACTACTACTTACTTTACTTCATTCCTTGTATTTATATAATATACCTGAAACTCTGCATTGCCAAGCTCATAGAAGCTCCTGCCTTGCCGCAGGCAGTTGACCAGCTTCCACGAGGAGTCTATGGGGCAGCCCAGCAGTCGCCCGAACACCAGCGACGTGTTCTGTACCCGGAACTTGTCCTCTATGAGAGCCCAGTCCGCCAGTGCTGATCCACTCTGTTGTGGAGAAAGGGATTATAGTCGATTGTCACGGTTCTGAATTTGATTAGTTTGGGAAGTGTAAATAGGATTCTAGTTTTATTATAATACAAATAAGCTTTCTGAGACGCGTGAGCCGAAAAAAACCGTGAAAATCGATTTACAAATGATAAAGTAATTTATTTATAAATACAAGAAATATGATTTATTAATCCATGTAATAAAAAGAACGAATGGTATTAAAAATTGCTTTTATCTTAATAAATATTTTAGTATGTTATTTTTGATGGTTGGCTCCACCATTGAGAAAGATAAAAGGTTTTAGCACACTACAGGTCTTTAGCGCTTAGCTGAGTAGCTTCCTGCGGTAGCGGAGTGGAGCGGGAGGAGGTTAAATATGACGTAACAGCAGTAATTTCACGCTATAGCTCGAAATATATTCTTTAATTTTATAAATCAGTCTATTCTATTTAGAAACATGGAAGACCTAAGCTGCAATGTAAGCAAATTAGGAAAACGGCTGCAAATATTTGCTGGTAGTCTGATCCATAGTGTTACCTGTGCGATGATGCCGGTGACGATGTCCCTCGTGGTGGGCGCTACGGCGAGCAGGCCGGCGGAGGCGGCGCCGGCGCCCGGCCCGAACAACGTGATGGAGCCGCGGTCTCCGTTGAACGGCGCTATGTTCTCGTGCACCCACCGCAGCGCCATCGCCTGGTCCAGGATGCCGTAGTTACCGGGCGAGTTCTCGTCCGCCGTCGATAGGAAACCTGACGTAGAACAACATTTATAAATTTGTCTGCACGGGTTCCCATCATATTAGTGAGATAAATGATATATTCGATTTTAAGCCGAATCATAAGCATCAAAAGTTTTTTCAAAATCGGTCCAGTAGTTAGTTAACATTAACAGTTTTACAACACGAAAATAGAAGCTGCCAGGAAATGTATAAACTCTGGAACGACACGGATGATAATGGTAGGTATAGCTACTACTCGTATTAATGCGCAAAAGTGCAATATATTAGGGGGAAAAACATTATTTGCAAGTCTGTTAGAAGACGGCCACACCACCATTTTGTATTAGGCCAAATGTGTTTTTATACGTAAAACAATTCTTGAGATTACGATACTTACTGTCAAAACTCACTCTAAATTGGCAAAAAATAAAAATGCACCCACTCACGAACCCTGAGCAGTCAGCCTCGACACGACTCTTTCTGACTGGCTAATCTTTCCACTACAGCATCAGTGATTGTCATGTAGGTATACCTCATGCTGACACGAAAGAAGAATAAAACTCACCAAGAGCTCCAAGCCTGTAGTTGATGGATACGACGACGACGTTGTAGAAGGCGGCCAGCATGTGCCCGGGGAACAGGTTCGATGCCCCGGAGCTGAACTGTCCGCCGTGGATGTACACCATCACCGGGAACTTTTGAGCCGTAAAGCCGGCTTCCGTCTGGGGGTAGTGGGTTTTGTTACTATGGTGATAAGGTTCAGGTTGTGGAAGCAGGTTTTCCCGGTAGGTAAAACAGTTGAAAGAAGCGATACCACATGTCTTAGGCAAGAAACTTAAGGCTAACAATATCCATACAAATAAATAGGTCGGTTTATAGATCTCGAGTTTATGAGAAGTTTATTCTGAAGGATCCCGAGCTCGCTGCATAGAAACGAACTTCGGTCCTATTTTCAATATTAACCAATTAAAGTCGATGACATTTTTTGAACACGATCTAGAAACCAATATCCGTGCTTATAGTTTCAATGCAAAGATTAATTAAAGATTTATATGGAAAACGTTGAGCCATGATCACTTGAATTTTTCTTTGAAACGATGACAAATGTAAAGCACAGATATTGGGTGTCTAGTTGTTTTAACACGTTTTTTTACTTAAATTACTAAATGTTCAAACTAGGACGAAACTTCGTTTTATATGGAGCGCCGTACGAATTATATCGTCTTAATTTTTCAATTTTTGTTAGGGATGGGCAGATAGTAGTAGTATTGCATATATACTGTGATATTCCATTGATTAAAACATCAACTTACAGATTGCATAAGCATATGCTCACGACTATATTCCCCGAGGGGGTAGTCAGAGATATTCTGAAGCGACAGAACATCCACGTTTCACCAGTAGTACCGAAACTCTGTCCAGTGTGACGGGGGATGAGCCCGTCGCCACTTATAATGGACAGTGGATACAATACATGCCTCGAAATTGAAGCATGCAGGTTTCCTCACGATGTTTTCCTTCAACGAAAAGCCAGTACACTGCTTACAGATTGCAAGTACCTATTTATTGTGTTGTAATTTTAGAATCACACTATTCTTGTAACATCAGCTAATTACCAATTGTTAATCCTTTCCCATACTAATTTTATTTAAACAAAGCATTACACATTTCACGGCCATCACAGCAACCAGTGTGACTACTAGATCATTGTTGAAAGACCTTTACAATTAGGAACGAAGTCATAACATAATACACCTAACCCATTATACGTATTGTTGCCCAATGTAGGTCAACATTTGTCCCCAGAGCGCAATCTAGACCATCTGATAAGCGGTAGGAATAATAAAACGTCGCATACGATTACATACTATTGAATATTGCAACAGGTTTTTATTTTACCAACTATATTCATCATCCAGAACAGACAGACGTCACCACCACTGCTGCCAATCTAAAGTGGGATTGGGCTGGACATGTACGCCGCATGCCATATGCACCTATGGGCCAAAACCATCAACAACTGGCCCCCAACGAAACGAAATCGGCGTAGAGGCAGACCTAGACAAAGGTAGCGAGACGAAATTGATGGTTTCCTTAAGAACTGGCCTGTCGAAGCTCGGAACAGAGTCTCTTGGAGAGAACGGAGGGACGCGTTTGCTCAACAGCGGGACATCAATGGCTCATAATAATAATAAGCTACGGCCCGTGAGTAAAATCTTTACCGAGATACATAATAATAATATTCATCACCATATCAGCCGATAGACGTCCACCGCAGGATATAGGCCTCCCACAAGGAACGCCCATAATGACCGGCCCTTCGCTGCCCCCATTTCTCAAACAATCTTCCAGTACATACAACAGGTTCGTAGAAATTACGTCTCCTTGTCTTCCTCCTCGTTGCAGTAGGATTGGTTTTGAGTTCTGGTCCTGAATTCGGACTGACATAATGGCGTTTTCACAAGCATTTCAGCACTTCGATGTACTGGTAGTCAGCTTGGTAACGCTGGAGAGACTGCAGTACTGCCCATGTCTTGATCGAATCAAAGGCTTTCTCTTCCAACTATTCTACATTACTCGAATCCCAAATTACAGGTCATAAATGCGCGCTGCATACAAACGAAGTCTGGTGATATTTTAAATACTAACCAATTCAAGTCAATGAAATTTTGCAGAAACAATCTAGAAACAAATATCTATGCTTGTATCTTGTCCGATTTTCGTTAAAATATACAGTTTCAATGCTAGGATTTGTATGGAAATCTTTGAGGTACTCTAACTTTAAAACTATACATTTTAACGAAAATCTGACAAGATACAAGCATAGAGATTACTTTCTAGATTGTTTCTGAAAAATTTCATAGACTTTAATTGGTTAGTATTGAAAAAATAACCATACTTTGTTTGTATGGAGCGCGCCAAAGCTCAAGAATTGTTCACATCTACAATGAATTAAATTTAGTTGGCATTATAAAACCCAAAGTTAGCAATTCCATTACAAGTTTCAAAAACCGAGCTAGACCATAATACAGATTAAGTATACTGTACGCCCACACGATGTTTCTATTTACGGTTCTGTGAAGTAGCTGAATTGAGTTTAATTGGCAGAATTTGTTCTGCGGTGCAACAAAGCTTGGGTTGAATCAGGCATGCCGCGTGTCATTCCAAATTAACCTTTATGTGCTTAATGAATGTTTGACACAGGTGCGATATATACAACGTGTTAATGAATTAACGCAAAACTAGAAAGTAGTTTGTTTAGAATCGAGAGCAGAATTGAATTATCATGGTTTCAACATAGGTAATTTTTTTCAAAAAATTAAATAATTTGTTTGTGAAATTTAAATTTTACTGAACCTGATCTCATCCCACCGCACAGGTACACTCACCCTACTTACTACCAAAACAAGATTCTTAAAATGTATCCATGAGCACGTTAGCGCTTTCATTCATTGCTGAAATGATAACAAATCATTATTGTCTCGAAACTTAAAATGCGAATAACTTTAAATTTTAACTATCAAAATAATGAAATTATTATTTCAATTTAATTATTTTGTTATAAATCAGTTGGGGTGTATGAGGCTTTGCGCTTATTTATTAACACGTTGTATAGTGCATGTTTAACTATGTTTCACTATTGTAATAAAACTGGCCAAGTGCGAGTCGGACTCGCGCACCGAGTTTTCCGTACTACCATACAATATTACCAAAAAAATTGTTTTCTCCGTTATCTTTACCGCAAGCCCTACACACACTTGACCGGTTTTTATAATTTGTGATTTTACCTTATACTAGGCACTATAATCCCTCCAAGAATGACGCTTGTATGTATAACCGTTTTTAAAATAGAGCAAAAACTTTAAGTGTTTTTTTTTTATTTGTTAGCAAATCCGCCATAATAACGTAGTATATTCGTGATAATTTCAACAGTCTATTGATTATAGTTCAAAAGATACAGCCATTTATAGGTACGACAGATGGACGGACGGACACCGTAGGCTTATGAAAAGGGTGGGACAAACAGGATAACAAACCAGGGTAAAAGCTAAACAGTTCGATTTTTTTTGTCGTGGAACTGCATGGTATGGTCAGTTTGCAGAATTGAACTTGCTCGTATAAGAGAAGTACATACCTACATAAAAGACAATCATATTTCCTTTCAGAGTGTGCATAATCTTTGCTTTTTTAAATGTAAAACTATTATTAGCCTATTTTAGATGGAATCAACAAGCAAAGCGGTCTCTTGCTGTAGGTATATCTGAATCATTTTGCGAGTAACCTTGCCTGCTGTGCGGGAGGCGATGGTTCGATCCCCGTTAAGGCCGACTCGTACCAATGAGTTTTTCGGAATTTATATAGGATTTGTAACACCACTGGCTTTTCGGTGAAGGAAAACATCGTGAGGAAACCTGCATGCTTCAATTTCGAGGCATGTATTGTACACACTGTCCATTACACGTGGCAACGGGCTAACTCCCCGTCACACTGGACAGAGTTTCAGTACTACTAGTGAAACCTGGATGTTCTGAGGTTTCAGAATTTCTCTGACTACCCCCTCGGGGAATATAGTCGTGAGCATATGGCTAATGTAATTTCTGAAGCGGAACTACTGGGACTAGATTACTATGTCAAGGAAATGCGTCCTCTATATTTATAGGTATTTTCGCTCATACGTTCATAAGGGGTTTCAATGGGATTAGCTGACAGATCAGATACAAAATCGGCAGCTTTGTAGCGTCAATCTCGCAATTAGTGAATTAATTGCTCTTTCCGGTCGCCTCGCACGAGGTCAGTTGATTGACTCACGCCGGGTTACTGAGCAAGGATTTATTGCTTGTTAGATGTTTTCACAGTAAAACTCGTTTCGAAAGGAATTTGATATAATTTTGCTAATATATTTTCAAACGTAAAATTTTTTTAAATTCCGCAAACACGGAATTTGCGACGAGATTAAAATTCTTTATAATTTGGGATATTATAACTTGAAATATTGCCAAATTAACCAGTACTTGTAATTAAAAGTACCTAATTTCATATAGCTAAATGAAGATGGGTAATTTGTATTGAAATCTGCAAAATATTAAATATTTGACAGTTTCAACTTTTTCGTTGACTTGCTTTAATAAAAGTTTTTTTGTGGAAAATAGTTGAAAAGAGAAGATATCAAAAATTCCTAATTCGATAAAATATAGGGTTCTTCGTAATATATGCTGACTCGTTTTTAAGGGGATGATCAGACCGTCAAACTGAACAACTTTTTCTATGGCACCAACATCGAAATCGCGAATATCAGCTGTTCCATACAAAAGTGCAAACATACTCAAGCCAAATGTGTGGGACAACAGATTTTTTTCGCGATTTCGATGTCGGTGCCATAGAGAAAGTTGTTCAGTTTGATGGTCTGATTATCCTCTTAAAAAACTGTCAGCATTTTAAGTTGGACCCTGTATAGAAATGTACTAAAAATATGGATTCTTTATTATTTCACACATGTTGAGAATTCAATAAAGGACATGCCCGAAAATGGGCCTGACGCACAGGTTTCAATGATAGATAAAAACAATCGTGTTAAACATTAGATCCAACGATGTATGGACTTCTTGCATTGTCCTTTATGAATTTGTTTCCATTCCTTCTTGTTGTATACTTAACATTAAAGAAATACTTACATTAGGCGAGAATATGTTAAGGTACAGGCAGTCCTCGTCCATGTCGCGGATGCCCTTCGTGGCGCCGGTGTAACGCACGGGCTGGGGGCAGGCTGGGCCCCAGTCCACTGCCTGCATGAGCTGCCAGCCGGGATGTTGCCGGGGCGGCTAGGGGTTTGAATTATTATTACTGCATTATGTTACCTTTCATAACATTTCCTTAATGGCTTCTAAGCCAATGCTTAACACGTTCGTGGACAGTAACTGGCTATAGCAGTGATAACATTAAAAGTTCTTAAGTTAAGGAAAAAACTCAACTAAAGATCATCAAAGAAAAATCGATCATGTTATCAAGCACGTATAGACTTTTGGTTCGAGGTTGAGACGTTCATTTTCGGGGGATATTAATTTAAAAACAATGAAAAAGGAATCGCCGTATTCACTGTTCTTTACAAATATTAGGATTTCCCGGGCGAATAAAACGGCGAGTCCGTGTCGCTCTTGGCCGGTTTTTTGATATGCTGACGGACTGACTTAAAGACTTTGATATTTTTAAGGGGGTGATGAGACCATCAAACTGAACAACTTTCTCTATGGGACCAACATCGCATCAAAACAAAAAAGAAATATTTGATGTCCCATTTGGATGAGTTGCAGTTTTATGTGCGATTTTGAATTTGGTCTCACAGAGAAAGTTGTTCAGCTTGATCGGCTAGTCATGCTCTTAGAAAACGATCAGCTTATTAGCAAGGAGTTTATACATACATAGATTGAGATCAAAAACGGTCATATCCCAAACAAACCATAGCTGTTTTAGTGTATTGTCTTTGACAGCAGCAATATGCTGCAGCATCATCAAAACATACCTTAAACCTTCCTTCCAGCACAGGGGGTTTAGCGTAAGGTATACCCAGGAAGACAGATGCCTCTCCCTGGATCCTCTCCACCGGGGTCAGCCAGGGTCTGTAGCCAGAGTCCGGGTCTGGGTTGTCGTAAATGTACACCTGTTTTGGAGAAAAAAATACTTTTATTGATTGATAAACCTGAAGTCTGAAGAATCTTTAATGTTGAACAGACTAGATTTAGTGAGTTTTGTGTTAGTAGTGTTGTTTGTTTACTCGAGATCTCTCGAAGCGAAAATTATCGCGAAACCTGACCTTAGTTGAGACAAGAAAAAAATTCTCTGCAACTCTAAAAAAACGTGCGTGACGTTTGTTTTTTGTTTAATTTAGGGGTGACTTTTAATTGTCTGTTAATTCCTATGAATAAATTATATTTGTGGAAACTATTTGTTTCAACAAATATAATTATTTACCATACACCAGCGATCCAAGAAAATTGCTGGAAAACTCTCATTGTTTTTTAAATAATATAATTCAGTTTGGAAAATAAGAGATATTATTGGGATTATTTGGGATTATTTATTATAAGACACTCGTTCAGCTGCTAATAAACATGATGATTGTTCCCAGGCACCGAACTGCAGGATTTAGGGGCTGCTACAAATACAGATCTTCAAAAATATGGAATGATTTACCTCCACTGATGCATAAAAAAATTAATGTGGCAATTAATTTAAGGCAAAATACCGAAGAGGGTTATTTTTGAAGCAAAAATGACAGAAAAATTGAAGCACGCTCACAAAAATCAGGTGGAGCTAACCATACTAGCAAACTCTCTCTCGAACACATTGTTGGGGTAGACAAAATGCTCAGCTGCTCATACACACTTTACTCTTACACTTCGTAGTCTTGGTTGCCATCCCACACATTACCTCTTTACACTCCAACACAACATCTCTAGGAGCAAGGGCAGGGCTGAAAAACAGCGCTGCTTACTGTCAGTTGCACTGACTGTAGACAGCTTAGCTGAGTCCCTGTCCTCTTGCCAGTAATTCTGTTTGTCTTTTCTTTTTGTTTTATTGTAAAAATTTTTGTTTATTCATGTATGTTAAATTTTCTATGTTCTTTCTATAGTAAGCATATGCTCACGACTATTCCCCGAGGGGGTAGTCAGAGATATTCTGAAACCTCAGAACATCCACGTTTCACCAGTAGTACCGAAACTCTGTCCAGTGTGACGGGGGGTGAGCCCGTCGCCACATAATGGACAGTGGGTACAATACATGCCTCGGAATTGAAGCATGCAGGTTTCCTCACGATGTTTTCCTTCACCGAAAAGCCAGTGGTGTTACAAATCGTACATAAATTCCGAAAAACTCATTGGTACGAGTCGGCCTGGACGGGGATCGAACCATCGCCTCCTGCACGGCAGGCGAGGTTACTCGCCACTGGACCACCACGGCTTTCTATAGTAGTAATTGGCAATAAAGCATAATTTCATTTCAACCAATAAATTTACAAATAAACTACCTTAAACCCCTGGACCTGTCCAAAGTTGGTATTAACAAATATATCTCTCTTCAGTTGTCTTGAGTCCCTCCTCTCTTTCCCTTGCAGATCCTCCCTCCATCCACCGAGCACTCCGGGGAATAAAGCGTCTGGGTTGTTTGGGTCTCGGTTCTGTGGACATTATCTTATATGAGACAGGTTGTAGTGGAACGAGCCTGAGCCTGGTCAGAAAAATAACAAAACTTGCTTTCAATTCAATTCAAATTGCTTAGTTCAATTACTTTTGTAGCTTATAAATATAATAAAAGTTTTGCAATTGCAACTATATTAAATTAGTTTGAAAGATTTTCTGCACCATGATGAATTGATGAGGTTTTTATTTTTCTGGTTCGATGCAGAAATAGCAGGTCGTGAGCTAAGTCCGTAATAGGGTATTTGACAACATCTAAAATAAAGAATATATGAGTTTTGGAAACCAACTATTTAGTCAGTTAAGAAAAATACTGGATATTTTAAGAGAAAAGTCTTTTTTCTCTTAAAATATCCAGTAAAGAAAATAATTTTTTTGCCTACTTTATTCACATGATCGTAAACGACTGTGATTGGCCGAATGTTTGATGACGTCAACTGCTTGTAAACAGTTGCGTGTAGAGTATGAGCGTCGTATATATTTCGAGACAATTTGAATGTTTTTTAATGAGTCATAATTTAATATTAGAAATAAGAGAACCAACTAGACCACAAAGTGGTACTTGCATAGACAACATTGCACATAGCAAATCGCGAAAATGTAAGAGTGAGGTAATAGACTTTGGCTTATCGGATCACACAGCACAACTTTTAATGTACCCAGTGCCAAAAACATGTACCTTAAACTTCTGGCGAACTAAAAATCGCGACTTCAGTAAGGAAAATTTAGGAAAATTCCATTCATGTCTACAAAGTCTCTCATTTACAGATATGTATAGTAAAAATGATACGGATGAAGCTTTTGATTGTTTTTTCGACACTTTTAAGTTATTCTATGACCAATGTTTTCCCTTTAAAGTATTAACGATCAAAACTGCTAAAAAGTCTAGATGGATATCATTAGGAATAAAACGGTGCAGTAGAAGAAAAAGAGAATTATTATGGCAGTACAGACTCAATCGTAGTAACACAAATAAACAGCTACTTAAAACTTACACAAAAAGACTTCAAAGAATTATAAAGTTAACACAGAAAGCCCAAAACAGCCACCATATTAGGACTTCGATAAATAAGTCAAAGGCTACATGGCAAATTATAAATAAATCGAAGACCAATAACCCAAGAGAACCTATTAGACAAATTAAACATTACAATAAGACCATCACAAATCCCAACGAAATGACTAATGCATTTAATAATTTTTTTATCGACAACATCAATTATCAGCCCTCAAATTTAGCTCTTACCCAATTTAAAGTAAGAGGAATAAGTAACTCTGTTTTCATTTCTCCAGTAATACCGGATGATATTTGTAAAATTATTAAATTATTAAAAAATAAAAAGGCAGTAGGCTATGATGGAATCTCTACCATGGTCCTCAAAAGCGTTGCAAAAATAATAGCACCCCATATGAGTTATCTGATAAACAAAAGTATATCCAGCGGAATCTATCCAAAAAGCTTAAAAGTAACTGTTATCAAACCTATTTTCAAAAAAGGTGATAAGGAAAATATGAACAATTATAGACCTATAGCTTTAATACCTGTACTCTCTAAAATCTATGAGAAAGTAATATATAAAGCAATTTACAGTTTTTTAGAAAAAAATAACATCTTAGCTGAGGAGCAAAAGGGTTTCCGGAAAAACCACACAATAAACATGGCCATATATGATTTTATGCAGCAAGTATTAACAAATGTAGATAAAAGAATACCCGTATGCACTATATATATGGACATGACTAAGGCTTTCGACTACGTAGATCACGAAATATTGCTAAGGAAACTAGAAGCCTATGGTATTCGAGGCAACATCTTAAGCCTTATAAAATCGTATTTGAGTAATAGGAAGCAATACACACACTTGAATAAAATCTGCTTCAAATCGAAATATGACAAAATTTACATTTCGCAAGTGCGAGAGACTGTGTGCGGAGTGCCTCAAGGAAGCGTATTGGGGCCACTCCTATTTCTCTTATATATAAATGATCTACCCAGAAGTGTCCCACATCCTATGATCTTGTTTGCGGACGACAGCACATTAGTCATAAAATGTGAAAGCTATCATAATTATGAACAGACAATTAATGATGCAATATTTAGGATTATCCAATGGCTTGAGCAAAATAAATTAATTATAAATCTAGAAAAAACTAAAGCAATGCACTTTCGTCAACTACGACCAGTGCCAAATATCAATATTAACTATTTGGGCAAAACAATTGAAAATATAGAAAGTACAAAATTTTTAGGTCTGCATATAGACAGCAAACTTTCTTGGAAGCAACATGTGGATATTGTTTGCAAAAGTTTAAGTAAATTCGCATACGCACTGTATGAATTGTCCAAAGTAACCAACCGTGAATCAGTAATGTCTGCTTATCATGGTTTCGTAATGTCTACTCTGCGATATGGAATCATATTCTGGGGCAACTCATGCGAAAAGGAAACCGTATTTAAAGCACAAAAACGTTGCATTAGAGCCATATGTGGTCTGAAAATTACTGACAGTTGCAAACCTTATTTTAAGACCCTGAAAGTACTGACCCTGCCTTCGCTGTATATTTATGAAGTGGCTGTTTTCGTTAGGACAAATTGTAATTTATTTAAGAAAGTATCAGAAGTGCATAACAGAAATCTAAGGCAAAAGAACAGGCTCTGTTTGCAGCAGTCACAGACAACTCTCATGCATAAAAGTGTGCTTTGCATGGCTCCTAAAATTTATAATAAGTTACCAGAAAGTGTAAAATCTATGAATATTATGAACTTTAAATGTAAATTGACTAAAATATTACTGGACAAATGTTACTATAAAATTGATGATTATTTATTGGATGAATTGATCTAAGAATAATTTTTTTTGAAGTACCTATGTTTAAATCTAATTTCTTGTGACATTTATACCTATTGACATTTCTATAATTTATAATACAATTTCCTTTAATTTTTCTTAAATATTTGTACGCCACTGTTGGCTGAGAGTAGCAAGAACTCTAATTATTATGTTATATTATAAGATCTATATGCATTGTACCTACTTTCAACAAATAAATTATTTGATTTTGATTTGATTTGTCGTAAAAAGTTTACGTCACCGTGATGTCACCTGCTTGTATTGTCAAGAAAAGCGTTTTCGCAGGATATTTAAATACCTTTTTTTTTTGGTTTTTTCTTGCAGTTTATGTAATGGAACGTAAAATATACATTTTCTATAGTCCTTAGACATCAGTGATTAACGTAGAATAGTTTTTAAAAACCAGTCAAATACCCTATTATTGTATAGGTCGGTGTGGGAATTGTGTAATGAAATAACTGTATTTATACACAAATTACATATCTATTTCTAGTAACTTTGAGCCAAATTTTAACCATATAAATTAAAGTATAATTTGTCACATTGACCAATCCAACTCAAATATGTCTATACAAATTATCAAAACTTGATTATGTATAAGCATAGCATAGCATATGCTCACGACTATTTTTCCCGAGGGGGTAGTCAGAGATATTCTGAAACCAGAGAACATCCATGTTTCACTAGTACCGAAACTCTGTCCAGTGTGACGGGAAGTGAGCCTGTCGCCACTTATTATGTATTACTTGTAATAAATCGTATTGGCTAATCTAGGTAAATGTTGTAATTATTTTAATGTGCCATACGTCCCAGAATTACCTGGGAAGGGGTCTCTTTTTTTTCGTTTTTCTACAAGATTTATAAAAGTTACCGAAACGAAAAAAAAAAACACAGTATTCTTGGACAGTTTATCTAGTGACATCATAAATTGAATACACTATTGAAATTACTTCACATCATTTTTTTTTTCGAAAAGTTAAGAAAATAACCCTTTTTTATTATTTTCTCAAACTAGAATAACATTCAAACGATTATAATTGCTGGAATTCGACTCACATATATCTAATGAAATCATAAAAAAAAGTACAAAAAGTTCTTTTATTAATTCTTTTTAATCGATAATATGGGAGTCACGCTGCAAGTCTAGCGGAGTACGGACGCGTGCGTATCGACGCGTCGGGCTTGCACGTGGCTCCACCATTTTGTGAACTCTTTTGTGTTTAAACCTTAAAACAATCACTTGACAATATAAACTACTTACATTGGCAAAACTGCCACGCTAGATTTAATACTACTGAAACATTTTCTTTTGTATACTCTCCACATAACGAGACATTGGCTGAATTGTGATAACACATCGAATGCCACTAAACAATAATTGAATTGAATAATATGGCACTTTTCGGAGGGCTGGGCAATAGCGTTTCTCATAGAAAATATTTGCCTGAATCTATGGCTCCTTTATCACATCCTCCTCGAAATCTATTTCCCTATCACTCTAGGGGTAGTACAGCTAAAGCAGATACAACCAACTACAGCAAACACTAGAAGCATAGCATATTATAAATTATAAGCAATGCCTGATATTGCTATTGACAACTGCTTTTAAGAGGATATAATTCGGAGCGCGCTCCATACAAACGTACTATGGTGATATTTTCAATATTAACCAATTAAACTCAATGAAATTTTGCTGAAACAATCTTGATACAAATATCTATGCTTGTATGGAGTCAGATTTTCGTTAAATATACAGTTTCAATGCTAGGATTAATTTAAGATTTGTATGGAAATCTTTGAGGCACTGTAACTTTAAAACTATACATTTTAACGAAAATCTGACTGTATAGAAGCATAGAAATTTGTTTTTAGATTGAGTCTGAAAAAGTTCATTGAGTTTAATTGGTTAGTATTGAAAATATCACCATAGTACGTTTGTATGGAGCGCGCTCTGAATTATATCCTCTTAATAGACAGAGTTTACAATACAATAACTATTTAGTAAATAAAAAGAGGTATTTGCCCTGCTCTGGGATTCTAGAGGCAAACAATATATTTAAAACAATACTTACAGTATTAAACTTATACTGATCATCCATAGGATTGGGATTCAACGGGTTATATTGTATCGGATGATACGGGAACCCTCCCGGCTGATTTATATTAGGATTGTACGGGTTATACCTCGTCGGGTCCGTTCCGTACCTCCTGTTATTATACACGTACGTTCTGTAGTCAGTGTCCCCAGGACTTGGCATTTTGTACTCTCTGGACCCATCATTCTTGTTATAAAACTCATTCATATACTGTCCATTGTAAAGGTCTTTGTTCGACTGGGATTCAACTCCAGCGTACAATAGCAGCGTTACTAGAGCGTTCTTAAACATCTTCTGTTACGGTCCGATTACAACGATTCTTCTGTGATTCACCATACTTTTTCAACTCGTTGTTTTTATCGTTTCTTCTATAATTACTGTAATGCGATGAATTAGATAATGTTTATCACTGTTTTTAAAACTAAATGCACTTGTTAGACACTTCGGAAATATTATTATTGTATAGAAATACGATAAAAAGTGAATCAGAACAATGCATGACACAACCTCAGTTGCAGCGATTTACATTCGCGTCTTATCTATTAAGCCCTAATTTTTATCTAGTACAATGTCGTGAAAACACGCAGGACGTTTATCTACGTTTAATCAATGAATTATCAGCTAAACAACGTGCGGCAACGCCCATTGCTAGCGAGTTTTGTTTGTAAATTTCGAGATTTCGTTCCGTCAAACTGTCAAATGATGCAAGCTTGTTACGTTCTGAATCTCTATCACAATAAAGAACCCTTGTTTTTTTCAGTAGTCTTTAACAAAGAGGCCCATTTGTAAAAAATATAATAAATCATAAAATGATAATTTTTAAAGACTATGATATTCAATTTAGTCAAACAATGAAATTTTAATGGATTTAATCTATTTAATAGTAAAATTTTGATAATCCCAAAGCAAAAAATTTTAAGCGATGCATAGTTTTGGAACGCGCCACTAACTACTGCGTTTTGTTATTGCAATTGGTGATACTATCATTTCCTTTTTTGAAAAATATATTTTTCTTATCCATTTTTAGATTTTAGTTTTGGCTTAAGGAGATTAAGATAAACTTTGTCCTCTAGTCTATCTAATCCTCAGTTTGCTCGTGATTTTTTTGTATTCTGCCGTCTGAGGGTAGACAGAGACACATTAGCGGTGATTGGTCCTAAGTAGTTATGCCTAATCGCTTATAACAATATTAGGTAAATGAATTCACGACTATAATCCCTTTCAGGGTGGGCAGAATATCTGCTCCAACTATGTATCAATTATCTTTTTAAATTGCAGTATTGCAGTTAAATAAAATGCATTTAAATTCTCTCATCACATCGTATCTCTCATCATGCCTACTTACTTGCCTTTACCTAACGGTGTGTACACACGGCGACACATCAAGCTACGTAAAAGCAAAACCAAAATAAGCTGTCCGCGCGTAGGTAGAGTAATGTATAACGCTGCGCGGCCAGCTTATATTGGTTTTGCGTAGCTTGATGTGTCGCCGTGTGTACAACTGTACAATGTACGGTGTAGAGTGAGAAATCAATGCAAAGGTAACAACTCTACAGATCGTAGCCAGCCAGCCACCGCCCTAGTTAGACCACCCACTAACCACAAAGTAGGTAGGTACCTAGTTAGGTACCACAACGTAGTGTTGGGATTTGGGGACGCTTTCATTAGTTAATTTGCTAAATGCATGCTGAGTTCGGCATACCTACTATCCAGTTACAACTTTCCCGCCAAAGTCTGGTCACCCTAACTTGCCTGTTTTAGGCAAAGGGATACTTACCTATGCAGCCAGGACGTTCAATCTCGTAATTGCTCCCTGGCGATTCGGATTATAGATGGTTTCAAGTCTCATGCTGTAAATACCTACCTATATAGATGCTTTTTGGGTGGAGAGAGCTACCTAACTTAGATACTAGTTAGGTACCATTTAATGTTACACACGGAAATAATATACCTACTTACAGATAAAAACTGCGCAATATGTCTATTACTATACAGCGTCCTTCTTAATATGCTGACACTTTTTTAAGGGGATGACCAGACCATCAAACTGAACAACTTTCTCTATGGGACCAACATCGAAATCGCGAAAAAAAAAAACAACTGTCCTATACAAAACTGCAAACCTACTCGAGCCAAACATATGGGACAGCAAATTTTTTTTTCGCGATTTCAATGTTGGTCTCATAGAGAAATTTGTTCAGATTGATGGTCTGATCATCTTCTTAAAAAAGTGTCAATATTATGAAGGACCCTGTATACCTTGCAAGTACATAGGGCGACGTATATGATGATTGATGAGTAATGTGACAATAATTATACAGGGTGTAAGTGACAGCCTAGCAAATACTGACATGATGAATTCAGACCATCAAACTGAACAACTTTCACTAGGAGCCACCCTCAGGAAACGCGTAAAAAATCAGGTGCTCCATACATTTGAGTCGAGTGGGTACAACTGTTTTGTATTGAGTGATTTTCGAACACCAGTTAACTGGGTTTAATTTATTGCAAAATGATCTCTAGTACCACCTCTTTCAAGGAATAGGTGGAGTTACCACTCATCCTTTATAGTTAGTCCTGGTGACGCTGCATTGACTGACTTCCATAAAAAAACATAAAAACGCTTGATTTGATTACATTTTCTCACTTTTCTTGGTTTTGCATTTTCGGTTATCTATGCATAAGAATTATAAGTCCGACGTAGTTGACAAATTTTAATAGTGCGCGAAATTGTACTAACCAATTAGGATGTGCCACTATGGCGGGCCTGAAATCCCTTGCCGCGATTGACTACTTGTTTTCGCATCCTTTTCGCTGCTATCCGACTTTGCACCCTTTGATTACGAAATAACAACTTCGGTTTTTGACTTCGGTCTGCTCTGCGCAAACGAAGATTGTCGAGCGGCATTATATTCCTGGTCGTAGTGTAGTACCTTCCTAACTATATTTCCAAATAAGGACGACTTCCTATTTAGCTTTCTGGCTAATTCTGATTACCAAATGTAATTAATTTATTGGATACATATACTATCCGACATATCTTTGACGTTACTAAAGCTGTTCTAAGAATAAGTGAAAGGAAGTGATTCAAATCTCTGTTTCTGTAATGCAAAATAGCCTTACAATTTCGTTGCTATTTTGAATGGAGTATAGATAAACATATTAAGAGGGAAGAATAATTTCTCAAGAGAATATTTTTCTATTTACAGCTCATCTTGAAAATACGGTAATTCCACAGTTGCATACACAGCGCTTCTCAACGAATAATATTCACGAGGAAAAAGAAATGTTTTCATCACAAATTATCTGAGCGAATCGCATAGCTGTAAGGGCCAGTTTACACTTAGCAGAGCTGAGGTACAATCAATTTTTGGCCTTAAAGTAAATTAACCAAAAAGTTGTTAGTCGTAGCGCATTGTAAGGGTAACGGGTCAGAATACTGAGGCTGAAATTCAGAGACGATTTTTTTAGTCTTAGCTCGAGCCAAGCGTGGCGAAAATATATGGATTTTGACAGACGGGAGTTCGAACTATGACTTAAAAATCGTTTCTGAATCTCGGCCTTAGATCAGATAAGCACATGACCCTGCTGGATTATGCAATATCTAAAAAGGAGTAGGTACCGGAGACCTTAGACTATTTATACGAGGACATATCCAGCAGTGGTGATCCAACGGCTGAGATGGTGATGATATAAAAACTTATTTAATATTTCTTTATTCTTTCAAAAGGCATTTTGCATTTTGTAATCCGCTCCGCTCGCGTAACCAAGTCTTAGGTAGATTTCGGTACCTAAATTTCACCCTCGCCAAAGCAAAGAACATAAAAAGAGGGCGCGTTGTGTAATTTTATGCGTATATTATGCTAGAACCGTTTGGCGACACATTCACCGAATTATTGTGACTCTTCATTTTGCCTGCGTAATGGTGCTATAATAAAAGTGTTGCGTTTTTAGGGAAATAAGTGAAATAGGTAGTAGGTAACTACTTAACATAATACGTGTGAAAGCCTAATCAAATGTAACGGAGCCATGTAGTAAGCCATGCCAATTTTCGGAAAGATATTTTAAATTATACGTAGGTTTATTTTATACCTCTTTTAATAAAATTATCTTTTTCTTAAAAGCGTTATTCATTCGAAAAAAACAATATTTTTCATTCATTAATTTGATATTCGCGCGAAAACAGCCGATGACGTGACACTTGACAGTGTGACGTCATATTTCAATAAACAAAGTACCTACCTAAAGCTAACTACGACGCTTCAACTCACATGATGTTTTATTGTTAGAAATGTGACGTCACACGATGCTCGATCATGGCCGCCCGCGTTTCAGTTTTTGAAATCCACAGATAAAAACTCTTTTTTTTTTTAAAAGCAAAAAGATCAAAATTAAGGGGGGTCCTCATACGAGAAATTAGTTTTTTCTTCTCGCTAAAACGGTAATACTTACAAGCGTCAAACTTGGTGTGATTATAGAGCGAACTCTACAGTATAACAACAAATAATAAAAACTGGCCAAATGTGAGTCGGTCTCGCGCAAAGGTCCAGGAGAAAAAAAATGTTGTAAGTTAATATTATGTTGTGTAGTTGTGTTGTGCGGAACCCTCGGTGCGCGAGTAGCCCAACGCGCACTTGACCGGTTTTATTTAATTATTGTAAACATTGTACTTAAACTAAGTAATATTAGAACATTGACTTACTTATCAGCGACTATTTTTTGATTTCGCATGACATTTTGTACCTAATATTTCTTTTCATACTTAAATACATAGGTAACCGATTTGACTTTGATCGATTGATGAGTCTTAGGAGGAACCAAGGCCAAGATTCAGAGACGATTTGTAAGTCTTAGCTCGAACTCCCGTATGTCAAAATCCATACATTTTTGACACGCTTAGCTCGAGCTAAGACAAAAAAAAGCGTCTCTGAATTTCGGCCTAAGACTAACTAACTCCAAAAAAAATCTACCCTGTATATCTCGGCTCCGATTTGACTTAGAACAAATTTGATTAAACTTACATATTAATTTGAGGTAATACTACAAAACTGTAATAAAATTATAGGTGGCCGCAGAAAAAAAAATGACGTTATTTTTCCATACAAAGTTGTACAAACCCCTTTGTTTCAAGATTTCTCATAGTCGAAGTTGGTTTAGTCTGTACTGAGATTCTATACACAAAAAAGTGATGTCTTCTTTCATTAGTTCTTTGCCCAGTAAATCTAGAATACAGGTTTACGTTAAAAAAATCACTTCTACATTTCATTCTGAAAAGAATATACTATACAACGTGTTAATGAATAAGCGCAAAACCTCATACAACCCCAACTGATTTAGAACAAAATAATTAGATTGAAACAATAATTTCTTTATTTTTGTAGTTAAAATTTAAAGTTATTCGCATTTAACTATTCAGTCAAAAATGATTTGTTATCATTTCATCAATGAATGAAAGCGAAAGCGTGGACATTTTAAGAATCTTGTTTTGGTAGTAAGTAGGGTGAATGTGTCCGTGCGTTGGGTTGAGATCGAGCTTAGTAAATTTTAAATTTTATAAACAAATTATTTAAGATTTTGAACAAAAATACCTGTGTTGAAACTATGATAATTCGATTCTGCTCTCGATTCTAAACTAACTACTTTCTAGTTTTGCGTTAATTCATTAACACGTTGTATATCATAAGAGGACTTTTGAACTAATCTTCTCTCATCCACTTTTACCAAAGTTGCGTAGTTCGTTTAGCTGTAAGCTTCTTATCTAAACAGAAATTTCTCTGTGAAAACATGACTGTCTAAAACATAAAGCGAAATTTGATCTCAAATTCAATAGGTAAATCTAATAAACGATGTCAGTATTAGGCATGCGAGGTATCTGGGTCGGAACGCTGTTTGTATTGAAGGCATGCCTGCTCCTGCTGCCTGGGACAGACTTCGCTCTAGATAGGTGAAAGGCAAACGTGGAGTTGGATTTTAGTTTAGGGTTATCTGGGTACCTACTTCTTATCTAGGTATTTGTTGTTACGATCGGTTCGTTTGTGAGACGTCATATCATTCTGAAACTGAAACCTTACAACATTTTCAACTACCTAGTCGTTGCTACAATGTTTACCTACAGCCTTAAAACGTGGTTGCTTAGCATATCAATTTTTATAAAAATTTACCCGTCAACGTTTATAAGATGGTATTGGATGGATGGATGGATTAAAATATCCCCCCGATGCGTCACAACAACGCCCCGGGATAGGCCAAGGGTCGCGGACGGTCGGAGAAGGGGCTCCATTTCCAAACGACCCCTGGAAGGTAGCGGTACTACGGCGTGGTCCCGTCCCGCTGCAGCGTAGAGACGCTGCGGGAGTGTTGGCCCGGCATCAGTGCTGATCCGGGAGAGCTTCGGCAAAGCGCGGGGAGGGCCGTGGATGCACATTGCTTCCCCATGGCCCTTCGACATGCGCTGAGGTGACCACCGGCACCGGGGGGGTTTTAGTGGGTAAATATCCCACATAACCCAACTCCTGACCTCTTATGGTATTAGGTATCTTTTCGAAGATTTCCCCCCCGACAAGAAAATAAGGGTCATTACAGTAAAGTTTCTGTCCACTACGAAAGAAAATATGGACTTGAGTTTATATGAGATAAGAAGACTATGCCAATGTGATGGGTCCGAAAAGTTCTCGAGTGGCGTACCGGAAAGCACAGCGTCCACAAGGTGGACAGACGACCAGATGAAGGCGGGTTCCCGCTGGATGAGGGCAGCGCAGGACCGGTCGTTATGGCGATCCTTGGAGGAGGCGTATGTCCAGCAGTGGACGTTCATCGGCTGAGACGATCATGATGAAGAAGAGAATATTAAAATAATCTACGCTAGGTAGTAAATTCGTACAACCTAACTATACTTGGGCTACTGCATACCCGCGAACAGTGTGAAAATGAAGTCATCGATCCATTCATTGAAACCCTGTATAACCTTGTACCCTGTATGTTATGTACCTGGGCCCATAACCTATCCCACAGCAATAAACCTCATGCCAATGTAAATGTAGGTAATTTCTTAGTAACAATCGTAATGGATTCTCCAATTCCACTATTCCTGACTCAGTGCAATCGAATAATACGCCCGTAGCGGATCTCACGCACGTCGGGTGTTGTGATTGTGATTTACGATCGTACAAATCCGTCCGCGCAAGTAGACGTCACGGATCAATCAGGAAAATAAACGCTTGCCCCTGGCTGGACGTTTTGTTTACACAGTAGTCTGATTAATATGGGTTATTAAGAGCGTGCTCCATACAAACGTACTATGGTGATATTTTCAATACTAAACAATCAAACTCAATGAAATTTTTCAGAATCAATCTATAAACAAATTTCTTTGCTTGTATAGACTCAGATTTTCGTTAAAATGTATAGTTTTAAAGTTACAGTGCCTCAATGATTTTCATACAAATCTTAAATTAATCCTAGCATTGAAACTGTATATTTTAACGAAAATCTGACTCCATACAAGCATAGATATTTGTTGCAAGATTGTTTCAGCAAAATTTCATTGACTTTAATTGGTTAGTATTGAAAATATCACCATAGTACGTTTGTATGGAGCGCGCTCCGAATTATATCCCCTTAAGCGCGTTAATACTTGTGTGTAATATTGACTGACTCTCAAATGGTGAAGGAAACCATCGTGAGGAAACTTCTATTCGCTGAAGAAGATAAAGAAGATATTCCGATACGTATGTGAAGTCTACCAAGTCGCATTGGGCACGCGTGGCGGACTAACGCCCATACAGTGGGACGTATACAGGGTACAACTTAATATGCTGACACTTTTTTAAGGGGATGATCAGACCGTCAAACTGAACAACTTTCTCTATGGCATCAACATCGAAATCGCGAAAAAAAATCTGCTCTTCCATACAAAACTGCAAACCTACTTGGGCTAAGTGAATGGGACAGCAGATTTTTTTTTTGCGATTTCGAAGTTGGTCCCATAGAGAAAGATGTTCAGTTAGACGGTCTGATCATCCCCTTAAAAAAGTGTCAGCATATTAAGTTGGACCCTATATACAAGGGGATAGGGTAAACAGTTGCATTACTTTAAGGCGTGATTGTACCCATGATACTGAAGAACTTCCCCTAAGAAACATATAGGAAATTCGCAAAAAAAATTTGGACTTTCGATCGAACGTTTGTATGAAAAGTCGAAATTATTTTTTGCGAATTTCCTAGGGAAAGTTATACAGTATCAAGGGTACAATAGTCCCTTAAAGTATTGCAACTGTTTACCCTAATACTATGTATAGGCTGTGATGATGAATAACTCAAATTTGTAATTAATGTTGGGAATTTTGTTTACATTTTGGATCTTGGGCCACAGTTGGCGCCAACAATCGAGAGCTGGAGTGATAAAATTTTCGTTAAAATATGCAGTTTTAGTGCTAAGATTAATTTAAGATTTGTATGGAAATCTTTGAGGCACTGTAACTTTAAAACTATACATTTTACAGCTGACAACATACAAGCATAAGAGATTAGTTTCTAGATTATATTTCTAGTTTCATTGACTTTAATTGGTTATATAACTATTAAACAACAGAATAACAGTGGTCGTTGGTTCCGCCAACTGCCGTAAACTGAGTCACATACCTTTTGCTCATTTTGTACACACAACATGCTATACAACTTGTTAATGAATTAACGCAAAACTAGAAAGTAGTTTGTTTAGAATCGAGAGCAGAATCGAATTATCATATTTTCGACATAGGTAATTTTTTTCAAAATATTAAATAATTTGTTTGTAAAATTTAAAATTTACTGAAGTCGATCTCAACCCACTGCACGGGCAGACTCACCCTACTTACTACCAAAACAAGATTCTTAAAATGGATCCACGAGCACGCTAGCACTTTCATTAATTGCTGAAATGATAACAAATCATTTTTGCCCGAAAACTTACAATGCGAATAACTTTAAATTTTTACTAACAAAATAATGAAAATATTGTTTCAATCTAATTATATTGTTATCAATTAGGTGGGGTGTATGAGGTTTTGCGCTTATTCATTAACACTGTAGCTATAAGAAATGGCTTACCTACTTCAGTAATATTATTTAACTGATAACATAAACAAAACGGCTCTAAATTTTTTTTTTGTTCTCACAGTTTGGCATCTTGAGTCAACTAATGCTATGGGAAATTTCCAGAACTTATCGAAACGCATTACAAACTGTAGTACGTTTCTATCGAATGCTATTCATTAGAAAGTATGGTTGATTTTGTATTAATTTCTCCGCATACAATGTTAGTTAAACTTTGTATCTTTTAAAGAAACAATAATTCACACTTCAGTTCAATGCAAGACTTTCAAATAAAGTCAGGGCTGTGCAAAGCTTGTCATCTAGGAAATGTTCAATATATTTGTACTATAAAGTACTGCACATTAATGTTTGTAGAGAAACTCAGTGCTACACATGGGCTCGTTATAAGTGTAAGATAATTAGTATTTGAACTACTTTTGGTCGCCTATGATTTTATTTATAATAATCCTTCAAAGTTACGGGAGAAAAAGGGGCAAGTTTGTATCTACAATATTTTAGTTTGGAAACACATTAAGACAGCATTCTAATTTAGTCATATATCTTATTAGTGGATCAAATTAATATGTATTGCACTGCAAAAGATAACATGATTCAAAATGTACCAAAATAGCGTGAACAGACAACCCTGAACAATGTTTTTTTTTTGACGGTGGTCGAAGTTCACTTCTATCGGACTTGGCATTATTGCAAACACATGTGAGGAATCGTTGGTCTTAAGGGGAGAGTTCATGTTGCGGATTCATATTATTTTATTTAGTTAATATGAGATAAATAACATTTTACACATTTAAGATTGTATAATGATAAAGAGGTTTCAACATTTAAAAGCTATTGAAAGATCGAACTAATTTGTAAAATATGCTATTTATCGAGTATTTTGGAAGATTAATATTAAATTGGTGACTCAGGTTATATCTATGGTTGTAAATAATTATTTTTTTTGGCTAAAGGAATCAATACTATTCAATGATGGTCGAATTCATTGTATGGGGAAGTAAATATTCTGTAACTTCTTACCGTCACTACCTACTCTATATAACCCCTCTAATTATTTATCGAACAAGTGGCAGTGGTCGAAGTTCACTTCTATCGGACTTGGCATTATAGACCGATAGCGCTAGGTTTTGAGGTTTCAAAAACTCTAAAGTTTTTTGTTTTTTGCATATAGGTTCCGGACCATTTGCAAAACCTAATACATAAGTTTGTGTCATTTTAGGTACTTGCATAGGTAGAAATTTAGGTATTTGTATTTTCGATCAGTATTGGACGAAAAGAAAATCATAGATGAAAATTTTACTTTCAGGATAAAAACGAAGTAGTAACTGATGTACATAGGCATTTTGTGTCACCTCTGTCCACGGAAATCCAAATATTTAACCAGTACCTAACATGTCGCCCAACTAGCTCAAAAAAATATTACAATAGGTTAAATAGGTGTTACGCGTTTTAGAGTACTGATATCTGTTGTTTAAAATATTTTGTGTCGAATTCATCCACGAAGTTTACAGATATTTTATTTTTTTATCTCAACACCCTGTAAAATCTACAAAAGAAAATGCAAGTTCTTCGAGTTTACGTGTTTTGATTATTATAGTGTAACAAAACACTATTCATAATTTGTGCTGTTTTTATCCACGAAATCTTATTATTTGAACAATATACCAGACTTCTTCGCACGAAGGGCGAACGCGGGGAGGAGCGCGGGCGCGGGCGGCGGGCGCCGGCCGGCGAGACGAGCGGCGCGGGAGAGGGTATTTGTTAGTATAGTTGCGACAAACAAGTGCGTTCGTTTTTCGACCCACGTTCCTTAGGGTTGTTTAGTTTATTTTTTTTCTCGTAGGTACACATAATTCATTAACAATTAACATTGTAGGTATTCGAAATTAAATAATTGTACATACATTGTCTGAATACATCCTTAAAAGAAAAGTCCCTCGTTCAGTGCCACCCAGTATACAGGGTGTTTAATAAGTAACAATTTAGAACTTCGACCGTCAAACTGAACAACTTTCACTATGGGACCAACATCGAAATCGCGAAAAAAAAATTTGACTTAAGTATATTTCTCACTCAAATATGTATAGCAGTTTTTTTGGACTTCATAGACCAAGAGCTAGCTGTTATTACCTTTAAGTCGTCGGTCACGTAATTCTTCAAATAATTATATTTATTTGCCATAATGGAATCTGGTTATAAACGTATTTATGAACCGTTGTCAGTATTTTTACCGAGTTGAAGGATTCTATTGCTTCGGAACATCTTGCCTGGTATGAGAGTTTGTAAACTCTGTGGCCCTTAATTGTATGGGTTGTCAGTATGGTGAGCCAGGCTGGAGGGCAGGGTAGGGAAGGCGAGTGGTCGCAGAGAGTTTCTTCTTCCAAGTTGTTTCTTTCTTAAGTGCTGGATCCGGAATGAATCTACGCCGATTTGGCGCCATTTTATATTATTTTCAAGCGGTAAGGAGGGGTCCTTACCCCGCACTCTTGCCCTGAATACAAATCTCTTTATTTCTCATACAATCTTAATTTCTACGCTTACAAACCAATATAATTATATAGTTAAGATACTTATTTTCTTATTCTAAAAATAGCATGTGCATCATCCGCCAGTGCATAACAGAGTGCAGAA
Source organism: Agonopterix alstromeriana (assembly GCA_963924505.1). Taxonomy (NCBI): domain Eukaryota; kingdom Metazoa; phylum Arthropoda; class Insecta; order Lepidoptera; family Depressariidae; genus Agonopterix; species Agonopterix alstromeriana. The sequence continues at coordinate 2,929,938 of OZ004663.1, read as the reverse complement.
CGAAATGGAAAGGTACAATATTTATATTACCCCGGCCCCCGCTTCCTCATAACACAGGTTCCGGACGCCGGGGCCCCCCTCGCTCGCCTGTATGCGCTGACAGAGATGGAGCGTTCTGTCTCTTTCTAACACTTATTTCTAATAGCATTCTACCCCTTCTAATGAGGTAGTGAAGGTTATTGGCGTAATTTCTAATTGGAATTTATAAGTTCGAACTCGATTCTAATTGTTTTATTTACTTGTGCTATGCTTTAATTTTAATAGGGAAGTGTACCTAATCTAATCTGGGGTAGAAGTCATTAGATAAATCAAATAAGACTCCTATTAGAACTATTTACATAACTTATGTGCTAAGCCCTAATTCTAATAAGACAAATTTATTTATTGAAATGAACACTTAACCTAAACTTATCCTACTAGTATAAAAGGGTATATAAATCGAAATAAACGAAGTAATGTAAAAAACGATGTACAAAGGTAGTCAATTCAGGTTCTGTCGTGCACATTTCTCCTGCCGTCGCAGCTCTGCGATCCAACCTGTAGCACGACGATCCTCTTGGTCGGTCTCCGGATGACATGCCCGTTGCTGGTTACGACGTCCACGATCCTCACCTCGCCGTCTCGCCCTGGGTAGACCGCGACGATCCTTCCTGTCGGCCATGTGTTGCGGGGCAGGGTGGGGTCGCAGACGAGTACCAGGTCGCCGATAGCGTGCGCTGGTCGTGTGAGGCTCCCGCCGGTTTTGGAGTAGAGGTACTCTTTGACCTAGCGGCTCCAGAAGACGTCCGCCAGGCGTTGAGCGCGCTGCGCTTGCGCGCGGTGAGGTCGTTTGGGTCCCAACAGGATGTGGTTGGGTGTAAGCGCCTCCGGTTCTTCTGGAGTCACCGCCACGTGTGTGAGTGGGTGGGAGTTGACGGTGTTCTCCGACTCGACGAGCAGGGTGAGCAGTGTCTCGTCGCTAGGGTACTGCTCGTGGAGTTTGACGCGCAGTGCCTCCTTCACAGTGCGTACCATGCGCTCCCACACGCTGTCCATGAAGGGGGAGGCCGGGGGTACGTAGCGGCAGGTGATGCGCCGCGCCGTCACCTCCTCGCTGACCGCCGCCAGCGCGGCCTTGGCGAGCTCCTTCTCCGCAGCCTTGAAGCACGTCGCGTTGTCACTCCATAGTTCCTTAGGCACTCCTCTTCGTGCCACGAACCTCCTCAGGTCGCCGGTTGCCGGAGAAGTAGGCTTCGCTCTTCGTATCTTGCATAGTGGATAGTGTTTGATGACGTTCACGCACCGTGGGTCGTATCTTCAGTACCCATAGTCGCTGCTGTAGCTCATTCACGACGGTTTCGATACCGCCATGTAGTCGCTCGTGTACGTGTTGTATGTACAGTCGCGTGAAGTAGTGTTTCCCGTCGAGTACGGTCGGGCTCGCAGTGTCTTCAACGATGTCAGGTGCTACGTGGATTCTTCCTTTGAGCCATCTTCGCCGACGACCACTGATAGCGCCGACAGCTTGTCTCCCGGCTGAGGCGCCGCGCCGCTCCTTACTCGACGTAAATCTTCGGAAAGACAATCTTCTTGTACAGGTTTCCACCATAGTTTCTCAGCGCGAATGAGATAGTGCGCTTCGATACCGATGGTGTTGCTATCTCATTTCTTCACGTACGGTGTCACGTTCTTGCGTGTTTTCTTATCAATCTTTCAGTCAGAGTAGTTTTTATTGTTTTCTTTCGTTCGTTTGCGCTTCGTAGCCAATACTGTTTCATTTTTCTTCTTTCGACATAAATTGACGAACTGTAGCATGCGCACCGTAGCTCGTAGCAAAAGTCGGAACGACGAAAATCGCTCGATTCGAGGTAGGTGAGCGTGGTCAGGTCGCTGGTGGGTGACGTGACAAGTCCCCTCTCTTCTCCTGTCTTCGGTGCTTCTGTCTTCGTCTCTTGTGGCCATTCTCGTTCGTGGTTTCGTAGGAAGCTCGGCCCGTTGTACCATTGGACCTCGCTCCCGCCGATAGGGACCGTGGCGCCGCCCGAGTTGGCGGAAAACTGCTGTACTACTGAATTTGTATTGGACACCCATCCGCATAGCTCGAAGCCGGCTTGCCGATGAATGTAGTCGACTGATTTCGATACTTCTTTGGCTTCTTTTTCCGTCGGAAAACTTGTTATGTAGTCGTCCATGTAGTGGTTTTTTTCAATGACTCGTGCGGCTGCAGGATACTTTTCTTTGAAGTCTGAATCATTTCTATTCTTCACGTATGCATGCACGCGGTGCATGGTGATGACATCGCGCCGAAGATCACCGACGTCATGCGGTACTCTCGCGGTCGCTGGTTCCCTCTCTCGTCGCCCCGCTATAGAAATCGTAGTGCCTCTCTGTCGTCCTCTTGAACTCATATTTGCATAAACATTAATTCCTTTATGTCAGCTGACACGGCGTGTTGGTGTTGACGAAATCGCATTACAACTCCCGGCAGAGATTGCACCAAGTCAGGACCGCAGAGTAGCATATCGTTCAGGCTGCGTCCGGCTGTCTTCGCTGTGGCGTTGTGTACTACTCTTATCTTCGGTTTCGCGGGGTTAATGACCGCGAAGTGGGGTAGGTACCATGTTTTATTTGGCACCGTCGGTGTGGTAGCTTCCTCGGCGTAGCCCAAAGTGAAGAGGGTTTGCATTCTTTCTTCATATTTCTTTTTCAGGTCTTCATCTCGGTCTAGTTTCTTCTCTAGGTTGTGCAGCCATTTGAGTGAGTTTTTGTAGTTGTTCGGAATCTTCATGTCGTCTTCTTTCCATATAAGTATTGTTTTGAAGCGTCTGTCGGGCAGGCGGTGACTGGTTTCATTCAATATCTTCAATGCGCGCTGCTCAGGGTCACCATTCTGTACTCGTTTTTCTATCCCGATTGATTCAAACTCGAAATAATTCTTCATCATCTTCTTTCGTGTATAGTTATTGAAATTATATATTTTCATTAATAACGCCAAATAATATTATACAGGTGTAAGGAAAAGTATCATTTTACTATGGGAGCAAACCGTTATGGGAGTTACAACTCTTTGCGTTCTACCTATCTATCTCAAGAACGGTTAACTATATTAAATATTATAAATGACCAAATTTGAAGAAAATTTAAAGTTCTACAATTTTTTTTAAAACTTCAAAGGTCATTTAGAGCATAGAAAAGAAGATATTTCCTAAAGACCTGTTTTTTGACATTTTACCTTGAATCTTTTGACCTGCATAAACGAGATTTTATGTGACATTTGACCTAACGTATAGGATGTCATAACGATGATTTAAAGAAGTTGGTAGCTTTTTATCTCTCATTCCGAGGTTGACCCTTTTTTTCACCTAATTTTCCTGGGGTACTCGGAGAAACAGTGATAATGAAAAACAAAACGGAACAAAACATTAAATTTGAAACGTAGGTAGGAACATACCAGAAGTATGAGAGAAAATAAAAGGTAATAAGTTGTAAATAATTTTCCAGCACTCTGTAACCTAAACCTGCATATACGTTTAAGACGCTGTGCAATAATGAACTACTTAAGTCACACTTATCGTAATGTACTAATGTAAATAAATGTTGATTTTAGGTCCTAAGATAAATATTATTAGTGATTTTGTAAATAAATGTTGATAAAATTCATTCATACCTGTTATAATATCCTGCATCATCCTCATCCTTCAATGCTATGCCATGCATCTGAGGGATGCGAGGTATTTTAGAATTACCTATGGATTTTCAAAATAGGTTTATGAGTGTTATACAACTTCTCAACCTGAAAGTTCTTGTGGTATCGAGAATAACTGAGATTATTGCAGTATTACGAAACTTATTTTTTCACGTTCTTCTTACATTTTTGTTGACGGCGTAAAATAACTTCCAGGTTTCATCTAGATAGACGGTATGTTTTGACCATAGAATGTTTTGACTTGTATTATATCAATTACAAGTACAAAATAAGAAGTTGAATTGATTTGATTACGGGACCTAATGACGTAAAGTTACCAACAGGTAGCTCTCGTACTATAAAGTAAAACAAAATCCTGTAATGATAGTTTTTTTCCTTCTAGATAGGTACAGTGATTTTCGGTATGATATTTATGAGTTTTAAGTTTTTTAAGTGAAATCAATTAAAGAGTAGGTATCGTTAGTTAGGTATTGTTTCTATCTATAAATTGGTTGTCCGTAATTGATCCTGTAATAAATTAATAATTGATCAAGGAGGATAAATAGAACGATACTTAATTATGATATATTGTGTTTTTTCATACGACAAAAGGTACTAATAATATCTTAACAGCGAAGCGTCTTCTATGCATTTTGAGTGATTTGATTTTCGCGGGCTAGTGCGCGACGATGTTCGGTAGCGGAGCGCGGGGCGCTTGCTGCGACTAAGCCACGCCCATTTCGCTTCAATTATTTTTCGACATAGGCCCTTAACGAAAAAGCGGTAGGTAGTTATGCCGTTATATTAGTTCAGAAACACGTTACACGGCTTTATCACGCCTTTTATCTCGTTCGTTCATGTGAAAATAGAAAGAGAGCGAAGGTGTGTTAACGCTATAATATCACGGTGCCATGCTACCCAATAAATCCGAAGCGAATCGAAGAACGCTAGAAATCGTAGGTACCGAACGAACGTGTGTGCCGTGCTGTGCGTGCGTATGCCCCCCGCCCACCGCGCTGCGCCGCGCCGCGCCGCCGCGCTTCGACCGCAACCATTGTTTTTGTATTTTTATATAAATATCGTGGATGAAAATGACACAAATTTACAATGTCGATTTTTCATGCATTTATGATATTGAATATAAAACTCGAATAATTGTAATATTTTTTTGAAGCGATTACAGCTTGGAAACGCAAAATAATTAAAAATCTTAAAATTGCGTGCCCTAATTTGGCACAAATTTGATAAATAGGCATATGTAAGTGATCTGAGAAAGGAAATAGCTATTTCACTAATTTGAAATTTTTTTTTGCTCTGTTTTTACATGATGACCCTATGTCAGTTTGCACTGGACGAAGATGACACAAACTGTGTTTTCACACTCCGCAGGTTACCCTAGAGATGATACCATAATTATTTTAAACTTTAAATAAATTTTGCCAGTTTGGATTTGAATAAAAAGAATCAACCACAAATCATCAAATTACTGAAAATGCAAGTGACAGAAGTGACACAAAACTCGATAGTAAGCTTCATATGTACAACTGTATCCACAGGCAAGAAATAAGCAACTTTAGAATTATTGAAACTTATGACATAAAAATAGGCCAGCGCTATCGGACTATTATTGCAAACACATGTGAGGAATCGTTGGTCTTAAGGGGAGAGTTCATGTTGCGGATTCATATTATTTTATTTAGTTAATATGAGATAAATAACATTTTACACATTTAAGATTGTATAATGATAAAGAGGTTTCAACATTTAAAAGCTATTGAAAGATCGAACTAATTTGTAAAATATGCTATTTATCGAGTATTTTGGAAGATTAATATTAAATTGGTGACTCTGGTTATATCTATGGTTGTAAATAATTATTTTTTTTGGCTAAAGGAATCAATACTATTCAATGATGGTCGAATTCATTGTATGGGGAAGTAAATGAATTAAAATAATCGCAATAACATCTCTCATGGGCGAACGGAGTAGTCGGGTGATGTACAAACTCCCCTTAAGTAACAAAAAATGTTGGGACAAGTGCATTTTACTAGAGAATTAGTTTTTGCTCCGATTTGCCACAACACATTAAATCAAGTCACTAATGTCTTTAAAAGTGGTTGACAGTTTCTAGAAAGAGTGTAAACTTTGGGATGTTTGTAGGCGTCAACCTATGTTTTGCAAGCCGATGACGGGAATCAAGGGTGAAAAATGGGGATAGTCAGATTTTGGACACGAACCCGATCGGTTGAGGTTAGTGACGTGCGCGAGAACCAAATCTAGATCTATGTAAAGTACGGTGCGCGGGTTTTGATTTTAGAGTCGGGCGAAACTCTAAACGCGGGCGTGATTGTGAGGTGTGGGACTATATGAATACTAATTATGGTTATAACTTATATGGCTTGTAATTAAATTATATTGTGTATATTATTTTTGATCGACATCTGGGTATTTTAGTGTTTGTAACTGTAACATTTTTGGTTCCTTCCTTTTGACTCGTTTCAGTATAGATGATGGAGATCAACGAGCTTTTGGTTATGGTACAACTTGTTTAGTTTTCGCACAGATTAGTAAAGGTGAATGAATGGACCAATTATGCATTAATAGTAAATCGCGTCATATATTAACTTTAACCTTCTGAATTACTTGAGTAACCATTATTAGATAATTTGTTTGAAAAGTAAATTAACTTAGATCTTTACAGGTGGAAACTTTCGCTATCGCTTGTGACATGAGTTTATGATCAGTGATCACCGTTCTATACTATCACCGCGAAGCAATTATTTTATATTAATGGTTTATCGATCGTTAATTCATTTGTGCGTAGTCTCAAATAAATTAATGCTATACGGAACCCTTTAAATTCAGAATGCAAAGTTTCCCATGTAAATATTTCCTGAGGGTTTGGTTTGTTTCGTGATTTGCTGTATCCACAGGTAAACGCTTCCACATTTGATGTTCGGAGACCTGGATCTGGCTCTTGTGAAACTTCGTCACATATGCGGCCCGGATGCCAATTGTGAATGCAAGAGATTTTCCAAACGAACCAGATTAAATCAGGAAAGTAAATTCATAAAACCAGCTTTCGTTTCATTGACTAAATATAAAATAATAAAACATTCCACTCGCGCCGCGTATGTGAATTGCATAGAGATGTGTCTGAGTGTGAGGGTTTGATCGGAAAATGAGTGAGGGTTTGTTGTAGTTAAACTAGGATTGTTTAGCTGCTAGGTTGCCCTAGCCCGAGGTCTTGTTCTGCACATGATGTTGGAGGTCGCGGAGAGTTTTGCTGGTGCGTGTAAATATAATATATATCTAAAGGTCAATCCCCATCCAGAATAAATATCGATTTGTAACTACGACTAGAAAAGATTACTTTACGCAATAATAGAACCGACTCTCTACCTTTTCACTCGTTCATTTTTTCTTAGTCGAATGTCGACAAAACGATATTTCTTTTACCCGACCGTTTAAAATGGTAGGGGCCTTTTAGGGCAATATATTATTATTTTCTTTATGTATATTACTAATATAACAAAGTGTAAATAGTGTGAAATAAAGTGTTGTTGGCCACGAAGAAAGAAGACTTCGAGTTACAAGACATCGTATCCTGCGTGGACAAATAGCTAAGTTTGCATGTTTTTTTTGGTTTACTTTACTGTGAATGTCTTATTCTGTTCATTTGAAATGTATGTTTTCCGATTTTAGCGTGTTCGATTTACTTACAAGTTCTTACGTATTTTATTAATCGATTCCTCTTTGCGATAGAAGTTCTATAGACGTCAAATTTAAATACACACAACGTATAAAGGGTCACTAAATATAAATCTAGACGATCACAACTACAGGCCACTAACTTGTTCGATAAATAATTAGAGGGGTTATATAGAGTAGGTAGTGACGGTAAGAAGTTACAGAATGATGCCGAGTGACCAGGATTTTACGTCATTAAATACGAAATTATCTAATTTCGTAACGTAATTAAAAGAACTTGGATTACTAAATTAGGGTGTAGATATGTATTTCTCTTTCCATCCCGTTTCTTTCAAGGACTAGGTCATAATTCATATTAATTCTTAGTTTCGAAACCCTAACTTAATTAGTTAAGTAATTTAACGAGCTATGGAGAGGCCTGTATTCGGCAGTGGTATTAAGAGGGCTGATGATGATGATGTCTGTATCCAGCAGTGGAAGATAGTAGACAGATAGTAATAATAAGTTAGTTAATTATGTAAAATGTACCGTAAATGTACGCAGTATTAGACGCCGATTTTGCCGTGTGGTTTGGAATGGACAACCTCATTTCTTGTGAGTATAGAGCAAGGCGACTGAGAGATAAAGGTTTTTTATGCAGTGGTTTGTGAGCGACTTGAGCGAGAGGCTAGCGTGTCGCGTAACGCGACATTCCTTCGTGGAACGTTCGATATGCTAAAATTGCGGCCTTGCTAAGACCGGCACGCCTACATTTTTTTGATAAGTTGTGACAAAGCTTCTGACCACCCCGAATGAAATCGTTGTCGTGAGTTTATGTATGTTTATGTTGGAGTTATTAGAAGTTGAGAAGGAATTCTGAGGGCTTCACTAGGTATACAATTCGTATTAGTGAATTAAGCTCGCAAGTTTCTATAATTTATGCATCAAATCAACGCGAACGCCACCTAATATTATGATTGTGATACTAGATTCTAAGGAATATGTCGATCGTAAATTTGCATCAAACCAACGCGACGCGAACGCCACCTAGCGTTATGAATAAGACACTACGTCCCAAAGTATGTATCAACGCTAAATCAAAATGGCGGACCACAAGACAGCCGTGTCGTCTTGTTAGCAGAGAGAATCTGTCAGATGTCGCTACTAGCAGAGAGATTCCCAATTAGAATCTAAAGTGGACTTGTTGAAGATGGAATATAAGCATTTCTAACAAGATTCCAGAAATTAATTCTATTATAAATTGGAATAAGAGCACCAAATAAGAATTTGACCAACAGGAATACCAAATAAGAATTCGAAATTAGGTAACTATTGGCTATATGCTAAGTGAGTGATGGAAGCTGGCGTCTGTTTGTTTTTTACAGTTTTGGATGGTGTTCGCACAAACATAGACTTTTGTAGTACTGTAATAGTTTGGATAACTCACGACGGTTCGAAACCGTAATGGTGCTAGTATCGTGTATGTATGTACGTATAATATAGAATGGGAATGGATTATTTCGAATCTAGGGGGCTAGTTTTAAGAAATAAATTTTAGTGCGATTGCTTTACCTATTGATAGAAAATAAGGAATAGACTGTTTAGAATCTAGGGGGCATTGGCAATGCCAATGTTAAAATTTGACGCGCAGTGGACACTTAGCTGTCACTTCATACGAATGGGAAATTTTACTGCTAAGCTTAAGCGTGTGCAATGCTGTTGGATGCGAGTGAGAGAGGACTATACTGCCAAAGGAAAATATACTCTAAAGCCTGCTATAGTTTGCCTCCGTCTGTCGGGAGGAAGAGAGGTTAAGAATTGGAAGGGTCAGACTTATTTTTTTTGTATCCTCTGAGCCGCGGTCCAAAAAAAATGAAATAACAATTATGTCGAGTTAGCGAAGGTGTTGAACATTTGGGAATCAATCATGCATCTGTAATGAATTAATGTGATTTCGATTTTCGAACAAATGTTGACTCCTGATGAAAGCTGTGTTGGTCTGGACATGATAGGAGGCGAATCAAATAGATTTGTTTAGGAACCCGCTATGACAAGGACGGTCAGGCGTGGAAATTATGGCCACTTGATTCTTCAACCCACGATTTAGTGAAACCACAATCTGCAATTATCAACCATACCTAACAATATTCACATCGCTGGGTTGCGAACAAGTCTGCCACGTAGAAATTCACAGTCAGCAGAAGATTGTCCTCAGGAGTTAACGAACCTTGTAAAAAACTTGTTGAGAACAGTGATGATACTGTACAAGATGCATGTCTGATTTACAGATAAAATAATATCTCCGATAAATTAATTTCTTAAGTGAGAACCAGAACGCTCGAGCTTATTTTGCGCGTTTATATATATTTTTTTCTTTTTTGAGAATGTGTCTAAAGTATTTAAAATCTAGGGGGCAATCGACTTGTAACTTAAGAGAGGAAGTAAGACATGGGCGATGCTCAATGCTAATTCTCATACCATGGTGTGGATGTAGGACAAGTAAGCTCGGAATAAGTTTTGTAAGATTTAAGAAATGTGAGATTGAGGTATTAGAAAGGTTTTCCTAAATGTGATTTTCTCGATTTTACACATTCCAAGGCATGCGAAAAACCTTGAAACTCAAAGGGGCACTCTGTAGCTATAAGAAATGGCTTACCTACTTCAGTAATATTATTTAACTGATAACATAAACAAAACGGCTCTAAATTTTTTTTTTGTTCTCACAGTTTGGCATCTTGAGTCAACTAATGCTATGGGAAATTTCCAGAACTTATCGAAACGCATTACAAACTGTAGTACGTTTCTATCGAATGCTATTCATTAGAAAGTATGGTTGATTTTGTATTAATTTCTCCGCATACAATGTTAGTTAAACTTTGTATCTTTTAAAGAAACAATAATTCACACTTCAGTTCAATGCAAGACTTTCAAATAAAGTCAGGGCTGTGCAAAGCTTGTCATCTAGGAAATGTTCAATATATTTGTACTATAAAGTACTGCACATTAATGTTTGTAGAGAAACTCAGTGCTACACATGGGCTCGTTATAAGTGTAAGATAATTAGTATTTGAACTACTTTTGGTCGCCTATGATTTTATTTATAATAATCCTTCAAAGTTACGGGAGAAAAAGGGGCAAGTTTGTATCTACAATATTTTAGTTTGGAAACACATTAAGACAGCATTCTAATTTAGTCATATATCTTATTAGTGGATCAAATTAATATGTATTGCACTGCAAAAGATAACATGATTCAAAATGTACCAAAATAGCGTGAACAGACAACCCTGAACAATGTTTTTTTTTTGACGGTGGTCGAAGTTCACTTCTATCGGACTTGGTATTATTGCAAACACATGTGAGGAATCGTTGGTCTTAAGGGGAGAGTTCATGTTGCGGATTCATATTATTTTATTTAGTTAATATGAGATAAATAACATTTTACACATTTAAGATTGTATAATGATAAAGAGGTTTCAACATTTAAAAGCTATTGAAAGATCGAACTAATTTGTAAAATATGCTATTTATCGAGTATTTTGGAAGATTAATATTAAATTGGTGACTCAGGTTATATCTATGGTTGTAAATAATTATTTTTTTTGGCTAAAGGAATCAATACTATTCAATGATGGTCGAATTCATTGTATGGGGAAGTAAATGAATTAAAATAATCGCAATAACATCTCTCATGGGCGAACGGAGTAGTCGGGTGATGTACAAACTCCCCTTAAGTAACAAAAAATGTTGGGACAAGTGCATTTTACTAGAGAATTAGTTTTTGCTCCGATTTGCCACAACACATTAAATCAAGTCACTAATGTCTTTAAAAGTGGTTGACAGTTTCTAGAAAGAGTGTAAACTTTGGGATGTTTGTAGGCGTCAACCTATGTTTTGCAAGCCGATGACGGGAATCAAGGGTGAAAAATGGGGATAGTCAGATTTTGGACACGAACCCGATCGGTTGAGGTTAGTGACGTGCGCGAGAACCAAATCTAGATCTATGTAAAGTACGGTGCGCGGGTTTTGATTTTAGAGTCGGGCGAAACTCTAAACGCGGGCGTGATTGTGAGGTGTGGGACTATATGAATACTAATTATGGTTATAACTTATATGGCTTGTAATTAAATTATATTGTGTATATTATTTTTGATCGACATCTGGGTATTTTAGTGTTTGTAACTGTAACATTTTTGGTTCCTTCCTTTTGACTCGTTTCAGTATAGATGATGGAGATCAACGAGCTTTTGGTTATGGTACAACTTGTTTAGTTTTCGCACAGATTAGTAAAGGTGAATGAATGGACCAATTATGCATTAATAGTAAATCGCGTCATATATTAACTTTAACCTTCTGAATTACTTGAGTAACCATTATTAGATAATTTGTTTGAAAAGTAAATTAACTTAGATCTTTACAGGTGGAAACTTTCGCTATCGCTTGTGACATGAGTTTATGATCAGTGATCACCGTTCTATACTATCACCGCGAAGCAATTATTTTATATTAATGGTTTATCGATCGTTAATTCATTTGTGCGTAGTCTCAAATAAATTAATGCTATACGGAACCCTTTAAATTCAGAATGCAAAGTTTCCCATGTAAATATTTCCTGAGGGTTTGGTTTGTTTCGTGATTTGCTGTATCCACAGGTAAACGCTTCCACATTTGATGTTCGGAGACCTGGATCTGGCTCTTGTGAAACTTCGTCACATATGCGGCCCGGATGCCAATTGTGAATGCAAGAGATTTTCCAAACGAACCAGATTAAATCAGGAAAGTAAATTCATAAAACCAGCTTTCGTTTCATTGACTAAATATAAAATAATAAAACATTCCACTCGCGCCGCGTATGTGAATTGCATAGAGATGTGTCTGAGTGTGAGGGTTTGATCGGAAAATGAGTGAGGGTTTGTTGTAGTTAAACTAGGATTGTTTAGCTGCTAGGTTGCCCTAGCCCGAGGTCTTGTTCTGCACATGATGTTGGAGGTCGCGGAGAGTTTTGCTGGTGCGTGTAAATATAATATATATCTAAAGGTCAATCCCCATCCAGAATAAATATCGATTTGTAACTACGACTAGAAAAGATTACTTTACGCAATAATAGAACCGACTCTCTACCTTTTCACTCGTTCATTTTTTCTTAGTCGAATGTCGACAAAACGATATTTCTTTTACCCGACCGTTTAAAATGGTAGGGGCCTTTTAGGGCAATATATTATTATTTTCTTTATGTATATTACTAATATAACAAAGTGTAAATAGTGTGAAATAAAGTGTTGTTGGCCACGAAGAAAGAAGACTTCGAGTTACAAGACATCGTATCCTGCGTGGACAAATAGCTAAGTTTGCATGTTTTTTTGGTTTACTTTACTGTGAATGTCTTATTCTGTTCATTTGAAATGTATGTTTTCCGATTTTAGCGTGTTCGATTTACTTACAAGTTCTTACGTATTTTATTAATCGATTCCTCTTTGCGATAGAAGTTCTATAGACGTCAAATTTAAATACACACAACGTATAAAGGGTCACTAAATATAAATCTAGACGATCACAACTACAGGCCACTAACTTGTTCGATAAATAATTAGAGGGGTTATATAGAGTAGGTAGTGACGGTAAGAAGTTACAACACGTTGTATATTTTTATTGTATAAACTAGCTATAATCTTTATGTACAATAGCAAAAAAAGAATTCTATTCTAAACAATAATAATTCTTATGATGCACAAAAAGTTCAAACTAAATTGAATTTCAAAATGGATTACAACGTTTCCCTTATTTACCTTCTTATTGTCTCAAACTTTACTTGGCTTCTGTATTAAAATGAACCATAGTCGGAACCCTCCAAACTTCGTCGGAGGGTCCTCAGTTAATCTGTCAACTTATTGTCTGAAAGACTCGTCTGTAAGAGCCTTAAGTGCGTGAATCGTAAAAGGCTTTTGTGAAGATCTCTTAAAGTTTAGAAAGCAAAGTCGAAACACCGATGGATTTATTGTTTTCAATGTTTGAGAAGTTGTGATTAACGATCAATAAAAATAAATGATACCATCATTTTAAGCTTTGTCAATGGATTGTATTCCGTTCTATTTATAGTTGCATATACTCACGACTATATTCCCCGAGGGGGTAGTCAGAGATATTCTGAAACCTCAGAACATCAACGTTTCACCAGTAGTACCGAAACACTGTCCAGTGTGACGGGGGGTGAGCCCGTCGCCACTTGCAATGGACAGTGGGTACAATACAATACATGCCTCAAAATTGAAGCATGCAGGTTTCCTCACGATGTTTTCCTTCACCGAAAAGCCAGTGGTGTTACAAATCGTACATTAATTCCGAAAAACTCATTGGTACGTGTCGGCCTGGACGGAGATCGGAACCATCGCCTCCAGCACGGCAGGCAAGGTTACTCGCCACTGGACCATCACGGCTATTTATAGTTTATTGTTATTCAAAATTAAAGTATTTGGTTTTTTTAAGCCACGGTTTATACAGAAGAGACATGTGGCGGTGGCGGGTAATCTAAGTAACACAATATAAACCTTATAGTACGTAGAATAGCGTCGTTTTTGTCGCAAAGCAGAATCGCGCCCGCGCCTCCAGGTGACGTCGCCTGGAGGCGCGGGCGTAATTTTCTAAACGACGCTATGCTACGGACAATAAGGTTAATAATTGTGTTACTTTGACTATCCGCCACCGCCACACGTCTCTTCTGTATAAACCGCGCCTAGGGGTTCCGATAAGATCTGTGTATAAAATGTTTACAAATTATGCATTATTTTATTTAAAATCTAATACTTATACCACTATTATAACTGTAACAGCAATGTGTCTGTATAATAAAATAATAGATTCTCGAAAGTATAACATAATCGAGAGTGAAATAATTATGCTTTTATACTAGACAAACTCGTAAAAATAATCTAATAAATATATGTGGATAGATATTATTCAGGATACAAAGAGCAAACGATCAATGTGTATGTCCTGCCTCGGGGCAAAACCACTGTGGGTCTGTCGGTCTGTCCGTCCAGATCACGCAGTTGCTTGGCGAGGTGATAGCTCCATAATCCTAGGATCTAGGGTACCTAGGTACTATTTATCACGGAACATGCAAGGGAATAGTCAAAATAGTGTGTTCCCGCAATTTCCCTCATTGTTAGATAAAACGAGCCAAATAGTGTGGTCTACATTTCAAATTGGTTAACACATTTAGTCTTTCTTTCATCTTCATTTTATTATACCTACTTACATCAAACTCGAAATAAAACAAATTCCTCTAAGGTAATAAAGTAGGTAGGTCCCAAACCCTTTTCCTAATTACGGTCTCCATATATTTTAAAATTCGGCTCATTGCAACTCCTTTGGCCACAATAGCCGCAGGCCAGCGATAAAACCAAACCCAAACATTCTCAAATATTAATATCTTTACCAAAATAAGCTTAGTCCCTTTCAATATAAGAAAATCCCGGGAAACGGGTTTCATCCTATCTGAATTCTCTTCGGAGACCTTTATAATTCGCTGTTAGATGAAGTGTGGGGTGCCTAGGTAGATGATTTACATTCACTTGGATGTGGGCGTATTGGAAATGTACGCGACTGTTTTTGGAGCGGGAGCATTAGGTTGGTTTGATAGTAAATTATTGCTTCTTCGGATTGTTGGTTCCACTGCTTCTCTTCAGTCATTATGTTCTTTATATTCCCATTTAGATGGTGGATCTTACGATATTAGTTTTAACGAGGTAGGAAGGCACTTTTACCTAGTAATTTGGGCTCATGGATGGAGCAAAAACCGCTTGGCATGTTTAATGTGACGATGACTTTTTTATGGAAAAAAAATCTGTTCGGAAAAACAACTTTTTATATTATATTATGGTACATTGCTAATTTAAAATTTACTGACCTCGATCTCAACCTACTGTACGGGCATACTGACTCTACTTACTACCAAAACAAGATTCTTAAAATTTAACCACGAGCACTCGCGCTAGCGCTTTCATTCATTGCTGAAATGATAACAAATCATTTCTGCCGGAAAACTTAAAATGCGAATAACTTTAAGTTTTAACTATCAAAATAATGAAATTATTGTTTCAATCTAATTATTTTGTTATAATCAGTTGGGGTGTATGAGGTTTTATTCATTAACACGTTGTATGCAGGGTGTAAGGACAAAGTAAGGCGCTGCAGTTTACTATGGAAGAGCAGATTATTTGTTGTTGCTCTGACATGTTTGTAAAAGTTGTTCAGTTTGATGGGTAGAGTATGTGGTTTAAAGGTTAATGATACTTTTGCTTACAACCTGTATACCTATTGTATAATTGTCTGATTGGAAAACAACTTTTTAGATTATATTATGTCACTAAATTTTTTTTAATATCCCCTGAAAAGACCAGTACGTACCTAAATGATAAGAACTAACTAAGTACTTACCTAGGTACCTGTGTTTTTCGTTTTCGTCTTTGACTATTTATATGTGGACTGGTTACGCGTGTTATTCTACTAACAAACATTTCTGCCACTTTTTTCGGGGGGCGAGGTAACATGAAATCCGCAACTTTGGATTTTATTCCCCATAACTTTAAATTCTAATTTTGAATGTTATTGATCATGAAAAGTAGTCTCGTGTGTACCCCAAACGTTCTAAGTTCTAAGTTATTACTTCGCAATTATAGGCTGTCTCGTTTAGTGATAAGGTGTAAAATTGAATGTAAATGCACAAGATCAATTGTGCTTATACCGTGGCAGAGGGGAAATGCTACCGCAAGGCTAGTCCTTATAATTAGTCAAAGTTTTTCGTGCATCGAAGGAAAGACACACATCCCTAGTTTAAGTTAAAACTTAGTTAGTAGGTAGTTTCTATGCTTAAAACAGGCTCGTATGTTTTCACTTAGAGATAATAATATGAAGCCTTTTGAAGGATTACAGAGGTTTACAAGGCTTATTGGGCCGCGAGTTGTATAGTGGGTCACACGCGCTGTAAGAAATTATTAGGTATTTAGAATAAATTACTTACATTGTTTTAATAGCATTTTTTAAGTCAAAATGTTAAAATGATAGATTTTTGCAATCCTTAAAAATGTGGATTATGTTTTTTCCAGAATGCATCACCTACTTCAAAGGGGGATTGTATCAACTCCTGATAGTTAACAACTTTTCCCAAGGAATCTATATGACATTAGCAAAAAATTATTTTGAAGATTCTTAAAAATTATCCACGAGCACGCTAGCGCTTTCATTCATTGCTGAAATGATAACAAATCATTTCTGCCTGAAAACTTAAAACGCGAATAACTTTAAATTTTAAGTATCAAAATAATGAAATTATTTTTTAAATCTAATTATTTTGTTTTAAATCAGTTGGTTTTATGAGGTTTTGCGCTTATTCATTAACACGTTGTATAAGCTGTCAAAATGTTTATTAATACATAGGCAGTCAAAGTCAAACTGCTCAATGGTATCTTGCTACACTAACACCCTGTAGGTACATTCGAAAATCATGTTAGGTACTTAATGAATTAACAAATTGCTCCCTGTCCCTACAGTGGGATTAGGAAACCATACGAAACATGAACGATCTGTCAGCAACTAATTTAAGATTGTAAACCCATCCTTCCAGTGTTGTTTGATGAAATCGCCTCATTATAGCAAGGTTTCTGACCACCCCGAAAGGGGAACACTGTGTTCTACATATCGTTGGCTAAAGTGTCAAACCTCGTAACTCTTTTTTTTTAATTACATTTTTATGCAATTTTATTACTAATTTCTGTATGCATCCATGGCACAACTCTTAAATCCTTTTAAAAAGCCGTTATAATTTAAATTGATAAATAGAAAACCATATACTCTGGGCTGCCATTGTTCGTGGTGACGTTTTTTTTGCCTCCTGTAAAATTTGATCTAATGGAGTTACGAGGTCTGACACTTTAGTCGACGATATACAGAGTGTAAGGAAAAAGTAAGGCACTGCAGTTTAGTATGGAAGAGCAGATTTTTTTGTTCTTGTTCTGACTTGTTTACTCCCATAGTAAAAGTTGTTCAGTTTGATGGATAGAGTATGTGGTTTAAAGGTTAATGATGGTACTTTTCCTTACACCCTGTATACCTATTGTAAATTCAAAGGGGAAACCATTCGAATGTGCAATGGAACAAAGTCCGAACCCAGTCATTGAACAATTTCATTTAGCTGCAATTCCGACATTATTCATCAGAATTCCGTTTGGACTCGAGTCACGGGAGATTCCGCGGGATTTCACGGAATCCCGTAGTTCCGTGACGGTGAGATAAAGTCCTGTCGATCGTACAACCGGAATTATTCAGAGAAAATACATCGCTGTACGAATGTCGCTGTGATACCGAAGTACCTATACCACCTACAATAATCATGGAACTAGTGCGAGTGAAGGCTAAAATCGGGAAAAATATAGATTGATTGAGCTCTGTCTTTAACTAATTCACAGAGCAGAGAAGAGTCGAGCTCGCTTCGTTCGGTCTAAGTTTCTGTTTTAATTACCGTGTCTATACATAATCCTAAAGAGTTCTGATCACAGCTAAGACGTGGTGCTAAAAATTTCGAGCTTGATTCGCTCGATCCATACCTAGCTTTTACTTAAACTACTTTGCACATGTTTTGTACGTAAAAAGCTCTGGCTCTAACTGATTCGTATTGAGGAGAAAAGTCGAGCTTGCTTCGCTCGTTCTATAAGTTTCTATTTTTGCATAGATAAAGCAAAAGATGACTGACCACAACCCGAATCGATGTGCAACAAAATTTAGAGCTCGCTTCGCTCGCTCCATTATTTTTTGTATAGGTATGATAATGGTGCGGTAAAATCGTTCTTTGCCCTGGACGGCAGAAACCCACGCTACGCCACTGGCTAAAATTTATACTCGTAGAACATAATCATGATTTCGATGGGATAGTTGACTTTTGCAGTAGGATTGCAACTATACCTAATAATATGGTTCTCTGTTTAGATAAAGGAAAAGGTTTCTTTTGTTTCTATTTTGCGAAATGTTCGCCATATATTGGTACAACAGATTACTATAATTACTACCGTTTGGTACCATGATGGTACACCATCACTTGATGTCTTTCATCTCATCCTGAAACGGTGGTGTTAGTGTCCGTAAGAAAAACGACCGCATTAAATCTAAGTATAAATAAATTTAAAAACGATATATTTTCAGACAACATGATCCAGAGGGTTGGTACTCGTAATACAAAAACATAGGTCTATGTTAAGCTGTGTCTCCGACTACAAAGAAAACAAAACATAGCTTCACTTTTTGTCTTCCGCCATCTTGCTTTCAGATAAAATTAAATGGGGTGACGCCATTTTGTATCATGTTTTTGTGTAATGTCTGCTAAAAACAAGCGCTGGAGACACGCTTTAAGTATTTATTTTGAAGCTAAGCGACTTCATGATACGGCACATGTGGCTGAGAAAAGGACAGTCCCCACCTTCAGTTGTCTCTCTCAGGATGCCATTTAATCTAGCACCTACAGCATTAGTCGTGACACCAGCACGTCTAGTATGATTTCTCAACACGAAAAATAACCATGTTTCCGTGCTTTTCGGAGAGCGAAAGCCTCGACTTGTAGTATGGGAAAAAGCCGAGCGTAAAGTAGCGCGCAAGTAGAGAAATCATGCTAGACGTGCAGAGTGAGTTAAAACGATTGCGATATTATCGGATCGTTAGGTATTATAGGTAGACCTCGACTTTATTTTTTCGATTACCTACCTACGGATTTATCAACTTCATGCGACCCGAAAAAAAGGAAAATAATAGGCCATAATTCCTATTACCTTTATTTCTGGGTTTTATTAAAAGAAAAACATAAATCTTCTAAAATACACCCCCAATGCCTAAAAACTGGACCAGGTTAAGACCCGGTAATTTGTAAGATTTATGCGGAAAGTAAAAACATATTTCTTCTGCTCCTTACTTTTAGAAACTCTTCTCCTTCAGAATCAAATGAGTGAAAAATTTTGCTACGAAAATAGTTAATAATAGGTACTTACCTAGTTAGTGCTTTTTAGGGTTACGTAGACAACAAGGAACCCTTATAGTTTCGCCATGTCCGTCCGTCTGTCCGTCTGTCCGCGGCTTAGCTCAGAGACGCTCAGTAATAGAAAGCTGTAATTTGACATGGGTATACATATTTATCACGCCGACAAAGTGGTAAAATAAAATCTTGAAAAATATTTTTTTAGGGTACCTCCCCTACACGAAGAGTGGGGATGCAATTTTTTTTTCTCGTCTATCCCATGGTGTGGGGTATCGTTGGATAGGTCTTTTAATAATATTGTGGGTGCGGAAAACCCATTTTTCGATTTAGGGATCCGTTAGCGAAATATGTTAGATTATTTTGTTAGAGTCAAAATTCGTCTGTAGTTACTACACAGCAAGGGTTACATTAAGTGAAATATCGAGTTAGGTCTATATTGCACAAGATAAAGTATGTGATGTAGAACCAGAATACGGTGCTAACTCAAATTTGCAAATTTTTGAGTTGTGCCGTTGTTGTATTTACCCAGCTGGTGGCTCCACGAGGGAGACTTATTATGAATATTTAAAAACATTATTTCTCTTAGGAACTTAACCTTACGAAATACCACCATCTCCACATCCGTCTACGACCGCCGCGCCGGTCACATACATTCTCCCGCCCAAGGTCGGGGCCGGGTTCAACAAGGGCCCGAGGTGGTATTGTTTGTGGCGTGTATGTGGTTTCTGTTCCGTCTATGTTGAAGCGCCTATTAGAAGGTCGTAAGTACGCTTATCCGGTGAAGTGTAATCTGATTGTTTCTTTTAATGGTCCAGTTATATTTGTAAGTAAGCATAAGCATAAGCATATGCTCACGACTATATTCCCCGAGGGGGTAGTCAGAGATATTCTGAAACCTCAGAACATCCACGTTTCACCAGTAGTACCGAAACTCGGTCCAGTGTGACGGGGGGTGAGCCCGTCGCCGCATAATGGACAGTGGGTACAATACATGCCTCGAAATTGAAGCATGTAGGTTTCCTCACGATGTTTTCCTTCACCGAAAAGCCAGTGGTTACATATCGTACATAAATTCCGAAAAAATCATTGGTACGAGTCGGCTTGGACGGGGATCGAACCATCGCCTCCAGCACGGCAGACAAGGTTACTCGTCACTGGACCACCACGGCTTATTTGTAAGTAATGAACTGGATTAAAGTATGGATGAGGCTGTTAAAAGTCGTTTGTTGTTTTATAGTGCTTCGGAGGCGTTTTGGGCGGCGGTACGGGCGTGTGTACCGAAGGTGGAGGAAGAAAACCCTCCGAACACCTTACCTTACCAGGTATTAGGAAGGTACCTCCGACAAAAAATTATAAGTCCTACTCATAGAGAAATTACTTACTCCATGGTTCTAAGTTCAACAAATATTAAATTAACCCAAGTAAATATCAACCCCTACTACAAAAACCCTTTCAACATCTCAATTCCTATTATTCGACGTCTGATTAAACAATTGAGAGCTTATTTATTTTTTCATCGTTCCCTCTCAGTTATATTAATCCCATCTTTACAACTCTTCCCCTCGAATTTT
The DNA here is from genome assembly GCA_963924505.1 of Agonopterix alstromeriana. Classification (NCBI taxonomy): domain Eukaryota; kingdom Metazoa; phylum Arthropoda; class Insecta; order Lepidoptera; family Depressariidae; genus Agonopterix; species Agonopterix alstromeriana. The sequence continues at coordinate 2,908,997 of OZ004663.1, read as the reverse complement.
GAGTTAATTAAAGAAAACGATTTTTTTTGTTGTAAAAAGTTTTTTCGCTGGAATTATTGTGAAGGAATTGTTAGGAATTAAGTATATTTTTGCCTTAATTTACAAGTTAGGTTAGTACTTTTCCTTCTATTCAAAAGGAACGATGTTTCGAGTGTTTAAGGTCGGGCCAATATAATAGGTCACATTTGACATCTGTTAGCAGCTTCAGCTTTAGCTTCGTAGTGAGGTGACCTGCTTAAAAACATAGATTAAAGTGAATCAATCGATACGGATTTCAAACATACGTGAATCGAATTATATGTGAATATCGCGGTTTCTTGGAACTACTGTTTATTATGTTTAGAATGGTTTATTAGTGAAAGTAAATCGTAAAATTACCTTCTTTGGTAATTAATTATTACAATAAATATGTAATCGTAATTAAAAAGAGTAAAGCAATTGTGCAGTTCTAACTTTGAAAATATAAATAATATTCTATGCCCGCCGTTACAAGGTTACGTTTGATGAAGTATCAATAGATGTCAAATGTGACCTATTAAATTGGCCCGACTTCATATTCTGAGAATGTCTGCAGGGTGACATTGAAGTGAGTCGACACTTTAGGGGTGGTTCAGAACAACTTTAACTATGGGAGCAAACCTGAAATCACAAAAAACCTGTTCCATACTAAACTGTAATGCCTACTCGACTCAAGTTTATGAACAGGAGTGCGATTTTTCAATCTCACTCGCTGAGCTCAGCAGCTGAAAATGTCCAAATTACTATGGAGATATGCATCTTTCTACTGCTGATTTGACTTTCAAAAATCGCACTCCTGAAGTATGATTTTTGAAAGTCAAATCAGCAGTAGAAAGATGCACCTCTCCATATTAATTTGGACATTTTCAACTGCTCAGCGAATGAGTTTCAAAAATTGCACTCCAGCAGATTTTTTTGCAATTTCAGGTTTTCTCCCATGGTTAAAGTTGTTCAGTTTGATGGTCTGAACGATCCCTAAGAACTTTTCGACTGATTTCCACGTCACCCTGTACTGCCCATCCAAATTCTATGCAGCGATAGACTCATGTCTCACTAAGGATCGGACCTAGCCTAGACCTAGCTTCTCGTTCCATCAAATGACAAGAGAGGGTGTATAGTGTGGTAAAGTTTGCCCACCGACATATAGTTTCTCAATCAGAAGAAGAATAACACAGATTTATTATCAAATAACAAAGTGCACCATTGTTTTCAGGCACCAACGCTTAAGGAAAACGCCTCTAAACATGACAAAATGACTTTCGCAATAATTCAAGCTCTATCGCAAGTCCGGTTGAGTTGACCCAGTTCCGGCAGGTAATAAATGTTTGCCCGGCTTGTTTGTAAGTCATCAGGGTAGGAAATTGTTGCCAATTCGACGGTATTCCGGATCGGCTTCAATGGTATTTGTGGAGTAAACAATCTAACGTTTCGTTGGTTCCGATTTCGAATGCTGCGTTCAAGTTTTTCAATGAGCTGCTTAATTTTATTTTAGTTGCCTATTGGATTATTTAAATAATTCGTATGGTAAAGGTTGTTCGTAAAGTAATAGTGCGGTAAACCTTTTTGTTCAATCGCTTAAGGGTCTATGTCGAAAAATAATTTAAGCGAAATGGGCGTGTCATAGCTTATATTACTGCCTGAAGCGAGAGAAAGAGATGGGGCGGCGCGCGCGCCTGAAACGACGCAAGCGTAAAACAAATTTGATTTAATTGTGATTGTAATATATATGTAAGTTCATTTCTGCTCTAATCAAACTTTACAAAATATCAATCTCTTTTTTTAAAATCACGTCTCGTGTTTCTATTATTCACCGTTTAGCAGTTCCAAGCGTTTATCGATAAAGACGGAGGCTACTTTGGCTTATTTTTATATAGAGAAAATATCACTTAATCGTGTTTTGGCTCTAATCAAAACTTCAATTATATGTTCAATTTACACATATCCCGCAAATCATACTCCTACTGTTAGTACTTCATGATATATGATGCTTTGAAGAATCCTACTTTTTTCCCATATCCTCTTAACTATTAAGCTTCTAGGTAGATTAGATTTATGATAAGATTAAAGAACGTACCTATAACATGAAAACTGTTTCTCCATATCTAATTAGTGAACATACAGGGTCCTTCTTAATATGCTGACACTTTTTTAAGGGCCGTATCAGACCGTCAAACTGTACAACTTTCTCTATGGCACCAACATAGAAGTCGCGAAAAAAAAAAACAGCTGTTCCGTACAAAACTCCAAGCCTATTCGAGCCAAATGTATGGGAGAGCAGATTTTTTTTCGCGATTTCGATATTGGTGCCATAGAGAAAGTTGTTCAGTTTGACGGTCTGATCATTCCCTTAAAAAAGTGTCAGCATATTAAGTAGGACCCTGTATGGTAGGTTACCTAATCAGTAAAGTGTCGCGGTTTCATATTTGCTATGAATAGTTAGGTATTTGAAGAAAAAACGAGTTTTTAAAGGGTACATCAAGTTTAAAACCAAACACAGTCTAATATTTATCTGTTCCTTTCAGTTAGTAGTGAAATGAAAGTAAAATGAATGGGCCTTACGCGAACGTGTAACTAGTAGGTACTGAGTAGGTACCTATACTTCATTCCAAATAAGGACGATGAGATTTTCCTATTCCTGTTTAGCTTTCTGGCTAATTCTGATTACCAAATGTAATTAATTTATTGGATACATATACTATCCGACATATCTTGGATGCTACTAAAGCTGTTCTAAGAATAAGTGAGAGGAAGTGTTTCAAATCTCTGTTTCCGTAATGCAAAATAGCCTTAAAATTTCGTTGCTATTTTGAATGGAGTATAGGTATCCTAACTTGGTGTCAGCATATAAATTTTTGTCAATGTAAGTATAAAACAAATTGTTATGTAGAATTTCTCCAAAAAGGAAATAAGTAAATAAGTACCTACACCGTGAAATTACAGTAAACTTGTAGATACTCGTAGCCAGTGCATGTCGAGTCGTCGCGCATATTTAACGCTTCCTTCCTACCGTACCATACCATGCAGAAGTTTTCATTTAAAATTATTTAAACCCAAATGCAAAACAGCTACCAACAAAACTATAAACCAAGCAAAATAATGAAAACTTTCCCGCCGACTAAGCGTTATACAAGAGTTACAGTATTCAGACTCTACGCCGACTTATCTACGCCAATAAATCTGTCAGAACTACCTTAAAACCGGGCAAATGTGCCTGTAAATACGGTAGCTAAACACTTAAAGAGATTTTATCGTTAGAACTAGGTTAAAGTGCATGTGAGCCGAATGTTTATGCCTTTTGCCTTTCGTCGGAATAAGGAAAACTTCGTTAGAGGTAACGTCTAGCTTTTCAGGCTATTTTTACTCAGTAAGGATTGTATTCCTTTGTATTGTATTAGCCGGATTGTGTAGACGAATGGTTATATATAGCCTTGATGTTTCTATACCTAGGTCTAGTTAGTGGCTCCGGTACCTAAACAAAAGAAGTTGGAGGCAATAAAAAGTGTACCTGACTCAAACTCAAAATGTTTTATTCGAAATAATATCACATGGATAGCTTTCTGACGTCATTTTTGACTCTACCACCGCGTCAGGTGTTCCGTTGTAGAGAAGATGCGGCCAAAAACCTGACGGCCTGACATTTTTGGAGACCTAAAATTAGGAAACCAATAATTCGACCGTACGATGGGTTACCATAACAGCAGCGGTTCGATCACAGTCTTGATCAAGAGCAGTACCTAAGAACTTCTTGAAGTGTGTCGACCCAATTCAAACTGAGGCTCCTCAAGCTAGCTAGTCTCTGGCGGGAAAGCACTAAACTTCCTGATCCATTTATCCTTTTACGGAAAGCTGGACGGGACAGAATCTTGCCAGGCGAATTGGTGGTGTGAACTCAGTTCGGCCAGAGCAAAAGACAACCGGTCGGACCGCGAGTGCGAATGCGGTGTGGCTCCTCAGACTATGGCCCATCTTTATATCCTGTCCTTCATGACCGGACAGTGATCTTTTAGAGGTCACCCGTTTTCAAAATGTCCATTTCCTAGAATGTCCCTTCCCTAGATTTATAAACACATTCAAATTAATTCCTGTGGATTTAATAAACGTAATGTTGCAGCTTTTAAATGTAGAGTAGTGAACAAATGAATGATGTAGGGGTCGGTGCCTAGGTATCGATACCTCATTACTTCTCGATAAACAAAACTGTGTGATCAAAAACCACTTCAAATTTTTGATTCTTATTCAGTGAAATTTTATCGGGCAAATGTCGATATAATTTGGTTATTTTATTGAGTCCCTGCCTCGGCTAATTGGTTCGGACGTCGACCGGAAGTGACACAACACCGCCATAGATTTAAGGGAAATGGCATTGGTCGAAAGAAAAGTTAAATTATTCCAAAAGTTTTTCGCACTTCGAATAGGCTCTACCTTTTCTCCCATAATTTGTATGGATGACATAGAGAATTATAATGTAGCCAAAAAAATTAGTTAGTATTTATCTTTACACATACACAGCTGAAAACAGCATAATAAACAAGTACAAAGGGCGAGCTTATCTCTGAAGAGATTTCTTCCAACAGACAGGCATAGTGCGCATAATTTATTCGTGTAGGTAATAATATAAGTAGGTAGGTATTTATTGCAGTAAATAGGGTCCATCTTAATATGCTGACACGTTTTTAAGGGGATGATCAGACCCTCAAACTGAACAACTTTCTCTATGGCACCAACATCGAAATCGCGAAAAAAAATATCCGCTCTTAAATACAAAACTGCAAACCTACTTGAGCCAAATGTATGGGACAGCAGATTTTTTTTTCGCGATTTCGATGATTGTCCCATAATGAAAGTTGTTCAGTTTGAGTATGGTCATAACCTTAAAAACTCTCAGCATATTAAGAAGGACCCTGTATATGGGCCGTCATAACATTAATAAGGATCTAACGTACACATTACAAAACATCCTCAAATAGGTACCTACTTCTTAAGTCTCTTATTTATTCAAAGTTTTATTAATTTAGAAGTCACTTCCAAAGTGATTGGATATCTTCGTGTCTCACTAATGGAGTTGCAATGGCTGTCGGCGGCTTCCGCTTCAATTATTCGACGATTCGACCAAATTTACGTAATAGGTAGGTACCATTATAATATTGTTGACGCTGAAACTAAGCTGTCCCCAGGGGTACCTAGCACCTACTTCCTTATTTTATAGCATCAAAAAACTTATAGATCGTTGCCGCGTACGGGGACTATTCCACGAGCACGGCTTCCAGACCAACTCAACTATTTGTTCTTACGTGTGACTTTTATTGAGCTATTTTCGATTGTTATCATCTGGTATTATTTAAGTATATGTAGGTAGTACTCTGTGATTTAAGGATCCCACTACAGAGTAAAGGCAGGAATAAGTGTTGTTAGGGGGTGTGCTATACCTACTCTAGACATCGGGCCCTCCTGTGAAGTTTGTTGGAGGCTGTTAAGTATATATATGAATTGCTATTATATTAAGATAGCAGAGGATATTCTAAACATGCCAGACAAAAAGTTTAAGTTTAAGTCCTGCTTCGTAAAAAAGGTAAATATAAACTCGATGACAATGTTACCTACACTATGTACTCGTAGGAAACTCAATATTGTATTTGTAATTTAGTTGTAGAGTTTCTAGCCGCATCTTCTCCACAACGTAGCACCTTCGGACGCGGTGGTAGAGTCAAAAAAATTACGTCAGAAATCTAACTATGTGATATTATTTTGACTCGAGATTAAAGTTATGTTACTTTATGGTTTCATAGCATATGCTCACGACTATATTCCCCAGGGGGTAGTCAGAAATATTCTGAAACCTCATAATATCCACGTTTCACCAGTAGTACCGAAACTCTGTCCAGTGTGACGGGGGGTGAGCCCGTCGCCACTTATAATGGACAGTGGGTACATAGTGGCTTATAATGGACATGCCTCGAAATTGAAGCATGTAGGTTTCCTCACGATGTTTTCCTTCACGGAAAAGCCTATGATGGTTATGAGGTGGGTATGGTTTCCTCTCGATTATATACAACACATTTTTAAGGGGATGATCAGACCATCAAACTGAACAACTTTCTCAATGGGACCAAAATCGAAATCGCGAAAAAAAAATCAGCTCTTCCATACAAAACTGCAAACCTACTCGAGCCAAATGTATGGGACAGCAGATTTTTTTTTCGCGATTTCGATGTTGGACCCATAGAGAAAGTTGTTTAGTTTGATGGTCTGATCATTCCCTTAAAAAAGTGTCAGCATATTAAGAAGGACCCTGTTTAGGTAATGGCAATAATTAAAGCAATTGTATAAACACCACCGAAATTAAGTTTAAAGCGAGTGGTTAGAATTTTCCTATATCTAATAAGTAGGTATAAAGGTACCTTTTTGAATTTAGCTTCAATAAAACTCGTAATAATGGCTTTTCACAAAAATAGGCGGACAATAGTGAAAAATCCTTGAAAGGCCTTTCCAATAATCCAGTAAGTTTTCTACTATTACAACAATAACTCAATATCAGTGCCTGTACCCCAGAGCTTAGAGCAGGCCATCCATTTCGATTATTACGGGCCACGGTAAGCCTACCCTGTTTTATGGGGACCTCTTTGCAATGAATTTCAGTCTTTAAGTTCGTGAGTTTAGAAAAGGTTTTATAAATTAGGTACCTAGGTACTTTTAAGGAAATTCTGATAAACTTCAAGATCTTTTGTCAGTCGCAAGGTGTGTTATTGATTCAAATAGGGCCCAGGCTATCGTGTCCTCCATAATTTCAACTGAATAGATATAAGTCCAAGACGATATACTTTCCCCTGCTTCCAAAATAAAATACTACGGATCCGCCCAAAGGCGGGTCTATTAATCATCAAGATTCTACTTCTTTTGTTAGAATGAGCTATATCGCATGACGATCACAAATGCTGTATTGGAAAGATTAGCCAGTCAACAATGATCGTATCGAGGCTGACAGCCCAGGGTGCACCAGAAGAACTTTTCACTGCTGACGTCAGCCTTCTGCTTCTGATTGATGAATGTGATGGCATTGCTGATAGCCCAGGGTGACCCGGCTGTATCCAGGGATTCAGTACGTCACTCGAGGGATCTCTTCGTGTACCACATGTGATGAGTTTATGTAGCCTGTATGTAAATGTATGACAAACAATCCATGCAACCATTTGTGTAACTAGGGATTCCCTAGGGCGGCAGCCGTTCAACTGATCAGTCACCCTTTCAATTTTGGTAAATCCGATGACAGTAGATATCGACTAAGCATGCAACAGTCTGATACAACTGACAATGTCCCTTGGTCGTTTCGTCTAATTGAATCTTTGATAAAGAGAATATTAAATGAAATAAAGTGGGTAGGTAGGTAGTAGTAAACATAATGAACAAAATAAAAACGTCGTCTAGAAGTTATGAATTCATAAAACGCTCGCGAGGCTATTTCATTTGCCTGAGGCTTATTTTCTTTGAGGATGGAAAAAGCGGGAGGACACTGCGCGCGTGCCCGTCGTAGGGACAGCTACTTTGTATGCATAATGAAATGAACTCTTGGAGCAAGGGCTTGTAAGCTCCTTAGAGCTTGGGAAGACGACGGGTTAAAGTGTGGTTCTATTGTTAATAAGAATAAATGAGTGTAAAAGTTTTTTGAATTGCTATTTAAAGAAAAGCTAACCCAATAAAGGCACATATACAAGCATTAACGGCAAGCGACGGCTTACAAACACAAAATGCGATGCACTTCGCATCCTTCATCGACAGAAATTTATGCTGTAGGTATTATGTTATCCCATAGACTACCAAACTGGAGCCTTTATAAATACCATCACAAAGTTTAAAAAAAGATGTACAACTGATAATAAAAACTTAAAAAAATATGCTTGAATTAAGTAGTATAAGTAGTGAACTATTCATGTTGATGTGTCGGTGTTAAATTTAAAATATACAATAAATATAGTGGCCCAAAAGTCATGGATCAAACAAAATGAGGTGATAGCTGAGCTCATTTCCAACCAAAAAGGTCAAGTGAGCTGGGGTCCCATTGTGGATGGTTAAAAGGTTAAGTATAAATTTTTACAATTATTTTAGATATCAAGCTGTCTGTATATTAGTTGTACTCGTACCCAAGCAAATGAGAACTGAATTTAATTGCCAACAAACTGCGCTGTAGTTTGTCAGATAAATAATTTAGTAAAACTGTATTGTTTAAAGTAATTCGATGTTTTAAATTAGTGCAATCGGTCTCCAAATCATAGCACTAGCACTTGCACTGCACTTGTGAAATCTTATCTTTTAGCTTACGTACCTATTTAGCCTAGGAGGTTAGGTACATATTAAAATTGCCGACTTATAGTAGCATTTCCATATAAATTATTAATGTTTGTGACCTCTTATAACAACAAGACGTCAATGTGTTAACACAACCACGTTGAAAATAAGTCAATTCCGAACACAATCCTTGCAACACAAACTGCTGGGGCGTGGCGTAGTAATATAAAGACATATTATTTAACCATTCAAAAGCGAAAGTAGGTTGAAGTGTGAATGGAATGGTTGAAAGGGGTCGGCCAAGGCGCACGTACGCTGACCAAATCGGATGCGTACTGAAGGGCTAAATAAAATGTACCCGGAACCGACGAGCTTGTATGAAGACTTATGGATGTTGAGGAGGCGAGAGATGTGTGTCAGAATCGTAGCATGTGCCGATCTGTTGTCTTTGCTTACCCCAGTAGTGGGAAATAGGCGTGAGCATATGTATGTATGTATGTATTTACCCATTCATGATTAATACTAAATTTTAATTAAGAAGATGTAAATTATTGTAGGTACGCACGGCGACAGATCAACCTACCCATAGTTGGACCTTATGTCCATGAACATAGAGTGCAACTATGGGTAGGTTGATCTGTCGCCGTGTGTACTAATGAAGTGCCAACTTACCTACCAGCCAGAGCGTGGTTGTATAAACATTAATAATTGCCTATTTAGTGTGCTACTATAAGACAGCAATTTCACCCAGTTTAAACCATAACATTCAGTTAACCAAATCTCGACAAACGGTTTTCAGATAGGTATTGCGTAAATTGTTAATGAGGTACCTAAAAGACTCTTACTTTATAGGTAATAACTGTTTTGACTATACGTTACGTATAGTACTGTAGCCCCGAGACTTTTTAATTACCAAAAAGATAACCGATTGCCGTTTAGATACTTATTGTTGTTAGGTACAAACCACCAGATGAAAAAGTCAATTTTGATCGTCTTATAGCTTTGTATGGCAACTTTAGACTGTCTTACCATTACGTATGGGTATTGAACTAAGGTGAAGAACATGACAGTTTAGAAAAAAAACGGTAACCTCGAAATTTAAAAATTGTAGATTTATTTTTAATTTATTTTTTTTCTTACGGCGGGTTGTGATCTGTAAGACTTAGGTTTTTTTTATATTAGTTATTTCGTACCTAACAACAATATCTAAACGGCAATCGGTTATCTTTTTGGTAATTAAAAAGTCCCGGGGCTTCAGTGCTAGTAGTAACTTCATATTAATCTGTGCTATACGTAACCATAATATGAAAGCTATTATCACAATTTGTGAAATATGCACTAATTTACGTAAATTATATGCAAAATATTAATTAAATAATCCGTCAGCTCTATCCGACGTGCATTATTTGAAGTTAATCCAAAAAACAGTGCCCGGACCGTTAACAAGCCCACATATTTCAACTTCAGTGTCATTATAGCGGGTCAGTTGTAAATAAATGTCAATTTTTCGCGATATGCTCAGATTTAATTTGCAATTCTGCTTGGCACACGTGAATTGCAGATTCGGTTTTTTTTTCAAATAAGTACACACAGCGACACATTATGCTACCCAAAACCAACATAAGCTGGCTGCGCGTAGGTAGAGTAATGTATAACGTCGCGGCCAGCTTATATTGGTTTTGCGTAGCTTGATGTGTCGCCGTGTGTACACTTCAGGTTTTGCGATCTGTTCACCTATTAATTTAATTAGCCGCTATAGGTATATCTAAGCAACTATATAAACAACTGATGGTCTGATCATCCCCATCAGCTGTTCCAAAGTTGTTACTTTCTCTATGGGACAAAAATCAGATGTATGGAACAGCAGATTTTTTTTGTCGCGATTTCAATGTTGGTGCCATAGAGAAAGTTGTTCAGTTTGACTGTTTGATCATTCCCTTAAATAGTTTCAGCATATTAAGTAGTACCCTGAGTGTAAGGACAAGTATAATTAATTACTCTGCTCATCAAACTGAACAACTTTTACTATAATATAGCAAACCTGTCAGCGCAAAAAAAACCTGTCGATCCATACTAAACTGCAATGCCTTCTCGACTAAAATGTATGAGACTGCTGTTTTTTTTTGTTCTGACAGGTTTGCTCCCATAGTAAAAGTTTGATTAGTAGAGTATGTGGTTTAAAGGTTAATGATACTTTTCCTTACACCCTGTATAATGTTGCATACCGACTTTACTTTCCTTCTCTTTATTTCGACGGGAGCTGACGTTTTTATATTATATAGTATATATGTCAAATAAAGACGAAAAAAGAAGATCACAGAAGCAGGACCACGAAACCTTTTCAGACCAGGATCATTTTATAAAAATTCGAGACACTTATGTCAGTGTTTGATGACAGAATGATTTTAAAGACGAACCACATGTGCACACCACTGATTCATTAGGTCTTTCAACATTGCCATTTTGCTGTTTGATACAATATTCGTATTTCTTTAAAGTGTGTACTATAAAGAACCCTTTTTACCTTCTTTTCGCCCCTATTTGGAATGGAGTATAGGTACCTACTTAATTCATAAAATCAGACTGGAGACCAAATAAAGATTTGATAAAATTAAATGTTTGTTTATGTTTGATTGATATTTTCATATTTTCTATTGTTTATCTTTTTCAGATAGATAAAAGAATTACTCGATTAAATCGCACATAGTATACAATAGATAAACAAATAAAGCACAGTATTAAAACATAATAAATTATTGTACATAATCGAAAGCAATCCAAGAAAGCAATAAATAATATTCAAATAAATGAACTGCAATTATCTTACACCAAATAAATAATGAGTTACGATAATCTTCCCACATTCATATATTAATTAACAAAAATAATGTAGTTTTATAATCTAGCATTATGTGCAGTAAGTATCAAAGAAAGAATCCAATCCAGTCAAACCAGTATAGCGTCGGTAGGACACGAATGTCGTGGCTCGTGAACCTGGAAGAGTGGACAGACATCGCCAGCCTCGATGAGCTGTTTTGCTGGGCGAGAGATAGGCAGGGTTATGCTAAGCCGACCGTTAACCTCCAGTAGGTAAAGAGTATACCTACTCAATGAAAAACCCCGATCAGAACTCTAAACTGTAGGCATAAGCAAAGTGTATCTAGTCTGAGATTTGTATCACAACGACGCGACGGCTTGATGAAAAGAAATACATTTCGTGAAAGGACCCCTTATATACCTTAATCGACGACGATCCACGAATAGATGGAGGGGGGGGGGGGTCTAATCTCAAGTCGGCCGGAGCAAAGATCACTTATACACGTGGAGTAAATCGAAGGACCTGTCCGAACATCAGAAGGATCCAGTCGAATCGGTCCCAACACAATGAACACGAATAGATCTAATGGACATTGGCCATAGTGCTCTCCGTATGGCTAAATAGAGAGCAGGCAAAACATATAATGACATGTCATCGGTCGTCTTTGACAGCAGTAGAATCCAGATCAGTCCAATAATTGGTCTAGGACTGAAGGTAAATTAGTAACCTTTACGAATGTCATGCGAAATTTAATCAATAATTAAGTATTTTGACTAAGAACAATAAATTAATCACTCAAATGTCTTAATGAAGGATTAAGAGCAATAAATATTAGTTATCTGAACGAATTAATTGTACTGATGCATAAAGATTAAATGTTTGTATAAAAAGACATGACATAAAATGAGAAAACATAGTTTGTGAAAGATCAAAACAAACACAGGTAAGTGGATGGTAACAATATTTTTAATACTATTGTACCTAGTTGATAAATTCATAGATTATATTGCAATTCCCTCTCTGGGATAAGAAATTCTGCCTAATTCTGATTGTATATGGCAACTAGCACACAATTTTCTCAATATCCGTTTTTTGTATCATCAAGGCGTAGCGCCTCTCAAAAAACCACTTCTTAATTCCCATCTCACCCATATTTAGACGCATACGCATTTAAATATGATGCTATCATTATCATCAATATGAGCGGTGTAAGAGATAGAATATGACGGAATAAAAGCCGAGCCAGTAGCTATGAGTAATGTCTGCATAAAACTTGACGATAATTTTCCTCCCTAGAGCACCATGTCAGTGAAATTCCTGCTCATCTCCGCCGCCGTGGTCGCCGTGGCGGTCGCCGGTCCGGCTCAGCGTTTCATTTCCGTTGGACCCGCCATGATCAACCCCGACCCAATCGCCGTCGGACCTGCATTCGTCGACCAATACCAACCAATCTCCGTTGGACCCGCCATCATAAAGCCTGAGCCTATCGACGTTGGTCCCGCTTTCGTCGACGTAGAGTCCCCAATCTCTGTTGGACCCGCAATCGTCGACCAAGACATTCCAATCGCCGTTGGTCCAGCTTTTGTCGACCAATACCAACCCATCTCCGTTGGACCCGCAATTGTCGACCAAGACGTTCCAATCGCCGTTGGTCCCGCTTTCGTCGACGTAGAGTCCCCAATTTCCGTCGGACCAGCTTTCGTCGACCAATACGAGCCCATCGCAGTTGGCCCCGCTCTCGTCGACGTTGAAGCCCCAATCTCCGTTGGACCCGCTTTCGTCGACCAAGACGTTCCAATCGCCGTTGGTCCCGCTTTCGTCGACGTAGAGTCCCCAATTTCCGTCGGACCCGCTTTCGTCGACCAATACGAGCCCATCGCGGTTGGCCCCGCTCTCGTCGACGTGGAGTCCCCAATTTCCGTCGGACCCGCTTTCGTTGACCAAAACGAGCCCATCGCCGTTGGCCCCGCTCTCGTCGACGTAGAGTCCCCAATCTCAGTTGGACCCGCTTTCGTTGACCAATACGAGCCTATCGCCGTTGGCCCCGCTCTCGTCGACGTAGAGTCCCCGATTTCCGTTGGACCCGTCGTTGACTCTGAAGTCGAAGCCGCTGCAAGCGCTCCACTGATCAAGATTATCCTGAACATCAACGCAGCCGGACAGCTCGTCGATGCCGTTTTTCCCGCTGATCCCGTCAACGTGGTCGACGTCGCCGAGACGGTGGAGCCAGCGCCTGCGCCTGTGGTCATCCCCACCCCTGTGCATACTCCTGAGGAGCCCGCCATCATGCCACCCATAGCCATCTTCCCCCTCAACGCTTAAGTTGAGCAGTGCTCTAGGAACATTACACGATTGACCGTTTAAGTTCTGTTTTGTTTTAATGTTAATTAAAAATCTAAGTTCCGACTTTTGTGTTTCGTATTTTGAGTCAGTTTGTGGGCATCAAAAATAGTTTTTCTACATTTATACGTTTATTCATAAAGTTTATACATAACATGATATTTTACATTCTTCAACTTTTAATAAAATTGTGTAAGACGATCAGTAATAGATCTCAAGATATACCTATTATTGTTTATTTTCAAATAATCGATAAATAAATTTAAATACGGTTAACTTATTTAGGTATATTTATGGTCGATGTTTCATTTTATTCTATAAAGTAGGCTCTGTAACAAGGTACAAACTATTCAATGTTGATGGTGCCTTATTAACAAAGTCAGATTAAAAATACAACTAAAACAACGATATTTCAGTCAGGTTTTGAATTAGTGCTATTAGTGGTATACTATATAAAACACGTCCAAAAGTAGAATGACAATACAGATTTTTGGTTTCTTTCAATGACAAACATCTGTGTACCAGGAACGAAAAATGTTAATAGCCATTTCACCAATTTTCTTACAGTTCGTCGACAAAACATCAACGAGTTAGGTAATAAAATACTAATTACATAAAACTTGTTACTTATGTTATGATCCATTCGTTGTCGCCGAGTAAAGTTTTTGTACCCAATAGTGTTTCTTCACCCCGTCCAATGATAATCTCTCCTTGCTTGAATGTCTTAGAAGCTGAAACAAAAAATTTCATTAAAAATATAAGTTTGCCTCATTTTTATGTTACTACTAGCTGTTGCGTTTACGTAGCGTCTGCGTTGAAAGGAATCCTATTTTTTAATCAAAGAGATTGTACCTAATAGAGTGAGCCATACCAATTGTAAAGTGTCCACTTTTTTTGACGTTTAGTTTTGAGTGTGTGGTGTCAAGTAGTATGGACAAAAGGCACCAAGTGACATATGGCCTTATGTTTACGGTCACTTTTCACACACACTAGCTCAAATAAAAGTGGACAGCCGCATAAACAAATATCTATAGTTCCATCTCCTTCTACTATTAAAGGTACGTCATAAGACAAAAGAGAATAACTACAATCGTAAATTTATGCGGACTCTATGGAGATCCTTCCTCTGAGGTTTTAATCCAGAACATCACACACGCTGTGTGTCAAATGTCAGCCAAATCCCTTCAGCCCCTTAAGCGTGATTGAGTCACAAACATCCAAACATTGTCACAAACTTTCACAATTATAATATTAGTAGGAAGTAGGATGGCTTCGAGCATATTTGGAAAATGGTTGTCCTGGTATTCGTGAAATAAGATCGAAGACACGCCATACAAACATGTATACTTATTACTGTAAAACTGACAACCGATGGGGAGTCGAAGTTCTAGAATGGAGACCACAAACTGGCAGGCGCAGTGCGAGACGCCCCGCAGCCCACTGTGCGCCTAGCATGCCGACATCGAGAAAACGTCAAATAATTTAGACTTTCTTCTGTCTTTGTTACCTTGCGTATGCGAAAGCGAGCGCGCATGAAGGTTTTCTCATTTTGTCATGCATGGCATGTTACTACTGGACCGACGACCTAAAAAAGGTAGCGAGGAGTGACTGGATCAGGAAGGCCGAGGATAATTTTGTGGCACGCCTTGGGAGAGGCCAACGATCAGCAGTGGAAGATGATAGGCTGATGATGATGACTTATTACTCTATACCTATAAAATTTGGCAAAAAGGTTCGCATCCTCTTTTATAATTAGCTCTCCATCAGGATTTTCTTAAAAGAAGAGTTAATAGGCTTTTTCTGGGTGAGCGCATTATATCCTCGGCATCTACACTTTCCATCAAGTGAACTGAAGCCATATTTTGATTGAAAAAAATAAAATATTCCACCAAGGGATAAATTAGGGGTGTAGAGAGCCTCCTCAAATGACGAAACCCGAGTTCGTCTGGCGTACCCTGGGCAGTCAGCCTCAATACGACCATTGCTGACTGCTAATCGGTACACTTAAGCACAAGTGATTGTCATGCTGATACGAAAAGAATTAATTAAAGAAACCTTACCTTGGAAATCAAATCCTTAGCACCTTCGGGAACGTATTCCGGGTATGTCATGTCAAGCGTAAGGATCCTCTCGTAGGTCTTGTCCTGGCCCTCGCTCTCAAACGGCGGCTTGCCTACTAGGAACTCGTACAGCAGTACACCGATGCACCAGTGGTCTACGTATATGTCGTACACTTCGCGCTTTATCATCTCCGGGGGTAGGTAGTCTAGGGTTCCACACATCGTCTTTCGTCTGTGGATGAAGAAAGAGTATTTTAGAAGAATTGTAACTATAGTATGTGTAGTGTGGTCCGAGCATTGAAGTCTATACGGTGTAGAGAGCTGGCAGCTTGTTCACGAGGCGGTAGTTCGATTCCTGGCCTGTACCACTAAGATCTACAGAATTTATGTGTAATTTTATTTGTTTTCATCATTAGCTTCGGCGGTAAGGGAAAAAAATTGTTAGGAAACCTGCATACTCGAGAACGAAATGAAAATACCGTAAGTTTGAAGGTATGTTGACAGCCCGATAACTCAATTGGTATTGAAACTGCCTTCACTGTAGAGGGTCGAAGTTGTATTTGATGTAGAATCTCAAAAAGAAGTCTTTTGTATTAATCAACCAATTTAAAATGTAGGCCACTTTAGAACCTTCATACTGCAAATTGTTGGCATTCATCACTCCGTGAAAAGCTTTTGTGGTTTTGCAAAGTGCAAGTTATGTACATAAGTAAGTATACACTTAGTTAAAGACATTTATGACTATAAATAAACATTACCTTTGAGAGGGAGCATGAACAGACCAGCCGAAGTCAGCCAGCTTGAGGTTGCCGTGGAAGTCAACGAGAATGTTTTCCGGCTTTATGTCGCGATGAATGACGTGGTGCTGGTGGCAATATTCCACTGCGTCTGCTACCTGTTGACAAATTGAGACATTGTTTACAATAAATTTATGATTTCGTCAAACTGTCCATGTCATCTACTACACAAGTTAGTATGTGATCACGTGGGGCATGGACGATGTGGAGGCGAGGTACAAAGTTTAAGAAAGAGTATGGTACTACAAAAAGTACAGACCCTTCCCACCCCCTCATGGAAGACGTTTGGTAGATGATAGTAGGCAGTGTTGTAGTCCTCTCTCACATGTATTACCTCGGTCTTACACATGCCTTTTCTTGTCTAATTCTAATCTTAAACCTGCTCCACGGTGGTGTCGATAATTTAGCCAATGTCCAGTATAATTAACAAATGTGCTCGATGTTGTTCAGTAATAGATATTTGGGTGATCTCAAGGATTGTTTTTGTGTAAAAATACACGCTTGAGCCATCACCAAATGGTGGAATGTCGTAGCAGGAGAGTAGGCAACCAATTCGCGACCGTCCAGTAGCAGACTGGCAAAACAAAAAACAAGGAGTCGAGGCGGCGTCGAGGTGCGAGCGTGCGCCTTGGTGACTTTGACATACGGTAATTGTATATCATACCAATCTGAGTTCGGATTTATTCTTGGTATACAATTATCGACCGTGTTGTGTCAAGGTCGCCAAGGCGCGCCCGCGCCTCGACTCCTTCTGTATGCGATACGCAACTTTGTTTCTTTGTATTCTCTGGAACTACGTAACTTATTCTAAAAATTCTTTAACTTTTTCTTCAGTTTCATCAATGATATTTCATAGAGTTTGAAGAGATTTGCCAAACAGCTAATGCTGGATGGCCCAGAATCCATCAAAGCAGTGATGGGAAATAATAGTGCAAATCGAAGTCGCACACCGAAGATAAACAAATTTTTCCGAGATCCTTAGCATAAGCCTGACGTACACTTGGCGACTTCCGTAGATAATAACACATATTCTGCGAAAATTTTAACTCTCTACCTATTACGGTTAAAAAAGCCCTTTAGAATTAGGACTGACGGATGAAAGAACAGCATAGGCATTACGGTCCCGTAGGCACCCTTTGATTACAAAGCTCTAAAACCATAATTCACAAACCTGATAAATATATTTAGCGGCTTTGGCCTCTGGGAAGCGTCCTTTAGGCGAGCTAGTGAGATGTTTGTACAGTTCCGCCCCCGCTGCAAACTCCACCACCAGGTAGATGCGGCGCTCGTCGTGGAACCACGTGAGGAGTCGCAGTATGTTCGGATGCCTGTATAAGTTTGACATTATTTAGATTTATGGTTTTGTATCTGAGATAATGGTAAGTAGGATTAGTATGTTATAGCCTGTAGAATCCCACTGCCGGGCAAACGCCTCCTCTCACGAATAAGGTTGAGAGGGAGTGGGCTATACTCCACCTTGCGGGCCCAGTTCATGTTGGCGGAGGCAAATTAGTGGTCAACTTGATGTCAGAGAATTTTCAAGCCGCCTTAATAGGCCTCTGACCTGGCTTAACAAATAGTTACAACTCTGATGGAACTATCCGAGATCAACTGCTTGACGCGGAAACGCTCGAGACGAAATACCACTAAACGGTCACCCATCCAAAGACCAGACCTGACGTTGCTTAACTTCGGTGATCGTTTTTCAATACCAAAGCTCCACTATGCCAAAAAGCGCTTGTAATGGTAAGATTAATTAATAATTCATTTTTTTTAAAGGACTTTTATACAAAATTGGTATGTAAAGCCATTCCCATCGTACCTTGCGTCTAGATTTTACCTACTCAAACTTAGATATTCTAATTTATTTAATGAGACACTGATGAGTTTGCAAAGTCAAATACTTTTCTAGCATCAGAGCCTGGTGATGCTAGGACCTCATGAAATATGCCCACATAAAGTCACTCTTAACTTTCTCATCAGTGTCATTCAGGCCTGCTCGTACCAAATGTGTACGGTGATGAATGTAATCTACCACTGCACACTCATCACAATTTTGTGGTTGAAGCTGACAGCCTGATAGCACAGTCGGTAGTGATCCTGCCTGCTGTGCTGAGGGTTGCGCGTTCGAATCCCGTAAGGGACAAATATTAATAATATTATACAAGGTTTTACAAACATAAAAATAAACATTTAAGGGGTGGTTTAGACCATCTAACTGAACAGGTTTCACTATGGGACTAATATCGAAATAGTGAAAAAAAAGTCTGATGTTCCATATTAAACTACAAATCTACACAAGCTTCTAATCGTGTGGGCAGTAAGCCCTGGTGTCGGAGTTTTTTCAGACCGCCTTACGGACTCTGACGTGGTTTTTATGAAACAACTACTACCACCAGAGATAGTTTCCCGAGCTAATTGTAGGGGACAGCTGATTTTTTTTTCGTGGTTTCGATGTTGGTCCCATAGTGAAAGTTGTTCAGTTTGATGGTCCTTAAATGTTTATTTGTATTTTTGTAACACCTTGAATATGAATATTTGTACCCGAGTCATAGATGTTTGTATCTATTAATCGTTGTCTAGTTATCATAATACAAGTCCAGGCTAGATTCTGGTACTTTAAATATGACTAGATAATTTGTGAGACAATGTCCAAGATTTAAAAAAAAAATTATGAACTACTCTTTTTCATATTGAATATGAAGTTATTTAGTGGTGTTAAGATGACAAGAGATGGTGTGGACAAAGTCACAGGCAAAATCTATTTAAGTTAATAAAAAGTACTTACTTCAAATGTGACTGTATTTCAATCTCTCTCAAGACCTGCCGTTCACACTTTGACTGCACGATCTGAGACTTGAACAATGTTTTTATCGCAACCAGTAATCCAGTTTTCTTCTCTCTGGCTACGTGGACATGTCCAAACTTGCCTTGACCCAGTGCTTGTCCTAGTTCAAAGTCTCTCGGGGACCATTTGTAGCTGAAATAAAAATATTAACATCAGTTAAGAGTATTATTTTTACTGCGCACTCCATACGAACGAAGTCTGGTAATATTTTCAACACTAACCAATTAACGTCAATGAAAATTTTTAGACACAATCTAGAAGCCAATATCTGTGCTTTACATTTTGTCAGATTTCTGTTAAAATACATAGTTTCAATCCTATTATTAATTTAAGAATTGTATGGAAAACTTTGAGCAACTATAACTTTGAAACTATACAAGGTGTTACAATAATACAAATAAACATTTAATTAATTGGTTTAGACCATCAAACTGAACTACTTTCACTATGGGACCAAAAATCAAAATCGTGAAAAAAAAATCTGATGTTCCATACTAAACTACAAATCTTCTCGAGCTAAATGTATGGGACAGCTGTTTTTTGTCACAATTTCGATGTTGGTATAGTGAAAGTTGTTGAGTTTGATAGTCTGAACAACCCCTTTAAAAGTTTTCAATGTTTATATTTACTTTTGTAACACCTTGTATATTTTAATGGAACTCTGAGAGAAAATATTTGAAAAATAAAAAAGATGGTGGCTGAGGTCGAGATTCAGAGACGATTTGTAAGTTATAGTTCGGACTCCCGTATGTAAAAATCCATACATTTTCGCCACGCTTAGCTCGAGCTAAGACCAAAAAAATCTTCTCTGAATCTCGGCGTTAGACATTATATTGTTAATGAAGTAGGATTAGTAGGACATGATATTTATTTCATAATTCTATTTCTTGCCACAAAATTAAATCCTAACATGTTGTTTGAGACCAAACTGGCATGGATTCGGTCTGCATCCGGAGCACTGTTCAGACACATTTACTACACAAAAGCAAACCAAACATTCCGTTCCGTGGCCACTGCTTTCGCAACTCTGTGTGCTACAGGCATTAGGCCCTGTCTCCGCGAAAGTGAGCTGTATAAAATCCACCGATAGATCACTCGCTCCATCGCCTTATAAGCAAATTGAGGTATATTACAATCATGTTGACTTTAAACATTTGTTTTCTGCTCCACTTTGGTCTTCCGGACCAGTATGCTCAATTAGTATACTTCACATATACATCAGAATTAATTCAGCATTTAGTTTCCTCATTGTTTTTACTTCAATCAATGGTGATTGATTCCTTATTTGGGGTCAGCCCTCCTGATACTATTTCGCCACTCTTGGCGGTTTTGCGTCATTTCGCGATTGTTTTAACTTAAACGATATTATTTACAGGTACATTTTTAGGCAATAGTTACTTGTAATGACAAAAAGCGGCAATAGAAACGAGGTAATTTGTTAATTTCACGTGACAAAACTACTCAAATTTTCGTTTTAGATTTCAAGCTATTTCGACTCAAATTAAGATAAAACTTGGTAGAGGCGAAATAATGTAGTTCTCTTAAGAATCAAAATACTCACGTTTAGTTTATTTTTAAAATCATTTACAAGCATTAACATAAGTTTTGAGACAGAAGTAGTTTTTCTTCGTAAACGAAAATATAAATACTTACGACGTTCCATAAGCTTCATGGCTCATGATTTTACTTTCAAGATCCAGCACTTCTTTTCTCTTAGCCATTTTAGAGATAAATTCAGCAGCAAAACAAAACAGAAAACAATTTGAAACGACCGTTGCAATTGCTCATTCAGTTTGAAATTGAATTATGAATTTGAAACTTGACAGTCGCACGCAGTGTGACCAGATTGAAATTGAAGATCTGCTAAATCGCGCTGAACCACTTCTATAAAATGCTATAATGTTGCTAAAGAATTGAATCACATTTTTTAATGTAAATAAAGGTCGAACTGTCTTTATTAATTGTAATTTTTTTTAATGTTTACAAAAAACTATCAATCAATTCAAAATTAAAACAAAAGAAAAAGGACAGCTGGCGGCACTTTCCCTTTACAAAATACCAAAAAATATACAGGGTGTAAGTGTAAGTAAAAGTATCATTAACAATTAAACCACATACTATATCCATCAAACTGAACAACTTTTACTATGGGAGCAAACCAGTCAGAATAAAAAAAACAGCTGTCCCATACGCTTTAATTTAGTAGGTATTGCAGTTTAGTATGGGACAGTTGATATTTTTTTGAACTGACTGAACACTGAAGGAAGGAATAGGAAAAATTACTATAGAAGTATTCTTCATTGTCCGTGGCAAGGGCATACACTGAGCACGTTCGAGGTTTCAGACTTTCAATCTGTGCTATGTTCTACCTACCTGCATACAACCCGAGAGAATACACCGGTTGAGATAATTTCTCTTAAACAGTAGGTATTAAAACTAAAAAGTTAAGAAAAATAATTATGATATTGAAAGTGGTCGATATTTGTTTATGATTCTCAAGTAATTAACCAAGAGTAATTCAGTTAATTTGAAATTTAAAAATCTTGCTAAATTTTGCCATGGTTTTAGTAAATTCAAAATGCAAAATTTGTCCTATATTTTAGCAGATCCTGCTAAAATCTGCAAAATTTTTCAATCCTGTTACAAAATCTGCTAAGCCCTAAATTGGGGGCCTAATCGTGATAAAATCGCAGGATCCTGTTAATTCTGGTCACACTGGTCGCACGCACCGCAAACAGGGATCCGTTTCATAACGTGTAAAAATCACTCAGGGTGCCGGTCCGAAAGAGAAAAAGCATACCAAGAGGTATATGCTAGAGTGAGAGATGGAACCCGGAATGATTTTTACACGCTTTGAAACGAAACCTTACGTAAGCCGCCCATTCACAAAATTGCAGTTTTGATGCTTACAAATCGAAATAACTGCAGGCGTAGATAGAGAAAAAAATCGATGAGAAGAAAATGTATTTTCTCTTTCTTTGATATGGAACGCGTTGTTCTTGCGCTAAATAAGCACGCAATTTGACGAACAACGACGTCACAAAATGTTACATCTCTTTCATAAGCTGTTGATAGATAAGGATAAAGTATTTGAATGACGTACTTTAAACTTTAACGTGAATGGGAGCTTATTACAGTGCTGCCAATATAAAAAGCTTTTATCACAGATTAGGTAAATAAATAAAATAGGTATCGACAAAGTTTACAAGGTGTAACAATAACAACTTATTAATACCTATTGAATATTTCACTTTTGTATTTTTTCATTATTTGTTAGCAAATTGAAAATAATAACATATTATTATGTTGTAACAAATAGTAGGTACGTAAGTACATAAACAGTGAATGGAATAGGAATGAGTTGTCCCTTATGACATAATATGGTGGTACGCGCGTGTGGCCACTACAGGCCTCTGTCCGGTATAGGACTAGACGTAGGTATGGGCTGATGATGATTGTTTTATTTATTTAATAAGGTACGCCAACAGAAACAATACCTACTTTAACAACATTATAATATTAGCATGCGGCAAGTAGGTATTTTATCTACCTATTGTAGCTACATGTAGGTATGCCAATACAGTATGTAAACTAATTAAAGGCAAATCTTTAAACCACGTACTCTACCCATCAACCTGAACAACTCTTACTATGGGAGCAAACCTGTCAGGAGTGCGATTTTTTAAACTCATACTTTGAACTCAGCAGTTGAAAATGTCTATATTACTAGGGAAATATGCATCTTTCTACTGCTGATTTGACTTTCAAAAATCATAGTACTTCAGCCCCCCCCTAGACAAAGTGACATTCTATTGGCGTTGACGCTAGTAGAAAATGACAGAATGTATGGATTTGACATTAGCGATCGAAACATTTTGACGAGGAGTCGCGCTGCAGTTCTGGCGGAGTACGGACGCGTGCGTATCGGCGCGTTGGGATTGCACGTGGCTCCACCATTTTGTGAACTCTTTTATGTTTTAACCTCAAAACAATCACTTGAGATTATATTAAACTACTTACATTGGCAAAATTGCCTCGCTAGACTTAATAAATACTACTGATCATTTTCCTTCGTATACTCTCCACATAACGAGACATTGGCTGGATTGTGATAACACATCGGATGCCACTAAACAAAAAATTGAATTGATCATTTTGACGATCGACAACAAGGCTGGTTCAAAGTATGAGTTTCAAAATTCGGACTTCAGAAAAAAAAAAAATATCAGCTGTTTCATACGTTTATGTCGTGTAGGCATTGCAGTTGTTTAGTATGGGACAGCAGATTTATTTTTTGCGCTGACAGGTTTGTTCCCATAGTAAAAGTTGTTCAGGTTGATGGGTTTTAAAAGTTTTCCTTTAAGTATCTAGTTTGCATACTGTATGATAATAAGTGGTGACTTGAATTGAACTATTGTACTATATGTCTGGTCTTGACAATGTTACACTATGTAATTTAATATTGGATTTATGTAATTGTACTTTGTATATTTTGTTTTTAACCAAAACAGTTACAAGTTAAAAGAAGTGTGTTGTAGAGTTTCTGGCCGCATTTTCTCTACAACGAAACACCTTCCGACGCGGAGTTAGATTCAAAAACATGACGTCAAAAAGTTATCTATGTTATATTATTTTGAATAAACAATTTTGACTTTGACTTTGACTAAACTTTTCATGACGATCACATGTTAAATACCTAATTACGACGCAATTTGCTTTTGTTTATCATCTAAGGAACTTTTACAGCAATAAAGTCAAGAGCAATAAACTTCAAGAAGTAAGCGATTGCTTTGGAGCTGGGAGGTGAGATGTGAGAAATGGCGGCAGTATCCTATTGCGGTTGTAGAACGTTGAAGAGAATGTTACTTGCGGCTCTACTGTGCCAGACCGACTCGCCACTAAATAACATAACTATACCTGGTTATTATTGCCAGCTTCGTAGGTACAGAGCTGAATTTGGAGGCTAAGAATTTAGGTACCTACTTAGGAGAAAGTAGTCTCGAAAATAGCCACTTAAAAAAAAGGGAAAAATATATCGCGAGGAAAATGCACTTTTGAGATAAACCGAAAGTGTGAAATGAAAAAGACTATACTTCAGTTCAAATAAGGATGATTTTCCGATTCCTATATAGCTTTTTGGCCAATTCTAATTATCAAATAATGTAATTAATTTATTGGATGCATAATATACTATCCGACATTTATCTTGGATGCTACTAAAGCTGTTCTAAGAATAATTGAGAGGAAGTGTTTCAAATTTCTGATTCTGTAATGCAAAACAGCCTTAAAATTTCGATGCTATTTTGAATGGTGTATGGTACTTATATTCCAAATAATTATGACAAAAAACTTTGCGACAACACTGTCAACTATCTTTTAAGCTTTTGGTGGTTAGAATGGTCGTTGCTCATTTGTGTGGTGGATGGACCTAAATCAGAATGACACGTCACAAATCGTTTTACGTAGTAAAACACTTCCGAATAAATTCTTGGTAACTTCTCGGTATCCGACAGCTCATTTGACATATTCTTCATACAGAATGTATACATGTATGTATGTACAGTATGTCAAATGAGCTGTCGGATAAGAAAACAAGAACTTATTCGGAAGTAGAGAAACAGGCCCTTAATCTTTTTCTTTTCGTGTGAGCATGACATTACATCTAATAACACAAACTCATGCTGTATTGGAAAGATTAGTCGACCAGCAATGTCGTATCGAAGCTGAGTGCCAAAGGGTGCGCCACACGAACTCAGGTTTCGGAAAGAAGAATAAGATCATTTATTATTATCTGACCTGATGCCCCGCATCCAAGTCTCTAACTTGGATACGGCCCTGCAGCATTGTTGTGGCGGGAGTAAGGCCACAAGACGTCAAGGTACAGCAGACCGCGGGGTGGAATAACTCTCGCCACCGCTCAATACCGCAGGGTCCGCAGGAGACCGTCTGGGAATTTACCAGTTAGGTGCTGAGTTTTGTTGACTGCGTATGTCTGGGATTGTTAAATCTTCATTAAATATGTGCGTGTCCTTGCATGGCTAGCATGCCACCCACGATAAAGCAACAACGCTCACGCTCTTTTTTTGATTGATTTGAACAAAATAGAGACATTATCTCGTTTTCGAGGCCTAATAATGTTAGGCCTAAATGGATTAGAATAGATTTTTTCGTGTTATCGTATTGGATATATCTGAGGTGTTTAGTCAAAGAATGTTACTCTGTGCTTTTGCAGTATTTTTAACCGACATCAAAAAAGGAGGATGTTATCTCTGTTCTTTGTCCTATCCAATGGATAGGACGCTGCTCGAGAGAGGACATAGACCTGGCACATACGTACCTACATACGGAATTCCGAATCAGAATTGAGATTTTGTATAGGATTTGAGATTCTGGAGGGGCAAAGTCCATTTACGAAATCGTAATCTTAAATTCCGTATGTGGCAGGCAGGTCTTACAGAGCTCGCTCAATACCTGACTAGTAAACACAAACACAAAAAGATAAAAAAAGTTTTTTGTTGACGAAAGACTGACTCCTTTTTTTACCACTACGCTTGACCAAAATAATATGCTTCAGCTCAGGGGTATCTGGCCAAAAAATTTGGTTCATGAATGAAAGAATTACATGCGAAGAGTTCTCTGGGGTACTTAGGTATGTTCAAATTTAATGAAGATCTACGGTCTAGGATTAAGCTGTAAAATAACTTTCTTCTGACATTCTCAGTGCTAGTGCTAGCAGATGTTACCATTATTAATGAAGTTTTTTATGTTTTCGCCGCGTCTTTTGCGACAGCACGAGAGTTAATATTAAAGCTGGGCTGCAATTGCGGTACATATTCGGCGATTGAACCGTGACT
Organism: Agonopterix alstromeriana; assembly: GCA_963924505.1. NCBI lineage: Eukaryota > Metazoa > Arthropoda > Insecta > Lepidoptera > Depressariidae > Agonopterix > Agonopterix alstromeriana. The sequence goes on along the minus strand of OZ004663.1, from coordinate 2,882,982 downwards.
GGACTACGTACGAACCATAATTTTTGACACAATTGGTATTGCGCTAATCGCGGTGCAGCTCATGACAGCCGTTAGAGCCGTTTTGACAGATCTCTCAGACGTTAAAAGCTGTCAGTTACATAGAGTTTGCATGCGATGTGATTAGAACTGAAATTGGATAAGAATAGAACTTCGATGTTTTAAATTACCGCAATCGGTCTCCAGGCCTTGTTGACTCATGGAGATGTTGGTCAAAAACTTGTATAATATAGGATCGAGTAAAGAAGCAAAAGTCGTCGCTTTTATAGCTAAGAAGTGTCAACAAATTAAAGCAAAATTTTCAGAATCAATAACTGTTCCTGCACCATTTGGGTACCGGTTAGAGACACTATACCTACCCCTATCGCACTCACACTTTCTCTGCATCCCTTTCTTCCTTCTTTTCCTCCCCTTTTAGGGACCACACTTAGCACTTCAATATATAGGATGCAAGGAAAAGTATCATTCACTTTTAAACCATCCATCAAACTGAACAACTTTCACTATCAGAGCAAACCTGTCAGCGCAAAAAAAAATACTGTTCCATACTAAACTGCAATGCCTACTCGAGTCAAACGTATGGAACAGCAGATTTTTTTTTCAAAGTTGTTCAGTTTGATGGGTAGGGTATATGGTTTAAAGGTTAATGATACTTTTCCTTACACCCTGTATACAGCGTATGATAAATTTAGTTATATTTTTCAACTTATCTACTTAGTTACCTACTTATCTCTGATTGAGTTTAGTGAGTGAATGAGTAACTGTCAGAAAAATACCTGCCTATGTGTTGTGTATCTGCTGCTTTATTGCAACTAAGTCTGAAAAGAAAGATGATTCCGTGCTTGGGATAACACGTTCAGCTGTTGGTCCCGGCTACTATCTCTGTCTGGTATAAAAACCACGTCAGAGGCCGTAAGGCGGTCTAAAAAAATTGTGACATCAGGGCTTGCAGCCCACACGATAAGAAGAAGATTGTAATTAACTTAGTCAAAAAAGATTATGATGACCCCATAAAATAAAATAAGTAAAAAATGATTATTGATGTGAATGTTTGTGACGATGCAATCTTTGTGACTCACACCCAGTTGTAGAAACGCTCATTAGAGTTAATCCTCCATTAAATCTCTTGCTAGCTTAGTAAGACGTAGTAAACTACGTCAACAAGACAAAAAGTGACAGCAAGACATTTAATGGAGGGTTAACTTTAATGAGCGTTTCTGCAACTGAGTGTTAATTACGCATAATCAGCACGGATTTGGATGAAATTTGACGCATAGATAGAATTTCTGAATTCACACATTCCTTTTTTAAAGACAACGCTGACGAAATCGCGGGTAAAGTCTAGTAATCTACATCTACACTAATATTATAAAGAGGAAAGATTTGTACCTATTTTTGTATGTTTGTATGTTTGTAATGAATAGGCTCAAAAAGTACTGGGCCGATTTAAAAAATTCTTTCACCAATAGAATGCTACATTCTTCCAATTTGACATAGGCTACATTTCATTTTGAAAAAAATTAGGGATCCTTGGTAAAATTTGAACAATGTACCCGAAGGTGTAGAAAAATGAGTCTTAAAATTTATTTGTCTACCCCGTGCGAAGCCGGGACGGGCTGCTAGTTTAATATAAAGCCTAAGCCAAAGTTTTGCCCGGATCTATTGAATTCCCGGAAGCTCCACTATCCGAGCATGAAGTCCCTTTAATTAAACGCAGTAACAAGAATTAGAATAGATGCTCCCAGAGCAACACTGTAAAATCCATTACAAGACCACTGCGCAGCGGAATTGCGACCTTGTGAAATCTAAATCCTCGGTGTTAAAGCATCGTTATGCAGATGCACAGATGGGTCAATATTCTATAGGCTCTCCGCCGCAGCTTATCTCGGAGGTGGCTCTGTTACGGGGTGGCATAGGAGCTGACTTTAAAAAATGTGTTTAAGGGTATATTACTGTTGGCGCTGCATACAAACGAAGTCTGGTTATACTTTCAATACTAACCAATTAAAGTAAGTGAACATTTTTAGAAACAACCTAGAAAGTAATCTCTATGCTTGTATCTTGTCAGATTTTCGTTAAAATGTATAGTTTTAAAGTTACAGTGCCTCAAAGATTTCCATACAAATCTTAAATTAATCCTACTACTGAAACCTTATATTTTAACGAAAATCTGACAAGATACAAGCATAGAGATAGAGAAAAAGAAACAGCTGTCCCATACATTTAGGTCGAGTAGGACTGCCGTTTTGGATGGAACAGCAGATTTTATGTCGCGATTTCAATGTTGGTGCCATAGAGAAAGTTATTCAGTTAGACGGTCTACTCATCCCCTTAAAAAAGTCTCAGCATATTAAGAAGGACCCTATCAGTTGCATTACTTAAGGGTTTATTGTACCCATGATACTGAACAACTTTCCCTAAGAAACCGATAGGACAGGAGACAATTTTTTTGGACTTTCGATACTAAATGCAATCAGCTGATTCAACGTTTTTATGAAAACTAGAATTTATTTTTAGCGAATTTCCCTTATTTTCCTTAAGGAAAGTTGTTCAGAATCATGTGTAGGTACAATTTATTTAACACTTTATTGTACACACGGAAATACAGATGAATACAGCATAATAGACAAGTACAAAGGGCGAGCTTATCAACAATCACAAAACCAACATAAAACCCATACATGAAAGTAATGCAAATATCTGTCTATCATACAGGATTTTTTAAAATTAGCTTTCTGAACTGATTATACCGCACGGTCTATACAATTTCCAACCCAACCCTCAACTGTAACTAACAAAGGGAGAATGCTAGTTCATAACAAACTTTACTCGCATTGTGCGTAGTATTAAATTAGAATAACACTCGACGCACCCCTACACGACAGCATATAAGCCCTAGATAAACCTTAAATTATTAAAGTTTCACGTAATCCGGCAAGAAGTTACGACTGTATAGTCGGGGAAATCTACGGATTTTTGTATGGAGTAGGTTGCATTAATTACACTTTTGGTGAAAATTTGGAATATAGTACATACATACCTGAAAAATATAAATTCTCAATAATCCCCGATTTTTTATTGTGTATTATTGAATAATTAAGACATTTACAAAACATTAAATTTAGGTATGAACAAAAAATGGAAAACTGGTGATTTTGTACAGGATGGCTTCATTCAATACGTTTTACATATAACAATAATAATCCACGGTTAATATCGTTAAATTGGGTAGATATTTAATATTTTGTAAGTCTTCAAAAATTATAACCTCAAAACAAAATTATTTACTGTTTGTTTTTACATATTAAATTTGCCAATTGATAATTAACTGTCTCTATTGTTGGTATGCTAGTCGAAATATTTTTAGAAATAAGCTTGCCATTTTAAGGTATTTCTCAGGTTCATGAACCAATATAACCACGAAATCTCGACAAAAGTGTTATAAACTAACAGTAATATTATTTCAAACACAATTTACAAAAGTGTCTTTAATGCAATCTCAAACCTTATTTTTCCTAGACTAGTAGTCTTGATTCAGACTACTCTTTGGTACTCGTAAGGGCTAAGCCTCATGGACTGTGTCGGGAACTCAGAGGAAGGATCTCCATAGAGTCCGCATAAATTTACGATTGTAGTTAGTCTCTTTTGTCTTATGACGTACCTTTAATAGTAGAAGGAGATGGAACTATAGATATTTTCTTATGCGGCTGTCCAATATTTTTTTAGCTAGTGTGTGTGAAAAGTGACCGTAAACATAAGGCCATATGTCACTTGGTGCCTTTTGTCCATACTACTTGACACCACACACTCAAACTTAAACGTCAAAAAAAGTGGACACTTTACAATTGGTATGGCTCACTCTATTAGGTATAATCTCAAAATCAAAGTCAAAGTCGACATAATTTATTCGATATAGGAGCTTGAAGCACATTGATTAAGAGAATTTAATTCCGAATGCGTATATGCACGCTGCATACAAACGAAGTCTGGTGAAATACTCAATACTAACCAATTAAAGTCAATGAAATTTTGCAGAAACAAATCTCTATTCTTGTATCTTGTCCGATTTACGTTAAAATATACAGTTTCAATGTTAGGATTAATTTAAGATTTGTATGGAAATCTTTAAGGCACTGTAAATTTAAAACTATTCATTTTTACGAAAATCTGACAAGATACAAGCATAGACATTACTTTCTAGATTGTTTCTAAAAAATTACACAGACTTTAATTGGTTAGTATTGAAAATATAACCAGACTTCTTTTGTATGGAGCGCGCCAACAGTAATATACCCTTAAACCTCATAACTAAACAACTCTAACTATTGGGCCAAAAACGAATTTTGCGATTTTGATTTTGGCTCCAAAGTGAAAGTTTGAAGCACTTCGTTTAATAATTATGTAAGGCGTTTAATTTCTGTGGTGATTAGTCGATTATACAGGGTGTAACAAAACACCCTAGTAATCTGTGTGCTTCAGACCATCAAACTTAACAACTTTCACTATGGAGCCAACATCGAGAAAAAAAAATCTGCTGTCCCATACATTTCAGACGAGACGAAATTTTGTATGAAAGAGCGGATTTTTTTGTCGCGATTTCGATGTTGGCTCCATAGTGAAAGTTGTTCAGTTTGATGGTCTGAAGCACCCCCTTAAGTATTACTAGGGTGTTTTTGTGACACCTTGTATAGTGACCTTCTTAATATGCTGACACTTTTTAAGGGAATAGTCAGACCGCGAAAAAAAATCTGGTGTTCCATACAAAACTGCAAACGAGCCTTTATGAGACAGCAGATTTTTTTTCGCGATTTCGATGTTGGCCCCATAAATAAATTTGTTCAGTTTGATGATCTGATCATCCTCTTAAAAACCTGTATTTCATCAATTCATAGTTATACTGTCAAATAAACTTTTTAGTTGACGTACACAATCTACGTAAAAAGAAAAGATTTATTCCGAATCGGGAACCACACCGAATTCTGTTTCTAAATATTGAAAGAAAGATGGTATGTAAAACTAAACCAACCATGTATTCTGTTCCTAAATTCAACGAGAAAGATGTTAAAACAAACGTGCTAAACGTAACGCAATTACAAGCGTTCAGCTCCCGGTCCACAAGCAGACCTCGACAACGACAGCGCTCTATTATTCCCAGTCGAATGAGGTTTGCCGTTCGATTCCGTTCCTAAATCCAATTCCGTACTCCTTTTTAACAGCTTCGTTTGCTATTTGCTATTGAGGTGTTCTGATTGTTTTGTGATTAGGTATAAAGGTTTAAGAGAATATAATTCGGAGCGCGCTCCATACAAACGTACTATGATGATATTTTCAATACTAACCAATTAACGTCAATAAAATTTTGCAGAAACAATCTAGAAACAAATCTCTATGCTTGTATGGAGTCAGATTTTCGTTAAATTTTATAGTTTTAAAGTTACAGTGCCTCAAAAATTTTCATACAAATTTAAAATTAATCCTAGAAATTGTAAATTTTAACGAAAGTCTTACTACATACAAGCATTGAGATTTGTTTCTAGATTGTCACTGCAAAATTTCATTGACTTTAATTGGTTAGTTTAGAAAATATCATCATAGTACGTTTGTATGGAGTGCGCTCCGAATTATATCCCCTTAATAAATGTTTCGGTAGTGACTTCGTACATTTTGTATTTACTTCACGTTCACTTTCTGGTAACTTTGTTTAATGTTAGCCAATATATGAACCTATATTTTTATTTTGGTGTCGTGACGGTCAAGAGATTTGAAAATCTGCATGATTACTCCACTTTCAGATAATGAAATTAAACCATTTTCCCGTGGGCGTAGCAACGATTTTTACAGGGAGGGGGGCAGTTTCACTGAATTCTGGAGCGAGCGAAGCTAATAGTGAGCTCGAGATTTTACTGCAATGTGTCTAGGTCCTTGTGATACAATCGCAGGAGCGAGCGAAGCGAGCGAGCTGGAGATTTTACTTCAAAATAGTGAAATCAATATAATACGATTTAAATCTTGGAGCTACCGAAGCGAGCTCGAGTTATCTAAAATCTGGAACGACCAAAGTAAGCTCATGATTTAACTACACCATGAAACGATATACGATCCAAATCTCAAATTCTGGAGCGAGCGAAGCGAACTCGAGATTTTGCTTCATTATAACTCGATTTTTCCAGCTCATGTCGAAATCGAGGCGATTCATGTATTAAACAAATAGCTGAAACTAGCTTATGCTTAAAACAGTAGGCTTTAAAAAAAGCAGAACGAGCGGAGCAAGCTCGAATTTTCGAAGTACATTCTGACCACATTGATTTTTCAAGAAAGTGAACATTAAAACGAAACACAAGAAAGTAATTTATATTTATTTATTATTCAAAATGCCTCTAATTTTCAGTAAGTAATTCATTTGATTTCTGTGGTGGGCTGGGGATGGGTAGGTTACTGTGTTGCCGTGTGTAGGTACATTAGCGGTGGTGAAGGCGCTAAGGTAAAAGTCTCCGAGTAATCGATATGTAACTACAGTTACTACGTATAACTCAAGCTATAGTGCACCGTCAGGTACCAAAATGGGTGACCTACTTTGTCACTCTTTCGGCACTAATGAAAAAAAAAACTCTAGTCTCATGGACGGCACTGACCCGAATGCTGCTAGGTATAAAAACATCTCATTTAGGTACTTTGTCTCGGAGCTGCTCTATTTCTATTTCCAATTTGACGGTAATGTAGACAAACATTTAATACCTATCTAAACGAACCAAAAACATCTAATCAAATATAAAGAAATAAAAAAAACAAGAAATTTAACAATTAACAACTAATTACTTTTGAATCCGCACTCATAAAAATGTGGATTATCAAATAATTATATGGCACGGTACTTGTACGAATTTTCGCTATTTTTATTTGTACAATATTTTTAAGTAGAGATAGTAAAAGAACCAAACAGACTGTCGCGGTGATAGCTATAAAAGCTTAATTACAATAACGTACTATCACGTATCCTATAGATAAACTTTGTCTGATGTGGAAAAATTAATCTTATACGTAGGCTTGTAAACGCTAGCTTTTATTTCATAAAAGAGGATTTTCATATGTTTGTTATAAAAAATTAAAAGAAAAATAAGCCGTTCAAACCTTTTTATTTTCCCGCTAGAGTGTGAAACGGAATGAAATAAAAAAATACAACACAAAAATATCTGTTAAAAATGGAGTATAAATAGTACGAGACAGCCCTGCGGTCCCGGTGAACTCATTCAGGGTTATCAATTTCAGAGTGAAATTTAAGAAAATACATTTATGATTCATGAATGAAATGGAACAGTAATGATAAAGTACCTACATTATTCGATAACGAGGTATCAAACTCAAAATGTTTTATTCACAATAATATCACATGGATAACTTTCTGACGTCATTTTTGACTCTACCACCGCGTCGGAAAGTGTTCCGTTGTAGAGAAGATGCCAGAAACTCTACAACACATCTTTTAAAAAAACAAAATATACAAAGAACGCTTACAAAATACAATATTAAATTACATAGTATAACATTGTCAAGACCAGACATTTTTGTCATTCATATAATCATCATCGAGTTTATAGTAGCCTTTTTTACAGAGGACTTGCTTCACATGGGACTTAAACGTATTAAAATACGTCGCCATAAATAATTATGGTTTACGGCTATTCTGGTCATGATGCTTTCGTCTGTTAAGTAAGATTGATTAAATCTATAGGGTCTTTCTTAATGCTAACGGTTTTTAAGGGGATGATCCGACCATAAAACGATAAAACTGAACAATTTAACCAATAACCATGACATCGAAAACGGGAAAAAACATATGTCCTATACATTTCGGTCGAGTAGGATTGCAGCTTGTAGCCCATCGCCAATTATAGTGGACAGTGGGTACAATACATGCCTCGAAATTGAAGCATGCAGGTTTCCTCACGATGTTTTCCTTCACCGAAAAGCCAGTGGTGTTACAAATCGTACATAAATTCCGAAAAACAAATTGGTACGAGTCGGTCTGGACGGGGATCGAACCATCGCCTCCTGCACGGCAGGCAAGGTTACTCGCCACTGGACCACCACGGCTTTTTTTACATTTAATTACATAACATTAGTAGGTATATATGATCTAAACTCAATCAGAACTGCCAATGAGACCTTTTGCTAACACTGAAATGTTTCCTACCTACGTCCAAATCGGGTCCCCTCACATAGAATAACTATAATACACTATAATTATTCTTATGTTATGAATTCCGACCAATGACGATGCACAACCCTAATCAATTTTCCCAAGCATTCTACAGCTATTTTCAACGTAACATTAAAATATAATAACACTTTACTGACCAATACATCATCCTAAGACATTTTATTTCGTAGGAACCTTACCTACCTCTACTAGAATCCAGACGGGTTTCGCACAGGTATAATATTAAAATAAGCTAATAGTATGGAAGAGACGATAGGGCTACCTCTTTAATAAGTATGTAATTTCTTTATGTTTAGTAGTAATTTTTAATGAAATGTACCATTTTTTTAATTATTATTAGATAAATCTACACAAGCTCTCCTAAAGTTCTTACCCGACTGCGACGACGCAAGGGAAGGGTAATGTGTTTATCAGCCTATGTATGTAAGTTTGTTCCTTCGTGGAACTCTAGAGACCAAACGTGTGGGCCGATTTTGAGGATTCTTACGACAATCGATTTGTATAAATCTTGCGAGTGACACTAAAGACATGACAGTCATCATCATCATCATCAGCCTATATATACGTCCCACTGCACGGCACAGGCCTACCCTCTAGGAGGCTGAATGGGCGTTAGTCCACCACGCGAGCCCAATGCGGATTGGTAGACTTCACATACGCATCAGAATTTCTTTTTCAGCATATGCAGGTTTCCTCACGATGTTTTCCTTCAACGTTTGAGAGCAGTCGGTAATACGTACATAAGTTACAAAAACTAATTGGTACGTGGGATGTTGTCCGTGCGGATTCGAACCCGGACCTCATGATTGAGAGTCCATACCTCTCCGCAATATGCCACCGAGCCTCTTACACCGAACCGAGCCGAGACATGAAAGAAATCTAATTTAATTATGGCGACGACCATACGCCATATTGTGGAAAGGAAAAAAATGAAAGTTGATGCACTATATTGAGTGGGGTATCATTGAATAGGCATTTAAAAATCATCTTTAGGTTTCTCTTACCATTTTTCATTTCGAATGACCATTTAGGCTCTATAACGAATGAAAGTTGAAAAAACTAAAAACTTAACAGAATTCTAGACTACTGGACTTGTTTTCTTCTTTCCAGTTTTTATTTAAAATTCACTGTTTTCGCAGACGGGTTTTATGATTTAAAAAAAAATCCTATTGTAAGGAGATTAAATGAGCGTCGGTCAGTGGCGCGTTGCGGAGATATATGCACACTCAATCATGGTGGTCCGGGTTCGAATCCGCACAGACGACATGCCATGTACCAATGAGTTTTTCTAACTTATTTACGTATAGTACCGACTGCTCTCAAACGGTTAAAAGAAAACCTCGTGAGGAAACCTGCATACGCTGAAGAAGAAATTCCGATGCGAATGTGAAGTCTACCAATCCGCGTTGGGCTTGCGCCCATACATCCTCCTTGAGGGTAGGCCTGCGCCTGCACTGGGACGTGAGATGGGAAATGTCAAAATCTACACATTTTCAACCCTGTTTAGACTAAGCTCACGCTTAAATGACGTCTCTGAGTCTTGACCTAAGTGCTATAGCCGTGGGCTATGATGTTTTCAACTTTGAATATAGGTTTAGGTACCATCCTATTTTTTCTGATGGGTGTCGTACGAAGTGACAAAGGGATACTAAACAAAAACCCTATGGGGATAATGGTTTGCTTTATGTCTTTGACTACCAAATGAGCGACAAACAATGGAAGATCTATTGTTATTGTTTTTTTTTAAATTAATGGACTTCTTGCTTGTGCGTTAGCACCGCATTTCCGCCAGTATCAAGTGGTTTGAGGGAGTATCTATCCAAGGATACCTATCTCGAGGATTGTTTTTGAGTAAGCCTCGTGGCAGGCTGAAACGCGAACCGCGCGAACATCACGCGAAAGGCAAGTGTTTGGGACAAACCCTGCAATGTGACTCCATCTATTGTTATTGTGACCCGACGGCGTTAAATGACAATTCGGAATTTCAGTTCCATTACTAATTTGTTAAAAATGCTCACTTCTCGTTTCTACACAAATAATTTTGAGTTTATATTTTTAAAAATTTGTAGCAATAAAGAAAGCAATATTGTATAAAATTCTGCAACAGTGGCACCCCTACTTTGACAGCAGCAGACCGATAGGGTTGTCAACAAAATAAACAACGGACGACGAGCGGTGATATGTTTACCGTCAGAGGAGTACGTTGTAAAATGGAGTTTCATGTGAGGCCTTGTTTACATGAGCTGAGTAGCTTGATTCGCTCGATCGAGTGAGTTCAGTGACCCGGTTAGTAGAGTTGATTTAGCTACAATATTTTACTACGTAGAGTGTTCATAAATGTATGAAAAACACGTTTACAGAATATAAACAGTGATGATGATTATGAACAATATAACTTCGTGTTAAATACTTTTATTTTTAAGAAATACAGTTTCAACTTAAAATTTTAGCAATGAGTCTTAGTGCTTATGTATGTAGTACAATACAAGGTGTTACAAAAATACAAATAAACATTTAAGGTGGTGGTTTAGACCAAGAAACTGAACTACTTTCACTATGGGACCAATATCAAAATCGCGGTAAAAAATCAGATGTTCCATATTAAACTAAAAATCTACTCGAGCTAAGCTTGTATAAGTGGTTGTATTGCAACATGATGTAGATATAATAAGGATGAATAACCATCAGAACCTCAGGGTTGACCCAAGTTGGCGCTAGATCGTCTGTAAACTTACATTCTTACATTCTTCATCTTCTCCTTTACACCTTGAAATCAAACTTTACTTTCATATTTCCTCGTCTCATTGAAACGTTTCTTAAAATTAAAAATACATGCACTCAATGAAAACAAAAATTCTTGTTTAAGACCACTCAACAACTCTTCCACCGCTTGACTGTTTACACTGTCATGTTAGGTCTCTCCACTAGCCTAATGCAAACAAAGCTAAAACAGTCGATACAGCACGCCACACTGACTAGTGGTTGTGACTGTAGTATGTACTACTAGTTCATTACAGAAGTCTTCTACACATTTCTTATGCCAAGAGGATACGACTGAAAAAGGCTTGATTCGCCGGTCTTCTTATAACGAATAGACTTTAGTTATGTGTACGGTATTTCTTTACGTTTGATTGGATTTTGAACTGATAGTCACTTGTTTTGACGCTTTCGTGGCGTTGTGGGTGGTGGTGCTTTTCGTGGCGCAATAGATGGGTATGAGTAAAGGTGGACTTCCGATGCCAGCGGCCGATGCGACTAACGCGCGCGTCTGACGCGTGGTTCTGTCATGTGCCATGTTTTCATAGTAACTAGTATTGATTGTCGCATCGGCCGCTGGCATCGGAAGTCCACCTTAAGGGTGTATGGAGAAAATTTTTCATTTTTGATGTTGATCGGACAGTAATAAAACTTACATAGGTTTTTAGATTACTTCAAAATTCATTAAAAACATCATATTCATTGCTAGGCCGCATCGGAGCTATGCTATTAAGGTATAAATAACTTCTAAGGTTATATAGGAGAAATCGCTTCTTAGCACTAAGACCGCCTTGTTTTGTATCTTCTGTATTTCTTTACGGTATATGCTGAGTAGGTAATATGTTTCGATTGATTGATTTGTAAATGATTTAATTCTTAAAGGTTTTGGTTACTTTTTCATGAACATTTAGGCCGAGATTCAGATACGTTTTTTAAGTATTAGTCTGAACTCCCGTATGTCAAAATCCATACATTTTGCGCTGCTTTGTCCGAACTAAGACTAAAAAAATCGTCTCTGAATCTCTTTCGCCTTAGAGTCAAATATCTCAGCTCCGATGCGAGCTAGGCTATAAGTTTAATCAAAATAATTTTAGTTTTATATAGTACTTTAATAAAATTATACAATACTTTCATTGATGGCCGCGACTGATACCTTTACTCATACCCATTTGCAGAAAAAGTTTTGATAGTTTTAAAGTTATTTATTTTTACAGTGTTGATAGATAAAATTCATTCAGTGCTAATTTCAAAATGATAGAAAATTGAACAGATGCTTTCGGTGGACATACCTAGCAAGCATTGACCTATCATTTACTACGTACCAGAGAAGACACTGCACTTCATTATGCTGCACAACAAGTGCGGCGATATCACCGTAAATATTCACTTCTCTTAGTAAATAATTATATTAGCTATCACCCGCCCGCGCTCCTCATGCCCTTTCGTTTGTCATGTCATCTCTAGTACGGGACATAATAGTTCAATCACATGAATAAACATCCCTACAGAACGAAAGCTTGATGCAAGCAGCCACCGACTGTCTGTGTATTCACGCAGCGCGCGCGTTAGAGGAACCTGCATAGGTAGCATGGCATATCACACCTCTTTCTATTTGCGCGCGAACAAACGAGATAAAAGACGTGATATAGCCGTATCACGTGTAGCATGCTATGCATGCAGGGGCACACACTCAGCCGCGGTATGCCGCCTGTTCGTATGTTCTCTAACGCGTGCATGTGTCTGTGCATCGACGTAGGCCTCTTATATATGAAGCTTTCGTTCTGAAGGGCTCAATACTAGCAAGCAACGTAGAACATCTTCTGGATAAACTTATTGTTCCTGTTGAGGCCGATTTACATGAAAAGTCGGAATACCTCTTTGCTTTTTTTTTTTTTTTTTTATTTATTGTTCAATTCACACATTTTTCACAAATAATTACATATTGCGCTTAAAAAGGTTTTCTCATGTTTTTTAGTTATCGATGAAACCGGGAACCAGGAAACCGTTTCTCCAGTGAAACGGTTTCCTGGTTATGATTTCATTTGTGAATCTCGGAGAGAACCCTGCGGTAGTCGATAAGTTTATAAGATCAACAGCAAAGCAATCCATGCGATGACGAAATTGAGAAACTTGCTCAAACTCTGACTAAATGTTGGTTTAGACCCTTAGATTAAATTTTGTGCTGGAATCTGTCCGAACAAATATTTTTATGAACGTTTACTTACGAAGGATTAGAGGTTAACTTATTTATATCCAACTGTATACCTTATGTTTGGATTTTGCGCAAAATCGTTTCTTCGTATGTAATGTTCGACCGATCTTCATATCTCGTCATCAATAGAATTCAAGACATTGTCTATCTCGTATTCGTATTCTGAAGGCTTTTGTTTTCAATTGATGACTCTTTTAGTTTAGTAGTTACTAGCTCATTGTAGTTTCATCGAAAGGGGAAGACTAGCTGTATGTCTAGTACGATTTCTCTACACGCGCGCGACGCGCCTTTGCTGCGTTTAAAATAACCTGTTCCCGCGCTTTTCGGAGAGCGAAAGCCGCGCTTGCCGCCACTTGTAGTATGGGAAAAAGCCAAGTCGCGCGCAAATAGAGAAATCATGCTAGACGAGCTGTTCCCGCGCTTTTCGGGGAGCGAAAGCCGCGCTTGTCGGGACTCATAGTATCGGAAAAAGCCGAGTCGCGCACAAGTAGAGAAATCATGCTAGACATGCTATTTTTGGATCTCCCACTTTCAAAATTATGATCGAATGATGCTAATCTCCACAGTAACTATGACATTTTCTACTGTTGATTTGAATGTGTCTTTCAAAAATCCTACAGTACGATTTCGCCCACGCCACTCTGAAACATAGCTATGACATGTTTTTGAAAACTAAATAGGTGCTTGCCTGTAAAATAATTCAGTCTAAGTTTCAATGTAGAGACACGTAAAGAGTAAAGATTGATTATATGTCATACGGTGAGTTGCACGTACGTTTATTAAAGTTAATCCACCATTAAATCTCTTGCTATTACTACGTCAACAAGACAAAAAGTCACAGTAAGAGATTTAATGGAGTATTAACTTTAATGAACGTACGTGCAACTGGCAGATAGATAGTTAACATTTTTTTTCAATTCCTTAAATTCGTATTGCTTTAAATTTCGTTATCTAACGATAACAGTATGTAAAAGTTGATTACTTAAAATGATTTTGGCGGGCTAAAATTGTCTCTCCAGAATCCCAAAATAAATCATGTTAATACCTAATACAGAATATACAGGGTCCAACTTAATATGCTGACCGTTCTTTAAGAGGATGATCAGACCATCAAACTGAACAACTTTCTCAATGGGAACAACATCTAATACGCGAAAAAAAAATCAGCTGTCCCATACATTTGGCTCGAGTAGGGTTTGCAGTTTTGTATGGAACAGTTGGTTTTTTTTCGCGATTTCGATGTTGGTGCTATAGAGAAAGTTGGTCAGTTTGACGGTCTGACCATCCCCTTAAAAAAGTGTCAGCATATTAAAAAGGACCCTATATAATTTTTTATTTTGGGATTTAATCATTAAGTTTTACTTATTTATTTGGTTGTTTGTTTCATGCATGCATGCATATGCTCACGACTATATTCCCCGAGGGGGTGGTCAGAGATATTCTGAAACCTCAGAACATCCACGTTTCACCAGTAGTACCGAAACTCTGTCCAGTGTGACGGGGGGTGAGCCCGTCGCCACTTATAATGGACAGTGGGTACAACACATGCCTCGAAATTGAAGCATGCAGGTTTCCTCACGATGTTTTCCTTCACTGAAAAGCCTGTGGTGTTACAAATCGTACATAAATTCCCAAAAACTCATTGGTACGAGTCGGCCTGGACGAGGATCGAACCTTCGCCCCCTGCACGGCAGGCAAGGTTACTCGCCACTGGACCACCACGGCAGTTGTTTGTTTCGTTATTGATAAAACTATTCCATTCGTCACTGTCTTTATAGGTCCAATTTCCACTTTATTTGCGACACAAAACCGTCTTGAAACAGTAAAGCAATGGGTGACGAAATCACTAAACTTCAAAGTACTCCATATAGCCCACGGCTTGCTTCTGCCTTTGATAAATTTATGATTCATCTTACATTTATTTCTTTGTATCTTATTGAAACTATATAAGCAGACAGGAGTAGCAGATTTACACATAAGTCTGTAGAGATTCCATTAGGAAACCACAATTTTATTGACCTTACAACTACATGGAGTAAACAGGGTGTAAACTTAAATGCCTAACATACTGGGGTGCTTCAGACCATCAAACTGAATATCTTATACACTAGACTAGTATATCAAATAATTTTTTTTTACAACATACACAGGTCTCCCTAAATCATGTTACTTTGTTTTGTAAATTAACTTTAATTTAATCTTTAAAAAATAAATGTACTTCTTACTTCTGGCGGGAGAAGACCTGGTGACATGAAGTACAGGTATGGGTACGCAAGTACACATACTTACCAAGCACCAGTCTCCACCCACAAACTCTCGTACTTAATCTAATATTTGTAATTTGTTTTTATTAATCTTGTGTTTGTGGTGAGAAAAATAAATAATTTGTATTGTATTGTTTGTATTGTAATGGGGCCCACAAAAAAAACGCGTAAAAAATTTGCTGTTCCATATAATAACACCGCTATTCGAACCAAATGTATAGAATAGCAGATTTTTCTTTCGTGATTTCGATGTAGGCTCTTCCTATATAGTGAGACTTGTTTAGTTAAGCACCCCCGTTATATATGTAACGTATTTATATATTATACCTGTATATTTTACACCCTGTATATGTACACACGGCGACACATTTAGCAACACAAAACCAATATAAGCTGGCTGCGCGGCGTTATACATTACTCTACCTACGCGTGGCCAGCTTATTTTGGTTTTGCGTAGCTTGATGTGTCGGTCGCCGCGAATTATTTTCACGTCAAAACTTTAGAAATCACACAAATAGTTGATATAATATAGGGTACTTCTTTATATGCTGACTCTTTTTAAGAGGATAATCAGACCGTCAAACTGAACAACTTTCCCCATGGCACCAACATCGAAAACGTGAAAAAAAAATCAGCTGTCCGATACATTTAGCTGAAGCAGTTTTGTATAGAACAGCTAATTTCTTGTCGTGATTTCGATGTTGATGCCGTTAGAGAAAGTAGTTCAGTTTAATGGTCTGATCTCAATCCCCTTAAAAAGTGTCAGCATATTAAGAAGGCCCCTGTATAGCTAATATTATAATGATTGTAGATAAAACTAACATCCATCTACTAAACACTTTGACTATTTATATGTGGACTGGTTACGCGTGTAATTCTACTAACAAACATTTCTGCCACTTTTTGCGGGGGGCGAGGTAACATGAAATCCGCAACTTTGGATTTTATTCCCCATTACTTTAGATTCTAATTTTGAATATTAAAAATCATGAAAAGTAGTCTCGTGTGAACCCCAAACGTTCTAAGTTCGAAGTTATTATTTCGCAATTATAGGCTGTCTCGTTTAGTGATAAGGTGTAAAATTGAATGTAAATGCACAAGATCAATTGTGCTTATACCGTGGCAGAGGGGAAATGCTACCGCAAGGCTAGTCCTTATAATAATTAGTCAAAGACTAAACATCACCACCAGACACATTATAACTCAAAACACGTCCAACATAATCTATATTTATTCGTCGACCTTTTGTAGGATTAACAGGGTCGTGATTTACATCCTTGATCCTTTTCATATTTTGATCCAATCTTCAATAATTTGCAATTAGGATTCGATGTAGGATATTAGGAATTGGAAAGTAATTTTTAAAATATGAACGTGGTATGTCGGATTGGTTGGCCATATTTTTTAATTCATGAGAATTAAGGGAATGTAATTCGGTGCGCGCTCCATACAAACGAAGTCTGGTGATATTTTTCAGAAACAATCTACAAACTTATGTCTATGCTTGTATGAAGTCCGATAGTTTTAAAGTTACAGTGCCTCAAAGATTTCCATAAAAATCTTAAATTAAAGCTGGCATTAACACTGTACCTATATTGTAACGAAAATCTGACTTCATACAAGCAATAGCGATTAGTTTCTAGATTGATTATTAAAAATTTCATTGATTTTAATTGGTTAGTATTGAAAATTTCACCAGACTTCGTTTGTATGCAGCGCGCATTGGGGCTTTCGGAATAAACTTCTCTTAATCTCTGCCACTTGCTAATCTTGCTGTAAGGAAAGAAGAGGAGAGGAGATTTACGAATGTGAATAAGGAAGGAAGAGCGTCGGTGACGCGTTGCGGAGAGGTATGGACACCTAATTAAGGGGGTCCGGGTTTGAATCCGCACTGACAATATGCCATGTATCAATAATTTTTTTTAACTTACGTAAACACGGCGACACATCAAGATACGCAAAACCAAAATAAGCTAACCGCGCGTAGATAGAGTAACATATAACGCAGCGCGGCCAGCTTATGTTTGTTTTGCGTAGCTTGATGTGTCGCCGTGTGTACGTAATGCCGACTGATCTCAAACTGTGAAGGAAAACATCGTGAGGAAGCTTGCATACACTGAAGAAGAAATTCCGATGCGAATGTGAAGTCTACCAATCCACATTGGGCACGCGTGGTGAACTAACGCCCATGCACGCTCCCTGAGGGTAGGCCTGTGCCCTGCAGTGGGACGTTTATAGGCTGATGATGATATTGAATAAGGCAATAGAATAGTCGTAGCGTGTGGCTGTCCGGCACCGGCCGTCTTCCCTTCTAGCCAAGTGTCCCGCCCATCTCTACTTTAAGAGGATATGTGATAAAAATAGGATTCTTCAAAGCATCATATATCATGAAGTACTAACAGTAGGAGTATGATTTATGGATATGTGTAAACTGAACACATAATTGAAGTTTTGATTGGAGCCAAAACACGATTAAGAGACATTTTCTCGATAGAAAAATAAGCCAAAGTAGCCTCCGTCTTTATCGACAAACGCTTGGAACTGCTAAACAGTGAATAATAGAAACACGAGACTTGATTTAAAAAAAGGAGATTAATATTTTATAAATTTTGATTAGAGCAGAAATGAACAATTAAATAAAGTTTGTTTTACGCAAGCGTCGTTTCAGGCGTGCGCGCCCCATCTCTTTCTCTCGCATCAGGCAGTAATATAAGCTATCACACGCCCATTTCGCTTCAATTATTTTTCGACATAGGCCCTTAACTTTGTAATCCGCTCTCAACTGTCGTCGACCTTAGTTCTTCGACGGATTTCTACCGAAATGCCCAGCACGTTATGCTCCATGCCTCTTTGTGCGATGGTTATTTGGTGCATGTTTTGCCTAGTGAGCGTTCATGCTTTCAAAGTAAGCATGGGCATAAAACTTCGATGGGACTAAAAATACAGTAAAAATGTTATGACGGATTTCAAATTCATGGGTCAAATTAAAAAATCGCTCCCAGGATGTTTGCTTCCAGTTTCATACATTCTCGAGTTTCCAGCCCGTGGACAGGTCATCGTACCCCTTTATTGCCATCATTTATCCAGAACGCCGTAACAATGTCACGATTTCAAATTGTACTATGTAAATTTACGCGGCGTGAAACAAATTCGGAGCGAAGTTTTGCATATTTATAATTATTCTCTGCCGATATTTGAGTGCGTTTATTTGGGGTTGATTTTGATAAAATTGTCAATTAAGAACTTATGTTATAAGTAATTAATTACTTACACTTTAGGTATGTAGTAGGTACTATACTGTTTCTTGTATACTGTGCTTTAGGGTATGTATCCATCGATCTATGTGTGCCAGGCGAGAAAAAAAATGTTGGGAATAAGTCGTTCAATTCTCGACTTTGGCGTGGGATACTACGCTCAAAAATTGATGATGATGGGCTTACAATAATTTATCCGACGATTTCTCGCTAAACACTTTAGAATTGTGGTCTCACTGAGTTACGCCTCCTCTATTGTGTAACTAACGCAAACTAAAACATCTAAATAATATTATTACTATACACCATCTTCCTTGATACATAACAACACATAACATATGCCCACGACTATATTCCCCGAGGGGGTAGTCAGAGATATTCTAAAACCTAAGAACATCCACGTTTCACCAGTAGTACCGAAACCAAATACACACCCAGTACCTTGATACATCAAATAATATAATATTTATTTAGCTTTGACTAATTATTATAAGGACTAGCCTTGCGGTAGCATTTCCCCTGTGCCACGGTATAAGCACAATTGATCTTGTGCATTTACATTCAATTTTACACCTTATCACTAAACGAGACAGCCTATAATTGCCAAATAATAACTTCGAACTTAGAACGTTTGGGGTTCACACGAGACTACTTTTCATGATTTTTAACATTCAAAATTAGAATCTAAAGTTATGGGGAATAAAATCCAAAGTTACGGATTTCATGTTACCTCGCCCCCCGCAAAAAGTGGCAGAAATGTTTGTTAGTAACACGCGTAACCAGTCCACATATAAATAGTCAAAGTTATTTAATTTAAAAAGTTTCAATGGAAGTAATAGAAATCATGACCAAAGCATGTTTTGCGGTCTCCCAATCTTTGATGTTCGCTTTGACGCAAGGAAACATTTTATTTGGCCTCCTTCATAGTAGAAATAAAACCACATTTGAATCTCTACTTTAATTACTTATTATTTCGTTAAAGTAAGGATAAACAAAAACTACCCAATTAATTATACAGCAAATAATTTATTTAAGTCCAACGACTTGGTATTGCGGTTAGTTAAATACACTAATTTATCTCTCTGGCATGCAAATTATTATGGAAATTGTGGACTTTGTCCGTAAAAAGCGTACATCCTGCAATAAATATAGGGCTTACTGTTAAAACTATACTTTACATTAAAATTGCTTCATTTATTACAGACCTTGTACGCTTCTCGGTTCTATTTTAGTTTCTTTCTCTGTTTTTTTTTGTTGGAATTTGGATTTTGTGAAATGAGAGAGTTTTGTGAGATGTTTAGAGTACATTTTAGTATTAGTCGGGGAAATCTACGGATTTTTGTATGGAGTAGGCTGCATTAATTGCACTTTTGGTGATAATTTGGAATATAATAGATACATACCTGAAAAACATAAATTCTCAATAATCCCCGATTTTTTATTGTGTATTATTGAATAATGACGACATTTACAAAACATTAAATTTAGGTATGAGCATAAAATGGAAAACTGGTGATGTTGTGCAGGATGGCTTCATTCAATACGTTTTACTTATAACACTAATAATCCCCAGTTAATATCGTAAATTTGAGTAGATATTTAATATTTTGTAAGTCTTAAAAAATTATAATCTCAAAACTAAATTATTTACTGTTTGTTTGTACACATTAAATTTGCCTTGTGATAATTAACTGTCTCTTTTGCTAGTATGCTGGAAGAAATTTCTTTCGAAATAAGCTTGCCCTTTGTACATTTATATCGATTTTAAGGTATTTCTCAGGTTCCTGAGCCAATATAACCACGAAATCTCGACAAAAATGTTATAAACTAACAGTAATATTATTTCAAACACAATTTACTAAAGTGTCTTTAATGCAATCTCAATCCTTATTTTTCCTAGACTATATATGTTTCGGTTACGTTAAGGGTTTATTGTTTTTAGACTATATCCGTAAGAATGAAAAAAAAATCCTAACTATTTTGGACGCTTTTTGCTCTACGACAATAATTGTTCACATGATACGAGGACGAAAATAAAAAAAAAGTTCAGTTTGCGAATAACAAAAAATAAATATTGTTCCGAAGCCTGAATTTCAATGAACAGGAGTTCCGTACATACATATTTATATTCTTAATTACATAGGATGGAACCTACGTACAATCTACATCCCCTTATCAATTCATCATTATCTTTAGCTTTTAAAAATAATTATACAGAATCGTTCTCTCAAAAAGATGTTATAATTTTTCCTCATTCCTCGTTGAGAAAATGTGTCGTTTCGATGAGATTTTGAGATTTATTTTTCTGACTCATAAAAAATTAAGGTACATACCTAGTTTTTTATCGTCTCATCATCAACGCCATTAACGAAAAAAGAGACAACGCTTGAATAAAATTATCACAATCTATATTATTAATATACTTACAGTGTGTAAAAAGTGCCGTGGTGGTCCAGT
This sequence comes from Agonopterix alstromeriana, assembly GCA_963924505.1. Taxonomy (NCBI): domain Eukaryota; kingdom Metazoa; phylum Arthropoda; class Insecta; order Lepidoptera; family Depressariidae; genus Agonopterix; species Agonopterix alstromeriana. Next base: position 2,861,802 of record OZ004663.1, on the reverse strand, counting down.
GGTGAGTAATCTTGCCTGCCGTGCAGGAGGCGATGGTTCGATCCCCGTCCAGGCCGACTCGTACCAATGAGTTTTTCGGAATTTATGTACGATTTGTAACACTCCTGGCTTTTCGGTGAAGGAAAACATCGTGAGGAAACCTGCTTGCTTCAATTTCGAGGCATGTATTGTACCCACTGTCCATTATAAGTGGCGACGGGCTCACCCCCCATCACACTGGACAGAGTTTCGGTACTACTGGTGAAACGTGGATATTCTGAGGTTTCAGAATATCTCTGACTGCCGCCGCACTAACGCCGTTCCGAGCCTCGGTGAAAACACGCTCTTTGCAACTCGGTTGTCACAACTCAACCGTTCCGAACCTCTGACGGGTTGCAACTTTTAATTATCAAATTCGACGGTTAAAAAACACTCTGACGTTTTGATTATCTGTGGTTACTTGACTTATTGCTCATTTTGAATAAAACTTAGTTTTTTTCAAATAATTTTTATTTACTTTTTGATTCTCTAACATGGAAGATGAGTTTTTATTGTATTTGGAGATGATGGAAGCCCTGGAAGCCCTGGAAGCCCATATTACTGTCAATGTCAAAATTTGAGGTTATAAAACAACCGGGATCGTTCCGTACCTTATTGCGAGTTGAAAAGCAACTGTTCGTTCCGTACCTTAGATTGAAAAACACCCAAACAACCGCACCCAAAGGTTCTAAACGCAGCCCTGATTTCTTTTTTTTCGTCATTGTCTCAATAGTGAAAGTTGTTGTTGTTGATGGTCTAGACCACCCCTTTAAATATTAGTAGGGTGTTTTGCTCCACATTGTAGCGTCGTGTTCCCCCGACCAAGCACAATGAATGAACCAGTGTTATTTAAATTCTATAGCTTAGCGGAGACTGTTCTCGGAACGACTATTTTTTTTCTTTCAGTCCATGTTAAGCTGCACAAAGAGAATTAACTGAAATGGTACCATTCGTTCGGGAAGGCATCTTTTAAGATTCATTTGAACATCATTAAGGGACAGTTTTTGCTTTAATTAATTATTCTGAAACATTTTTCACGCTGATCTGGGTGTGAAAGAAAAACTTTGAATAAGTCATTCTATTGTTCTGCGCAAGTCTTAAAAGTCGAGTAATAAAGTTGGTAATAGTGACCCAAGTCATATGTTTCCGTTTGCTGTCCGGCTTCGAATAGCTCCAACCAAGAGACTTATAGCGTCCTTTACACTTAGCCCGCGAATCGCGCGCGAAACAGTGGTAGGGCTCGCTTAGTTTCATTATTACGAATATAAGTTTTAGGATATTTTGTCAAATTTATCTCTATGTTATCAATATTCAATCCTACGCATTATAAAGCTATTTTTGTTTAACTTACGTTTTATATTGTTATGGCAGGCTTAAAGGACCTAAGCTTTGATGAAAAATACATAGATATAGGGCTTGAAATGCCGCAGCAAATATGTATTCCCTGTGTTGACAGGTCTGATTAATAATCTCGCGGGATTGTATCGTATGCGGCAACTGGAGCAGTATCTTCTGTTAGTGAGAGAAAATTATCTTTTTCGGGTTCCGTACCCAAAGAGTACCCAAGGGTACCCTATTACAAAGCTTACGCCGTCCGTCCGTCAGTCCTAACTTTAAAGGCATATTATATGGCATTTTTTGAACCGCCCGCGCCGGTTGAAATTTTCACAGAGTAATGTGTTACTATATGGCGGATTTGTATAAAAGCACAAGAAAAAAGACCACTGTAGATTTTCATGAAAGTGGAATGTTTCAAACCTATTTACATGTGTGTTTCAAACCTATACTGTTAATAAATAGCTTTTAGGCTTTTGGGCAAAGTGGGTGAAGCACTTTTATTTTTGGGTTTTCTATATTGAAAAATCTTAACTTTTGTAGTGAGGTGCCACTCTCACCGATCCCCGCTTCTCACCGATCCCCGCTTAACCACCCGTCGCGTAATCCCAGCAACGCCCATTGCCGAGGTCCGTACCCCCCTGGGGTGCCCCTTGGGCAGGTTGCTTAAATCACTGGTTCGGTGACCTACCAGGGCGCTTCGCCGTCACTGGTATGGCCACCCCCAAAAGCTCGCTGTAAAAAGCAGTAAATGCTCCCTGAGCAAACTGTATGTCAGTCAAAAAAAAAAAAAAAAAAAGTGAGGTGCCACTGCGCGGTAAAAGACCTCTTAAGACTATTCACTTTCGGGTCCGGTAGAAACATTGTTGCAACTACTAACTGGTTTATAATGCAATCCATATAATGCTACGTCCACACGCTCAGGCGAGCTTAGGTGAGCTTGCTGTACACACGGCGACACATCAAGCTAGGTAAAACCAATATAAGCTGGCCGCGCGACGTTATACATTACTCTGCCTACGCGCGGCCAGTTTATTTTGGTTTTGCGTAGCACCACCGTATGTACACTCGACTCGTCTATAGAGTAATTATTACTAGTTTCCTTTATAGAAGGATCAATGTATAGCGTGTTTGCGTAAAGCTCGGGCGAGCGTGTATGGAGATAGAATTAGGTTTTCAAGATAAAACGACTATTAAAGTGGTGACAAGCTAGCATATCGCCAAAGCGTAATAAAAAGTAATAGTGGTGCAGCTCAGCGGTCGCGACAGGTCAATCAGTCAGTCCTGCGCGCGTACCCTAACAGAGAGTTCAGTTAGGGTATGCCCGTCCCCTGTCGCCACCCGCACACCGCCCGAGCTTGGACCCGCCGCTACCGCTGAACTTCGCCAAGGAAAATACTGCAAAAGAAGCATAAATTATTAAACAACACTATCCAAAAGATTTTGTGGAAATGGACACCCTGCGCTTACAAAAAAAGAAATTCCTCCTAATTTACTTAGTAAATGTAACGCCCCTAAAGAAACGTATGACTAATGACATCGTTTAGTAGATGATCTCTCACCACAGGGCACTTTGTGAAACGCCCGGCCATTTCACGGATATACCGCTTGGACGTCTTGTTACAACTAAGTGCTTATTATTCTTGGACATTTCACGAATGCTATTTATTTTAGTTGATATCTGGTGAGAACGTTTTATGTAAGCCGTGGTCCATTGGCGAGTAACCTTGCCTGCCGTGCAGGAGGCGATGGTTCGATCCCCGTCCAGACCGACTCGAACCAATGAGTTTATCGGAATTTCTGTACGATTTGCAACACCACTGGCTTTTCGGTGAAGGAAAACATCGTGAAGAAAACTGCATGCTTCTATTTCGAGGCATGTGTCCACTGTCCATTATAAGTGGCGACGGGCTCACTCCCCGTCACACTGGACAGAGTTTCGGTACTACTGGTGAAACGTGGATGTTCTGAAGTTTCCGAATATCTCGGCCTAACCCTTCGGGGAATATAGTCGTGAGCATACGCATGTATGCACGTTTTATGTATTACTCTGTGGTTTTGTTTATTATTGTGATTTTTAACAAAAAAAAGAATGAATTTACGACAATTACTTTTGGTGGTTTTAAAATATCGATGTAGGCGATGAGTGCCATATTGTTAGGATTTGAGACGTAGCTGATATATAGGATGCAACAAAACACCCTAGTAATACTTAAGGGGATGCTTCAGACCATCAAACTAAACAACTTTCACTATGGAGCCAACATCGAGAAAAAATAAAAAAACATCTACTGTCCCATACATTTTAGTCGAGTCGGTAAGTACTGCAGTTTTGTATGGGTCAGCAGATTTTTTTCTCGATGTTGGCTCCATTGTACAGTTTGATGGTCTAAATCACCCCCTTAAGTATTACTAGGTTGTTTTGTTACAACCTCTATAATATGATGATCTCTCCACACCAAAGTCGCCGACATGTCGCCGCGTAGCCCGCACGGGTGCATGTTGTCGACAGTGCCATCCATAAAGAACCCGACATTGTCGGCGGGTCGGTGACTTTTGGTGTGCAGACACCTTTATGTTCCATATCAATTCCACATAAACATATTATCGGTTTTCATGGTAGCTTATTGTCGTGTATTAAATTAATATAATTTTTAGCAAATTTATTTATTTATGTCATATTAGAATTAAATTTTTCTTTTAAACAAATAAAGGTTACAAAAATATTAGGGATTTATAACTAACTTAACCTAAAATATGGTGCAGGTTTGGGCCGCGCGGAAAGGTAGCCACTATGCTGGCAGCGTTTCCTCGCTGAACGGCTAAACTGATCCGTTGAGCGAGGAAAGCGCCAGCCCTTGTATCCCCGATCGAGTCTACCAGGCGGTTTGCCAGATCTTTAAAAAGCTTTTTTAGCAAAAACTCTGTAAAATAAAAATATGAATGTACTTGAAAGCATATTTCATTCCATTTACATTATCCACATTAAATACACCGCCCCCGGCCCCCAAACTCTTAGTTACTTTATATAAGTAGGTATTTTCTAGAACTGAACACAAAACAAGCTATTCATCATCTCGCTACGTCATGGAAGTTGAGCACTAAAGAAAGGACTGAGAAACTTCTAAATAGATTTTATGTTATTTTCCAAGAAAAGCTTTCTTTAAAATGAAAATTGCTTACTGGAAAAACCACTGGTAGCAGCTAGTATCGTAATGTGTACCGACCACCATAACTCACATCTCGTTAACAATAATTAGCAAAACTGAACACTTATATGGAATCACCTCTGCGTCTGTCTGTCCGTCTGTTTTATTATGGAGTCTAATAAAATCTTGAGCTTCAAAGGAGTGTCATTGGTGGCACGTTGTGGATAGGTATGAACACTAAGGCGCGGTTTATACAGAAGAGACGTGTGGTGGTGGCGGATAGTCAAAGTAACACAATTATAAACCGTGTAGTACGTGGCATAGCGTCGTTTGGAGAATTACGCCTGTGCCTCCAGGCGACGTCACCTAGAAGCGCGGGCGCGATTCTCCTTTACGACAAAAACGACGCTACATGCTACGTACTATAAGGTTTATGTTGTGTTACTTAGATTATCCGCCACTGCCACACGTCTTTTCTGTATAAACCGTGGCTTAATCATGAGGGTTCGGGTTCAAATTCGCATGGAAGACTTTTTCTAACTTACTTACCGGTGAAGGATAAAGGGTGAAGATACCTGAATACGCTGAAGAAGAAATTCTGATGCGTTTGTGACGTCTATCAATCCGCGTTAGGCACGCGTGGTGGATTAACGCGGATCTGTTGACGCCTACATATATATTTTCTTTACTCTTCAAAAACGTTCGTAAAAGCGGAAATACCGTTCAGGGGAAGAAACCTGTAATCTCTCGGTTTTGGATATCCATCTCCCGGGAGGCACATGCGTTTAGCCGCCAAGACATCGCAGACACACAGGATATGCTCCATGGTTTCCTCCTCCTCTCTGCTCACTCGGCAGGTGGGGTTTAGGGTGAGCTTCATCTTGTGCATCATCGCGCCTGTGGGGTAGTGCCCGGTGAGGGCTCCGATGATGGCACGAGCTTTGGTCCTGCTGTTCACAATCAGTTAGATCCTAGCTGAATGCTCATGGTGCTCCGGACGTATCGGAGACTCATTACGTCACTCGGGAAGGCTTATGCATCCTATACTTAGACTTGACAATCTGATTATTTTCATCATCTTCTTTGTCCTCGTTCTTCCATCTGTGAAGCGCTCGTTGGCGTTGTGAAGTTGAGCAACGTAAAGACCGGTCAGACTTTGGATGAGTGACCGCGGGTGGAGTATGGCTCACTCCCTCTCACTCTTATTCGTGAGAGAAGGTCTTTGCCCTGCAGTGGGATCCTACAGGCAGTAACCACAGCATAACTATATAGTCCTTACAGTACGGCAACGGATGTACTTACGCAGAGCAGCGGAGGGGGCCTTGCGGGGAAGCGGGCGGCGGGGTCGGTTCCCGAACTCTGTATGAAGAGATTGGGATTGACCGGCAAGGACAGGTGCGGGACAGGGTAAGTACTTACACCGGCGCGGCATCGCCCGCCATCAAGAGCGTTGCCAAACTGTAAGCTTTATAGTAATACTGTGCTATAACTTCTTTGTCCGTAGAATAAATTACGTTACATCTTTTATCATACCCTTTACGTTAAACAGTAGCAAGCAATCTCGCAGCTTTAGCGGAGATGTATGTTAAAAGCAGCTAACCACCACTCCGTGCCGCCGCCGGTCAGCAAGAATGAATTTCATAATAACGTCGACTCTTGCCTCTAGTTTCCTGCCATTTTCATAACGCTTTGTAGCCAGGGACGTACTTACTAGGTTTAGGGGCCTTCTTGAAAAAAGAGGCTACATTATTGCAGGATTTAATGGATTGAACATTACATAAATACTCTTTATTTGCACACAGAAAATACAACGATTAAAATGGTACATGAACAAGAAGGGTACAAATGGCGGCTTTATTACTAGAAGTGATTTCTTCCAGACAACCAAGAATTTTGACAGTGTCATAAAACAATTTGCTCATATTCAAATTGTAATGAACATGATCAGTAAACGCTTGTGAAAACAATTTTTTGCACATTTAGCATTTAGTATTAATCTTCCTTTCTGATAAATAGATTTAAATCGTATTTTGGTCATAGAGATAGGAAGATTTTGCTACATAGAACGGTTTATTTTCATTTGTATTAAATTGATAGCTGAAACAATATTAATTATAAAATTTGCTAAATTTTGATAACGATTTTTCCTACAAACTTGAACTTGTCACGGTCAATTTGTATTAAAAAAAAAATGATTTTGCGGTTTTAAAAGTTAATTATATTACCTTTTATCGTATCTTGATGATATTGGGGAACCGGTTTTCAAGTTTTGCGTTCATTTGTACGCACGCACAAGATAATGAAACGAAATAAGACCCATCCACAGACTGAAGTTGATGAAAAAGAATTATAGACCGAACCATTTTAATATTAAATTATCACGGTTTACATTGCACGATAGATGAGAACGAATGTGACTTGTTGAAGGCCATCTGGCCCCTGATAGGGCCCTGTTCCAGACTCGGTCGCTTTCATTCCACAAGTTATTCAAATAAGATACGCCTCGTTGCTTTGGCTTTTGTTTCCTTTTGCGCTTTTTAAAAATAATATTCGAATGTGTCTTTGTTTTAGCCCGCTTTGTGCTTGAGATGCTGGCTGCTAGATTGGGAGAGAAAAAATGAAACAAGTTAAAAATGGAATTCGATCTTCCTTTGTTTTCAAGGGTTCTGTTTTTTAAAAAGCTTTGACGAGCGAAAACAAACTGGCCAGTGTTTTATTGATGAAAACTTTTTGATTTGTATATTGTATCTGTATTTGAAATGTTTCATTTATGTTTATGGAATTATTTCAAGGACAATCTAAAATGTTCTTTTAATTGCATTCAGGCATCAAAGTGGTACAATTCGGTATGTCATGTTTTTTTTTAAGGGATAAATCGAAAACCATTTCGAGATATTTGTCTCAATAATAATATTTTCTATGTCAGAGTTTTTAAAATGAATTGATTATAGATATTTTTAATAGAATAACGTCGTTTTTCGGTCCGTCCAGTGACGTCACTGGAAAACCTGTAAACTCCATGGTAAACTTAAAAATTAACTTAAAATAACAGGCCATTAAGAAAAAAAAATACATACACAATGTCCGAATTTGACATTTGATGTTGCCGTTTCTGTTTCCAGCATAGAGCTACAAAGAGAAAGCAGATAATTATGATTTTTTTAAATTAAGCATATGGTTTTCTCCATGGAGTTCGAATTATTTTTTCGCGACCACTTTTACCATTTACAAATTACAGTTTAAATTAAATTTGTATTGATAAACTCGATGAATTGCAAAGAAAATGAAATTAGTTTCTTAAAACGATGTGTACTATGTACCTGTAAAAAAAAAATGATGACCAAAGAAAAACTTGACATACCGAATTCAATACAAATATATTGAGTATTTCAAGAAATTAGTAACTGTAAAGAACAAGTAATTATTTATAGGTATTCAGTGAAATAAAATGAAATGTAAAAGAAAAACAAACGAACATACAAGGTTTCACCTTTATTATGTTTGCAGAAATATTACTATGACATAGCCCGCCTGACCTAGTTTTAAAAGTAAACAACATTGTAGGACGTTATGTATTTTCTATGTATATATTTCTTAAGATAAAGGAGAGGTTTATAATCTTCCTCTACAGTCTTCAATAGATTGACGACGGTTTTTGTTTCTCTACACGAGGTGAATATGGCAGGATATAAACTTAAAACCAGTTCCACTTTTTGACACTAATAAAGCGTATTTTGCAACACTATTGGACGGAGGGTCCGCGCTCAAAAGTGTCCGAATAAAAAGAGAACTAAAACGTAAAAAAGAGAACGTATTACGCAACAGTCTTCGTTTGATCGGCCGACTAAGCGCACGCGTGGACGTGCCGCGCGGTGCCCCGATGGGGGAGTGGCACAAAAAAGAATTTCAAAATTTTCAATGTTTTTAGATGGTTTATTTTACTATACGTACTTAAGTTTGTGTATTTTAGTCTCGGACACTTTATTCGAGTATTTTGTACTAGCCCGGCGTCCATAGTATTCTATGTCAATGGTAATCTTTTTAAGAATTCCTTGCTTCATAAAGAGAAAAAAAACAGAACCCTTAAAGAATCAATTTTTTGTCCGTTTATCTGTCTGTCCGTCAGTCATGACACTTTTTATCAGGAACGGGTAGATGTATTAAGCTGAAATATCAAATACTTATTTTATCATTTTTAGGGTTCCGTAGTCAAACAAGGAACCTTATACTTTCGTCCATTCTGTGTGTCTGCCTGTCTGTTTGTCCGTATGCCCCGCCTCAATAACTCTCTCATTTTTGCACCTATGTGTCGTTAGATAGGTCTTGTCCAATGGAACAAAACTCTTTAGAAACTATATCGATAAGATGCTTCTGTCTCGAGATATCTCCGCTCAAAGTCAAAAATAAGGCGTACCCCCCTCTAACTTGTAAAATACTGGAGGGAAAAATCTGAGAATGTTTTAAAATTTAGCTTAAGGTAACTTTCAGTGAAAATTATAACGGATGCTAGATGCTAGCTCAACTAGTTTCGTAAAAAACCAGTAAAATATAATTGTTCTCTAATGAAAAACTAGATGGCACTGCACGAAAATAAATCGCGCTAAAATGTCTCTTAAGTAAGATAAACAAGTTAAAAACTTTTCTTCTTTTTCTACTTGTACAACGGCTAAAACTAACGGAATCCTATCATGGGCGAATCCGACACACTCTTGGCTGGTTATTTTTCGGATATCAACTTACATTTTTAGTTAGTGCATCGATCGTGATCGTGATCGCAGATTTAAATTTGTACGGCACCCTCAGGGCGCGAGTCCGACTCGCACTTGGTTGGTTTTGGTCTAAGGATCGTAATTAAAACTTTAAAAACATACGCATTAATTGTCTCACTAGGGAAGCAGACACAATAATTGATTGGTATTCATTCGTCACTTGTTACAATTCTGACACAATTCTTTCAAAAATGTCGTACCTACACACTCAAATTTAATATTAAAAGCATTAAACCAAATAGAGGCTGTTGGTACTTGGTTTTTCTATAGATTGCCATCAACTATACAAAAATCAATGTGGAATTTCCCCCACATTTCCTTTAATGTAGTAAATTTCCCTATATCTTGTAACATATGTAATGGTAATAGAGCCGGAATCCCTCGGGAAATCTCCTAAAATACGGAAAATGTTCACCTAATTGTATTTTACAAAATATACGAAAGACATATATTATTTTGAATACAAAAGGCTAAAGATAAACTGTGTAAGTGGGTAACTACATTAACATATTAAGAGGATATAATTCGGAGCGCGCTTCATACAAACGTACTATGGTGATATTTTCAATACTAACAAATTAAACTCAATGAAATTTTTCAGAATCAATCTAGAAACAAATTTCTATGCTTGTATAGAGTCCGATTTTCGTTAAAATGTATAGTTTTAAATTTACAGTGCCTCAAAGATTTCCATACAAATCTTAAATTAATCCTAGCATTGAAGCTTATTTTTGTACCGTCTATATTTCCTGTTTATTTACTCTCTGTATACTATGTTTTTTGGTGTAAAATAAAGTATGATTGATTGATTGATTGAAGCTGTATATTTTAACGAAAATCGGACAAGATACAAGCATCGATATTTGTTTCAAGATTGTTTCAGCAAAATTTAATTGACTTGAATTGGTTAGTATTGAAAATATCACTAGATTTGGTTTGTATGCAGCGCGCATTTCCGCATTCGGAATAAACTTCTCTTAATCTAGCGCGGTGTGCGGGAGCCGGGAGAGCCGCATCACGGCCCCTTCTACCTGCAAGCGTACCCTCATAGCGAATTCAGTTAGAGTACGCCCGTCTGCCGCCATCCCCTGCCCACATCGCGGGCATGGACCCGCCGCGACCGCTGAGCTTCACCACTATTACTTTTTACACTATGACTATAGTCTCCACTCGCCTAGGCTCGCTGTCACGAAATCGAGAGTGAAGCTAGAACTTTACAAAACAGAAGCTTATTGCCGTTTTGGGGATTGTGTATTGGGATGCACAGAGAGCTCTGCGGTAATAAATTACATGCGTTAGTACTTGTGACCTTGCTGGCGTACAGCTGAAGTTTGAAACGGAGATAAAGATCAGTGACTAGTATCAGACCAATATAATATACAACGTGTTAATGAATTAACGCAAAACTAGAAAGTAGTTTGTTTAGAATCGAGGGCAGAATCGAATTATCATGGTTTCAACATAGGTGATTTTTTTCCAAATATTAAATAATTTGTTTGTAAAATTTAAAATTTACTCAACTCGATCCACCGCACGGACACTCTCACCCTACTTACTACCAAAACAAGGTTCTTAAAATGTATCCACGAGCACGAATGCAATCAGCAATGAATGAAAGCGCTAGGCTTTCATTCATTGCTGAAATGATAACACATCATTTTTGCCTGAAAACTTAAAATGCGAATAACTTTAAATTTTAGCGATCAAAATAATGATATTATTGTTTCAATCTAATTATTTTGTTATAAATCAGTTAGGGTGTATGAGGTTTTGCGCTTATTCATTAACACGTTGCATAAGATTAGGTCTATACAGGTTGTAACAAAACACCCTAGTAATACTTGAGGGGGTGCGTCAGACCATCGAACTGAACAACTTTCACTATGGAAAAATTTGCTGTTCCACACATTTGTGTCAAATAGGTTTGAATTTTTTTCTGACAAGATACAAGCATAGAGATTACTTTCTAGATTGTTTCTGAAAAATTTCACTGACTTTACTTGGTTAGTATTGAAAATATAACCAGACTTCGTTTGTATGCCATGCTCGCCAACAGTATACCCTTAAGCAGTCATTTCTCACTATTCTGAAGTACGTACGTACTTTTCAAGTTTTTCCCCTTTGCATTTATTTCGCCTACAATATTAAAAAGCAATTTTACTAGCTACCGGCGACAATAAAGGTTTGACGAGCCGGTGGTCCGATGGGAAATCAACCCTAGCACCAACAAATAAGAACATTTTTGCCACATGCAAACTACACAGGCCTAAAGGGAACAGACTGTTTCAAATCTAGTTAGTATAATGCGCCTAACTAAATCATAGATACAATTATTTGGATAGATGATTTTATCTATGGTTCAAAATAATCTTGTAAAATTAAAGAGTGAAAAATTTGTCTCGGGCGGGACTTGAACCCGCACTCTTCCACCCGGGAAGTGCGTTATCCAATTTCGCTACCGAGTCCACTAGCCAGAGAACGAAATTTTCAATCTATTGCGTCTTAAGGGGACGTGAGCGCCATCTACTGGAAGTGATTACAAACTAACCAACACATAAGTCAAGCATTGCAACTTGAATTTTTTAATTTTTAATTTGATTCGAAATAGCACAACAAATAGTTGAAATCTTGTAAAACTTCGGTGGCGCGTTGGGAAGAGGTATGGATACACAATCAAGAGGATCTGGGTTCGAATCCGCACGGACCACAATGTACCTTCACTATCTTTACATGTATAGGTTTCCTTCTTAATAAATGCTAACGGTTTTTAAGAGGATGATCAAACCATCAATCTAAACAACTTTCTATATCGAACCAACATCGAAATTGTGAAAAAAAAATTGCTGTCCCATTTTGGTCGAGTAGTATTGCACTTTTATATGGAACATCTGATTTTATGTTTCGCGATGTCGGCTCCCATTGAGAAAGTTGTTCAGTTTCATGGTCTGATCATCCCCTTAAAAACCCGTTATCATTTATTATGAACTAGCGGCCCGCCCCGCGGCTTCGCATGAGTAGATATAAAGTATAGCTTATGTTCATCACGGATAATGTAGCATTCTAATGGTGGAAGAATTATTCAGATCGGTGTAGTAGTTTTAGAGCCTTCACTGACAATACTACGTATACGTAGCCCGTTGCAGCTTATACGTAGCCTGTCGCAGCTTACGTACCACGTAGCTTACGACGCGATACTGATTACGAGTGTTGCATCAGTATTTAAGTTGTCTCGTACTTCATATTCTGCGACGGGCTACGTATGTCGGCGGTAGTACGTTTCTCGTACAGAAAGTGGCACGTGTACGCCGCACGTGCACAGTGCGCGTTTGCCCTTTCGGAGCTCAGAAACGAGCGAGCAGCCGTACGAGACGGAACACTTGCTCTTGCTTTTCACGACGCTCTGTGTTCTATTTATTGTATATGGAATCATCAATAAAATTACATTTGTTGACTCATCAGCAGTGCATTGATTATGGATCCACCCTGCAACCCTGGTATTGCTCCAACGCGTATACTTAGCATTTTTTTACCCGACTGCGACAGAAGGAGGGTTATGTTTTTCGAGCGTATGTATGTATGTATGTATCTATGTATGTATGTATGTATGTATGTTTGTATGTTTATTTCTTTGGCACGGCCTACAGCCTAAACGGCTTGATGGATTTTAACGTATGGGGTGTCATTGGATTCGTAAAAATCGTGAGAGTGACATAGGGTATATTATTTCAAGATGGCGTCTACAAATTAAAAAAGAGAGGGGGAATAAACAATTTTTTTTTGTTAAAAATTACAATATGGGTATCAAATGAAAGCTAGTGATCAGACGATTCCAAATATATAAATATTATAGTACTTTTATGTTACCGTTTCGACACAAGACTAAAAAGTATGAAATAAACTAAATTATTAAGATAAACAAAAAACCCGACTGCATAAAAAACCTATTAACTGAAAAGAGAAAAACAAGCTCTAAAATCACTAATCAGCTATAACACCTGTATTTGAGCTAATATAATTTGAATGTTATTAGGTAGGTATTGCAGGCGGGGTCAAAAATAACTAACCAAAAATCTCCTTTGTCCCCGTTTGCGATACCTACCTAATAACATTCAAATTATATTAGCTCAAATACAGGTGTTATAGCTGATTAGTGATTTTAGAGCTTGTTTTTCTCTTTTCAGTTAATAGGTTTTTTATGCAGTCGGGTTTTTTGTTTATCTTAATAATTTAGTTTATTCTCAGATTCAGTACAAACAAACAAATCAAATCTTTCGTCGTTATAATATTAGTGTAGAATAACCCTATAATATGTAGCGATAGTGATGATAAACGATTTATTAAAATAAAATACAATTAAACATGTCGACTTCTTAATTTGTTAAGCGAATCTGACACTTATTTTAACAGAGTTAGGTACATATAATTAAACCGCGATGGCTAATGAAGACAAATGTACCCTTAATTACTGGGCGGGGCACACAAATTGATTACTGCTTTCCAATTCGCTAAACTCTATACCGTGTTATAAAACAATGTTTGGAATTAGTGTTGATATTCAGTCTAATTTGCCTGTGTGCTAATTTGCAATGATAAATTTATGTCTAATTTAAAAGTAAAAGTTAGTTATAACCCGGAGAATCCCACTGCAGGGCAAAGGCCTCCTCTCACGAATAAGGGTGAGAGGGAGTGGGCCATACTCCACCACGCGGGCCCAGTGCGTGTTGGTGGAGGCAAGTTAGTGGTAAACTGGCTGTCAGAGAATTTTCAAGCCGCCTAAATAGGCCTCTGACTTGGCTTAACGAGTAGTTACAACCCTATTTGACGGAACTATCCTAGACCAACTGCGTAGCGTGCCTTCTGAAGTACGGAAACGTTCGAGATGAAATACCACTAAACGGTCACCCATCAAAAGACTGACCGGACCTGACGTTGTTTAACTTCGGTGATCGTTTGCAATACCGAAGCCCCACTACGCCAACGAGCGCTTCTCTTATTTGGTAAGGTTTAATAAAATTGCAGGTGTCATAGGGGGAGATATGGGCACTCAGTCATGAGGGTCCATGTTTGAATCCATACGGACGACATACCACGTATACTAATGGGCTTTTTAACTGATGTACTTACATATTGCCGACTGCTTTCAAACGGTGAAGGAAATCATCGTGAGAAAACTTGTATACGCTGAAGAAGAAATTCTGATGCGGATGTGAAGTCTAACAATCCGCAGTGGACTGACGCCCATATCTACCCTCCTTGAGGGTAGGACTGTGATCTGTAGTGGGACGTATATAGGCAGTTGACTACGCCGCGCTGCGTGGTCAACAGCTACGGTGCTACGGTGCTACGGCGTAGCATCAAAGCTGACTATTTTGACTCTTGGGCTGATTTTAAAATGAGCATTTTCCTGTGATTTTCTAGGGGTTCGATTGATGGCGCTACGGTCTGCGCGAATAAAGGTCAATATTTCCATCCCAGGTATTTATTGTTTTATGAACAACTTTAACGGAAAATTTGAAAGTGTTTACGTTTGACATGGTTGAATGAGCTCGATCACTTGGGCCTTTAAAATAAGGCAGGCATAGTCTTGACATGATCTCGCACACTTCTCTATAGAGCGCTGAATATGTCAACTGTTGAGTTTTTTAAGAAATAAAAAAACGGTTACTGTTTATATTTATTATCGTTGAATCCAACAGGTACGCATTTTAAATATAAATATCGATAAAATATCTCAATTCACAAATCGGCTTGGTCAGTGCAATTTCATCGCGTCCCTTTGAGGCGAGTTTGTCGACCGAAAACTGTACGCCTCATTCGCTTTCAGCATTTGGTTTCAGGCTTCAGGCGTTTCCAGCGATCCTGCTATCATTTTATAAATGTGCATGTTGAAATGCAGCTGTATTTATTTGGGTGGTTCTCGACGTTGGACGTGTCATAGTTGTAGAATATGAACAATGGGAACATCGAATAGCAACCAATTGTTCTTGACAAACATAGATGTAAATCCATCTATCCATCCATCACAGCCCTTGACCAGTCCTTCTTCGGACATTCGGAAATATAACTCCTCCTTATTCCTCCACCTGTCCCTCGCCCTCTACAACATAAATATATAATTAAATTAAATCAAACCTGATGCAGTACATAAATACTTAAATAAGTTTACTCCCGCCTGTGCCCCATTGGGGTAGACAGACAGACAGACAGACAAACAATTTGATTGCCACCCGCTCCACCGCCGCTCATAGCACTCTTAATCGTCTCTTCTTTGTCATAAGTCGTTTCACGTAGTGGAGGA
This sequence comes from Agonopterix alstromeriana, assembly GCA_963924505.1. Lineage (NCBI taxonomy): Eukaryota > Metazoa > Arthropoda > Insecta > Lepidoptera > Depressariidae > Agonopterix > Agonopterix alstromeriana. The sequence continues at coordinate 2,846,233 of OZ004663.1, read as the reverse complement.
ACTACTGTGGAAGGTTCCTCCGGTGAAGAGGGAAGATCTTCCGCCAGGCTAGATGTGAAGCCTGGGGACCAGCCGTGGTCCAACATTTCTTAGTTGGACCCTTGTATTATATCGAATCTCTGTGATTATTTCTCTTGCGCGATTTATGTCTTGCATTCGATTGTGAACCTTATTTGTTACGTATTCACGGTGAACGTTGTCTTTGTATATAGCATATTTCCGAAGACGACGGTATCGCCATCTGTTGGCTTCTTTGCTATAGCTTGTGGGTATTGACATCTGTGGCAGGCCCCTACAAGTATATTTTATCTGGCCCTTTTTAACTTCTAAGCGACGGTCCCCGTCACACTGGACAGAGTTTCGGTACTACTATTGAAATCTGGATGTTCTGAGGTTTCAGAATATCTCTGACTACCCCCTCGGGAAATATAGTCGTGAGTACATTCGGTTTCGGTTCTATGTGTCTAATAAATAACATTTGATTCGTTAAATTCACTTCAGTAAACTCAACAAACGGTTGAAACTTGCCTGCAGATTTTATAGTTCAAAGCATTACCACTCTCCCACTGGTAGATGAGTTAAGTTTCGTGGTTGTCCAAACCACAATGTAAAGTGGGTAGTATTTTGCGTCCTTGCTGTAAAATGGGACTACCTGCTCGTTAACTTCCAGAGGTGTGAAGCTATGTGTGGTTGTCGGTCGAAATACTGTGATTACCGATTATGAAGTCTAGGCTACCATGAAATATGACCGAGAATAACGTACACCTCATATTAGACGGGACAAAAAATAAAAAAAAATTACTTCTTGAAGCAAATCATATGTATTACTTTTCTAGCTAATTCGACCCCGCTGAATCTGAAAATGCCTGTTACCAGCTCGAAATTCCAACTGAAAGTAATATATTCAAGATGGCGGCCAAAAACCGAAATTCGACACATTTTCCGCCTACTAACACCTGCGGACATGATTAACATAAAATTATGTAGTTTTGAGGGCAAATAATACATATACAGTAATAATACATATATAAAAATAAAAAATGTTGTACTTTCCATACTAAATGCAATCAGCTGATCGAACGCTAAAGAAGTTATTCTGATGCATATTATGTGAAGACTACCAATCCCTGTAGTGGGACTGGAACGTATAGGCTGATGATGACGAAACACCTGAACTGTATAATGTCTGTCAGTATTTGACTCCCAATGATAGAATTTGATTTCTTTATACTGTGGTGTGCAACATGTATTATGTACACCTATGTAACTGTTCTATATATTATCATTGCTTATACAAATAAACTCAGTCTTATTCGAACTCTCGTCTAGTTTCATTGACATCTCCTGCCTTCCATCCTCATATGGCGACCTTGCCAGAGCGCAGCGGTCTGGCGCCGCCGCGTTGAAAGTGTTTACAAATTTCATTCCTTTTAAAGAACTCCATCTTCATAATGTTCGGACACTCAACAATCTCCTGCCTTCCATCCTCATAATAAAGTGTTTTATGACATATACATATACATATTGCACCCTTATTAATAAACCGTCTTAACTCAAAAATGTGTATTTGTGGCAAATGAAGTTCAAAGTTTTCGTAAATAGCTTTCTTAGTTTTACATCAGGATATCGTCATGATTAACTAACTTAAATAATTATTTGTTAATTCATTTGCATAATTTAAACTGTACAGTTATATTTTCTGATTAAATAAATAAGAATTTAATTAACGTAATATTTAATTTATAAAATTAAAAATCGTGATATCAAGATAGATCAGTTTATTACAAAAAGTTAATTTTATTTTTGTTTTGTGCAGGCGTAAGTCTAAAAGTTCTTTTTTTTTATAAAACCGAGTTAATACCACATGCAAATAATTAACATAGTTCAGATTATACTTAAATGCAGTGTCATAAAGTCAATTTAATACGGGATATTACACTTTTTAGTAATGTTTGGTTAAAAAACGATGGCGTATAGAGTAATAGAAAAAGGTCACTAGTTCTCACAATAATTATATATAAAAATAATTTTCACAATAAAGTTTCAGTATATAATGACTTGTCATGTATTATATTATACACGACAAGTCATTATATACTGAAACTTTTAATACGCTGAAAGTCAGCTTTGCTCCCAAAGATGTATGGATGATAGACGTGAGTTTATTCCTATATTTGAAATTCAACATGCTGCGGTCAGTCATTTGATCAGCAAACTCAGTTTAACAACTCTGCTTGCATTTCCATCAACTACCTACGGTACACTGATCAAAAGTGACCTCTGCTTTCATGCATAGAGAGTACCTCTTTCTGCGTTTTCAGCTTATGTCGCCGTCAACGAACATGTAGGTGAATAGTGAACTTAAATGCAGTCGATTTTCGGAAGGTTTTTCTGCACACGGATTTCTAGGTTTTGAAAATGGAACTGGATTTTCATAGTCAGAAGGACGCGTAGGCGGTGTAGGCTAGGCAACCACCTACGACCGGTCCGAGGGGTCTCACGCCTCAAAGGTTTATGTAGCTTTCTTCAAACTCATGATTATTTTTTATCTAGGACCATTAAAAGCCATACAGTTCTGGCCACAGGTGAATCATAATGCTGAAAAATGTCGAGCTCTATTCGCTCGCTTTAGTATTAATTATTGCACTGCATTGGTGCTCTATCTGAGTTCTAGCCAAAGGCGAAGCATAGTGCGGAAAAATTTCGAGTAGCTCGCTCAACATTTTTTTATTTTATGTTTCACATAGGAACCGACAGAGCTCAGTTACTAAAAGGATGTGTAATACTGATTACAAATGCTTTATTCTCGCAGTTTATAATGCTACCTTCATAAAATGTGACCTGCAATTAAAAGTTCCCGATCCTCACGAATCTCATCTTGCCCACATAAAATTTAGGACTTGCGCCGCGTCTGGTCATAGCGGACATACAATATGTGTATAAATCAAAAAGATGTGAACAAGAAAATATAGAGAATATATAGGTGGCATATCGAGATGGGTAAGTATCCTACCTTCCATACCTTCGAAACTAAAAGAGAAGATATGTTCTTAGGAACCATACCATCGATTTTACAGATAAGAAAAACTGCATACATAGATTAAAAAACTCACTTAAAATAATTGGTAGTTGTAGCAAAGTTTCTGATTACCACAAAATATATTATCGTCTAGGGTTTAACCCTATGGTTAGGGTTTATGTAGTATGTGCTGGAAATTTTCATTCGGAAGCCCAAAATACATGTGAAAAAGATAACGTTAAAACTGGTCTTCAAAATGATGATTCCTAACTGGTTGATAAATCTTTTTGTTATAGAATTACTGAGAAGGAAATCACGATTCGTAGGAGCCTTATAACCTACTAAGGGATACAGGCTGATGATGATGATAATAATAATTTCCATCCTAAAAATAACCTTCTCATAAAACTTATCAAAAGAAAACCAACGCAATTCAAGTTTATGACATATTTAACTCTCCCCATTTGTAGACAAACCAATAAAAGTTAAGAACTCCTATTAAACATTCCGATCGGAATAACAATACTAACTTCTTAGAAAGGGATGTAAGACGGAAACAGAAATATAGAGTCGGATACAAAATGATAAATTATTCAAAGTATAAATCAGTGAATATTTCAAAATTAGGAATTTGCGGTTCGCATAGAATTACGATGGGGGTGGAATTTGAAATGGCTCTGATTTTCCTGCTATGTGCTATTTTACTTTGATTTGCTATTCAGTTATAAATTTATGCATTATGGTATAGTTTGAGTCATTTAGTTCTCTTGCTTGCCGGCATTTAGCGGTCTCTGGCGGGAAACCACCACACTTCCTGACCCGTTTGTCCCTCGAACGGAAAGTCACCAGGACAGGAGCTGCCCAGACCGAGTTGGAGGTACTTAAATTGATTCCGAGCGCAGGTCGGACGGAGCACAGATAACCTATTCAATCAACCAATATACGGGTCGGACCTCAAGTTTGAATGTGGGCGTAGCTCCCCAGACTATGGCCCATCTTGTATCCTGTCCTTCGTGCCCGGACACCTGCACGCGAACGGAGCTGATGAACGCTGCCGGTTAGTGCTATCCGTGTGGCAAAAATACAGGGTTGGATTTTGAATGACATGCCATCGACTTGATAGAAGAAGCCGTTTAGTAAGACGACCAGGAACTTATGCCGGTCTTAAAGAGTGGGATGGGTCAATAAGAGTACCTGTAACCTGCTTCTGGTGTCTTTGGATGAGTCCGAAGGGAACAGTAGTAGGCCAGTGCACCCTAGGCGTTAGTCACTGACTTCTCCTTGTGGGATCTCACTTTCTTACGGTGAATTACCTGATACGGGGAGTGGCTATCCACGTATCGCTGATTAGCAGAAGACAAAGTGGAGGAGCAATATAAACTACCTACATAACTGTAAAACTGTAAAGCACAAACAACTTTATTTCAACTCGACATTGGCACAATTATCGATACTACGTTGGACCCATTATTCTAAAATTAGAATAGAATAGAAGAGAACACTTCGTGTAGTGCCATATACATTATCTGATAAGAGTTCAATGACTGAATGAATGAATGAATGAATGACATGACTGACTGACAGACAACGCATAGCCTTAGCCGTTGAAGATAGAAACATGAAATTTGGTATAGTATATATTCTACAGAGGATGTAAAAATCTATATCCCTTGTAAAAGCTTCATACAAGTGGCCACTGTCGGTGCACTCACACTTAGCGCGCGTTAGAGGACATAAGAACAGGTGCGTACATACTATGGCTGATAGTCGGGGAAATCTACGGATTTTTGTATGGAGTAGGTTGCATTAGTTGCACTTTTGGTGAAAATTTGGAATATAGTAGATACATACCTGAAAAACATAAATTCTCAATAATCCCCGATTTTTTATGTTGTATTATTGAATAATTAAGACATTTACAAAACATTAAATTTAGGTATGAACAAAAAATTGAAAACTGGTGATTTTGTACAGGATGGCTTTGTTCAATACGTTTTACTTATAACAATAATAATCCACGGTTAATATCGTTAATTTGGGTAGATATTTAATATTTTGTAAGTCTTCGAAAATTATAACCTCAAAACAAAATTATTTACTGTTTGTTTTTACACATTAAATTTGCCTTTTGATAATTAACTGTCTCTATTGCTGGTATGCTGGTTGAAATATTTTTAGAAATAAGCTTGCCATTTGTACATTAATATCGATTTTAAGGTATTTCTCAGGTTCCTGAGCCTATATAACCACGAAATCTCGACAAAAGTGTTATAAGCTAACAGTAATATTATATTTTCAAACACAATTTACTAAAGTGTCTTTAATGCAATCTCAAACTTTATTTTTCCTAGACTATGAGCGTGTGCACCTGTTCGTAAGTCGTCTCCTCTAACCCGTGCTATGTGTGAGTGCACCGATTTGTATAAGGCTTTCGTTCTACTTATAGGGATATTTATTCACGTGCCTAAAGCGAAGCAAATCAAATTTCTTTATCAAAATACTTAGTGTTAGAAAGAATCATTTCTTTTCTGTTTAATAAAATAAAACAAATCATTCAATTAACATTTTCAAGTTTTATCGGAATCTTCGACAAAACAAAAATGGTTGTCAGGCAAAGCCGATTTGTTATTTACCCCAATTACACGACCCGTCTTCACGCAATCGGTTTATTTTGAAATTATCTTTCTAATAGCTAAATTATATCGTTGGGTCGGTCCGAGCATTAACTGGGGGCCTTAAAGGGTACATTGTACCCATATTTGAGGGGTATATTGTACCTTATTTTGCGTAGGGTGGAATATGTTTAGAATGTGTGCTTAGGGATTACGTTTTTGCTGCAGGATCGTGTAATTTTCATTGGTAACGATTGTGTCTTTTTTAGAATTGTCTAGTTGGTTTATTTAGATTTTTACAATTCACACATAAACTCACGACCATAAGCGCTTTCGGGGTGGTTTGAAACTTTGCTGCAACTACCGTCTTTTAAAACGTGCTGTTATTTAATCAATCAAACGTAAATTCAGGATGGAAGAACGTATTAAGTGCTCTTAGGTGGTAAAGAAACCGAATCCCTTGCGGATGAGTGTGACTCATGCATGTTATTGAAAAAAGAAAAAGAAAGAAAAAACTTGTAGTGCTTGTTCAAAAATGTTAAGCATAAAGTCTTTAAATATAGGGTAAAACTTAATATGCTGACGATGAGTTGAGAGATGCTGATGATGCTTTTGTAAGAGGATGATTAGTCCATCAAACTGAACAACTTTCTCTATAGGACCAAGGACGAAATTGCGAAAAAAAATCTGCTGTTCCATCTAAAATTGCAATCCTACTCGACCAAAATGTATGGGACAGCTGATATTTTTTTCTCGATATCAATGTTGGTCCTATAGAGAAACTTGTTTAGTTTGATGGTCTGATCATTAAAAAAGCGTCAGCATATTAAAAAGGACCCTGTATATTTTGTGTAATATGTTGGAGAAATATTTAATAGCAGCGTTTTACCTGAAATAAAACGCATATTAAAATACTTACCTCACTGGAAGCTTTATATTGAGAAAGCATATCCGTTTCCGTCGATTTTCTACCAGTTTTTCGTACCTTTATTCCCTCGTGTTTCCGGTCCAGTGGCGACACCTGGCGGTCGCGCGCCTTTTTGGTTTCTTTAAATGTGCAGCGCCATTTTATATTCATTGGCTCTATTACACCAGGCAGAAATTAAAGTGAAAGCTTCCAGTGAGGTAAGTATTTTAATATGCGTTTTATTTCAGGTAAAACGCTGCTATTAAAGTACTTGACCGTCACTGGAAGCTTTATATTGAGACCTGTTTGTTATCGCCTGGTGCCGCCACTTGCAAGTACTTCATAGGAAACTTAATTTACGCCAATGTGATTATAGATTACAAAGTAAACTACAGTATTTATTTATTTGTGATGATTTTTATTTCAAAAAGAAAAACAGATGATTACAATATCAACTAATCAACAATAATACAAACAATATCAACTTTGATGTATGTAATTCAATGGAAGAACACGAATTAAGTCATAATAACGTACAAGCTTAATTTAATGGTTCGAATAACTGTGTGACAGTTTCCGAACTATTATTTTCTATTACTTCCCGCCTGTAGTAATTTTTAAAAGTATTAGCGGACCGCCAATTTCCGCGGGCCATAATTTCGTCCAGGGTATGATTTTCTATCCAACTTTTAGAAGCAACGGCTGATCGAACACTTCCAGGTGCCGCTGTAATGCCGGCCTCCTTAAAAAGAGATTTGATCCAGCCTGCTATAATTGTACGTGAGGCAGGCTTAGCCACGCCCCTTACCGTGACAAGCAAATTTAATGACTTAGATGTGTCACGTCTTTCTTTTAACAAATCGATTGTTTTGTCAATCCAGAACACAGGGTCTAAGTTGGAATTATTAGTATTTAACAGTAGTTTCCACCCAGACTGCCTGTATGTACTGCTGTCCGTTTTCGAACCGAATCGAGGCCAAAATATTATACTATCACCGGATCTAACACAGTGACGAGGATCTATTGTGAGTAGGGTCAAGTCATGTATACGTCTTCCTGAGCAAAGAAGTAATAAAATTGCAGTATGACGTGAGACCTGAAAATTATTTGTTACGTCAACTGTGTAATTGGTAAGGAACGTAGTAAGTTTACTAACGTCCCAAACAGGAGGCTTGGATGTCTTCGGATTTTTTAGTGCAATAGACTTTAAAACATGCTTTACCAAGACGTGTGAACTTAAGTGACCAGATGCTTCAGTGTTACAGAGCGTAGACACGACAGACTTGTGCAATAGTATTGTATTGTATGATAAGTGGTGAACTAAATGTAAATCCGACAGAAACTGTGCCAATTGCGAACCAGTAGGGTTATTTGTGTTGATGTTTTTGGAATTACACCAAGAAGCCCAACGTTTCCAAGCCACCTCGTAGGTTTTGACTGTAGACTTTCGCCAGGAATTTTTTAGTAAGGACAATTGTTCAGGGTTCCATGTTCTTATCGCCTCGGACCACCCCCACATTTCCAGACCTCGAGCGTTAAGTCTTCGACTCTCGGTGGAGGGAGGCCCGTCGACGTATCGATTAGGTGTTTCCGTAGTTTTCTCAGCGTTAACGGTGCTGCTAGCGCTCGGGCTTTGAGGTCCGAGCGCCAAAATACCTTTTCCCACCGTGGTACCACTATCAGAAATATTCCCGTTGACTGATTTAGGTGAGTCAGAACTTTGGGAATTAAGAACGGTGGTGGAAACACCCATGCGAGCTGGAAGTTCCATGGAACACTGAACGCATCGTAAAACAGTGCTTGGTGGTCTTTCAGGTCCAGAGTCACATAATTGTAAACAACATGTGCGGTCTCTGAGGCAAACAGATCTATTGTTGGGGTTCCCCATTTGGCAAACACTATTTCCATACAGGCTGGCAGTAGGTGCCACTCTGGAGGTTGGCGATGACGCGACAGGTGATCGGCATCGTTGTTGTACTTGCCCGGGATGTAGTGTATGCTGAAGTGTATTTGATGTTGATCCATTAGGCCCAAGATTTGATGGGTTATTTCCATCAGGGGTAATGATTTCGTGCCTCCTTCTTTCCGTAAATAAGCAACTGCGGTCCTGTTGTCGCATTGTATGAGAATAGAGCTTTGACGCAGTTCCTGAGCTTGGCTCTGAAGAACATGCAGTATGGCCAGCATTTCTTTTTGGTTGCAGTGCAGCGCCTGCTCTTGTTGTGACCAACTGCCCGAGAGAGCCAGATCGTTTAGCTGTGCCCCCCATGCCTGATCCGACGCGTCTGTCACTAAAAAGTTCGTCGGAGGAGGATAATGAACTGGTGTTGATAACTGACAGTTCTGAGCCCACCAATTCAGTTCGTTGTAAGCACCCTGTGGTAACGGGTAGACCTTCGACGATTTGTCTGGTATTGTGTTCATGAACATTATCAGTTGTCGATGATTGAGCCGGCCCCGAGGAACAACGAAGCTGGCGAAGTTCAAAAGTCCGACTATACTCTGTAGATCTTTTAGATTTATTGATCCCTGTTCGATAATCTGATTTACTTTTTTGAGTATTACAACAGACTTTTCTTTTGGCAGGGATTTTAGATTGTCCCAGGTCCTCCAAAGTATTCCTAAATAAATTATGCTCTTTTGAGGATTTAGGACAGATTTTTCGAAATTTATCTTCCATCCGAGAGTTTGTAACGTCTGGACCGTTAGTCGGACATGCTCGCGAAGCATGTTTATATTTTGATGTGCTACTAGAAAGTCGTCCAGATACACAAGTATTCTTACATTCCATTTTTCGCGCAATATTTGCGCCACCCAATTTGTGAGAATGGAGAAGGTCTTTGGAGCTGTGCTCAAGCCGAATGGAAGACCCGTCATTTCTAGTAACTCTTGGTTGTAAACCAGGCGTAGAAAGCGCCTGTGTGACTTTGCTATTTTCAAATGAAAATATGCCTGGCAGAGATCGACCTTGCATAGCCAGTCCTGGGGCTGGAGAAAGTCCGGGATGCGATACATACTTACTAAGTGGAACGGTTCTGCTATCACATAGTCGTTTAGCGCTTTTAGATTGAATATTGGACGAGCTGATCCGTCCGATTTTGGCACCAGAAATAGGGGTGATATGAAGCTTGGTGAGGGGGCTGCTACTTTTAAAATGCCTTGTTTTTTCATTTTCTGAACGATTATTGACATTTCTTGTGAGACAGGGGTATGAAAGTGGCCTCTGATTGCATTTGGATAAATTAGTGGGGGCTTTTGAAAGAATGGTATGCGATATCCCTGAATCAACTTCAACACAATTTCTGGTGCTCCCATTTCCTTCCACCGCGAGTGAAAGTACGCTAACTGACCTGCTTGGAACAAGTCATTGTCTAAAGTTTCTTTGGTTCCCTCTATAGCCCCTTGGAGCATTTGAGCGTCCTCGGTTACTTCCACGGACGGGCCGCGAGCCTCGGTTGTGAAATGAACCCCTTCCATTGGAATTGTAACTTTCGTATTGAGCATTCAAGTGTTGACCCATATACGGATAGTTACTTTGGTTATATCCACCCCGCGAGGGTGGATTGTTATAAGCATAAGAATGCATGTGCATTGGAAGGTTTGGTTCATAAGAATTATTATGAGTTCCACGCGATGGAACTACCGGCTTTCGCACGCCATGCCCCCGCGAGGGGTGGCTATTAGGTAAGCTAGACTTCGATTGCATAACATTCGTTTTAGACGGCCAGAATGCTTTACGGACCCCCCCGGCCTTTTCCAAAGCAGCCGTAAAAGGCTCAGACTCAAATATATAGGTAGCGGACGGGGGAATACGGTTTAGTGAAGCTTTAACTAAAGGGTCTCGGACTTGGCTTGTAATAGTCTCTCGACGCATTTCGATAGCTTCTGCTCGGTGGCCGCAAGCTAATTGTAAGAGGTCTGAAGAAATTTTATTCAGATCACCTTTTTGGAACAGTTCTTCTACTTTACCGCTTAAATTTTCAAAATTTATTTCTGTACCTTTAGCCCAAGAAAGAAGATTACGAATACCTTCCTGCAATGACTCTTTTTGTTTTAACACGCAATAGGTTATGGCCGCATAAGACCTATCAGCATATGCCTGGTGACGCAAGGTATCATACATTTTTACCTCTTCGTTTGTTTCCAGGTCTATGAAACCTGGAGTGTGGTTGTAGATTTTTTGTGTGTCAGCATATCTTACTTCAGACCAAGAGGTACTACCCAAGCGTTGGGCATCAAGCAACATTTTCAAATAGTTATCGGGGGTTTTTGGAACAGTTGGTTCCTTGAGCTTCGTTTCAATCTCGAAAGTAAAATTTTTATTTGAATTTTGTCGGTCACCGCCCTGACAGTCGTCAGTGACGTCATTTTGTTCGTAAAGGTCTCCACTAACCTCTGAATAAATTGACACCCCGTCTTGATAACCTACATCAACATTATTTGAATTATTGGCAGCCATAATATGATTAGAAACAGTATTACGGAGCTCACCCATTTCCCGGAGTAGTTTTTGCATTTTGCTGTCGTAATGACGAGCGTGCTTACTTCTCTTACGGCGGCGGCGGCGACGAGATTGCCTGCCTCGCTGGCTTGATGACGACGAGCCAGAAGAGGACGAGCTCGATGATGAACTGCTGCTACTTCGAGTACGCTTGCGTCCTCGCAGTCCTTTGCTCGACATAGCCTGCGGCTCGGTAGCCGAGACAGTATCGTTATCATTCATCCTGAAAACGATCTTATTTTAGTCTTCTCAAAAAGCTATTCGAATTGTAACCACAAAATATTATACGAACTGGTAAAATTTTTTAAAAACTATGTACGAGATCCGAACGGAAAAACCGTTAAATGTAATGATCACGTAACATTTCACTCATTAACAACTTAATATACTTTAAAGAAAAAAAGTTTTACTTACGTGGCTTATTCACTCACTTTTATCACTATTTTAATTTAATAACTTCACTTTGAATTTATTTAAAAATGTTAAACGGTTTGTGGCAGAGCCTGGGCTCGATGCGCACTAGTTGCTTCGACGGAATACGAAACGCCAATGAATATAAAATGGCGCTGCACATTTAAAGAAACCAAAAAGGCGCGCGACCGCCAGGTGTCGCCACTGGACCGGAAACACGAGGGAATAAAGGTACGAAAAACTGGTAGAAAATCGACGGAAACGGATATGCTTTCTCAATATAAAGCTTCCAGTGACGGTCAAGAACTTTAATGTTTATTGCTTAGTCGTTAGCTTAATTTGTAAATTATTATATTCGAATATATTTTGTTCTTTTTTCAGTCCCTTTGACTAATTATTATAAGGACTAGCCTTGCAGTAGCTTTTCCCCTCTGCCACGGTATAAGCACAATTGATCTTGTGCATTTACATTCAATTTTAAACCTTATCACTAAACGAGACAGCCTATAATTGCGTAATAATAATTTCGAACTTAGAACGTTTGGGGTTCACACGAGACTACTTTTCATGATTTTTAACATTCAAAATTAGAATCTAAAGTTATGGGGAATAAAATCCAAAGTTGCGGATTTCATGTTACCTCGCCCCCCGCAAAAAGTGGCAGAAATGTTTGTTAGTAGAATTACACGCTTAACCAGTCCACATATAAATAGTCAAAGTTTAGTCCCAAAAAAGGTTCGTTGCAAAAATTATGTTGCTAACAATATTAAAATGTTATATTGCTCACTTCTAATGCTTTAAGTGAGGCTGTACTTTGATGAGTGCAAAAACGGGTGATAAAAGTTTTTTATTGAAAGTGCCACTTTATTCCAGTTTCTTTCAACCGTTCCTTGGATCCTAAAGTTACAATTTTATTATATTTTATTGTAGCTCTCAGCTGATTTCGACATTGTAAAGATTTTGTAACTTTGAAGGACGTTACGTGACTGCCATATTTAAAGATAGGGTATATTTTAAGAATGTCCGGAAAAGTTAAAATCATAAAGCCGTACTCTACACGGTACGGTACCTACTATACTTCATTCCAAATAAGGACGACGAGATTTTCCGGTTCCTATTTAGCTTTCTGGCCAATTCTGTTTACCATATGTCATTAATTTATTGGATACATATACTATCCTACATATCTTTACTAAAGTACGTTACTAAAGCTGTTCTAAGAATAAGTGAGAGAAAGTGTTTTGTAAAGATCTCTAGCGCCCTATCTAGATACTCTACTAGCAGCCCGTCCCGGCTTCGCACGGGGTAGACAAATAAATTTTAAGACTCATTTTTCTACACCTTCGGTTACATTGTTCAAATTTTACCAAGGATCCCTAATTTTTTTCAAAATGAAATGTTGCCTATGTCAAATTGGAAGAATGTAGCATTCTATTGGTGAAAGAATTTTTTAAATCGGCCCAGTACTTTTTGAGCCTATTCATTACAAACATACAAACATACAAAAATAGGTACAAATCTTTCCTCTTTATAATATTAGTGTAGATGTAGATAGGGAAAACTAGACGAAATAATAAAGCGGACTGTAAAACTTAAAACTGGTATAATTCCGAAACAAAAGAAGAACCAATTTGTTACAAGCCAATCTTGAAAAGTAGATTTTATATATCCTTCAAAATGCCAAGTAATCACGAATGACAGGTGTCAAGTGATAGCTGTTAAATTTCGACGGATAAACGGCCGTTTACGAGAATAGCCAAATGCTACACATAATTATATAATAATAGAAAAATAAAGATTAAAGAGCTTTAGGAGCTCGAACATGTTTCAAATGTCTCTTTCAGTAATGCAAAATGGCCTTAAAATTTCGTTGCTATTTTGAATGGAGTATAGATAAAATTATCGTAGATAGAAAGTGTCTAAATATTTCTAGCTTATCAGTTTCTTTGCTCTAAGCATAGAATAGGTAATACTATATAGTTCTCTCTTAGTTTAATAATAAATCTTCATCAATCTTGTAATTTTAATTGCTGTAAAATGATCGTGAGGTAAAAGAGGCACGGTATCAAGTCTATCGAAGGAAATTGCGGTCACTGACCCCCCAGCTATTGTACCGGCTGATGTAGAACGTAAAATATCATGATTCATATTTCATTTTTTCGTAGTGTAGGTCCGTACAAGGAAAAGAGAAAAAGGAAACTTATGGAGTCACATTAGGTTCCATCGATCAGACACTTGGCATTTTCTTTGTAATTTTCCAAAAATCATTCAATTTCGAGGCGTCTTTCTCTGTCCATTAAAAGTGAACGGGCTCACTACCTGTCACACTGAACAGAGGTTTATGTTAATCACTGCTAATGAAATGGATAATTTCAATAAGTATGCTTCATTTAATAGCTCTGACTACCTTCTATGGGGTATGATAATAGTCGTGAGAGTCTGATGTCGAATTTGGAAAGGAACTAAACATAAATCAATCTATCAATCATTTTTGTATTGAAACGCGTGACGCGCTGGCCCGTAGATTGTCCACTGGCACAGTTATGCACACACCGCTGTGCCTTGTATTAGTGTACCTATTGTAGCCCGATTTAGGTATGAGAAGCTTTGTAAATGTGGGGTACTTACTCTCGTTCGTGTTGTCTTGACAACCTCTTTCGATTATATCTACCTAAGACATCTTGTCGTACATTCTTGTTGGTATTGGCTACTTTTAACCCGGAATTTTCTTTAAACTACTGTTACGGGCGACGGGTTCCGGGATTGGAGTGAAATGCCAAGTCCAAATTTACAGAGTTTATTATGGTATCTTTTACTTACGGTTCTCCTCCGCGCAGGGATTCCCCTTACACCATTGTTCACTGTTCACTGTGTCACTACTAAAAACGCACTACGCTGACACTTAACTGTTCACTAACACTTGTCACTATTCACTTTTTCATTTTCACTTTTCTTCCTTTTGTTTAGCACTTTTCACTGTTAAACTCAATACTGCCCTGTGGCCGCAAACTCGCCGGTTTATATACCCCTTAGAATGTTCTAGACAATTTGAATTTCGATCGTCTTTTCGTTATTCCTTTGTTCCTTTCCAAACGCTTCTACTCCCTTCCCGAACATTCCTGAACAAGACTGTCTTTTTGTTATTTTCTGTTTCTTTCTAAATATTCCTTCTCCCTCTCTCTTCTAGAACATTCCTAAACAACATTAAAATCTAAAAATGTTTTCATCGGGGTGAGGTCTCGAACCCAGGACTTCTCGATTTGAGGGAACGCACCTTACCGATTGCGCCACGGAGACTGTCAACAAACCGTCCGAATTTTTGAATACGTTCGACGTTTGGTAGCATCCGTGATACTACTATGGGCGTTTTTCCAGTTACGCGGGCGTGCGGGTGTGCGTCCGGGTGGCGTATATTGAAAGAAAGAAAAGACGGAAAAGCTACTTCAATACATCCGTCCCCACAGGCTAAGACGAACTGAGTTAGCATTTCCAAACGGAAAAGACGCGTAAATGCTGCTTCAGTACGTCACCCGTGACGTACTGCAGTAGGATTTCCAACGTAATACGCTTTTAAATGTTCCTGAAACCCTCATCCTATTCTTCAAGCTCCAGTAACATATTGGCGAAGGATTGTTAAAGTCCGGCCGCTGAAAGATTGCGTTTGACAGTTACCAAAAAATTGTAAAAAACTGAATGAAAACTATAAATGCCGATCATTATTTAGTAGCTTTTTGAACTTAAAAGGGCAGCTAGTGCCCTGTGTACTAGAGTGAGCACAGGTAAACAATATTTTCATTCAGTTTTTTACAATTTTATGGTAACTGTCAAACGCAATCTTTCAGCGGCCGGACTTTAGTGTACAACATATTCTTAGAAAAGCTAACGCGATACGTCTCTCTAGTTTTATCTAACATCTGTACGGGTGCGTGTCTGGCCTACATGCGGGTGGGGGCAAACCGCGCCGCGTGTCTGAAAAAAAATAAAAATAATTAAAATGTTACGTCCTAAGGGCTTTAATCTTTTTTGTACTGAAACATCAAGACCTACCTATTAACCTTCTCGTGGCGTGCTCCTAGCCGTTTAATGTAGGTGGAATAAGTTTCCTTCAACATTTCCTTCGCACACTTTGAGTGTTTGACGGTTAAATCTTTAAGTGAACGGTGTAGTTTACAGTGAGCCGATTTTTGCATAATAATAGACTCTTTCTTAATATGTCGACAGTTTTTCTTTTCAGACTTTTAATTTTTCGCGGTATCGACGTTAGTTCCATAAGAAAGTTGTTCAATTTGGTGGTCTGATTATCCCCTTAAAAAAGCGTCAGCATCTTACTCGTAAGAAAGGCCTTGTATACATGGTCCAATTTAATATGCGGACAGTTTTTTAAGAGGATGATCAGACCAAACCTACTCGAGCCAAATGTATGGGACAGCAGATTTTTTTTCGCGTTTTCGATGTTGGTTCCATAGAGAAAGTTGTTCAGTTTGATGGTCTGATCATTCTCTTAAAAAACTGTCAGCATGTTAAGTTGGACCCTGTATACGTAAACATATGACAAACCTTTTGGGAGTGGTCACAAACTTTTCTAGTACTGTGAATGTATAGTGTCATGGGGTGATATGACCCTTTCGCTCACAAAAATACTGAGAAACTTTATACCTTAGTCACCTATTACGACACTTAGGCGACGGAAAGAAATGGGGTAGTTTATTGTAAGTTTTTTAAAATATTTGCTAAGCAGGGGAGAGCTTTGCTGCAACGAGATGAAAAAGTTTTAATTAAATATTTGTGATTCATTTTATTGAAAGTATTTTGTTTTTAAGTTTCATATTTCGAAATAAAAATAAAGATCTAGCTCGATTAAATTATCTCTACATTCATACTAACCCAATGTAGACTATTTCAGGTAGGTTCCTATGGAAAATATTACCGTAGCTTGACTATTTCAAGTCTGGATAAGATAACAACATAGTTACACAAAACCCGGTTGTCCAGTTAACACGATACGATTATCTTTTCAGACCCGTCTCGACCGACAATCCCAGGTGAGGGCGGACGATGGCGAATAGCGATGGGCCCACCGATCGTGACGAGGGTCAAATATTGCGCGACCTTTGCCTTTATTGAACTGGCAGTTTATATTTCGAATTTCGAACACGATTCAAGGAGTAATATTGGGCAAGAAAAAAAAAACAATTGTGTTATGGTTTCTTTTTAATTGTTTTTTTACCAGATGTTTTTGTGCCAGTCTTTTTTCTTTTCTTTTTTTACTTGCTCATTTTATATTTGAGTTTAAAGGTGATCAGCAGCGAAGTGATCAAAATTCTCGCGATTTCAATGTCGACTATGATTAACTAAGGTGTGGCCGCATGGCCACAATTGAATGAGACAAGGTAATGAAGCGTGGTGTTTACTCTAATAATTACTGAAAGAGTACCTAAAACTTGTTCAGTTTGATAATCTGAAACATCTCTGAAAATTTAGAATAGCCGAAGTTTTATGCATTCGAATATTATTCCGAGAGGGGGAGTACATGCAACCATTTTAAAATATAAGATATTCAGAATTCCTTTCCACTTTTAAGATTAAATGTATTTTACTCATCGTGGAACTACAAGAACCATTTTCGCTTGCAATCAAAATGTAACATCGCTATGACATAGAGTTTTGAATTTGAATCGAAAACGATTTCAATTTCAACCTGCGTGATATTTTTATTGAAGTTTTGTCAAGATATTTTCTTGGCTGACTGTACCTTTAAGGATAAATTTTCAACGATAGACATCTAACTTTTTACGGACTTTGTCAGGGATTTGTTTAGGTAAGGAAGGAAGGTGAATGAGACAACCTTAGCGCATATAATGTGGAGGGAAAGAGAAAAGGGATGTCTATTTCAGATTACCTTGATGACAAAGGGATGTTGGCTGCATGCATAATGAATTATGTATAAAAGAACAGATTCGATTTTTCCTAAGGTATTGTTTATACTTGTATTTATAGAAACATAGTTAATAAGTCAACTGATAAGAATTGAGAGTTTACGATAGTATCGAATAGGTATGAAAATTTCACATAGCCACAGACATTGACTGTTATGCAAAGTGGGTGGCGTGGATAATAAATTCGATCGAAATAGAGTTTCTGTTCTGGTCACATCTTCTCTACAATGGAACACCTGCCGACGACGCGAAGGTAGAGTCAAAAAAAATACTTTAAAGCCAATGACTTTCTATACATAAGACTCACCACGTCCACCACATACAATAACAGAACTAAGGTACATGTCTCTAATATCACCTTTGTTCGGCTATCATACATTGCCGCTGACATTCAAATCTTTCACATGTATTCGGTCACAAAACAGTAATGTAAAACTATTAAGCATAACTTAGTGGCTCCGTTAATAGCACACTGAAGGAAGTCCTGGGCCTAAGATCGACAAAGTATCTTTCGATTAGCGTTAACGACAGTAGAAAATATAAACATTTATGGACTTGACGTATGGTGACGAAAACAAACGTCAAAATGTATCGATCGCTAATGTCAAATGCATACCATTCTGTCATTTTCTACTAGCGTCAACGTCAGCGTGTCGTTTTGTCTAGACAAAGTGACATTCTATTGGCGTTGACTTTTGTTTTCGTCATCATACGTCAAGTCCATACATTTTTATGTTTTCTACTGTCGTTAACGCTAATCGAAAGATACTTTGTCTACGCTAGTAGAAAATGACAGAATGTATGCTCGAATGTATGCAGAATGTGAGATCGAAACATTTTGACGTTGGGGGCTTGTGTGTAATAGAATGTCATCGTTTAAAGCAATCTATGTGATATTTTACTATTTTTTTTTAAATTTTGAATGTGAATCAAGTTTGGTCTTTGCTTGAGAATCTATTCAAATCCACACACTCAACATAAAATCTCCAAAACTACAAAAATTGATGATTCTATTAGCATCTACGTTTGTATTTTTATATCCCTGAAGCTAAATTACTGATTCTAGTTACAGGCCTCACTTACCTAGAAACTAAAGCCTTGAAGATTTACTTATCTAGGTCTCAGTTAGATAGAAAATGATGTTACGGCTAAGCTTAGCAGTTTGTCTATCTCTTAAGCACTAGTTCCATGTACAAGAACTAAAGGTATTATCCCTAGAAAGCCACCGGAGAACTATATAGGTACTATTATCTATTCTGTGCCTCCGGTAAGCTTTATCTTGCCCTTGAACTTCTCGGATGAAAACTATTTGTCGCAAAAACCAGCTCTGAATCGGTTAACGGCTTCAGATTTAATTTCTCAAAAGGAAACATCAGCCTCTTTCGTATTGTCAGAACTGTCGAAGGAAATTAAAAAACAAGAACAAACAAAATAGCGAAAGCAAAAACAAGACGTTTACATAACTGACCATTACAGAAAATAATATACGCAACATGGCTCCTCATAAAAAAATGTAGTTGCTTAATGCAAAAGTTTAGACGAGTACTTTTTCTAAATAGGTCAGTATTTCTCAAAACTGTAGTTGAATAATCTGTGGCAAGAATATATCAAACTTTGAAAAAAGGCGCTTTTCCAAAAAAAAACTACCCTTGAAGTCACAAAATATTTATAACCGTAAAACGTCAAGCACTTTTGCTATATGTACATACAAACTATACTCCATTCAAAATCGCAACGAAATTTTAAGTTTATTTTGCATTACAGAAACAGAGATTTGAAACTCTTCCTCTTACTTATTCTTAGAACAGCTTTAGTAGCATCCAAGATATGTCGGATAGTATCCAATAAATAAATTACATTTGGTAATCAGAATTGGCCAGAAAGCTAAATAGGAATCAGAAAATCTCGTCGTCCTTATTTTGAATGAAGTATAGACATTAGCAAACTCATCGCGCGCATCAGAGCGCAACATTTTAAAAATTAAAATGGAATAGAAAAAAGTTGAACATTTCGAGTTCACCTCTTACGCCCACTCACAATATCTCTTCATAACTTTAGTATAAGTATAGATGAAATAGAAAATCCAAAAGATTAAATGATAAATCGCAGTGTCCAAGAGAAGTCCTCCGCGATCGTTACAAATGGAGCTGGCTTGCGGTAGGTATTCTGAATTTATCACTTTGCTCATTTTGTTGGGCTAGAGCCGGCTCTTTTAAATCTAGCGACTTTGGGTTCGACTAGTTGATGGCGTTTTAGGTTACGTATTCACTTGGCGACGAACTTTGGGGTACAAGTTGATAAAATTTTAGCATGCATCACAAGTTTCTCCAAGAATAAGAGATACCAAACTCAAGTTACAAAAAATGACGAAGCGCTTCGAGAAAAGGTAGGTAGTATCCGTGCGCTTTGCTTGGCTCGTCTTGGCGGGGGCACTCCCTTTGCCCATAGATCTATTCTATAGTATCCCTCTACAAAAAGACTTTACATAATACTAAAATTCTTTAATGTAAATAAGTTCAAGTTAAAATTCTATAAAATTAAATCCTCAGGGAATCTAGAGTCACGAAGTGGCCCGCCAACGCATTTTAATTTGCCCGCAGCAACAGCGGCTTATGACGTTTTTGAATTTTTGATTATAATGTTTAATTAAAGTTTTGTTAGATTTAAATATAAACTGGGCAAGTATGAGTAGGTATAGAATTGAAATGGTGATCTACCTCTAAAATTGGTTGGGCATAGGCATATGCTCACGACTATATTCCCCGAGGGTAATTGAAGCATGCAGGTTTCCTCACGATGTTTTCCTTCACCGAAAAGCCAGTGGTGTTACAAATCGTACATAAATTCTGAAAAACTCATTGGTACCAGTCGGCCTGGATGGGGATCGAAACATCGCCTCCTGCACGGCAGGCAAGGTTACTCGCCACTGGACCATCACGGCTATTTGGTTGGACTGCCATGCTAATTGGTAGACTAAGCTATGCTGTTTGTATAAACAGTCTTTCAATGTATACGGGGTGGTAGGGTAGTCAGTTGTATTACTTTAATGGGTGATTGTACTCATGATACTGAACAACTTTACCAATGAAACAAACGGTAATTCACAACAACATGAAAACGTTTCATACAAACGTTCGTTCAGCTGGTTGCATTTAGTATGGAAAGTACAACGTTTTATTTTTGCAAATTTTCTATAGGTTTCATGGGTACAAAATCACCCCTTAAAGAAATGCAACTGTTTACCCTAACACTCTGTATAGAGACTGAAATGGCGATTATATGTAGGTAGGTATAATCTCATTTAGAACCAAATGCGATTAATCGTCTAGTCTCTAGTCTACAACCCGTTGTATGGCTAAACGCAGTTACTCAGGTAAAGTTAGACTTGATTTAGTGCAGCGGCAGCGGTCGGCGCGGTATCGTAACCTAGTTTTAAATTCGTTAGCCGCCTAGGTTTTTTGTTTAATACCTATTTCGTGCCTCGCTTTGAAAAGTTTTAACTTTTATTTTTGGCGGTTTTATTCAGTTTGGTTTCGTTGTTATTCGGTGTGAAATAAAATGTTATCGTGTTGAATGAAAATCTGCTGTATAGGTGTCATTTGACGGTTTGTTTTTAGTGGAATATGCGTTATTTATGGCGAATTAGTTAATAAATAATAAAAATGTCAAAAAAAAAAAATTAAGAGGGGTAATCCTCATACAAGATACTAGTTTTGATCAAAGTTTTTTCTTCTTGCTCTAGCGTAAAAACGGTAATTATACATACAATTGTCAAACTTGGTGTGATTATAGAGCAAAGTCTACAGTTTATAATGTACAGCGAGCGCACGCGTGTTCAACGCTATTCCGACTCACACTTGGCCGATTTTTATTATTTGTCGTTATCAACAAATATTAAAAACCCGCCAAGTGTGAGTCGGTCAAGACAAACGGACAGTTTTCTCCGGAACCTTTAGCGCGAGACCGACTCACACTTGACCGGTTTTTACTTTTGGTTGTTATCTACAAATAATAAAAACACGCCAAGTGTGAGTCGGTCTCGCGCTAAAGGTGCCGGAGAAAACTGTCCGTTTGTCTGTCACAACGTTTTTAACAGAGCATAAGCATATGCTCACGACTTTATTCCCCGAGGGGGTAGTCAGAGATATTCTGAAACCTCAGAACATCCACGTTTTACCAGTAGTACCGAAACTCTGTCCACTGTGACGGGGGGTGATCCCGTCGCCACATAATGGACAGTGGGTACAATACATGCCTCGAAATTGAAGCATGCAGGTTTCCTCACGATGTTTTCCTTCACCGAAAAGCCAGTGGTATTACAAATCGTACATACATTCCGAAAAACTTATTGGTACGAGTCGGTTTGAACGGGGATCGAATCATCGCCTCCTGCACGGCAGGCAAGGTTACACGCCACTGGACCACCACGGTTTTTAACAGAGACCGTAAGATATAGGAAGCTGAAACTTGGTAGCATAGCATAGCATATACTCACGACTATATTGACCGAGGGGGTAGTCAGAGATATTCTGAAACCTCAGAACATCCACATTTCACCAGTAGTACCGAAACTCTGTCAGTGTGACGGGGGGTGAACCCGTCGCCACTTATAATGGACAGTGGGTACAATACATGCCTCGAAATTGAAGCATGCAGGTTTCTTCACTGAAACAGGTGAAACCTGGTGGTGGTTCCTGGTGAAACTTGGTAGTAATTAAATTATAAAAACAATTAGTATGTATGTATGTTTTATAAGTGTGCATGATCCTTTAGTCAGACAAACAACGTCTTGTAACCTAGATTTAATGCCGTTATTCACCCCTGACTCCTCAACGATTTACTTGGTTTGTTCCATTCGTTTCGTCAATCTGTCATCGATCATACATTCCTTACGTTAGTTCCACACGTTCGAGCGGATCGGCGAAGCATGCAGTGATATTGTATGTATGGTGTTGGTTGTAGAGACGGAGTGGATAAGTCAGTTCTGTGAGGTGAATCAGTTATTACATCTCTCAAATGTACATTAAGGGTATATTTTCTAAAAAATAACAACTTTCAGGAACATTGTTTTCAGTGATATTCAGTGTTATTATATCCAGTGTTTTATATTTATTATAAAATACCTGCCTTCACTTAAAAATCTAATGAATAGTTTTTTTGTATGTATTCATATAATTTATTTTAGCAATCGCGTAAAATCTAGACACTGTTTGTCGAAAAATTACTAAAAATGGGGTTACTTCAGGAACATTTTAGAAGGGTTACGTTACACGTTTGAAAATACAGCTTACGTAAAATAAAGTTTAAATAAATTAAAAAAAAACAATGAATCGACTTTTTTAAATATGAGTCGGAAACGCACAATATTCTTGAAAACATTTTTATAAATCAAACAGACTGATTACCATTCAAAATGGCGAACAAATTCAGTCTCTTGACATCCTCTGACAACTGCAAAACTCTACTTGTTACTGATTTTTTTCCATTGTACGTCAAGTGATGACGTCACGAACGAAAATATACCCTTAATTAGCATTTCATTTTTAATTAAATAACCTAATATTTTATCTTACACCATTCTTGCCTGTACTTTATGCACCATTTAGGATTTTCTATTGTAGTTAAGGATAACTCTTATATTTTCTGCACTAAGGAATACATTAGCTGTCTCACAAGAATTTGTAACCGCGTACAAATCAAAGAAATTTTATCGAAATGGAAAGCTGGCATTAATTTCTATAGTGCCTGCTGGGATATTCCTATAGTGCCTGCAGGTTTGGTTATCGGCACTAATAATGATGAGACGCATTCAGGCGCATGTGCGTTCCAGTTTGAAAGACAGGCTGGGGTGAGAATTAGAGTAGGTATTGCAAGTACTACATAATTATTATTTCTTTTAATGCTCGTATTGAATAAGACACATTTTTTAATGTAAGGTTTTGAGAGTTACGCGTTAATTAATTAAACTAAAGTTACTTACCTTACCATTTATTTCTTAATAAAAAGCCCATGCTGACTCAAGATCGCAACGTTGAATTGACTCAGTGATCGTAGTCTTTTACTATCGTTCCCATCTCTAAAAAGAGTACATTGTATCACGATATTGATGATACTTCTTGAGCCATCGTGCGTATCTCTTCATACAGTTGGTTAACCCGCGTAATTTGCTCACAGATTTGGATTTGTGCATTCATCTTGTGACAGATCCATGATATTGTGCGTCTGTCTCAAAGAGTGAATTTGATCAGATGGAATCCAGTATGGTTTAGGAATTATTTAAAGTTTTGACAAATGATCTCAGAATCTTAAAACCGTGTATACGACCTTTCAATGCCTTTAACGTTTTTTTTTATCAGTCATGGTCCCACCACACATTCCCACCGCAGTACCTCCTGTAAACCAGGATCAACAGCTGCGACCATTCACAATACTAGACAATCAAGTCCAGCGAGCCCGGGGGATGACTCTAATCTGTCTTGGAACCTGTAATGAATTTAATCAAAGAAGATAGGAGGAGTAGGACAGACAAATATCTGAATTTCCTCCATTGCAAACGGAAGACAGTAATAAGAAAAAGCATGGCTATTAGAGAGCCAATTCCAGAGATCATTTTATGACAAAGTTGAAGACCCTAACGCAAAAGCACAAAAAATATCAGATGATGATAGGATAGATAGGAGCTGTTGATAAGTACCGCATGTTGTGTCTTAATGTTATATGTAATTGTTTATTCTCCAGTTATGATATGATATCAGCTTAGATTATCTCTAAAAATATTAGTACCTACGCTGTTTAGTATTTTGTGTAATATTTAGAAATAAATGTATGTGTGATAGACGCGGGTTAACTCTTCACTTCATACGTTACTTGCAAGAGTAGGCCCATTGTATAGGTACTCAATTTTGCAGAAATGTGGTTAATGAACGTTACAGCTTCCTAGTTTTATTTTGTTCTGAGATTTCTTTATACAACGTGTTAATAAGCACAAAACCTCATACACCCCAACTGATTTATAACAAAATAATTAGATTGAAACAATAATGTCATTATTTTGATATTTAAAATTATTCGAATTTTAAGTTTTGGGGCAAAAATTATTTGTTATCATTTCAGCAATTAATGAAAACGCTAATGTGCTTATGGATAAATTTTAAGAATCTTGTTTTGGTAGTAAGTAGGATGAGAGTGCCCGAGCGGTTGGTTGAGATCGAGTTCAGTAAATTTTAAATTTTTCATACTTATTATTTAGTATTTTGGTAATAAAAAAACCTGGCTGAAACCATGATAATTCGATTCTGCTCTCGATTCTAAACTAACTACTTTCTAGTTTTGCTTTAATTCATCAACACGTTGTATATCGTCAATATTCTATGATAGAGCACATGAGTAAAAGGCTATTTAGTATTTTGCGATAATGTTAAGAGGGTAGGCAGAAACGTCTACTTGATAGATGCGGGTAAGACACGCCTGCCTGTGATATTTGCATAAAGGGTGATACAAAAGTTTTCGTGATCGACCGTTTTGGGCATTTGAAATAAATATCTTACTTTTAGTTTGCGATTGTAAATTTTTATCTACTGTAGCACAGAATAAATACTAGCACTACCCGTACAGAAGAATAACTTCGAAAACAGATTTAAATGAATAGCGACTCTCTCTGCACGGCAATAATGTGCAAAGTTATTCGCACCCGTCCTATCGTACAATTCAAAGTCAAGACAATTTATAATTTATTTAATATAGGAGCTTGAAGCACACTTATCAAACGTCAAATCTTTTTTAAGGCTACCACCCTTTGACTAATTATTATAAGGACTAGCCTTGCGGTAGCATTTCCCCTCTGCCACGGTATAAGCACAATTGATCTTGTGCATTTACATTCAATTTTACACCTTATCACTAAACGAGACAGCCTACAATTGCGAAATAATAAATTCGAACTTAGAACGTTTGGGGTTCACACGAGACTACTTTTCATGATTTTTAACATTCAAAATTAGAATCTAAAGTTATGGGGAGTAAAATCCAAAGTTGCGGATTTCATGTTACCTCGCCCCCCGCAAAAAGTGGCAGAAATGTTTGTTAGTAGAATTACACGCGTAACCAGTCCATATAATAATTAGTCAAAGCTACCACCGCGTCGGAACGTGTTGTCGCTGTAGAGAAGATGCGGCCAGAAACTCTACAACATAACACGACTTAATAACTATTACAATATAAATTCTTAAGCTAAAGTTATGTATAAAATAATACATAGTCTATTTAATAAAATAATTGAGACTATACAGTAAAGTAAATAAACTATAAGCTAGTGACTTCAAACTCAAGCATTTTGATCATTTATTTTATTCGCGAATAACCTACCAACCGTCATAAGCCTACAAACAAAAATGAACCGCGTCATTATACTTAAATGAAAGCTTCGTTTACATAGTCTCCCTCTTTAATTCTTCACGTGCTAGCAGCGTGGCGTCACTCGGGTTTTCAAGTCTCACATTGGCTACTACCAAAATGGCGGCAAGTCTAATGAGATTTGACCAAGAAGTTTACACGGTATATCAAACCTAATGACGTTCACTCCTCGGTAGGGATTGGCCGTCAAGCGAACCTGATCTGTGGAGTGAGACAGGCCTGACTGTAGTTTGAGTAAGCTTTTCTAGTTATGTTGGATTTTCGTTTTGCATACACCTCCTTTTCTTTGCAGATTCCAAGACAGATTAGAGTCATGCCGCGAGCTCGCTGGACTTCATTGTCTAGCCTTGAGTTTTTGTATGGATATAGTCTTTGTTGACAAAATGCTCTTAGAAATCATGATTTTACTAATGCAATATTAACGAAGCCAAATAAATAATTATACCTATAGGTTCTTTCTTCATATGGTGATGGTTTTTTAAGGGTATGATCAGACCATCAAACTGAGCAACTTTCTCCATGGGACTAACATTGAAATCGCGAAAAACCAATCAGCTTTTCCATACAAAACTGTAAACCTACTCGACCCAGGTGGGCTTATGGTACAGGCGAATTTTTCGCGATTTCGATGTTGGTCCTACAGAAAAAGTTTTTCAGTTTGATGGAATGATAAACTCAAAAAATACTCTAATAGATATTTATCTAACTTACCAATGATTTCTTTAAGAATGCAGTTATATTAAGGCTCACTACGCCAAGAATGGTTTGTACTCAAGAAAATGAGTACTTAAGTTTCTGGACATTACATGATACTGGATACACAAGACTTAGTAAAGTATCAAAGATCTTATTTCGAAAACATTGCCAATTTCACAAATAAAATAGCTTATAATTCCTACATTCACAGCACGTTTTACATTAAATGATATATGATCAAAACAACAAAATGTTTGTAAGCTGCCCAAAACCCTTGTTATAATTGTAACGGTCAGGCAATAGTTCTGTTAATTCGCTACAATGAAAAGTTATTGCTAGCAATTGTAGAGATTTTACCGTTTGTGGCTGAGAGGCAAACTGTGTAGCGAAATGGAATATATATTAGTGCCGTTTAGAAGTCTCAAAACGGTTTAACCGAAAACGAAAAAACCGGTTAAACCGGTTTTGACGACAGTTTCCAAAACCGGGTTTCAGTATAGCAAAAACCGAGATTTAGATGAGATTTTCGGAATTTATGTACCATTTGTAACACCACTGGCTTTTCGGTGAAGGAAAATACCGTGAGGAAACCTGCATGCTTCAATTTCGAGGCATGTATTTAACCCACTGTCCATTATAAGTGGCGACGTGCTCACCCCCCGTCACACTGGACAGAGTTTCGGTACTACTAGTGAAACGTGGATATTCTGAGGTTTCAGAATATCTCTGACTACCCCCTCGGGGAACATAGTCATGAGCATATGCTTATGCTTATGCGACATTAAGATTTTTCGGTTTTGCCATATACATTCCATAAAACTCACTCGACATTGAGAGAAATGCAATGCTAGAAACAATCAACTTTGGAGCGCCTCGACGACGATGCGTAGGTAGTATTAGCGCCTCGATATTTGAGAATGAAGTTTTTTTGCTTTGAGCAAAATGGAAATGTGGCAACAAATTACAAGTTTTCTTATAACTGTTCAACATGGTGCAGCAATTAAGGACGACTTCAAGTTGACAAATGAAAACCGTGGTCACGAACTTGCTTAAAATCCTTTGCTACAATTGTTTCAAACATAGTTTTATTTAAAATACAAAATAAAAACCGAAAACCCAATCCAAAAACCGGTAAACCGGTTTTGTTATATAATTAAAACCGAAAAACCTAGTTTCTAATATTCCTCCGGTTTTGTGACCCCTAGTGCCCTTTCACACTAGAGACATCTCGGCGATTTCTCATGCATTTCCTATGCTTTGAAATAATGGCAAGATCGCTGCGTTATCGCCGCGACTATCATATCGCCTTGTTGTATAGAGATGAATCGTCACTATACAGCTACTGTAGAGCTTATGTGTTATTTGGTAGTCAGTAAACTCTCTGGTCCACATATCTTTAGCGAGTCATTAAATAGCTCCACGGAATTCAAGGTATCACACTCGAAAGGGCTAACGAGAGGACGTGAGCCACTTATCTTGCTAAGTAGCCCTTTCATGGTCACTTGAGTACTTTACTAAAGTCTCCGATCAAAACTGATAAGCCATCGACATAAGTACTGAAATGGCTTGATTTGGGGAACTTTAGCTTTGGATGGACAATAACGTTCTTTGCACATATGAAGTTTCCTGATAGAATTCTTATGTCAAAAACGTAGATACTAATATGGCTTGTTTTGTGAGACTTGTAATTTGGATGTATAAAGGTATTGAAGAGGGAGAAAAGGTAAATAGGCGGATATCAAGTGAAGGGCTTTAAGAAAAGAAGTTCGGTTTTTTTGTCATGGCTGTGGTGAGGCCCTGTATTGTGTGAAATTGGAAAAGTAGATGGACTTTTGTTGCTTTTGTATATTATGCTGTTTGTATGTGGTAGGATACATCTATAAATATTTCCTGCGTCAGCATCCCATCGTCGCAGGTAGACTCAAATTAATCACCACCTACTTCGATCATGATATACACCTACTTCTTATTACCTCTTTTATTCAATACGATTATGTTCCCCTGGGGATAGTTTGAATTATTCTAAACTTTAGCATTATTTAGAATACTAGAGTTTACCCGCGACTTCGTCCACACAAATTATATACCAGATTTTAAGTCAGATCATAAGCTATCAAACAAAAAAGCTTCATCAAAATCGGTTCAGTAGTTTTTGCGTGATGCTGTTACAAACATACAAACAAACAGACAATCAGACGGACAAAAATTCTAAAAAAGGTTGATTTGAAGTCCGGGATACTTAAAAACCATATCGTTATCTTTTTCATGTAAATATTTCATAAGAACCCTATATAGTGTGTAAGTGACAGCCTAGCAAATACTGAAAAGGTCAATTCAGACCATCAAACTGTACAACTTTGAAAAGAAAATCTGCTGTTTCATACATTTGAGTCAAGTAGGTACAGCTGTTTTGTCAGGAGCAGCTGATTTTTTTTCGCGTTTCTTGAGGGTGGCTTCATAGTAAAAGTTGTTCAGTTTGACGGTCTGAATTCACCGTTTCAGTATTTGCTAGGCTGTCACTTACACCCTGTATATAAACCGCTGCCGGCATTTCCTCGCTGAATGGATATGCTGATCCGTTGAGCGAGGAAAGCGCGTCCTCTGTCGAGTCTACTCGAGTCTATCAGGTGAAGAGATCTTTAAAAAGGCCTTTAAATCTTTAAAGAGGTCTTTAAAAAGCTCAAATTCACATTACAACGGCCGGGCGTGGACGTTTTTCAATATAGGCAGAGTCCGCAGAGAAATCTCCGTCCCCGACCGTGGGGCCATCATGGGCGTTTTCTCTATCAACTCTATTAGTATTGAAATAGGTATTATTTTACATTGCACCCTCCGTGCCCGTCCGCACCCGTCCGTCGTAATGTGAATGAAGCTAAAACCGCCTGCGATTTAGGTCCCAATGGGCCGAAAGATTCAACACCAAATCTCGTAAAATTGTATTGGGTACCTGTAAACTAACTTTTCATTAGGAATTTTTAAACTCTGTCCAGTGAGAGACTTTTAATGGACAGTGGATACAACACACGCTTCGAAATTTGGTTATAGGTTACTCGTGATGTTTTTCTTCACCTAAAATCCAGTGGTGCTCATTTTTTTTAGCACTAGTCCATCCATCCAGCATCGAACTACCTCCCTTGTAAGGAAGGTGAGGCTTTCGACACAACCAAATACCAACAAACGTATAACAAAAGACTAAACACGCATATTCACAGGAATGACTCAGGAACCCTTTGAGTACATCGCCTTTGAAACTGACCTCCTGACCGTACCAAGTCTATCACGCACAAAGACCTCGAGTCAAACCTTTAAATCTTATTGTTTAAAGTTCAAAATGGCTTGTTATAAGGGACGTCACATCCGTTGGTGCTTAGACTGGAACAATTTGTCATCCGATCTAACTACTTTACTACCTATTTCTTCTTTTTTCCCAAGTTCAAACGCTCTCTTGAGTCGTGACATCAAGATAAATGAAGGATTTTTTCGTATATTTTTTTTGTAGGAGACGTTTTTGTGTTTTTTTGGAAGGTTTATGTGTTTTAGTAGTAATTGCGTTGTGTACTTTTGATTTTAGAAAAGGATCACGTGTGCTTTAGTTACATTTTATGAAAATATTTTCAATTGACGGCCTATAGATCAATCTGCTGTGCCAAAGGTCGCGAGTCGAATCCCATGAGGGGCAAATATTTGTATGGTGAATACGAATAGTAGGTACAAACCTGGTATAAACAATTGCATTGTATATCATTGTCTGGTCATCATAATATACAAGTCTGGACAAGATTCTGGTACTTTAAATGGGATTAAACAACTTGATCCCCACTTTACTTGTAGGGGAGGTAACCTAAAAATCGCCCCAAGCCAAGCTCACCATATATTTTACACATACATCCGAACAAAATCCTCATGATTGAGTCGCTAGCTCTCTCATATCTCGTCTCTTATTTTTATTCCTATGCTACTGATGTTATAATTACAGTAGATCATTGACGTAGAATACTATGGACGCCGGGTCTAGTACAAAATACTCGAATAAAGTGTCCGAGACTAAAATACACAAACCTAAGTACGTAATGCGGATGTTCTGAGGTTTCAGAATATCTCTGACTACCCCCTCGGGGAATATAGTCGTGAGCATATGCTTATGCTAAGTACGTATAGTAATATAAACCAACTAAAAACATTGAAAATACTGAAATTCTTTTCCGTCCCACTCCCCCCATCGGGGCACGGCACGCGCCGCGCGCCCACGCATAGTCGGCCGATCAAACAAAGACTGTTGCGTAATCCGTTCTCTTTTTTACGTTTTCGTTCTCTTTTTATTCAGATACTTTTGAGCGCGGACCCTCCGTCCAGTAGTGGTAAGTCAATGCAGTAGATACTATTGTGGTTTTCTTACCATTTTTCAAGGAGGTCAACGAGGCTGGCCGCTGTTGGGTGCCGTAAGTAATACCGAGGCGTGGAAAGTGACTTTCACTGTATTGCAATAAATGACTGAATCGCGATGTTTAACTACACTACTTAACTATAGCTCAAGTACATTGAACCTTATTACGTTGTAGCAAAGTTTATGTTTTTGGCAGACTTTTTTTTGTGAAACCGTTTGTGTCATGTATTGAATGATTTTTATACCGAATTGTTAAACAATTTCAGTCGCGACTTTGCTGAATTGACAAAGAATAGCTCTTTACAGGGTATAAAATGAAATGCGTTACTTGCGTTACGGCCCGATAGCACAGTCGGCAGTGAACCTGCCTGCTGTGCCGAGGGTCGCGGGTTCCAATCCCGTAACGGACAAAAATTTGTATGATGAATATGAATATTTGTACCCGAGTCATGGACGTTTGTATCTATATGTGTATTCTATATCGTTGTCTAGCCATCATAATACAAGTCAAGGCTAGATTCTGGTACTTTAAATGTGACTAGATAATTTGTGTGACAATGTCCAAGATATTTATATTAATATCAAAACGGGGGGTTCAGACCATCGAATTGAACAATTTTCACTTCGGAGCCAACGTCGGAATAGTAAAAAAAAATGTTGTTCCATACGTTTGGGACGAGGAGCCATTGACGTTTTCGCTCTCTCCTCCTTTCCTCCATAGTGAAAGTTGTTCAGTTTGATTGTCTGAAGCACCCCGTTCAATATGTAACGCATTTAATTTTTGGAAGTAAACGTGACTTTACCTAGTCATATTAAGGTTCCAAAGGTCATATTATTTTGGGTTCTTTTTAGTAAGTAATAGTGCCTGCCGTGCAGGAGGTGATGGTTCGATCCCCGTCCAAGCCGACTTGTACCAATGAGTTTTTCGGAATTTATGTACGATTTGTAACACCACTGGCTTTTCGGTGAAGGAAAACAACGTGAGAAAACCTGCATGCTTCAATTTCGAGGCATGTATTGTACCCACTGTCCATTATAAGTGGCGACGGGCTCACCCCCCCCTCACACTGGACAGAGTTTCGGTACTACTGGTGAAACGTGGATGTTCTGAGGTTTCAGAATATCTCTGACTACCCCCTCGGGGAATATAGTCGTGAGCATATGTTATGCTGTAGTAAGTAGTTTCTAAACTTTCATTGCATTGAAATCTCATTTAAAACAAAGAAAGCGTCTACAAAAATGCACACACAACATTCCGACAAAAACAAAGTTATGAACCTAACCCCAAGTTTCACTTTTATCCTAACTAAGTCACTTATTCATTCGCAAGATTTATCGCCCCGGGGATTTCTGTTTTGGCCCGTCTTTGTTTGATGTTTAATGACTTTATTTAGGCACTTAAGCCGCTCTCATTTCGTAGGAAGAAACAAAAGTTTTTAACACTTAGGACCTTATCACGGAGTCGCAAAGTTCATAACGGCTCGGATTTCCTCCACTGTACTTCTGTAGGCTTTACGCTTTTTTCAGTGAAAGAGTGTAAAAGGAAAAATGTGTGACGATTTTCGTGTTATATTCCGGCAGCTTGACTAAAAGTTTTCTATTGCATCGTCATATGCCTTAAACCATTTCGTTCTTCTTTATTCGTATGTACATGAATATCCGATGATTTCGATTTTACCACTATACAGGGTCCTTCTTAATATGCTGACACTTTTTTAAGGGGATGATCAGATCATCAAACTGAACAACTTTCTCTATCGGACCAACATCGAAATCGCGAAAAAAAACAGCTGTCGTTAGGTCATAGAGGGCATCGGTGAAGCTTTGTGGAGAGGTATGGACACTCAATCATGAGGACGCAGGTTGAAAACCGCACGGATGACATGCCATGTACCAAAGAGTTATGTACGTAAACCAAAAGCTCTCGAACGGTGAAGGATAGCATCGTGAGGAAACCTGCATACGCTGAAGAAGACATCCTGATGCGTAGGTGAAGTTATCAATTCACGCTTGGTGGACTGACGCCCATACACCCTGGGGTAGGCCTGTGCTACAGCATATCTATATAGTCCTTACAGTATGGCAACCGGCAACGGATGTACTTACGCAGAGCAACGAAGAGGGGGCTTTGCGGGAAGCGGGCGGCGGGGACCCATCCCGAACTCTGTATGAAGAGATTGGGATTGACCGACAAGGACAGGCGCGGGACAGGGTAAGTACTTACACCGGCGCGGCATCGCCCGCCATCAAGAGCGTTGCCATACTGTAAGCCCTATAGTAATTTTTGTGCCATGCATTGTGGGACTTATATCGGCTGACGATAAGTACTATAGCTAGGTTACCCTGTTACAAACAAACCAAAGTGGCCTCGACCTGTGGTCACCCTCCAACATTAATTTTCAAAAAAGTTTGATAGCCGCCCGGCCAATTTAACTTTCTACGAGCCACCGACGAATTAATGAACTTGATTCGTTTTCAAAGTGGGAAAAATTTACCCAGCTACTTACTTCTGAGTGTGAATTTTATTTGAAAGTTAGTGTTATTTGATTCTGGCTTTTAAAGACGGAGTGCTTAGGTTGATTTGATTTAGAGCTCGTTCATAAAGTTCTTATTTTAAGATAAATTGGACGAGCAGCTGCTTAGTTCTTTTGAAGTAACTTTTTCTGAAGCTCTGTATTTCTTTCATACATTATGATTTATGGAGCATGGAATTGAAATATTTCAGCAAGTTCTTATTGGAGTAAATAGAAGAGTGGGGCTAGCTAATGTCTCTTTGTTCCTATTATCCTTTTTACTTTACAACTTTAGAAGAATACTAGAGTTAACTCGCAACTTCGTCCGAACAAATTATATACCAGATTTTAAGTCAGATCATAAGCGATCAAACAAAAAAAGTTTAGTCAAAATCGGTTTATCGGTTTAGCAACCGAACACACAAACAGACAGACTGACAAAAATTCCAAAAAAGTTGATTTGGAGTCAGGGACACCTAAAAACCATATAGTCATCTTTTTTTGGTAAATATCTTCAATGTACAGACACGCTTCTGTTACAGTTTTATAGGAAGATATGTAAGTATCCTTCTTAATATGCTGATATATTTTTAAGGGGGTCATCAGAACATCAAACTGAATCTGTGAGACCAACGTCGACATCGCGAAATCAAAATCAGCTGTTCAATGCAAAACTGCCATTCTATTCGATGTATGGGACAGCAGATATTTTTTCTCAATTTTGGTGTTACCCATAGAGAACGTTTTTTGGTTTGATGGTCTGCTCATCCTCTTAAAAACCGTTAGCATATTAAGTTTGATCCTGTACAATTAGATTCAAAGAAGAAAAATAAAACATTCTATCTACCTAAATCAGAAACAAAACGCACTTTACAATGCGCAAAAATAATACTACGTAACAATGTACAAACAAGTTGATCACTATTTTGAATCAAAACTAACTAGGTTACCTAACTATCGACCTTTTAGCTTTAACTAGTCATTACTATGTGTTAATAATTAACGACAGTAGATAGACATAATTTACATAGTACCGGACATAGTTTCGGTACTACTAGTGAAACGTGGATGTTCTGAGGTTTCAGAATATCTCTGACTACCCCCTCGGGGAATATAGTCGTGAGCATATGCTATGCTAATAATTAACTAGTTAGCGAGAAAGGGCGTGTACAACCCGTTAATGATTGCGTTTAATTGGTAAATACTTTGAACTAAACTTAACTATGTGCTTGTTTGTGGTTTTAATGATTGTTGTATGGGAAGTGAATTAAGTTATTAACATACCTCAATAC
Source organism: Agonopterix alstromeriana (assembly GCA_963924505.1). NCBI lineage: Eukaryota > Metazoa > Arthropoda > Insecta > Lepidoptera > Depressariidae > Agonopterix > Agonopterix alstromeriana. Next base: position 2,811,550 of record OZ004663.1, on the reverse strand, counting down.
ATACACAGAACTCACGACCATTATCCCTTGCGGGGTGGACAGAAACTAGCATCTACCAACCATCTTTTGAAGCGTCCAGTTGTAACTAATACTAACTTTTAGTATTATTTAAGGTTTCAGGATGTTTATTCTGAAACCACAGAAAATCCACGTTTCACTAGTAGTACCGAAACTCTCTCCAGTGTGACGGGGAGTGAGCCCGTCGCCACTTATAATGGACAGTGGGTATAATACATACCTCGAAATTGAAGCATGCAGATTTCCTTTCGATGTTTTCCTTCACCGAAAAGCCAGTGGTGTTATAAATCGTACATAAATTCCGTAAAACTCATTGGTACGAGTCAGCCTGGACGGGGATCGAACCATCGCCTCCTGCGCGGCAGGCAAAGCTACTCGCCACTGGACCACCACGGCTTTTCTTTGACGTATCAAGTAGTGATTAAGGGAATATAATTTAGAGCGCGCTCCGTACAAACAAAGTCTGGTGATATTTTCAATATTAACGAAAATCTGACGTTATATAAACATAGAGATTAGTTTTTAGATTGTTTCTGAAAAATTTTATAACTTTAATTGGTTAGTATTGAAAATATCACCAGACTTCGTTTGTATGCAACGCTCATTTACGCATTCGGAATAAACTTCTCTGAAGTGGTTTTCCCCCACAAAAACACAGCATAAGAAGAAACCGCCTCGTATGATACCAACAGGAAGAAACGGGGTGGTCTGTGCTAAGCCAGAATCACAGGTCGGTTAGTAATTCAACGAAGCTCTCAAAATCAACAGGCATAATCAATCGCTGTGATCGAACACGGCAATGCAGCATCATAATCATCATCAGTAACATAAAATATTAGCATAGCATATGCTCGCGACTATATTCCTTGAGCGGGTAGTCAGAGATATTCGGAAAACTCAAAACATCCACGTTTCATTAGTACCGAAATTCTGGCCAGTGTGACGGGGAGTGAGCCCGTCGCCACTTGTAATGGACAGTGAGTACAATACATGCCTCGAAATTGAAGCATGCAGGCTTCCTCACGATGTTTTCCGATGTTTTTTTGATAAAATATTATTAGTGGATTGTTGTTTTTAGAAGCTCTAGCCTCTGCTCAATACCTTCTTCCTTCTCTCAACAATAAGGGTAAAAGCCCGTGTGGGCAATATTTCATCACGTGGTTTGATGGAGGTATGCTAGCGATCAACACGCTGTCAGAGTATATTCAAGCTGCCAAACTTACAGTAGTAACTATTGAGTATATCTGTGGGGGTCGCGCTGCAAGTCTGGCGGAGTACGGACGCGTGCGTATCGGCGCGTTAGGATTGCACGTGGCTCCGCCATTTTGTGAACTCTTTTGTGTTTTAACCTTAAAACAATCACTTGAGATTATAAACTACTTACATTGGCAAAACTGCCACGCTAGACTTAATTAATACTACTGATCATATTCCTACGTATACTCTCCACATAACGAGACATTGGCTGAATTGTGATAACACATCGGATGCCACTAAACAAAAATTTAATTGAATTGAGTATATCTGTGGCCTTACTAGGTATCCGCCATCCGTCGTCAATATCCATTATTTACCTACTAGGTATCTACTTAGTTTATAAAGTGCTTTCCGAGTTCGTGATTGCGGATTTTACATAATATCTCGGCGAGATCGATTCATAAATAAAGGGATTTACAAAAGAACCAGGCACCAGGGAATCAGGGATGAATAAATATTGATTGATTGACTGGTAGCCGACATAACCCAAAGAAATGCTGCAAAACTGAAATGGTTATGGGCGAGGAACATTGCTCGTAGAACAGATGGCCGATGGGACTGAACAGCTCTCATGTGGCGACGGCGTAACCGTGGTGGCCCCCCACAAGGTGAACCGACGACCTGGTGAAGGCGGCGGGAATCCGTTGGATAAAAGCAGCTCAGGATCGGTCGTTGACAGTCGTTGTGGCAATCCCTGCGGGAGGTCTATGTCCAGTTGTGGACGTCTATCGACTAAAATAATGATGATAATCCAATCGTAACTAACCTAACCTAACCTAACCTAACCTAACCTAACACAAGAACCCCCTTTGGTTAATTATATAGACAGGCAAAAGGTACCAATAACATAAAGACTTCGATGACTAGGCAGTAGACAGTGACGTTACATAAGATTACACACACGATCACGTCACGCGAGCTTAATATTAAATCGATGGGTGATTGATAGTGCAGGCCAGGGCAGTGGTGGACTATCGTGGTGGCTTTGTATGCTGTTGAGTTAGGAAGGTTTATATGGGGTGTAACTGTTTATAAATACAAAAATGATCTTATGTTTAAAGTGAACTTGCTATAGTTACAAATGTACGGTAGTTGCATTGAGCTATGATGTACTACGTTTTCTTCTTCTACTTCTTAGTCATAGCCTCATGACTGAGGGACGGACGTGACCATCGTGGGCCTCTTGTGTCACCACATCACTCCAGGCCAGTGGATCAGGCCCGGTGTATTCTGGCCTGTAGTGTTGCCTGAGTAATTTCTTTGACCACATTGATCCATCATGTAGACATATGTATAGTAACCTAGGTGAATGTAAACTATTGTATCTCTAACGTACACACACATACACACACACGCACATACACACACACACACATACACACAAAGCACACAATTTACTTACCTATTGTTTGATCCCAGGATAACAACTAGGTAGATCGTGAGGTTGAGCAAATATTTTGTGATATTTCGTAACACGCGTACGTACTGCCGTAGTAGTAGTTTAAATTGTTATCTCCAAAGAGGGGGGGGGCCTGGTGACTTGACTGACAGGTTTTTTAATTTAAAAAACCCAAATCGGGCACCAGTTCCCGCCCACAAACACATAAGAACCATGTAAAGATTTATAAGTACTACCTATTCTGTACCTGCCTATGTTTTGTGGACTGGGAAAAATAAACAACATTTTTATTTATTTTTATGTCCTTTACCTCTCATTCCATCCATACTGGTGATGAGTTTTCCCAAACTATCTGATCTCCTGACCGTATGCCTGAATGATTCAAGGGTATACAGGGTGGCCGATCAAATGACGTCACAAAAAAAATATAGGTCCGGCATGTCGTGTTGTATCCGAATCATCCTCATATAATTATGTTTCGCGACTTTTATAGTTTTCAAGTTATTATTTTTTTTCCGGTCGTTGATGATGATGAAACACGGTTTGTGGTTTGTTACTTTATCGTTAGAATTTTTTCTATTTCTGAAATTGTTAATCCGTCTCAACATCACATACAAAGTCAATGGTTCTTTATAATATTCAGATAATCAATCAAAACTAGAATGAAAGTTTCCATCCTTTGTAAAGAAATTCCACTATATTTCTAGCTAAAGCTTGTTGGCTTCCGTGTAGTTAGCTCAGGAAATCGAAGTTTAAACCTAGATGTAAAACTTTTCCTTTATGAACTTCGATTAGCTGATGAGAATTATTTCATTTTCTTTTCGAACGTATGCAAATACTCACGACTATATTCCTCACAGATATTCTGAAAACTCAGAACATCAACGTTTCACTAATCGTACCCATACTCTGCCCAATGTGACAGGTAGTCGAGTTGGTGATTCCGTCGCCAATTATAATGGACAGTGGGTAACAATACATGCCTTGAAATTGTCGCATGCATGTTTCCTCATGACGTTTTCCTAAACCGAAAAACTCTTTCGTACGAATCTGCTCGGAATGGGATCGAACCATCGTAACAACTATAAAGAAAAAAAACAAAATATAAGTATAGCTCAACAAAATGCAAGCTTTGCAACATATTAATCAGTTCAACAAAAACTTTATATTTGAGTCACAACTACAATTTTCCTGTAATTCAGCCGCTAAAAGCTTGTACTTTTACATGAAAAATTTCTGTAAAATTTAACAAAGTAATGCTTTAAAGCTATACTTTAATGTAAGTTAAGGCACAATCAGCATGAAATCCTGTGCAGTCACGGAATCGGCGGGCTTTTATAATTTATAGTCCAACTTCTCGCGGTGAAGCTTAATTTTGGTGCATTATTTATTTTACACTTGCGTCTTTTTACTGCTAGTCTGTATTTGCCGTATTTCACTATCGTCATACATAACATAAAACTAACTACCCATGTTATGATAAGACTGTACCCGACGGAAATAATAACACGCACACACACCTTATATTTCTATTCACATTTTGTATTTCCATTGTGTACAAAATAACTACGCAAAATCCAATATTATTCGAGATCTGACTTCATGAATGATTTTTATGTCACAATTACTAGATTTTATAAATTACAATTGCTAAGGATCAGCGCACGTCTAGCGAAGAACTGCTTGAACAGTTTTCATTAATCAATTGATAATTAACTGAATGCCAATTGAAATAGATTTGATAATAGCGTGCAAGGTATACAGTATATAAACTAACTAAAGGCAAACCTTTAAATCACGTACTCTACCCATCAACCTGAACAACTTTTACTATGGCAACAAGCCTGTCAGAACAAAAACAATATCAGCTAATTCATACGTTGAAGTCGTGTAGGCATTGCAGTTTAGTATGGAACAGCAGGTTTTCTTTGCACTGACAGGTTAGTTAAAGACGTGAGTATGCATTACATCTTGCACGCTTGTTTTAACTCTGTATTTAATTGATATTGAGTTAATCATCAATTGAATAATGAAAACTGTTCGTGCAGTTCTCAGCTAGATGTGCGCAGACCGTAAAATTATGAAAACTTGACACGTAATTTTATCCTGAAAACTAACAAGATTCACTTATATCCAAAGTGAATACTTTTACAAACTTAATATGTGATAGGTAAATTTTGAAAAAGTGCACTGACCAAGTCTACCTCAAAAAGAAATTATGAACGTGAATTGTATGAAAATAATTCATGAAATTTTATTTCGGACCACACAAAGAACATAAGGATGTATTGTTGGTATGTTGGTGCTCATAATATTATGTTAATTTTAAAATTGCAAGGGTTAAATCGTAAAAAAGCACAACGGAAGAAGACGCAAGTGTAAAACCCGCCCCGCCCAACCCCTTTGCCGTTGAAATGAAATTCTGCGGTAACTACGTAACTTTTTGAAGTATTCCTTAATTTTGTTTTGTTACATCTTTCACTTTAATTGCTTTTTTCATGCGACCGCGGCAAAGTTGCCGGGCTAGTTCTTTGGCTAATTGTTTTTGTGTTTACTCTGTCTGTCTTCTACACAGATGCTAAATTGTTTGTTCTATTTCAATTTATGCAGCAGAAAATGAGCGGATGCTGGCTTAGAATACACCATCCCATTTCTTCTAGTGAGTTTGCATTGTAATACATTAAAATCTTGTATGTTTTTGAATTTGAAAAAGGAATTGGTCCAACATAATCATAGTAACTGTATGTGAGGTGTTTACTAGATAATTATGTCAATATGTGGTAAAACTTGTGGCTGCCACTGACAACCTTATAATTAAGGCTTTGCAGAGATATCAATAAGTATCTAAAAGCCGTGGTGGTTCAGTGGCGAGTAACCTTGCCTGCCGTGCAGGAGGCGATGGTTCGATCCCCGTCCAGACCGACTCGTAGCAATGAGTTTTTCGGAATTTATGTACGATTTGTAACACCACTGGGTTTTCGGTGAAGGAAAACATCGTGAGGAAACCTTCATGCTTGAATTTCGAGGCATGTATTGTACCCACTGTCCATAATGTGGCGACGGGCTCACCCCCCGTCACACTGGACAATGTTTCGGTACTACTGGTGAAATGTGGATGTTCTGAGGTTTCAGAATATCTTTGACTACCCCCTTGGGGAATATAGTCGTGAGCATATGCTTATGCTTATGCTATGCTATGCTTAGTACTTGCAAGATACAGTTTTCATCAAGTTAAGCTAGGACACAGATAGCCTTCCCTAGTGAACTCCCGATACTTGTGGCACCCTGGGCTAACATGCTCGTAAATCTCTTCACCACGATGGCAAGTCAAACAGCCGATCGCATGCAATTTGAAGTACGTTGCTGAGTGCGTGAGCGTGTTATATTTTAAGTTTAAGTCATCCTAACCGATCCAAATTGTACCCGATCGTTCTTCTTCCTCTTGTGGGGCCATCTCTTATCGGAGCTTGAAAATTATTAGGGTTAGTGGGACCCTGGAGACTACCAACCGATCGGTTGCATAATGCTAATGTGAAGCGGGTCTCGATATGCCATAGATTCGTCAAAAGAATAAAAATTATAGCCATTTTGTTACGGGTGGGACTAAAATCAGCAAATGTTACTATGTTTTAATGTTACTTCTCGATATGAATAGGGTTATATGGTCCGTTCGCCACTGCTAAAGAACGTGAGTTATGCAGTTTAAGAACAGTTTCTATAAAATACTTTGTTTGGAAAAGTTCTAGCGTTTCAACTTAGTCCATTAAACTATCTCCTAGCTCCGTTAAAACAAAATGTAGGTTGGTAAATGAATGCGCTCATATTAATGCAATTTAATGCAATTAGTATATTAGTTTACTAACTTAGAAAACATACCAATGATCAAATTAAAAACCTTCTCCGAAAATGAAAAGTGCGTAGCACGGTCCACCTAACCGACGGAAGTGCAAGAAAAGATGCATGAAAGTGGATGACGCGAAAAAATGGTGTCAGAATCATGGCATACCACATGCATGGGTTGTAGTCTCTGCCTATCCTATGGGCCACCCTACACTAGCATGAGAATTATGTATTTATCATCATCAGCTTGGTGTTACAAAAGTAAAAATAAACATTTAAAACTTTTAAAGCGGTTGCTTAGACCATCAAACTGAACAATTTTTACTGTGGGACCAACATTGAAATCACGAAAAAAAAACAGCTATCCCATACATTTAGCTCCAATAGATTTGTAGTTTGGTATGGAACATCTGTTTTTTTTTCGCCATTTCGATAGTGGTCCCATAGTGAAAGTTGTTCAGTTTGATGGTCTAAACCACCCCCTTAAATGTTTATTTGTAACACTTTGTATAAGTCGCACTGTAGGGCACAAGGCTGCCCTCAGGGGGGGTGTATGGGCGTCAGTCTACCACGCGTGCCCAAAGTGGATTGGTTGACTTCGCATACGCTACAGAATTTCTTCTTCTTTCTTAATTGTAAAACTTTATTCAGTGTAATAGCTCAGATTGAAGAGAGCTCGCGTTGTTTTTGTGGGTCCTGCTTATGTTCCATCTCAAGCGCTTACTGCTGAGTTCGGCGGTGAAGGAAAATCTACATGTTTCGATTTCCATGCGTTTGTTGTGTTCAATGTTCATTTATACATTTCAGACAGATTAGGTACGCGGAGTTCACAGTTTTATATCATGTAGGTTCGAAAAAGGTATACCTAATTCTATTCAAACCCTTATATCTGTTCTTGACAGGACTTATGGCCCGAAAACGTCTTACCTTAGGCATTGTCTTCTACAAAATGACATTTCACTAATGAATCGAAATAATGAATGAAATTTGCAGAGCAATCACGCTCCGCAAACGTTCAGGCCGACTAATTCGTTGATTGAGCTCCACAAATATTTAACCCTTAAGAAATCTGAAGGTGGAAATAGGGTTGACAGATTATACTTTTTATCTTAACTGTTACAAAACTGTAACAGAAGTGTGTCTGTACATTGAAGATATTTACATGAAAAAGATTACCATATGGTTTTTAGGTATCCCGGACTCCAAATCAACTTTTTTTAGAATGTTTGTTAGTTTGTATGTTTATAACAGCATCAAAACGACTGAAACGATTTTGATGAAACTTTTTTTGTTTGATAGCTTATGATCTGACTTAAAATCTGGTATATTATTTTTGCGGACGAAGTCGCGGATTAACTCTAGTTATATACAGGGTACTTCTTAATACGCTGAATTTTTTTTAAAGGAATGGCCGGACCATCAAACTGAACAACTTTCTCTATGGGACCAACATCGAAATCACGAAAAAAAAGAAATCTGCTGTCCCATACCTTTGGCTCGAGTAGGTATACATTTTTTTGTATAGAACAGCAGATTTTTTTCACGATTTCGATGTTGGTGCCATCGAGAGGGTTGTTCAGTTTGACGGTCTGATCATCCCCTTAAAAAGTGTCAGCTTATTAAGAAGGCCCCTTTATAAAAATATCCGATTAGGTTATCAAATCAAATGTTACATTCTCTTTGATTTTGAGCACAAACATTTAACTATAACACTTTGATTGAGACATTGAAATTATCTGAATCTATGATGCATTTTAAAATAGGAAGGTGCGTGAAACAAGAATCCTTACTGTGAAAGAATATTATATTATTGTTCCAAAACATACAGCATTCTAAACATAAATTCATAATAATAAATAGTCTTTTATATACTAAATTATCTATGTTCACCTACCAATTCTGGAGAAACCAATTTTATTTATTAAATATTTCAATGCCTTGTGTAATGGATAAAGCTATGATAATCTATACAATACATCTTCCAATCTAATTTAAGATATAATAAAATTGTTAACGAGGCTTGTTGGATGTACATTGAAGATATTTGCAAAAATATTAATTGGGGTGTTAGGATACGTAATGGAATACATTTAGAATTTTTGTCTGTTTATCTGTCTGTTTGCACACATCACTTAAAAACTACTGAACCGATTTGAATTGGGTTTTCACAAAAGCATAGGACTTAGTTTATATGAATATTTAGGCTTTATTTCATTGCCATCGCTTCATTCAATCAAAAGTTATGAGTATTTAAAGTCAGTGAAAAAAGTCGCGGGCGCCGCTAGTTTTAAATAAAGTCTCAAAATACAGATTCAATTAATTATCCCCAACAGTGAAAGCCCTAAGGTCGCGGGAGAAAGAGAAATTAAATGTATTTGTCAACGACGAAATAACAGAGAGATGAAAATTAAAACTATGAAAAGAAATTGCTGGCTCTTTATTTATTTTTTCGGCAAGATTACTCTCTTCTTCCCTATATTGATCCTTATGCAATGCTTATTTACAAACGAAAAAGTTTGTATATCTGTACCTGTGTAAAAATAAAAATTCTGGCCATAAATCGAGAAAACTTTGACTATTTATATGTGGACTGGTTACGCGTGTAATTCTACTAACAAACATTTCTGCCACATTTTACGGGGGGCGAGGTAACATGAAATCCGCAACTTTAGATTTTATTCCCCATAACTTTAGATTCTAATTTTGAATGTTAAAAATCATGAAAAGTAGTCTCGTGTGAACCCCAAACGTTCTAAGTTCGAAGTTATTATTTGGCAATTATAGGCTGTCTCGTTTAGTGATAAGGTGTAAAATTGAATGTAAATGCACAAGATCAATTGTGCTTATACCGTGGCAGAGGGGAAATGCTACCGCAAGGCTAGTCCTTATAATAATTAGTCAAAGCGAGAAAAGAATATTACAAAATGCCATAAGACGAATTTAAGAAACAAAGGTTTTATTTTAATTTTAATCTAATGGCATTAATTTTTTATATTCGGCCTGATCATTGTAAATTATGAATAAAATCTCCTTGGTTACATTTTAAAATTAGGCTTCATATAGGTTCCAACTAAATATGCTGGCACTTTTTTAAGGGGGTGATTAGACCGTCAAACTGAACAACTTTCTCTATGGCACCAACATCGAAATCGCGAAAAAAAAAACAGCTGTCCCATACATTTGGCTCAATTAGGTTCACAGTTTTTTTTGGAAGACCTGTTTTTTTTTGGCGATTTTGACATTGGTGCAGAGAAAGTTGTTCAGTTTGACGGTCTGATCATCCCCTTATAAAAGTGTCAACATCTTAAGAAGGACCCTGTATTACCATCAAAATATAATCTAAGCTTCTTGCATATAATAATCATTTCCAAAAAAAAATTGCAGTCATGATGTAGGTAGGTATTTTGTTTTGAGCAAAGACCTACATAGTACTAAGCTTTTGTTACTTGACTTTGTACTTTCATAACTTTCACGTACGTTCCAGAATGCATAAAACGCTCAACAAATATGACCCACAAGTCGTTTCTGACTTTACGCTCAATAAAAACTTTTCTTTGAGCAAGCACTAAGCGTTTGCTTGTACTATCAACTTTACGACCATACACATAAAGTTCAAACATTCAGAGTCAACTTCTATTGAAGTTCTAAAGGAAAACAGACTTCTCGAGTTTCACAGAAATCATAATTACATCTTAATTAAAGGTCTGTGATTAAGGCAGCTGTAAAACCTAAGTACCTACTAGAAATTGGAATTCTTCAAAATGGTATTTCAACACGAGTTTATTCGCATGTCTTCTTAGTAAACGCGTTTTTCGTATCAATTTGTGGAGTCTCTTTAAGAAATTTTAAAAATTTTCTTCTTATCGTGTGGACAAAGCCCTGGTGTCAGTTTTTTCAGACCGCCTTACGGCCTCTGACGTGGTTTTTATGTAACGACTACTGCCACGATAGATAGTTGCCGGGACCAACGGCTTAACGTGCCATCCTAAGCACGGAATCATCTTTCTTATCAGGTGATTCAGCATGTAATGTCCTAACCAACTGAGAAAAATGCACAAAATGACATTTCACTAGGTGTCTAGTCCCTCGTGGGAATCGAACCCACGACCTCTGTGTGAGCCCAATCTGTTCTGTTATCTGTTGTAGATGTAATAGGTATACAGGATGTAAGAAAACGTATCATTAACCTTTAAATTAACCACATACTCTACCCATAACACTGATCAAATCGCAGAAAAAATCTGCTGTCCATACTATACTGCAATGCCTACACGACTCAAATGTATGAAACAGATGATTTTTTTTTCTGACAGGTTTGCTCCCATAGTAAAAGTTGTGCAGTTTGACAGGTAGAGTATGTGGTTTAAAGGTTAATGATACTTTTCCTTAGACCCTGTGTACATTTTGATTCTAGTTTGTATGAAATAGTATTTTTTTTGACTCCTTAGTAAAGTTTTCAGTTCATCGATATTTAGTAATTTTGTACTTACTAGAGTGAACACCGCGATTCAATGCGCTGTTTCATGCAATTGTGGCTACGTAGCCACTCTTACTTAGTAAATTGCTATCGCTATCTCTTTCACCCGCCCTTACTCGTCCTACTCTCACGTCGTGCATGAAGTTTGTTTGTCGTGCTAATTCTATACGTAGTACCTACATACAAAATATTATACAAGGTGTTACAAAAGTAAAAATAAATATTTAAAACGTTTAAGGGGGTGGTTTAGACCATCAAATTGAACAACTTTCACTATGACACCAAAATCTAAATCGCGAAAAATACAATCAGCTGTCCCATACATTTAGCTCGATTAGAATTGTAGTTTAGTATTGAACATCAGTTTTTTTTTCGTGATTTCGATATTGGTTGTATAGTGAAAGTTGTTCAGTTTGATGGTCTAAACCACCCTCTTAAATGTTTATTTGTATTTTTGTAACACCTTGTGTAATCGTCAAATATTTAACTATTATGTGCATAATAGTTCAATATTTGACGATTAGAAACCATGGTTAAAGTATTCACACTGCCTACCATTTTAGCGATTATTTTGAAACCGAGTATATATTTCTATTTTAGTTTATTTAAGCCAGTATTACACGAAAACGATAAAATATATTTTGATGCGGTTTTCAATATTCGAAAGTTCTTGGTCCAACATCAAAACTTGTATTTTTATCATACAAAGAGTCGCTCGTGTTTTTCAAAAATTTTCCCAAATTTAAAAATAAACCCTTCTCCAAAGAGTTTTCTAAACACCAAACAAAAGATGAATGCTCCCGGTGGCCAGTTTATTAATCGCAGTTAAAAATTGTGGCTATCCATCAGGTCAGTCATCTGGAAACATTACCCCATTTACTTTCAATTTCAATGATTTTATATTTCAATCTGTAATATTAAGTTAGATTCTTATATAATATGGGTTCTGTAGCCCTGCCATGAATTATTATCATATTCTGGAAAATAAATTATTCAATTCTATACCTTATGCCAATATTAGTTTGCTTAAAATTAATTATGCTATTATAAATTAATATACCTATAGTGGGTGTTACAAAAGTAAAAATAAAAATTTTGAACTTTTGATTGTTTAGACCATCAAACTGAACAACATTCACTATGGGACCAACATCGAATTCGCGAAAAAAAAAATCACCTGTCCCATACATTAATCTCTAGTAGATTTGTAGTTAAGTATGGAACATCAGTTTTTTTTTTTCGCGATTTCGTTGTTGATCCCATAGTGAAAGTTGTTCAGTTTGATGGTCTAAAAAATTTTTGTAACAATAATTTTTGTAACACCTTGTATAGGTAGAAGTATTGGGAGAGGATTCCGCGCACTGCACTGTGGGCCTAGCATGCCGCCCCCGAGAAAAGATAAAAGATAGACATGTGCTTCCATTTTTGTTATTTTGCAAGTGCTAAAATGAGCGATCATGACATGACGGATTTCTCTTATTCTCGCTTTGTCGTGCGTGGCACGCAGCCCTACTAGAGAGTTCAAATACGCATCTTAATAATTAGCCACATAGCCGTGATTATATACATACATACATACATATATACATACATACATACATACATACATACATAATTATGTCAAAATAATATTAATAATTAATAATAATAATTATTTATTGACGAAACGTGTTGTGGATCAGAGTGGTGTATTTCCTTTGACGAAGCCTGTTGTGGATGTGAGTGATGTATTACCATTGACAAAGCCTGTTGCGGATGTGAGTATTGTATTACCTTTGACGAAGCCTGTTGTGGATACGCATATTGTATTTTTTCTAAAATTTCTGAGATTTATTTTGTAATATAAGCAATAGAATAAATACTTAAACAGAGAAATAATAATTATAATAACATATGAATAAAAATCTGTAATGTCAAAATATATATTTAAAAAAAAATGCTTTATTTCAGACATTACATCCATATTGTTAGTAACACACTTAAATAACTATGTTAGCCATCGATTTGGATGACTTAGGTTTTAGACAACCGCCCACCCATAAAATAAATCATAAAAAAACTCACCCACAACAGAACCATCTACCTACTAACCTGTAACATAACCACCTACCCACCAATATCATAACCAATCACCCACCATCAAATTTCAACGTCAATTAAAACAAATTTTGTAAAAAAAAAATGTGTTTTATTCGTAGCAAAAACATAATTTATTGTACGCCATCGCTACAACGATTAAAAAATTCAATATCCGTAATCGACCGCAAAACAAGGTTCCCACCAATGTCCCAATAACAAAATGAAGTTTATAAAGGTTTTGTTGTTTCACCGGGCCCCGCGAAACCCTAAACGAGATAAAACGGGCTGTCGCTGACGCGGGCAGTGGAAGGTCGTAATGATTGATTGGGTTTCTCTTGTTATTTGAGGGATTACAAAAACGTCGTGTTTTAGCTAATTTTTACGGACGGAATTTTTATTTTAAACATTTTATTGACGCTTCAAATATATGCAATACTAGCTGTTGCCCGCGACTTCGTCTGCGTGGACATGTGATTGTTTGTCGTGTAAATAGGCTACTTGACAACTAGTCAAATCAGCTACTCTTTATTGGACGTCAAAACGTGCGCTTTGTATGAAATTTGTACTCTATTCTGAGTTGTGACGTCATCAACATTTCATTACTTTTTAAAGTTTATCTTGTTATTAAAAATAGTATTCAAGCTCAAAACTAAATGACAATGGGAGTTAAGCGTTATTTTCTAACCATTTTTTATTGAGAAGATAACAATAAAATAAATTGTATACAACGTGTTAATGAATAAGCGCAAAACCTCATACACCCCAACTGATTTATAACAAAATAATTAGATTGAAATAATAATGTCGTTATTTTGATGGTTAAAATTTAAAGTTATTCGCGTTTTCAGTTTTGAGGCAAAAATGATTTTTTATCATTTCGGCAATGAATGAAAACGCTAGCGTGCTCATGGGTACATTTTAAGAATCATGTTTTGGTAGTAAGTAGGGTGAGAGTGCCTAAGCGTTGGGTTGAGATCGAGTTCAGTAAATTTTAAATTTTACAAACAAATTATTTGAAATTTTTTAAGAAAAAATCCTATGTTGAAACCATGATAATTCGATTCTGCTCTCGATTCTAAACAAACTACTTTCTAGTTTTGCGTTAATTCATTAACACGTTGTATAGTCAAATACCCAATTGATATCATGTCATAAACTTTCATAGAGAGAAGTAAAATCAACATTAGTAAGTACCTATGTAAGTAGTTACCAGACAAATATATTTGATTGATCCATCACTTAAATTTTTCTACTGTTTATCGTTAATTCTTTTTTAAACTTGTGTCGAGCATCATCATCTTACGTCTCACTCCTGGTCACAGACCTCCATTCACGAATCCAGCTCGGCCTGCGGCTCGCTTGGCGGCAGATTGACCCCGGAGACCAGGTCCACCAGGTTCCAGGGGGGCCGCTTCGGAGCATATTTATCTAACAAGGATGTAAAAATGTGTGCAAAACACCTGTAGAAGTAGTGGTAGTGGACGTCAATTTAAAATTATCCAGGTATCTTAATGAGGTAAAATAACATTTCTGTTATAATTGCTTACAAGAGTTTAAGACCCACCCCGAAACCAAGGACGAGCTTGCGTATATACTATTAGAACAAGTTTCACTATTACAAACAACAAAAACGGAACCTTAATTATTTTGTTATAAATCAGTTAGGGTGTATGAGGTTTTGCGCTTATTCATTAACACTTTGTATAGCCCGATGAAGTTTTTAGTTCGTGCCCTAAACTTGTCACCCTTACATCATTAAAAGATACCTATAAAACCAATCAACTACTTTGAATCAATTCTCTCCTCATACAAAACAAATGAAAGACAAACTCTTTGAGAAAACTTCTATCGGAGGAGATAGCACTTAGCTGGAGTATTGGACTTCGTAAAACTAGTTTTGAAGTTAGCCTTCAGCTTTTTTCTTTAGCTAGCTTATTTTAAAGTGAAATTCAGGGTTTATCAAGGGGATGATAGAGCAAAAGAACAGCTTTTAAGCGCTTGGTCTCGGATAGTCCCGTTTGATGTCAGTGACCTATTAAGATGGATTGAAAATATTTTATTTTGACAGCAACTTGACCACTTTTAACTTTCTTCCACTGGGTCCGTGTGGTATCAGTCAGTCTATAAGGTCTAACAAAATTAGCTGAAATCTTTTTAAGGGGATGATCAGACCATCAAAGTGAACAATTTTCTCTATGGGATCAATATCGAAGTCGCGAAAAAAAAAACTGGTTTCCATACAAACCTACCTAAATGTATGGGACCATAGATTTTTTTTTCGCGATTTGGATATTGGTCCTATAGAGAAAGTGGTTCAGTTTGATGGTCTGATTTTCCTCTTAAAATAGTTAGATCTAATTTTGTTAGACCTTATACAACGTGTTAATGAATAAGCGCAAAACCTCATATACCCCAACTGATTTATAACAAAATAATTAGATTGAAACAATAATTTCATTATTTTGATAGTTAAACTTAAAGTTATTCGCATTTTAAGTTTTCAGGAAAAAATGATTTGTTATCATTTCAGTAATCAATAAAAGCGCTATCGTGCTCGTAGATACATTTTAAGAATCTTGTTGTGGCAGTAAGTAGGGAAAGTGTGCCCGTGCGGTGGCTTGAGATCGAGTTCAGTAACTTTTTAATTTATAAACAAATTATTTTATATTTTGAAAACAATTACTGATGTTGAAAATCATGGTTCCAACATCAGTATTTTTTTCAAAATATAAAATATTCGATTCTGCTCTCGATTCTAAACAAACGACTTACTAGTTTTGCGTTAATTCATTAACACGTTGTATACAGGGTGCTCCAGACCAGTGAATATATATTTTTTAGATTGCCTTGGGAACGTACCAGGACCCGCCAGGAAAAAAGACGGTTCCCACCCGATTACAAGATATTTTTTTTTTGTGTATCTCTATCATGAGGAACATTCCATATATACTTTTTTCAATGTCATGTAATCTCTCAGCAAAAAAAAAAACAAGTCCGATTGGTTGATTTTAAGTCCACAAAATTTTTAATTAATCAAGATAAAACGATTTTTCCGGATTTTTTCCCTTGTGGGTAGCTCCCATAAATTCAGCAATAAAAAACATGGGATTCTAAACAACTTTTAAAATGACCGGGAAAAAATGCTTAGGCAAATTGTCACACTCACAAAATATAACACAATTTGTAGCAAAATGTCACACTCGTTGGATTTGGGTGTATCTGTGTCATGTTCTTAAATTTAAATATAAAATTATTTATTCAGGATGTAAAAAAACAGTCTAGTAGTTTATAGATCATGAAGAACCTTCACTATATAGACAACGTCAAAAAAAATGATGTCCCATACATTTGAGTCAAGTACTGCAGTTTTGTATGAAATATATTATTATTGTTGTATACATAACTATGTATTATTGTATACATAACTTTAGCTTAAGAATTTATATTGTAATAGTTATTAAGTCGTGTTATGTTGTAGAGTTTCTGGCCGCATCTTCTCTACAGCGACAACACGTTCCGACGCGGTGGTAGATTTAAAAAAGATTTGACGTTTGATAAGTGTGCTGTAAGCTCCTATATTGAATAAAATTATATTGAATTGAATTGAATTGAATTGAATTGAATTGAATTGAATAACCGATTTTATATTATTTCTCGTTGTTATCTCCATATGGTGGAAGATGAAGATGGTGTGATGGTCTAAACCACCCCTTAAGATAAGTTTATTCCGAATCCGTAAATGCGCGCTGCATACAAACGAAGTCTGGTGATATTTTCAATACTAACTAATTAAAGTCAATGAAATTTTGCAGAAACAATCTAGAAACAAATCTCTATGCTTGTATCATGTCCGATTTTCGTTAAAATATACAGTTTTAATGCTAGGATTATTTTAAGATTTATATGGAAATCTTTGAGGCACTGTAACTTTAAAACTATACATTTTAACGAAAATCTGACAAGGTACAATCATAGAAATTACTTTCTAGATTGTTTCTAAAAAAAATCACTGACTTTAAATGGTTAGTATTGAAAATATAACTAGACTTCGTTTGTTTGCAGATCGCCAACAGTAATATACCCTTAATATAACTAGGGTGTTACACCTTGTATAATATATTATAAGCACACATATAAATCAAACAGAATCCCAGAACATAGGTGGCTGTATCGATAACGTCGATGAATCAACGTTGTGTCGACGCTCGGCTTTGTTCCGCTGAGTCTCGTGGTGATGGGTAGCGTTGTAAATTACACAGACACTCTCTAGTGTAATATGTATAAATGTTCTTTGTTCTGTGCGAATGTACCTTGAGTGTTTTGTCTTAACTACCGGTCACATTATCTGTGCACCTGCCTTCTCGATACGTTTGTTGCTCTGGTTCGGTGTGAAACTGTATGTACCAAATAGGGTATTTGACACTTAGACGAATTATTGACGGACCTGCCTCGCCTTAGCAATTCACCTCTGCCAACGTGCAAGATCAAAAGATCTTACGCATTTACATTTTACATAAAATTTTATACCTTATAGCTAAACGCGACAGCCTATAATTGCGGAACAATAATTTCGAACTTATCACGTTTTGGGTTCACACGACACTGTTTTTCATGATTTTTAACATTCAAAATTAGAATCTAAACTAATGGAATAAAATTCAATGTTGCGTATCTCGTGCTACCTCGCCCCCCGCAAAAAGTGGCAGAAAAGTTTGTTAGTAGAATTACACGCGTAACTTGTCCTCATATAAGTAGTCTACGATTTGACAGCATGTAACATAAAGGATCTATTGATAGCATCCGTATTGATTATGAATTTTGGAAACCAACTAATTAGTCAGTTAAGAAAAATACTGGATATTTTAAGAGAAAATCGACAACGAATATATTGTTTTTGTCTACTTTAGTCACGTGATCGTTAACGACTGTGATTGGCCGAATCGTTGACGACGTCAACTGCTTGTAAACAGTTGCGTGTAGAGTGTGAGTGTCATACAAAGTTTACGTCATCGTGACGTTACCTGCTTGAAGCCACGTATATTGTCAGGAAAAACGTTTTCGCGGGATATTTAAATAACATGTTTTTATTTCTTGCACTCGTACTTGACCGGTTTTATTTATATGTGGCAAGAGCTTATATGACGACTAACAAAGATGAATTGAAATATTGCGAAAACCCCAAATAATATAAAGGCAAAATAAATGAGGACTGAAAAATGGTTTTAAACATACTGTATGCCTACATAATTAACATAAATTGTAAATCTTTAAAAAAAAAAATGAACAATAAGAAAAAGTTTCTTATTGCCAGATGGTGCTTCTAGCCTTGAGGGTGGATTTATTACTTAATTTATACGAAGTCTGCCCCTCTCCCCTTGCTGCTTGTTCGTAATTGATCTTATATCAATTTGAGGACTATTGTTGTATACGTTGTTGTATACGATACCAGCATTAACATATCTGGGCCCCTAGACAAATTACTTTCGATTAGCGTTAACGACAGTAGAAAGGATAAAAAATGTATGGTCTTGACGTATGGTGACGAAAACAAACGACAAATGTTTCGATCGCAAATGTCAAATCCATACATATTGTCCGTTTCTACTAGCGTCGACGTCAATGGAATGAATAGAATGTCACTTTGTCTAGGGGGGATGGGGCCCTAGACAAAGTGACATTCTATTGGCGTTGACGCTAGTAGAAAATGACAGAATGTATTGATCTGACATTAGTTTATCGAAACAATTTGACTTTTGCTTTCGTGCAATAATCGACTTTCGTACAATTAATGTTCGATCAGCTAATTGCATATAGTATGCTACTACGAAAATTTATTTTGGACGCTTTCTGGCTCGCCGAATATCTGGCCAGTAAGATATATAAACACAATAAGTCGAACAATTGACACGAAAAGAAGAAGAATATGCAATTGTTTATCCTATCACCCTGTGTAATAGTGTAGATATGGTTGCATAAGTATAAGCATATGCTCACGACTATATTCCCCGAGGAGGAAATCAGAGATATTATGAAACCTCAGAACATCCACGTTTCACTAGTAGTACCGAAACGGGAGTGAGCTTGTCGCCACTTATAATGGACAGTGGGTACAATACATGCCTCGAAATTGAAGCACATAGGTTTCCTCACGATGTTTTCCTTCACCGAAAAGCCAGTGGTGTTACAAATCGTACATAAATTCATTGGCACGAGTCGGCTTTGACGGGGATCGAACCATCCCGCACGGCAGGCAAGGTTACTCGCCACTGGACCACCACTTTTTTAACACAAAAAGAATAAGAATGCAACTGTTTACACCAGTGTTGCCACCTTAGTTGTAGTAATGGGGGCAGTTGAAGAAGCTAAAAAGGGCTAGATCGGGCTAGATGGAGCACAAATTACCAAGAAAAGACTTGCTGTAAAAAAGGCTATAGATAGCTTTCCGGGCTAAATCATTAAACAAAGAGTTCACCTACAGTAAAAAGTCCTAGATCTAGCTCCAAAAGGGCTAAGGTGGCAACACTGGTTCACCCTTACATCCTGTATAGGAGTCTGCTTGGCGCCATTGCTCTTGATGTGTTTCGTCGTATTTGATATTCGTATAAAATTGGTTTTAGTGATATTTGTGACATAATTTCGTGCGGATTGTGTACCAAACAGTTGCGTAAAGCGACCGACGTAACAGGAATATCAAATAAATACGATAACAGAACATACGTTTTGGTTCAAGTTAACTCGTAATCTATATAAATCGACCACAGAATATAAAGAAAAAAATATAACGAATGGCTCAATAGGACTAGTATCCAGAGCCGTTAAACCCATTATAAAAAAAACATCGTGTGTAATAGTGTAGATTTGCCAGCGACCGTCCCGTACTAAATAATAGATAACGCAGCCTAATTAATTTAAGTACAAAAACAAGAACTCAAAAGACTGAAACAACAAAATTTACGTCACAAAATAAAACAGCGTCCATTAAAAAAGGGTTAGGGCTGAGAGAAGTAATTTAATTACTTAACGTCGAAAGATAACAGCGAGACATTTCTTAATTAATTTGTTCATTGCTTTGTTTCTTATGTTCTGATAGATAAGGTCGACATTGTATAAGATTTTGTTTTATTTACTATAAGGGAACTATTATTACTAGTCGAGACTGCGATTTTGTACGCGTGGACTACTAAACACTGAGCCAATTACGATGAAATAAAAACTTAAACTCCAAAATAAGCTATATCCTTTCGTGAAAACCCCATCCTGATTGGTTCAACATCCAGAAAGAATATAAATCTCTGCTGTTTCATACAAAACCGTAATACCTTCTTCCTACTAGTTAGTACTTTCCTAGTTTTTCAGTTTGATGGTCTAATCTAAATTATCCCTCTAACGACGACCTTTGAACGGCTGTAACTCCTAAATCGATTGAAGTTATGCAGGAAGATCTAGTCCATCCTCACCACAGAGATGCTCTACACCCTATGGATACTGAATCAGCCTTGCAGCTGATGGTTACCAAAATTTCTCTTATCTCTTCCAAGGGTGACCTTATCACTGAAGAGACATGTCCTTCCCACTAGTACGACATCTCAAAGGAAGTTATATAATCATAGAAGCCAACAGCACGCATCCATGAATATGAATGTAATAAGTTACTTCTTCGTACTAATTCAAAATGCATACCAGTATGCCTCACTATGAATAATTTTGAATTAGAGATACCATTAAAATATGCATAGAAATCTGTGTTCACACGTCGTGTAATTTCGCCTGATCCTTCAATGCATAGCAAGCTTTGAAAATTAATGTGTAATTCGGCAAATTCGTAGGTTTCTAAATAGGTACTTACTTACAAAAATTATGTTAAATAAACATATTTGGGATTCGCAGGCTCGAAATACGCTATAATTATTTATCTCCTATAATTTTGGCGGATCTTACATCTACCCAAAATTCGTGAGTTCGCCATAAAGTTCCTTTTCCTTTAGCTATTAATTACTAATTATTTTACCTTTGATCTCTATAATCGATTTTCTGTTTTAACTTTTTAAAGTTTCCGTACCCAAAAGGTGCCAACCACAGACCATGGCCTGTGGTGCCAACGGACCTTATTAATTAGCCTACGATGTCCGTCCGTCCTTCCTAGCTCTAAATTTCGTTTATTCTTTTGTACTGTAATAGGTAGCGAGTTGATATTTTCACAGAATATGTGTTATTATTTTGGATTAGCTAAGAAATAATTAAAAAAACAGAACGTAATTAATGATCCCCATACAAGAAACGTGTTTTATCAATGTTTTTGGTTTTTGCTGTTACATTCAAGCGTTAAACTTGGTGTGATTATAGTGTACACTGTAAGGTAAAACACAAAATAATAAAAATCAGGTCAAGTATGTGTCGGCCTTGCGCTAACGATCACGATAAATATCTTTTTTTTTTCGTAACATTGCGAGTTAGTACGGATCCCTCCGTGCGCGAGTCCGAATCGCACTTGGCCGGTTTTTTTATGATTACTAATAATATTATGAAGATCGAGTTAGGAGTAATTTTTAACTGAGCGCTTCGCTTCCAGTCGATAGATTTTTGTGAATTAAGTTAAAATAGCACAAAGCACAGCATATTTATGCTCACACAACCCAAAACCTGGTAGTCCAAGATATTTTAAATACAGGGTGAATTTTAATTAGTGCGGACACTTTAACCATGCATTCTACATTGATTCTACTCATCAAACTGAACAACTTTCACAATGGAGCAAACTTCGAAAACGCGAAATAAAATCTGATGTTTCATATAAAACTGCAATTAGAGTTAGACTTGCTAGTTACTGCATCCGACTCTCTGATCGTTGTAATTCTCCATTTAATCAGATTCAGGAAATTCAAGCTCAAAATATGAAGTTG
The DNA here is from genome assembly GCA_963924505.1 of Agonopterix alstromeriana. Classification (NCBI taxonomy): domain Eukaryota; kingdom Metazoa; phylum Arthropoda; class Insecta; order Lepidoptera; family Depressariidae; genus Agonopterix; species Agonopterix alstromeriana. The sequence goes on along the minus strand of OZ004663.1, from coordinate 2,789,580 downwards.
CAAGACTTAAAAACCGTAATACGGACCCATGTCGCAGGTGTCAAAAATGTTAACGACAAAGAAGTTTATTTACCAAGTTCTTTGGAACTCTAAAGCGAACGGCGTGACCGCAAAAACTTTATTTTTTGCGTTCGTCGCACGGCGGTAGAGTGCCACAGATAAAGTAGGAATAGATGACGCTTACTGCGTCTATGCGTGACCTAGTTTGGAGATATGTAGTCTAGGGATAATAAACGTCAAAAGCATATTTAATTAAATCAAATCAAATGTTTATTTTGATTTTTTTTAACGATGGAATGACATGGGTACGGCCTATTTTTGACTTTGAGCTCAGATGTCTCGAGACAGAAGCATTGTAACGATTAAGTTTCTATGGGAGTTTGATTCCATTGGATATGACCTATCCAACGACGCCTCACTCGATTTATTAAAAAAAACTAATTTATTCCAACAACTCTTTCTGTGTATGGGAGGGTCGAAAAAAATGTGTTTCTTCATAACTTACACTTATTCTTACATTTCTGTTTTTGGATTACTGATCTGTCATATCTGTCTTCAAGCAATGAGTGACAATAGCAAAAATAACAATAATTCGCGGGGCATACAGACAGACAGACAGACACAATGGACGAAAGTATAAGGATTCCTTGTTTGACTACGGAACGATGGTTTAGTTTTGGAGGAGGAAACAGGGGAATACGAAACCGTGATTTCGTCCATTTTTTTATATAGGCAATATCAGTCCACGCTGCAGTTGTCACTTTAACATTGGTAGCTCGGTTGCTCAGGAACAGCGCTATAGCGATAGATCTGTTAAGAGGCTATGTGAAAAAATAGGATTCTTCAAAGCATCATATCTCATGAAGTACTAACAGTAGGAGTATGATTTGCAGATATGTGTAAATTGAATGTATAATTGAAGTTTTGATTAGAGCCAAAACACGATTAAGACACATTTTCTCGATAGAAAAACAAGCCAAAGTAGCCTCCGTCTTTATCGATAAACGCTTGGAAGTGCTAAACGGTGAATATTAGAAACAAGAGGCTTGATTTAAAAAAAAGAGATTGATTTTTATAAATTTTGATTAGAGCAGAATTGAACTTGCATAAATAGTACAATTACAATTAAATAAAGTTTGTTTTATGCTTGCGTCGTTTCAGGCGCGCGCGCCGCCCTGTCTCTTTCTCTCGCATCAGGCAGTAATATAAGCTATCACACGCCCATTTCGCTTCAATTATTTTTCGACCTATGCCCTTAAATACCTATTCTTCTTTTACAGACCGTCTGTCGTCAAGGGTTGTCATATCTATTCGCTGTTGGTCTGTGGTTCGAGCGCTATTAAAAAGCGGCAAAGGAGCAAAGAGTGGGCTTCATTAAGCCACGTCACAGGACTCGGGCAGCGTGACAAGAATGTTCGAGCACTGTTTGTTGTTATTGAGAGGGACGAGACAGAATTATTGCTAGCACTCTGTTTTCTAAACGGATACTTTTGTGGTAGTGTATTTTTAGTCATTGTGTACGTATTGTTACAGTGGGTGTACAATGCGGTTGTTACTTTATGTCACTGACTATTTATACATGGTGTATTTTATCATTCTTTGGGGTCGGAGGCTTTAAGAGGATATAATTCGGAGCGCGCTCCATACAAACGTACTATGGTGATATTTTCAATACTGACCAATTAAACTCAATGAAATTTTTCAGAATCAATCTAAAAACAAATTTCTATGCTTGTATAGAGTCCGATTTTCGTTTAAATGTATAGTTTTAAAGTTACAGTGCCTCAAAGATTTCCATACAAAGTTTAAATTAATCCTAACATTGAAACTGCATATTTTAACGAAAATCTGACTCCATACAAGCATAGATATTTGTTTCAAGATTGTTTCAGCAAAATTTCATTGACTTTAATTGGTTAGTATTGAAAATATCACCATAGTACGTTTGTATGGAGCGCGCTCCGAATTATATCCCCTTAAGAGAAGTTTATTCCGAATGCGTAAATGCGCACTGCGTACAAATGAAGTCTGTTGATATTTTCAATATTAACCGATTAAAGCCAATGAAATTTTGCAGAAACAATCTAGAAAGTAATCTCTATGCTCTCTACTGACTTTAATTGGTTAGTATTAAAAATATCACCAGACTACGTTTGTATAGAGCGCGTCAACAGTAATATACCCTTAAAAGCGTGAGGCTCTATCTTGACATATAATTAATCAAAGTTGTTATTATATACTTCCAATAAGCAAATCGTGGTTTGTTCAAAACATGTCAAACGACTTTAGCTTTTACCATCGAACCACGAAACAGATTACGAGCTCTTTGTATGTGATAAAATTGTATATTTGTCCTTTTCGATTGGTTCGAAATGTTTGTGACAGTGTATCCGATCTCTTTGATATTTCAGTTTTGGGTTGCGAGAGTTGGTTTTGACTGAAATATGTTGAGTTGTTTATCTACATGCTTTGTTATTGAACAAGATTATTAATGTATCTACAGGGTGTTGACGAGGTCGAAGGTATTGCGCCTATACATAATACAGAAAAAAATACGGTAAAACAATATCTATTAGTCTAAAATTGTTATACAGGGTGTGAATATAAATGAGTTACACATTTAAGTATGTAGTTTTTTGCCCATCAATTTCAACTACTTTCACTATAGAGCCAACGAAATTGGCCGTGGTGGTCCAGTGGCGAGTAACCTTGCCTGCCGTGCAGGAGGCGATGGTCCGATCCCCGTCCAAGCCGACTCGTGAATTTTTCGGAATTTATGTACGATTTGTAACACCACTGACTTTTCGGTGAAGGAAAACATCGTGAGGAAACCTGCATGCTTCAATTTCGAGGCATGTATTGTACCCACTGTCCATTACAAGTGGCGACGGGCTCACCCCCCGTCACACTGGATAGAGTTTCGGACTACAGGTGAAACGAATCGAATTCTCGAATTACCCCCTCGGGGAGTATAGTAGCATATAAGCATATAAAATATAAGCTATTCCATACAAAACTACAGTAAATTAGCAAACATTTCGATGTTTTACAATAATATGGAACGCTTTGAGGATTATACCCTGTATACAGGGTGTAAACTTAAATAAGTTTTTTAATTAAATCAAACATTTTTCTTCACATCCTGTATAAAGTTATGAACTGTTCTAATACAACAATACAGTCAATCACTACAAATCATTCTATTCAGAATTAATCGTGTGGAGTTTCAGCTTCATTTAACTGCTGCGTCATCCAGACGGGCGTGCGGAAAAAATTAACGGCGATTTCGTTTAAAGGAGTTTTTGGTATGAATAATCGATGTCTTTTACATAGCCGTGTGGTTACGACTTCGAAGCCGTGTAGTTCCGACTTAGAAGCCGTGTAGTTCCGAGTTAGAAGCCGTGTGGTTCCGGCTTAAAATGGACCACCCCAATTCTTCTCGTGAGTGTCGTACGAGGCGACTAAGAGATACGAGGTTTTTTATGTAGATTTTATGTGGGCGAAAGGCTAGCCACGTCATTCCATCGTAAAACTTAAATTGCCAAATGTGAGCATTGCTACAACTAAACATAATGTTCGTAGTTGTAGCAATGTTTCTGACTACCCCGCAATGACGTTAAAGTCGTTAGTTTATGTATGTATGTTTTTACATTGTCAAACTGGTACAGGGTGTTCAGAAGCTTTGCTGCAACCACAGGATCCCAGTTCCGCCTTAATGATGATGATGGATTCTTTGTCGATTTCAACTATGGCGATTGCTAATCATTATAGAAAAAAATTCGCAGGATATTTTGAAGTACATAAGGGTACGTGCTAAACACAGATGCACCATACCCTCCTATATCTGATGGAACGGTAGCTCGATACGATCAGAGGTGGGGTCAAATGCAGTGGCTATTACCGACAGGCGTCAAGGATGTGCATGACGCTTGAAGGAATTAGTCGCCTCTTACACCACCCGTCTAGGTTGGTGATATTCGAAGTTGGACACAACACGGAAACCTTCAGCTTATACTTATTACAATAGTGAAAACATTCAAAATACTAAGTTGTACTATTAGGTACTATGAAGGACTACGCCGTAGCTGCTTGCAACGTAGCATGGCTACGCCGCAGCCGGGATCTAATTTATACAAATTTTCATGTAGGTATAACTAGAGTTTACTCGCAACTTCTTCCCCACAAATTATATACCAGATTATAAGTCAAATCATAAACTTTAAAACAAAAAAGTTTCATAGAAATCGGTTCCGTAGTTTTCGCGTGATGCTCGAACAAACAAACAGACATAAAAAAAAGGTCAAAAATTTTTGATTTGAAATCAGGGACACCTAAAAACCTATCTGTTAATACCCTCAATGTACAAAAACAATTCTGCTACAGTTTTATAATAGGTAAGATTTTCACTCGGATCTTTGCTCAGCCATCAATGACAGAGCGGAGCGACGACGACCGGTACAGCCCGAGTAGTCTGATTAAAATAACTTGTACGGGCCCGCGTGGTGGATGGTTCACTCCCTCTTACTCTTTATTTGCGAGAGAAAGCCTAAACCCTGTAGTACATATAAATGCTGATGATGACAATACAAAATAAAATTCATAAAAAAAGATTTACATTTAAAAATAATACAGCAGAAAAGTGATGACGAAGCCCTGAAAATAAAGTGTAAGCATTAAAAAATGTTTGTTTGAGTGTGTTTGTGTGTGTTTGTATTATTAAACGTTGACTTTCAGTAAAAGGTGTAACAGAATAATGTTTCCCTTTTCAATTGCCTACCGTACAACATAGATAAGAGCAATACAAAGCAAACCCATTAAAATACGCAAATGAACGAACGTAAAATACAGTGTAATAATTTAATAAGAAGCTCCGAGCACCTGAGCATTTAATAAATGTTCCACAAAGTCGCAATATTGCCTTTGAAGGCTCCACACGATTTAATATCCCTGTACCACTAACACGACACGTTCTACTGGAAATCGAAGGGAAACTACAGGGTGTAAAATTTTATGCGTTACATATCGAACATGGTGCTTCAGACCATCAAACTTAACAACTTTCACTATGGAGTCAACATCAAAATTGTGAATAAACATTAGCTGTTCCATAGAAAACGTCACCCAACCCAAATGTATGGAACAGCAGATTTGTTTTTGCTATTTCGTTGTTGACTTCATACTAAAAGTTGATCAGATCAGACCGTCTTAAGATAAATAGGATTCTTCTTAATATGCCGACACTTTTTAAGGGGATGATCAGACCGTCAAACTGTTAAACATTCTCTAAGGCACCAACATCGAAATTGCGAAGAAATAATCTGCTGTTCCATACAAAACTGCAAATCTATTTGAGCCAAATATACGGGACAGCTGATAATTTTTTCACGCTTTTGATGTTGGTCCCATAGAGAAAGTCGTTCAGTTTGATGGTCTGATCATCCCTTTAAAAAAGTATCAGCATAATAAAAAGGACACTGAATAACGTTTTTAATTTTACACGCTGTATATTTATTTACTAATCGATTTAGACCCATATTTTCGTCTACATTTAATCGAGTATAATTACGGGATAAAAACTATCGTTGGACATTTAAGATCGATCTAGATGTTTTTTCGCAATTTTGATGTTGGCTCCATAGTGAAGGTTACATAGTGAAAATATTTGTTAAATAGCAAAAATCTGATCATAATTGGTACAGTAGTTTTCGTTAAAATTATAGGGAAAATAACAAAACATGCTTTAGTTCGTAGATGTCTATAGGATAAATTTTTAGTCAGTGCAGAAACTATATAACTATGTCAAAACTGAACAACGCTTACAATGGAGCCAACATCTATCTCGATAACAGAATTTGCTATTTCGTACCAACCTATTTGACTCAAATGTATGGAACAGCTAATTACTCAATACTCAATATTTTATTACTTTCCATAATGTACAACAAGGTGTTAACTTATAAGCTATGAGATCATTATGGACCCTGTAGGGCACAGCAACAATGAACATTACAAATAAGTAGGTAACTTATGTGGGCATATCATTAGAAATAAATATAGTAGGTACAGTAGCATAGCTCTTAAAAGTAGGTAAACAAAGTTAATATCATATTAGGATGTATGGTTAATGTTTCTGCATTGAATAAACATTCATCCTGTATAGATACTGTATATTTTCCATGTACGCTTTGACTACCTATTAAAAATAGGTCACATAGAGTTAAGTTCATAATTATGATTCTGACAAATAGAATCCGGTCGAGTTTATGAATAAGAGCCACTTCAAAACTAATTACCTAGTTACCTCGGCCACCGAATCAGTTTGGCCATACAAAGAGGAAACATACTGCCAGCTATTCTACCGTCAAGCTGTCTTTTAGAAGATATTTAATATTATATAGTTTAAGCGCACGTTGGCGCAGTGGAGCTTCGGTATTGGAAACGATCACCGAAGTTAAGCAACATCAGGTCCGGTCAGTCTTTGGATGGGTGACCGTATAGTGGTATTTCATCTCGAGCGTTTTCCGTGCTTAGGAAGGCATGTTAAGCAGTTGGTTTCGGATAGTTATGTCAGATGTCGATGTAACTATTCGTTAAGCCATGTCAGAGGATTATTAAGGCGGCATAACAATTCTCTGACAGCAAGTTGACCACTTACTAGCGTCCACCAACCTGTACTGGGCCTGCGTGGTGAAATGTGGCCCATTCCCTCTCACCCTTATTCGTGAGGCCTTTGCCCTGCAGTGGGATTCTACCGGCTATAACTTTTTTTTAACTAATAGTTTAAGATTTTTTTGTCACTAGTTTAAGAGTTATCTGTATAATTTAAAAGTTCCTATACTGAATAAATTGTTATAATGAGTAGGTAAATTATAACACATACACGCACGCACATATACAAAATATACATACATGCTCTATTCATGGAAGGAGACCGTAATTAAATAACAATATTCGCTTTTACATACCTACATCACCCTTCAAACATTCACTAAAAGCCCCAAAACTTTCTACTTCACAATACAAGCTATAACTTTAATCGTAGTACACTTTAAGTGCAATTAAGTGATCGGTCCCAAACGCAGCATTAAAATATAGTTAACTTGTTGCTGGCTGGACCGATGCCAGGGATAAATCTGTCCGTGTACCAGTGTGGTTGCCAGCCTGTGTAAAGTATCGAGTGAGGTTTAATTCGGAATGTTGCTTCATTTCATTGCAGCTTTCCGTTGGTCTTATTTTGTTGACATTCTACAGCATTTAAATATGCTTACGACTGAAGACCAAAAGGAGGTTAGTCCGGTATTTTCTAAATATACTTGAAATCACTCATTCAATTCAATTCACAATAGTGTGACAGCAAGTGAGGTCTGGTAAAATTTTCAATACTAACCAATTAAAGTCCAAAAAATGATATTTTTCAGAAGTAATCTAGAAACTAATTTCTATACTTGTATCTTGTCCGAATTTCGTTAAAATATACAGTTTCAATGCTAGGATTAATTTAAGATTTGTATTAAAATCTTTGAGGCACTGTAACTTTAAAACTATACATTTAAACGAAAATCTGACACAATACAAGCATTGAGATTTGTTTCTAGATTGGTACTGAACCTCGCACGGTCAAAAATGAGTTAGTATATAAAATGGTCCGTTTATCGAGCTCTTCGTCGTCACGAAAAGATGAAACTCTAAAATTTATAGAAAAGAAAACAGATTGACGGTGTATCTCAAAATATGGTCGAAATAAGCGCGCAATCGGGGAACAAAACGATTATTGGCTCTCTTGTAAATTTTTCTTATGCGACGAATTGTACCTACGCTGACAATATTCAAAAATGTATAATCCATTGAAATCGTGTAACATCCTTCCTATCGCCGTGAATGTCAATTTTAGAATAAGAAAGGAGTTCGATTCTGCCACGTGTTAATGAATTAACGCAAAACTAGAAAGTAGTTTGTTTAATTGAATTATCATGTTTTCGACATATAATTTTTTTTCAAAATATTAAATAATTTGTTTGTAAAATTTAAAATTTACTGAACTCGATCTCAACCCACCGCACGGGCACACTCATCCTACTTACTACCAAAACAAGAATCTTAAAATGTATCCACGAGCAAGTTAACGCTTTCATTAATTGCTGAAATGATAACAAATCATTTTTGCTTGAAAACTTAAAATGCAAATAACTTTAAATTTTTACTATCAAAATAATGCAATTATTGTTTCAATCTAATTATTTTGTTATAAACCAGTAGGGATGTATGGGGTTTTACGCTTCTACATTAACAGGTTATATATTACTAGCTTTTCCCGCGACTTCGTACGTGCAGACCACTGAAATATACTTTATGGCCTATTCTCACACCTACCAAATACACAAAAAACTTCATAAAAATCGGTCGAACCGTTTCGGAGGAGTGCGACCACAAACACGGTCACACGAGATTTTTATATTTTACAAATTCCCTTGTCAACACATAGTACCAAGCAGCAAATCAACCAAAACCGAATATTTTATAATACCTATACAGTAAATTAACCACTAAGACTCGATCCGGTAAAGGTTAGAATTTCAAGAAAACACAATTCCTAAGCTAGTGAATAGCAGTAACTCTAGAGGATTGCACTTAGACGCAAACCGCAGAGTTCTGGGTTTTAGCTAAGCTTCGCTGTTCTGTGGCCAAGTATTTCAAGACAGTAGCCGTGTGGATGCCGACTGGGGACTTGATATTGAAAGCGGACAGGAGTTCGATTTTTGAAACTCATACTCATACGTTGAAATCATCCAAAGAGATTATACCTAATAGAGTGAGCCATACCAATTGCAAAGTGTCCACTTTTTTGACGTTTAGGTTTGAGTGTGTGGTGTCAAGTAGTATGGACAAAAGGCACCAAGTGACATATGGCCTTATGTTTACGGTCATTTTTCACACATACTAGCTCAAAAAAAAGTGGACAGCCGCATAAACAAATATCTATAGTTCCATCTCCTTCTACTATTAAAGGTACGTCATAAGACAAAAGAGACTAACTACAATCGTAAATTTATGCGGACTCTATGGAGATAAGAGTCAATATTACTGATATTACTATGGATGGAGATTATACGTTTATAATTAAAAAAAATATATATATTTATTTGATTTCAATTTAGTGGTATACAAATGATTGAGTCCCTGACTCCCAAAGTCGGCAAACCGTGTATTGGGAGACAGTTTCTTCCCCTGTAACAATAGGTAGGTATAAAAATATATACCAACTAAATTAATGAATTACCTAATTGAGTTTTTCGATCATAATTTTAAACCGTGTGACTTTTCACTCCTGGGCGTGCTCCTTTTAGCAAATCTGAATACAAGAACAAATTACATCAAGCGCTGCCGCCCGTTGGACAACGACTTTGACTTGGAAATGTAATTATCATAACATATAAATCATCGCAAACGGCTTTCTTTAATGTAATTGATGTTTAAATGTGTAAGCGATTGTAGGGATCCCGCTACAACTAATAATAATAACAAATTATACATATTGTGTGACACTGTACTATAGTAGGCATTATGCTATTAAATAACCGTGTTCTTTACAAAGTTGGCGAACTGCGACGTAAACTCGACGTTAAGGGGCTATAGGTTCAGATGAACATTTTCTATGAGAGACGCGATTGGACGAAAAAGGGCGTGCGTGTGCCGTATTTTCGATTAGAAAGAATTAACAAAAACACTTTTAATAGATTTTTTATGATTTCCCTAGATAAACTGATGGTGAATATTTGAGTATAAATATCAAAAATCGAAAACTATTTTAAGTTTTTCTAAAACGAGATTTTTTTTTAAAATACCTGAAAATACGTAATTTTCTATCGCGTGAAGTAATTCCAATCGTGTATTCAATTTAGGATTTCACTAGATAAACTATCCAAGAACATTGAGATATGACTTTGGTTTCGGTAAATTGTATAAATCTAGTCGAAAAATGCAAAATGAAAGATACCTCCAAGGTATTTCGTCCTACTATTGCGATCTACTACGATCTGAAGTAGGTATGCAGTTTTAATTTCGTAGTCTTTGCGCTACAGATTCTATTAAAATATTGAATAAATAGGCTAAATGCGATAGCAGGCATCCCGCTACGAAATCCCTTTCGCGATCATTTCAAACAACAAAAATAAGCTAGTCAATATTTCCTTTCCTTTGACGAAACGCAAATATGTACCGAGATGATATGAGTCTTCAATTTCTTGCATCTTTAAGAGAATATAATTCGGAGCGCGCTCCATACAAACGTACTATGGTGATATTTTCAATACTAACCAATTAAAGTCAATGAAATTTTGCTGAAGCAATCTTGAAACAAATATATATGCTTGTATGGAGTCAGATTTTCGTTAAAATAAACAGTTTCAATGCTAGGATTAATTTAAGATTTGTATGGAAATCTTTGAGGCACTGTAACAAAACTATACATTTTAACGAAAATCTGACTCTATAGAAGCATAGAAATTTGTTTTAAGATTGATTCTGAAAAATTTAATTGAGTTTAATTGGTTAGTATTGAAAATATATCCATAGAACGTTTGTATGGAGCGCGCTCCGAATTATATCCTCTTAAGCCCCGGTTTGGAAAGTTGTGGATTTAAGTCCTACCCAAGACAACATTTTTCAATCTTTTATCTGATTTGAAACAGTAACAACATCGCTGTAAGTAGCAAGCAAGTGTCACACGTTCGCCCTCTCCGTCAGTTCAATGAGCTAATTATGTTTCTCTTTCGCTATACATATATCTCGCCTCCATTATACAGGTCATTGCCTCCATTATCTTTTTCAACTGAAAACTTTTACGGTCCTAGGGACTCGAGACTTGTGAAATACAGATGCTTCTCGATTTCATAGTTTAAATTCTAGAAACTATTTTATTACGGGTTTATCAGATCACAGCTTCAGAGCTGGATACATTATCTTGATAGGCATAGTTATAAAGTTTAATGTTTTAAGATAAAGATAAACTTAACTGTATGGAAAAATATTGATGTCACTGCCAATTTATATACCGACAGGTAATTATATTGACAACATACATACTGCTTGCCTGTTCAACGAAGGGGTGCGAAGAAGCTAGCCAAAATGTCCATTTTTGGAGCGCGCGTACAAGTAATGCGTGGGAAGAGGCTCTTAGGTTGGGAAAATTAAATGGAGAGGCCCACGATCCATCGCAGGATAGTAATACGAATGTCAGGATGCAGTAATGCGTCGTGTCTTGCAGTAGCTGCTCCCTGAGCAATGCTGTATTGGACAACATTTCATTTTAGGCAAGGTACCAAAATTAAAAAACCATTTGGAGATTACGTTCTACAAAGCTTATATGAATTATCAGATTTTTCTATCCACTATTTCTCTAGTTATTTAAAAAATTCCAAGACGGAATGGGATCTTTTTCATGAATTTGAATCTAATCATCGTTTGACATTTATTTACTTACTATCACTGATTAGACCAAGGACCAAGTGCTCCTAGGATTACATTTTTTTTCCCCTTAAATTAGACAATACCTATGCCAGCTTCCTGTCACTGATTATCGTCTCCGGCCAAGGTAACCATGACCATAATTGAAGGTTAAGGAAAACATCGTGAGGAAACCTGCATGCTTCAATTTCGATGCATGTATTGTACCCACTGTCCATTATAAGTGGCGACGGGCTCACCCCCCGTCACACTGGACAGAGTTTCGGTACTACTGGTGAAACGTGGATTTTCTGACGTTTCAGAATATCTCTGACTACCCCCTTGGGGAATATAGTCGTGAGCATATACTATGCTATGCTATAAATTAAAAAAAATCGTATCCCTTATTTTAATTCATACGATAAAAATTGACAATAAGAATATGAAATGATATCCTTAGACACTACGAAAAAAAAATGACTGCACTCCTATGAGTAAAATTGTTGCAAAGAAAAATCGTCTGCAATATACGATTAAGCTTACGATGAAGATAATTTTAGTGATATTCTCTAAAAGTTATAGACAATAAAATAAAATGTTTACATTGTTCTTCCAAAATCTTCATCAGCCATTTCGCATACCAAAAAATCTCTTTTAAAATTATTTCAAGACCCTATAAAGAATAAAATAACTGCTCTTCAGAGGCCGTTAATGTAAACTGTGGGTATTATTTAAGGGTGTAATTACGGAAGGCTATTAACCCCACTGACTGCCACTTTGATTATCTCTAGAGCACCGGCCACCTTAATTGCCTAGATACAGATTACAATGGCAATTATCTGCAGATGTTAATGTCTAGATCTTGCGTTCCTCTTTTTTTTCTTTTTTCTAGCAGACGTGTTATGTTAGGTTAAATGTTTAACAATACTTTATATTCGCTTAGGTACTTAGAAGAGTATGCATGCATATGCTCACGACTATATTCCCCGAGGGGGTACAAGAGATATTTTGAAACCTCAGAACATCCATCCACTATGTACTCGTAGGTAACTCAATATTTAGAGTTTCTGGCCGCATCTTCTCTACAACGTAGTACCTTCGGACGCGGTGGTAGAGTCAAAAAAATTACGTCAGAAATCTGTGTGATATTATTTTGACTCGAGTTTAAAGTTATGTTACTTTATGGTTTCATAGCATATGCTCACGACTATATTTTCCAAGGTCAGAAATATTCTGAAACCTCAGAATATCCACGTTTCACCAGTAGTACCGAAACTCTGTCCAGTGTGACGGGGGGTGAGCCCGTCGTCTCAGTCAAGAGTATCAGTTGCTTAAACCATAGGTGATCTTTCTTATACAGGATCCAACTTAATATGCTGACAGTTTTTTAAGGGGATGATCAGACCGTCAGAACAACTTTCTCTATGGGACCAACATCGAAACCGTGAAAAAAAAATCAACTCCATACATTTGGCTCGAGTAGGTTTGCAGTTTTGTATCGAAGAGCAGATTTATTTTTCGCGATTTCGATAGTGGTGCCATAGAGAAAGTTGTTCATTTTGATGATTTGATCATCCACTTAAAAAAGTGTCAGCATATTAAGAAGGACCCTATATGTAAGACGTAATCAAACGACTTTATTTTAAAAACAAAAAAATACAGTGTGTAAAATTAAATGCGTAACATACTTCAGACCATCACAATTACTTCGGGACCAACTATGAAATCGCGAAAAAACAACTGCTGTTTCATACATTTGGTCGAGTAGCTATTAACATTTTCTATGGAACATCTGATTTTTATTTCGCGATTTCGATGTTGGTCTCACAGTGAAAATGGTTCATTTAAGTTTACACCATGTATAAAGAAAAAACAAGTTTTTAGCAACACAGATCCGAAGCAGGGCGACACAGGGCCAGACAATGACAGATAATAATATGATAATCTCTAAAATAACTATTAAAATATAACTTCAACAGACAAAAAGTTTAAGTCCCATGTTAAGGAAGTCCTCTGTAAAAAAGGTTACTATGAACTCGATTATTATATGATTGACCAAAATGTCTGGTCTTGACAATATTACATTATGTAATTCAATATTATATTTCTAATTGTACTTTTACATTTTTTTTTTTTTAAGATGTGTGATGTAGAGTTTTTGGCCGCATCTTCTCTACACCGGATCACCTTCCGACGCAGTGGTAGAGTCAAAAATGACGTCAGAAAGCTATTCATGTGATATTATTTTGAATAAAACATTTTGAGTTTGAGTTTGACTGATACACACAAATATAAATGTATTAAATAAAATAGAACATCGAACGACGCTTCGCGATCGGACGAAGCTTGTTGCCGATAGGTATACGGGATACTGTATTTATTGACGAAACGAGTTGTGGACGTGAGTGGTATATATTTTCTTTGACGAAGCTTGTTGTGGATCTGAGTGATTTAAATATAACATTTTCGTTTGAGAAAAGTTAGATAATTGTTTTTTTTTTTTCATTGAATTTGACACCCCCGCCTACATCCAAATAAGGGGCAAGACAAAGATGTTTATGATTAATTTGACACCGATTTGTTGGTAAACAGAAAAGTAAAAAAAAATCGACAGAAAAGCCAAAACAAGGTTGTTCATCATCACACAACACTCAATGTATTATAAAACCCTTTGCTATTTACTAAACTACTAACTTTTGGTAACAGTTCAGGATCACCTTCGTTATTTGGCGCCCTTGCCGATACGTACCCTTACGTCTCCTCTCGATCCCAGGCCCGACCCTGCTATAACAAGGTGAAACTAGTTCGAACTTGTCCTAAGCACAGGATACGGTAGACCATCGCTTAACTGCGTAGGAACTTTCAGCACAGACACGACGCCTGAATTTCAGATTCAGTTTGCATAATGAAGTCACGTGGAAATCGACTGAACTTTGAATACAGTAACATTGACTCACCATTAATCGAAGTGTTAGCAAATTGAACGACAGCCAATATTGAAAAGGTTACTGGCCAAAAATATGTACCCACTGGTCCAAGAGCACCCCGCTGTGGCACATGTAGGATACACAGTTAGAGGATACCGTAGCGTATATAGTCTACAAAGTGTTCTTGGACCACTGTTGCCCACTTAGTCGGGGAAATCTACGGATTTTTGTAAGGAGAAAGTTGCATTAATTGCACTTTTGGTGAAAATTTGGAATATAGTAGAGACATACCTGAAAAACATAAATTCTCAATAATCCCCGATTTTTTATGTTGTATTATTGAAAAATTAAGACATTTACAAAACATTAAATTTAGGTATGAACAAAAAATGGAAAACTGGTGATTTTGTACAGGATGGCTTCGTTCAATACGTTTTACTTATAACAATAATAATCCCCGGTTTTACTTATAACAATAATAATCCTCGGTTTAGACGGGGGAAAAAAAATTATAACCTCAACTCAATTATTTACTGTTTGTTTTTACACATTAAATTTGCCTTTTGATAATTAACAGTATCTATTGCTGGTATGCTGGTCGAAATATTTTCAGAAATAAGCTTGCCATTTGTAAATTAATATCGATTTTAAGGTATTTCTCAGGTTCCTGAGCCAATATAACCACGAAATCTCGACAAAAGTGTTATAAACTAACAGTAATATTATTTCAAACACAATTTACTAAAGCGTCTTTAATGCAATCTCAAACCTTATTTTTCCTAGACTAACTGTCCTTTCTTCCTAAACCAAAGCCGCGTAAATGTTTTCCATTTTAGATGGTTTGGGACGGACGGACGGAATAGATCTTATATTATTATTATGACGGCTCGATAGCTCTGTAGTTAGTGAATCTGCGTGATAGGTTCAAATCTCGTAAGGGGCAAACATTTGTATGATGATTATGAATGTTTCTACCAGAGTCATAGATGTTTGTTTTACGTTGATCTACAGTTGAAATCTGTTATAACGACATCTAGGGGAACAGTGATATTTGGTCGTATAAGCCGATAGTCATAAAATTCACGCACGGGCACGTGTGCTCATGACCATAATACACTTTTTTCTTAAAATATATTCCAAACAAAAGAAATATATATGATATATATAAGATATAATTCAAACAAAACAAATCAAACAAAAGAAGACCCGACCGTAAAATTCTACAAAAATATTGTTAACAAAAAGCCGTTCAATGCGGTATTTCGTTGTAAGCAATATCGCTATAAAAAATATATTAATTAAGGAAATTATATGGAATTTAGTCTGGACTTATATTTTGAGTTGTTAAAACAATGTATTAAGCAATCTCGTTATAACAGATTTCGACTGTATATGTATTATATATCGTTGTCCAGTCATCGTTATACAACTCCGGGCTAGATTCTCGTACTTTGGGAATATACAATGTGTTAATGAATAAACGCAAAACTATAAAGTAGTTTGTTTAAAATCGAGAGCAGAATCAAATTGTCATGTTTTCAACATAGGTTTTTTTTTCGTCAAAAAATAAATAATTTGTTTGTAAAATGTAAAATTTACTAAACTCGATCTCAACCCACCGCACGGGCACACTCACCCTACTTAATACCAAAAAAAGATTCTTAAAAGTATCCATATTATACATCCGTATATCCGCTTTCATTCGTTGCTGAAATGATAACAAATCAATTTTTGCCTGAAAACTTAAAATGCGGCTAACTTTTAATGTTAACAATCAAAATAATGAAATTATTGTCTAAATCGAATTATTTTGTCATACATCAGTTGGGTGTATGAGGTTTTGCGCTTATTATATACACGTTGTATAATCTTCATGACTACGTCCAAGATATTTGTTGTTAAATGTATGTTCTGTTTTGGTGTGCAATAAAGTATAATTGAATTGAATTGTTCATTATTAGATTCTTCATTCTTTTAGTTGTTTCGCACGAAACCCCCTCAGTGTAATGACTGGGAACGTTATACAATACAGACTTTAAAAGGCATTACAGGCACCCACACAGCCAATACAAAATAGTTCCTCATTACGAAGACACTCGCAATAAGACGAGTGAGAGAACGAGCGCCAAATATTAATTAGCACCCTTTGTTCGACATCGTCTGTATTGGAATTATTTCGAATTCTCGAGCGTTCGTTAATGGAGGCTTACAAAAATCTCTCTGATTGAAGCTTCGTTATCTATCGAGAATGCTCTTTGTTGCTTCGGAATAAGGAAGAGATTATAATTCGGGGTTGTTTCTGAAATAAATTGCAAACAGAATGCGCGATGTGGTAAACGGTTGGTATTTAGGTTGATCGATGAGAGAGGCTCGCACTAAGAAGGTTGAAATAATGCCCTTGTGATAAGGTTATATATGTAGGTAATTTTAAAAACTGAAATACTAAAGCCTAAGAGGAAGGATCTGTAAAGTGTCCACTTTTTTTGACGTTTAGGTTAGAGTGTGTGGTGTCAAGTAGTATGGACAAAAGGCACCAAGTGACATATGGCCTTATGTGTACGGTCACTTTTCACACACACTATCTCAAAAAAAGTGGACAGCCGCATAAACAAATATCTATAGTTCCATCTCCTTCTACTATTAAAGGTACGTCATAAGACAAAAGAGACCAACTACAATCGTAAATTTATGCGGACTCTATGGAGATCCTTCCTCTTAGACTAAAGCCAAGACGCGTAAGGACAACAAAATACTACCAAGATACTACCGTGGTGTATTCACCTTTGACGAGGCCTGTTGTGGATACGCACTTTGTATTTTTTGTAAAATAAAGATTAATATCTTCTTATCGTGTGGCCAGGAAGCCCTGGTGTCAGAGTTTTTTCAGACCGCCTTACGGCCTCTGACGTGGTTTTTATGTAACGACTACTACCACCAGCGATAGTAGCCGGGTCCGACGGCTTAACGTGACATCCGAAGCACGGAATCATCTTTCTTTTCAGACAATCAGGTGACTCAGCCTGCAATGTCCTAACCAACTGGGGAGAAACGCAAAAAGTGGCATATCACTAGGTGTCCTCCGTGGGAATCGAATCCACGACCTCCGTATCAAGATCCCAATGCTCTTAACCATTAGACCACGGAGGCAGTTTAAGATAAATATGAAAAGGAGCGTCAGTGGTGCGTTGCGGAGAGCAATCAATCAATCAATTATACTATATTTTACACCCAATAAAAACATACTATACAGAGAGTAAACAAACTGGGAATACGGTGGTATAAAAATACGTGGTCTTATCGCTAAAAAGCGATGTCTATGGAGAGCTATGGAAACTCAATCTTCAGTCAAGGTCCAGGTTCGAATGCGCACGGATGACATGTCATGTAACATGAGGTTTTCAAACTTATGTACTTTATACCGACTGCTCTCAAATGGTGAAGGAAAACATGGTGAGGAAATTTGTATATGCTAAAGAAGAAATTCCGATGTGTATGTGAAATCTACCAATCCGCATTGGGCACGCGTGGTGAACTAATGCCCACACACCCTTCCTGAGGGTAGGCTGTTGCCCTGCAGTGGGACGTATATAGGCTGTGATGATGACATTTAAAAATACTTGCTTATATTGAAAGCTATAGTTGATCTAGCCACAAGTCCTTCTCCGATTGCGTTACCTTACAAATGTTACAAGATTTCCGGTCGATACAACTGTGCCCTGTGACCGGGCAATCAACTAAACTGTGACCTACTCCGTCATGTTTGAACTTATCAGCAGACATATACAGTTCCAAAAAAATAGCTGGATAGTAAAAGCTGACCAAGAGTGGTACAGAACCCTATCGTTCGAAACCAATCTTGGCAACTAAAGTGGATAACTTACCACATTTCAAACTAAAATCTAACTGCAAAAATTTACTTAGATCTCCAAAAGCACATAACTGTAGAGCTCAAGTGTCATTACAAAACATACGAACGATTGGTCTTTGGTCACTAACTGCAGATAAAGCCATTACGAGTATGAGAAACAAGTTTCAAGTATTCTAGCTTTTATCGTAGATTGACAATTCTAATAGAACTGTCGTAAATGTGTTTCTTACTAAGGGGCACTTCCGATGCCAGCGGCTGATGCGACTGACGCGCACGGCTCGCGGCCGACGGCCGATGCGACAATACTCCGATGCCAGCGACTGACGCGTGCGTCAGACGCGCGCGGCCGAGGCGATAGACATATGGCATATGACAGAACCACGCGTCAGACGCGCGCGTATGTCGCATCGGCCGTTGGCAACGGAAGTACACCTAGATTCATAGATTGGTAGGCTAGGATAGTAAAATATGAAGGATCATTGACACGAAAAGAAGAAGAAGATAGGTTCATGCATAAAGTCACCACCATAATCCTTTTGGGGTAACTAGAAACTTTACTACAACTACCAATCATCCTTGTTAGCGTGTAGCTGTTAAATGGCTTTCTAATAACATAATATTTCAGGGTAGAATAAGGTGTCAATTGACTATTTTCGTAACAAAAATATAGCATACATCTAATCATAAGTGAAACATACATTTACATGTGTGTGCGTGCTGTCGCACTGTGCATAATGGCGGCGGCTTGTCGGACCTGTGTCTAGACCTGGTGCATCTGTGTGAGTGTAGGTCCCTTGTAGAACAAACGAAATTGTAGCACCTTGCTTACAAAGTCAAAGTCAAAGTCAACATTGTTTATTCAAAATAATATCACATAGATAACTTTTTGACGTCATGTTTTTGAATCTACTACCGCGTCGGAAGGTGTTCCGTTGTAGAGAAGATGCGGCCAGAAACTCTACAACACACTTTTTAAACAAAACAAAATATACAAAGTACAAATACATAAATTCAATATTAAATTACATAGTGTAACATTGATAAGATCAGACATTTTGGTCATTCAAATAATCATCGAGTTTATAGTAACCTTTTTTACAGAGGACTTGTTTAACATGGGACTTAAACTTTTTGTCCGTCAAGTTTAGAATATTCTCTGGTATCTTATTATAATAACGTATACAGTGTCCCATGAAAGATGTGTTGACCTAACTAAGTCAAAAATGTGGGAATATTAATTTATATTTATTTCTTGTATTGTAATTTTGAACGTCACTGTTTTTGGGAAAGAGAGACAAATTTTTGCGAACGTATAAAATATTTTCGTAGATATATTGACTGTAGAAAGTCCGAATATTTATATCTTTGAAAAGATCTCGTAGTGAATCTCGACAACGCAGATTATAAATGGCTCGAATTGCCCGCTTTTGAAGGATAAAGACAGACTCAACATCTGTAGCACGGCCCCACAGCAAAATACCATAAGACATGATACTATGGAAGTAGCTGAAGTACACCAGTCTCGCAGTAGCTATATCGGTAAGCTGTCTAATTTTTCGAACTGCATAGGCTGCCGAGCTCAGCCTACCCGCTAGGGTTTCTATATGTGGACCCCATTGCAGCTTCGAGTCAATCTTTATCCCTAAAAATACAGTATTATTTGTGAACTGTAATATATCATTATCTAAAGTTATTTGATTTTCAGTATTAATAACATTTGGTAAAGTGAATTTAATACATTTAGTTTTCTTTGCATTTAATGCAAGATTATTAACACTGAGCCAAATCAGAACTTGTCGAACAGTGTCATTTACATTATCATTTATATCATCAACATCTTGTGCCTTTTTACTTGTTTTGAAAATAAGAGAAGTATCATCAGCAAATAACACTATGTTCGACAAGTTCTGTACCATGTAGTGTAAATCGTTTATATAAACCAGAAAGAGAAATAGATCCATTACTTCGAGCTTGCTTCACATTTTAAGGGTCCGTGAGTGCATAAGCAACCTTATCGCTTAGTCACCTCGTACAACAACAATGGAAAGATATGGTGGAGAAGATTCGTTGGTAGGTAGCAGGCTCGGCGATGAGAATGAAACCAGCGGATTGATTAATAAAGGTATAATCTTGATTTCGCAACTGACAGGTTGAACTTGAATGAAATACAAGAATGAAAATAATGTAAATGTAAGTAGGTAATGCGTGTAGACGCTTGCGCGGACGCTGGGCGAATGCCAGAGCACAGTGCGGCGAGGTGGGGGCTCGCGGAGCCGGTTCGGGCGTTAACATATTGCCCCCCTTGGAACGTCAGGTTCCAACTTTGCAGCTGGCAGTGGGCAGAGCCTGTTGAAGGCCCTTCGTAGAGTCCCCGAAGTGGTGCGGACGTCGGCCACACGGTTGACGCCATCGGTGCCGGGGTAAACAGCGGTGACACGGCCGAGCAGCCATCGGCTAGGCGGCAGGCGGTCGTCCTTGACCAGGACCATCTCTCCTGGTTGTGGTTGTCCTCTATCCTTGCGCCATTTGTTTCGTTTTTGCAAGTCTGAAATGTATTCTCTATAAAATCTATTCCAGAAGTGAGCCTTCAAAAGCTGAGTTCTGTTATATCTGGATAGGGTGCTTATTGAAGTCTCCTGGACCTGGGGAGCAGGCAACATGGTAAGTGAACGACCAATCAGAAAGTGCGCAGGGGTGAGAGCAATTAGATCGGATGGGTCGGATGAAATCGGAGTTAGAGGTCGAGAATTCAGAATCGCCTCTATTTGTACCAATACTGTATTCATTTCCTCGTAATCTAAGTGAGCCATTGATAAGACGCGTTTTAAATGCTGCTTTATTGCTTTGACCGATCCTTCTGCTATACCATTGAAATGAGGGCTATATGCTGGACAAAAATTGAATTTAATTTCTCTTTCTGCAGAGTATGAAATTATATCGTCGCAATTATTCCTTAAAAATTTAGATATCTCGTTACAAGCTCCTACGAAATTAGTACCATTATCAGAGTATATGGTTGCAGGACTGCCTCTGCGGGCAATGAATCTATTTAATGCGGCTAAGAAGCCTTTAGTACTCAAATCGGTCACAAGTTCAATGTGTACTGCACGAACTGCCAAACAAACAAATACACATATATATGATTTTATAAGTCTACAACCTCTACCCTTCTTGCTCGCTATGAGGACTGGGCCGGCGTAGTCTACAGCCGTGTTAGTGAATGGATAGTCAGCGTGTAATCTACTTTCAGGCAAGTCACCCATTATCGGCTGGTATGTTTTACCTGAAAATCGACAGCATTTGATACAATTGTGAGTGATTTTTCGAGCAAGGTTACGACCGTTAATGATCCAGAACTTGTATCGTAAAGTGGCTAATAACAGCTGTGGTCCAGCGTGAGCTAGTATCTTGTGATAGTATTCTACTAACAGGTAAGTGATGTGATGAGAGGCGTGTAATAGAATTGGATATTTTGAGCTATAATCATAGTTGCTATTGGACAATCTCCCTCCCACTCGTATGAGACCAGAGTCATCTATGAAGGGATTTAAATTTAGTAATTTGTCCTTTGTAGGCAGAGCGCCTTTACTGAATAAAAATGAATATTGTTTATGAAATATATCGGATTGTATTATTTTGCAAAGTGTTTTTGTAGCTGAATCCAGTTCCACTGTTGTTAGTGGGCCTGTAGATTTATTAGAATTTCTACAATTATTTGTGAATCTTTTTATATAAGCTGTAACGTGCTGTAACTTGCGATAATTTGAAAAATCGTTAGTGAAATTATTTTCTTTCGTTTCATTAGTTTGTACAAGACACTGGAGCTTGGTTTCAGGT
The DNA here is from genome assembly GCA_963924505.1 of Agonopterix alstromeriana. Lineage (NCBI taxonomy): Eukaryota > Metazoa > Arthropoda > Insecta > Lepidoptera > Depressariidae > Agonopterix > Agonopterix alstromeriana. The sequence continues at coordinate 2,767,506 of OZ004663.1, read as the reverse complement.
AGGGACTGTGTGTGAATGTTTTGTGGTTGTGCGGGCATCTGAATGTCAGTGGAGTGTAGGTAACGTGGACCTCCCCACCACAAAAATGAAGAATTCAGTTGTGTGGCGTTGAGCCCCCGGGAGCCTATGTCGGCGGGGTTCTCACCTGTGGGAACATAATTCCACGAATTAATATCTGAATTCTTTGTAATTTCAACTATTCTGTTGTAAACAAATTGTTTTAAAGTTAGTTTGCATGTTTTTATCCAACCCAACACGATAGTTGAGTCACACCAGAAACATTCTGAATCAATGTTTAAACGTAATGATTTTTTGATTTTAACACCCAAGTGTGTGGCTAGAAGAGCTCCACAGAGCTCTAACCTTGGCATGGTTAATTTTTGTTTCAGTGGAGCCACCTTGCTTTTGGCTAGCACTAAATGAACTGCTACCTTACCACTGCTTGAAATAGAGCGAAGGTATGCGCATGCTGAATAAGCTTTTATAGAAGCATCGCTGAAAATGTGTAACTCGATCCTAACTGGATAGTCAATAAGAACCCGTCGCGGGATTTTAATAGAATTTAATTCACGAAGATGCTGTATAAAGTTATTCCATTGTGACTCAATATCGGCGGGTAACTGTTCGTCCCATGAAATGTTTTTAGACCAAAGTATCTGCAAAATGAGTTTAGCTTGTAGCATACAGGGATTAATTAAGCCCAATGGATCGAAAACCTGTGCGATTGAGGATAAGATTGCGCGTTTGTTGATGATGTGCTTATGTGTAGTGTTATTTATGGAAAATAACAATGTATCATCTTTACATGACCATTGGAGGCCTAGTGTTTTCGAATATTCATGTTTGGCTAAATTTAACAAATGATCATTGTCATTTTTACCAATTATTTGATTAAGTATGAATGGGTAGTTTGAATGCCATTTGCGTAAATGAAGGTGGGCCGTCTCCAGCTCTCGGATGACGCCCTTGCATGTTTGAATGAGAGTAGTATCATCATCAGCCCCTGTGACTAAATCATCGCAGTAAAAATCGTGTAAAATAGTTTCACTCACCGTCTCGTCGGCACAGTCATGGCCTAACTGCGTAATGCATCTGGTTGCTAAGTATGGTGCAGAAGCTGTTCCATACGTGACAGTGTTTAATTTGTAAATTTTGATTGGCTGTGTTGATTGTGACCGCCACAAAATTTGTTGTAAATGTCGTTGATTTTCGTTAACTAGGAATTGTCTATACATCATCTCTATATCAGAAGTTACAACAAATTTGTGTTGTCGGAAGCGAATTAAAATGCTCATCAGATCGTCTTGCACGGTAGGGCCCACGTATTGAATATTGTTTAAAGATTTGCCTGAGCTTGTAACTGCTGAACCGTCGAAAACAGTTCTTAATTTAGTTGTGAGGCTGTCCTCGCGCAAGACCCCGTGATGTGGCAGAAAGTAAGAGACCTTTGTATTTTGTGTATCAGTATTTTCTGTCATGTGACCTAATATTAAGTACTCATGCATGAAATCTACGTATTTTTGTTTGAATGTAGGATTGCGTTTGAATTTACGTTCTAATGCTTGAAATCTGATAAGTGCTTGTTGTTTTGAATCGCCGAGAGACTCGGGCGATTCTTTGAATGGTATGGTTACCACAAATCTGCCGTCCGATTGGCGGACAGTTGTTTTAGTGAATATTTCTTCACACACACTCTCAACCATTGATGAGGTTTGTTGAGTGGCGGAAACCGATTCTAACTCAAAGAATTTGTTGAGTTTCTCTTCGATCTCAATGTTATTAATGAAATGGCAATGGACTGTACTTGTAATTGTGTCACACCCACTCGCAACCGATGAACTGGTTTGTTGAGAGATGTAACTGTGTTTAGTGTGACTAGGACTTTGAATGCCTATGGAACCTGAGACTAGCCACCCTAGTTTCGTTTCGACTAAGGTTGGACTGTTTTTGCCTAAGTAAATGCGATTGTTTGATAAAACCGCCCAAAATAGGTCGGCGCCCAGCAACATCTGCACCTCTGAAGGAATACTGAATGTAGGGTCAGCGAGGTGAACGTGATGGGGAATGTTAAGTGAATCACACTTGATCATGTTTGTAGGTATTGACTGTGTGATATGGGGAACAACGAAACAGTTGACTTCTGCCTCGTAACCACTGTTTGTGAGTGAAGAGATTGTGACGTCACATCGTTTTGTGATTAGCGAGGATTGTTTATTCAACCCTTGTACTGAAATGGATGTCGAATAACATGGAATGTGTAACTGATTAAGCAATTTTTCTGTGATAAAACTTGACGTGCTGCCGTTATCGAGCAGTGCACGTACCTTGTGCAAGTGACCATTGTGGTCTGCGATGCTTATAATAGCGGTGGATAGTAGCACCTGACCTTGATGCAAAGATGAGAGTGTAACGTTGTTGTCATTTACTGGATTACTTGGAATTAACTGCATATTCTCCGGCTTCGGCTGTTGCATCGAAGGGAGTACGACAACATTTTGTGGATTCTGATTTGAATTCTGATGAACAGTATTTTTATGAATGTGTAAAAGAGTATTGTGTCTACTTGAGCACAGTTTGCAAGGGCCGTATTTGCAGTGTTTCTCGTCATGTCCTGATTGCAGGCAATTTATACAAAGTTTTAATTGTTTAACCGCTTCAATACGATTTTCAATAGGCAATGATTTGAATTTCTGACATTGGTAAATAGCATGATTATTCTTACAAACAGGGCATGGATGTTTCTTATTTGTGCGAATGTGAGGTGATGGATTAGCTATGAATGTCTTGGGTCGCATGTGAGTATTGTCACTGTGTCTACGCTGTGATTGACGGCTTGATTCTTCCATCGTTTCAAGCAAGTCTGCGCGATTTTTTAGAAACTTATTGAAATCATCTAAAGTAGGAATGTCCTTTATGAGGTTACGCTGGGTCTCCCAGTCGCGAACACTAGCAGAGTCTAACTTGCCTGAAACCATGTGGATTATCAAAATGTCCCAATGTTCAGTATGTAATTTGAGTGTTTTAAGTGAACGTAAATTTTTGTTAACCACATCAATGACGTTACGTAAAGCCTTTGATGACTCTTTAGTAACAGGCTCAATGTTAAATAATGCTTGAACATGATTGTTGATTAAAATTCTACTATTGTTATAGCGACTACATAATAAGTCCCATGCGACTTCGTAGTTTTCGGCAGAAAAATCTAACGACTGAATAATTAAAGCGGCACTGTCCTTTAAGGAGGCCCTCAAATAATGGAATTTGTGAATTTTTGAAATAGATGTGTTTGTGTGTATAAGTGATTTGTACGTGTCGTGAAACTCCAACCAGTCCTGATAGCGACCAGTAAACGTAGGGAGATGAATGACAGGTAATTTAATGTTTGGCCCACCTGGACGTGCACCACATGAACCTGAACCTGAGACCGACTCGAAGTCTCGATCAGCAGAGGCAGCTCCTGGCCTCTCGTTTCTACTCAGCAACTCTTGCGCGGCCGCAAGCGCTGCGAAGTAGTTACTCTCGAAATCGCTCCGTTCCTTGAACTCCGTCTCTGAAATTTCCGATGAAGTTTCTATTTCAGTTTGAATTGAATCAAATTGATTGTATAATTCTTGAAATTTATCTAAGCGATTATTCAATTCTAGCACTTGTAGCTGAGTTAATTCTTTGCTTAGCAAAAGAGGTTCAAGATATGATTTAAATAAGGTAAGCTTTCCTTTTAAGGAGCCCCTTTGTCGCTTAAAAACTTCCATGATTATGAATGACTATGTGAAAGGTAATTAATTAATGAATAATAAGCTTAGAAAGGGAAATTAAATGCAACTTGTCCTGTGAAAGAAAGTAAATATGCAATGCAAGTGAGATAAGAAACAATGATGACAAAAATAGACAAATGAAACGATACTTAAATTGTGAATAAAGCCACAAGGTCGGAATGTGCAAGATAAGCAGTATTTAAAGCAGTGCGAGGCAAACAAAGCAGGCGAGTGCAGCGCGCGAGGCAAGGAACCGGTCCCGGCGCATACGTCACACCCGGCCTGAGCGCGGCGTGGCGCGCTGGCGCGATGTTTCAAAGCGGCGAATCCCGAGCGCCTACGTCACGACTGACGCGGTCGCTTCGCTCGGCGGTTGGCGGCTCAAATTTGTCTAGAATTTGAACAAAGAAAATGTTAAAACACGTAAAAATTAATGCTTCTGCTGTGAATTACGTAAGTATTAGTACAACAAAGGCAACTTGAATAGTCAAACCTCTGAAAAACAGTTCGATAATTATAGATACCTATCGATAGGATAGGCACCTATTTAGAAAATGAATTTAACGAGTGAATTGAGAAATGAGAATAGAAAGTACCTACTTGATTGGGCCCTACTATTGAAGGGAAACACAACATAAAAGAGTGTAGGTATTTAAATTGTTAGGAAACTGAATAAAGATAAGACTTAAATACCTAGATAGGTTTTATGTTTATGAAAATGAGTAGGTATGCAGGAACCTACTAAAAATAGGTGATTAATTTATCTATGTAGGTAGGTACCTACTGAGAATGAAACTGAAATTAAGTATGGACACTGATTGCGCAATAAGTAATCTGATTGGAACGAACTCACGTAACCAGTGTGCACTGCAAACCCTTTTTCTTGGTCCCTCGTTCGATGTGAAGAACGATGAATCAGGTTGAAGCCCGAACCAAATTTTTGTATTTCTGGATACGTGCTTGAAAGTCTTGAAATATACTTGAATATGCGATGTATGACGATGATTAATGAGTTTGAACTCTGTGTTGAATGATTCCGTGGCCAGACTTCAAATCTTGAACGCCGGCGCTGTCCTTGTTCGACCTCTCCGATACGTCCTTTGTCTTGCAGCCAACGTGGACCTTGACCGGCCGCTTCAAATGCCGTATCCGGCTCGAAAATTATGGAGAAGATTCGTTGGTAGGTAGCAGGCTCGGCGATGAGAATGAAACCAGCGGATTGATTAATAAAGGTATAATCTTGATTTCGCAACTGACAGGTTGAACTTGAATGAAATACAAGAATGAAAATAATGTAAATGTAAGTAGGTAATGCGTGTAGACGCTTGCGCGGACGCTGGGCGAATGCCAGAGCACAGTGCGGCGAGGTGGGGGCTCGCGGAGCCGGTTCGGGCGTTAACATATGGGGTGGTCCATTCTAAACCAGAATCACACGGTCTCTAGATTCATACTAGCGAATTCAGGGGTCAACATCTTCAGTACCGTATGGCTACATTTCAACTCAAAACATCCGAACCCAACTCCGATCTCAGCGTTTTTCCTTTTTATAAAATTCAAAAGGGTGACGAGAGAGCGGATCTGTATTAACCGCAGATTTTTCAATTTTAATATTAAATAAATAAAACATATACAACATGTTAATGAATAAGATTTATAACAAAATAATTAGATTGACACAATAATTTCATTATTTTTTTTAACAAAATAATTAGATTGACACAATAATTTCATTATTTTGATAGTTAAAATTTTAAGGTATTCGCATTTTAAGTTTTCAGGCAAAAATGATTTGTTATCATTTCAGCAATGAATGAAAGCGCTAAAGTGCTCATGGATACATTTTAAGAATCTTGTTTTGGTAGTAAGAAGAGTGATAGTGCCCGTGCGGTGGGTTGAGATCGAGATCAGTAAATTTAAAACTTTACAAACAAATTATTAAATATTTTGAAAAAAATTACCTATGTTGAAACCATGATAATTCGATTCTGCTCTCGATTCCAAACAAACTACTTTCTAGTTTTGCGTTAATTCATTAACTTTATTCATAAAGTTACATGCAATAAAATAGTCCCACATTGTCAGCAGGAATGAGATAAAACTGCTTTTGTTACGAAGTAGTCGAAATCTAGTATGAGCATATCCATTGTCACAAAGATAATCTAGTCTCAATCGAAGTGCCAGAATCTAGTCCAAACTTATATTATGGTGTCTATATAGGTTATCACCGCTCTTGAATTTGTCACTGAGCTCGCACGATGTCTTTTCTATCGATTACTTATTTCTACGCGACATACAGAGAACGAGTTTCGAAGCCAAGTACCTACCCATCAAGACCGACTCAACGACGATGTGTGACCGGCAAATACTTCTGATTAAAGAATTTTTATTTGTTAATCATTTCGATATTATCATATAGGTACGTGAGAAAATCTTAAAAACTATTTACAGTTTAGTTAAAAAAGTAAATTTTAAAAATCAAAAACCCCGTCTGTGTCCGAGATTTTAAATGAAAAGTGAAAAGAAAAAACAAGTCCAGTAGTCTAGAATTCTGTTATGTGACATTGAAGCGACTTTCACAGTCGGGAACCATTATTGGGAAAATTTGATTCGGTCTAGAACTTTTAATAGGTCCCGACTGTTAAAGTCGCTTCAATATACTTAACAGAATTCTAGACTACTGGCCTTGTTTTTTCTTTTCAGTTATTATTAATAGTTCACTTTCTACGCAGACGGGTTTTTTAATTTTTAAATTTACTTTTTTATTTTACTCCTTTTAGTTTTTTCAACTTTAAATCGTTATAGATCCTAAATGGTCATTTGAAATGAAAAATGATAAGACAAACCTATAGATGATTTTCGAATACCTATTCAATGATACCCCACATAACATAGTTCTTCAACTATAATTTTTTTCTTTTTACAATATGGCGTCTGGTTGTCGCCATATTGAATTAAGTTTACTGTCGTGTCGTTAGTGACAAATAAAACGTAAGAATCATCAAAATCGGCCCACACGTTTGGTCTCTAATGTGCCACAAAGGAATAAACTTACATAAATAGGCTGATAAACACATTACCCTTCCTTTGCGTCGCGCCTTCGGGTAAAAATCTGAGCGTATTAAACAACAAGTTAAAGTTTAACATTACAAATGCGTGTAAGTTACTAATACAAGGGATGCAAATACACAGACTTGGTTCAACAGTACTGGATGTGACAACATAAGTAGGTATATTACATACATAAATTGTTGTTAGCTTTCCTACTTTGGCAGAATAAGATGAAGAAACTTTGGAATTCCTACATACAGTACGGACACTCCCTGCCCCAATTTTGACTTCATCTTCCCTCGTCGGTGGTAAGGTAAGTGGGCGACAGTTGCATCTTTGCTTCTGCTATCTAACATACAGTTACCTGTTATTCCGACTAGCTTCCACAGAATTTTATTATTGTATTGTACAGGGTCCTTCTTAATATGCTGACACTTTTTTAAGGGGATGATCAGACCGTTAAACTGAACAACTTTCACTATTGGACCATCATCGAAACCGCGAAAAAAAAATCAGCAATCCCATAAATTTTGCTCAAGTAGATTTGCAGTTTAGTAGTCTCTAGACTTGTGTAATTGTCCTTTAGCTGACTAAATATATAAAACTATTTGTTTAATAGCTGTAAGCTTTCCAATTAAAATGAAATGAAATGAAATAGAAATAAAAAAAAGAAATAGACATTTTGGGAAAAACGGTAGTCATTTTGAAAAAGAGTAATTTTTGGGAATATGGTCATTTTGGTATAGTTAACATTATGTACCGGATAGAAAATGGCGCGCAATAGTCTGTCATAGGACGCGTATTAGTACTGAAAATCAAGTCATGCGTATTTTCGGCTGCGTAAATTCGGCAGGTGTATGATCACACTAACTCACAGTTTTACAAAAATAAATCAAACGAGTATTTTAGTTCTGTTTCTATTTCTTTAACGTCGTCATAAAGATGTAAAAATAAAGCAGAAATTAAAAAAGGTTATTTTGACAGAAATGCCGAAAACAATCATTTAAAACCCACAACCGAAACAACAGGTACTAAAGAAAATCGTGTGAGTAATTTACCAAATGTGTTCCTAACAAAAAGGGGAAACAAAAAAAATACCAAATAAGTAGCAAAAGAATATTTGTTGGGCAAAATAACCTGTAATCAAATCAGAACAAATCGAAAATGGAATTCGTAAGTCTCCCGAGGCCGTTGGGTATGTACCATTCATCGAATTGGGCCTTTCGCCGGGTACCGACCGACGCCAACGCGACATGGATAAAGCTAAGCCACAGTATAAAAAGATTATCTAGAACTACATAGCTATGGTTCTTTTTCTAATGATTACGATGATGCGATGACAGAACATGGTAACTCTCATGAATGCGGCATTTAAGAATTAAATGCTGCATTCATGTAACACTTCCGCTGATGATGCAAGTATCACTTGATCATCAGCGTTCCAGAGGCACTTGAGTAGTAAGGCGCGGTTTATACAGAAGAGACGTGTGGCGGTAGCGGATAGTCAAAGTAACACAATTATAAACCGTATAGTAGTAGTACGGCGACGTCACCTGGAGGCGCGGGCGCGATTTTCATTTACGACAAAAAGGACGCTATGCTACGTACTATAAAGTTTATACTGGGTTACTTAGATTACCCGCTACCGCCACTCTTCTGTATAAACCGTGGCTAAATCTCCCATTCTTAAACAATTTTCGCATTCAAATTGTTGATTGAAAAATTAAGTCTCGGGCGGGACTTGAACCCGTACTCTTCCAAACCGGGGAATTGCAGCTCACTGTCTGAAAACCACAGTAAAATGCATTGACTTTAATTGATTAGTATTGAAAATAGAATCAAACTTCTTTTGTACGGAGCGCGATGCAAGTACTAACATCTTAAGGTCGCACTTCCCATATAGAGACAAACACAGAACATTCCTTTTAAATACAGTAAATAAAAAAAAAACGGCAATAGCAATGCGTGATTGCTATTGAACCGTTTCATATCGAATAATTTGCTGAAACAAGTCTGCTGGAAGTCCATTAACTCCTTTTATGGCCTAACATCGTTTGCGGGCAGAACTTAATTATGGTGTGCAAAATAAATTGCTTCTGCGGAATTTAATCGCAACCTCGCATGCAAGGTAGAATGCACTTATATTTATTGTTTAAGCTTTAATTTTGATAGAGAGCTAATAATACTGCATTACTACATTTGTCCTCAAAGTTTTTTCGTTTGCATTTGTCGCGTTTAATTCTATAATAGCGAATGTAAGTTAGAGAATTCATACCAAAGCTAATAATAATAATTGTTCTCGAATAGGACGAGTAACTAAGTTTCGAAGAATTCGGTATGTCAAGTTTTTTGTGTGTTCATTTTATATTTTTTACGGATAGAAGACATAATTTTGACGGCCCGGTAGCACAGTCTGTAGTGAACCTGCCTGCTGTGCCAAGGGTCCGGGTTCGAATCCCGTAAGTGACAAATATTTTAATGATGAATATGAATATTTGTACCCGAGTCATGGACGTTTGTATCTATATATTTATTATATATAGTTGTCTAGTCATCATAACACAAGTCCAGGCTAGATTCTGGTACTTTAAATGTGACTAGGTAATTTGTGTGACAACGTCCAAGATATTTATTTATTTATTTTAAAAAACCAATTCAATTTTATTGCGATTCATCGAGTCTATCAATATAAATGAAATTTTTTAATCATATTAAGGTATAATGAACAAAAATAACAATAAAATATAACTGACTTAAATATAACTTACGAAAATATAAACTAACTATAAACAAACTAAACTACTAACTAAATGATTTTATTTAAATAAGTCAAAACATCAAACACAAAAACAAGCGGTCAGCACAAGCTTCGTCAATAACACAGATACACAAATAAACAGACATAAATCAGCAACAAGCTTCGTCAAAACATTGAAAAACACGCTCAGTCAAATAACCCGCCTCTTGTCGAACCTGGCGCAAAGGAGCCCAAAACGCTAGCAGCGTTGCCACGCTGAATTGCAATCGCTAGCCTCTGCACCAGAAACGACCCAGAACGGGGATCATAATTTCGCTCCCTCAGCCGACGGCCAATCTCCGCAACGAAGGTCTTTGCCTCGGCACCCCAAACCCCCGTGGACTCAACGGCGACTGGAACAAAAAGATAATCGGCCACCAGGGCCGAATACGTGTCCCACTTCCTAACGGCAGCCAGCTCCGCAGCTGCTCCAGGTGTTCGCGACGTGCGACTTAGGTAGCTGGCGGCGAAAGTGCTGACGCACGTTGCGTCCCATAAAAGGCACTTGCCTTTCTGCCAGGGCACCAAAGTTAAGCCATCCGGCCTCTTGCCGTCGGTACGGCTGAGGCCAGGTGGCTCAAGCACGCACGGGACGTTGGCAGACACGAGAGCCCTCCTGACGATATCATTGAGGGCATGGTGGCGAGGAAACCTTCCCGAGCAGCGACGGCAACTTAAAGCATGGTGCCCATTGGCCTCCACCATGGAACCGCAGATGCATCTATGAGGTTCACATACATTGCTGCCCAAGCGGAGTCCCACAGCCACACGCAGCGAGTCGCTGTCGAGGAGGGTGCCCATATGCGGTGAAGGCACCGCATGCAACCACGCCCCCGATTCAGGTTGCGATACCGCCCTGAGTCTTGCCAAGTCTGACCCGGAAGCCTCACCCATAAGTCGGTCGAGAGCACACTTCGCTCCGAGGTCGTCCCAAGATCGCTGCACACACAGGTCCTCAGGCGCGCCCGCACCCAGGCCCAGAGCCTCCCAAGCCGCCAACGCATCCTCCGCAAAAGGAATGCTCAAATGGTTACCATCAATACGTAAAATCTTAGTAACCAAATTAGCAACCCCATGCACCGATGACAGGAAGGCTGGAAGGCTCACATCCCGCGCCCGACGCACGCCCAAGCCCCCGTGACGAATCGGCAAGGCCGCCTGGCCCCACTGACTCTCGCTGAGGGAGACGTTCAGGATGCTCTCGACCGTGAGCTTAAGGGTGTCGTCAAAGCACGAGACCTCCCCTGGGAACATCCATGTCGGAGCTGTCCGCAAAAGGTAGGTAACCTTTGGGACAGCAAAGCACATGCGCAAAAGTATTAGCGCGACATGGGCGGAAAGGTTACCTAGGCGCTCCCGGGAAAAATTCAGCATCTGCTTGCGAACCGCAATAGCCTCCGGGACCGCCTCCGGAAATATGGGCGACCCAAGAAGAAAAAAAGAGTTCGCAGTCAGTTTCCTGATGCCAGGAAGTATGGAATTGATACGCGCAAATGCTGAATCCGACCCGGGGCCACAGGGGAAAAACTCGCACTTCCCCATGTTAGCAACTAGCCCCAGCTCACCGAGACGCGGCAGCAAAGAGATTAGATCCTGCTCAACGACCTCTGGCTTGCCCCCAATGGTACCATCGTCCAAGTACCACAGGTTCAAAGGCGACCTCAGCTCCAGTATAGCCCCGTGAATGGCGAGGCTGAAAACGAGCGGACCTAGAGGGTCTCCCCGCTGCGCCCCTACCTGGGAGAGAATAAGCTCTCCGTCAAAAAACAGGTTTGACGGGCTATCGTAAACCTGATGCAAGAAAGGGTAGAGGGAGGGGATCCTATTCCTGACTTCACTTAACAATACGTCCCTCTCCAGTGTATTAAAGGCGTTGCGAATGTCCAATTTAACTAATACGCAGTCCCTGTTGGCGGCGTCCATAGCAAAAGCACGAGTGGCGTGGATCGCCGCCTCACAGCCCCGACGCGTCCCAAAACCCAGCTGTTGAGGCTGCAAGTAGCCAGACAACTCATCCCTAACGGCGCGACAGGCAAGCTTTGCCGCCAAACGACGGAAAGTGCTACCAACTGCTATCGGCCTCACACCACCATCCTTCTTAGCAAGAGCACAGAGCGATGCCCCATACAAGAAGGGACATACGTCCTTGTTTAGTTGGCCGCTAAGCAAAAAATTGGTAAGCCTTGTCAAGCACGCCAACAACCGCCGCCCATTATCGCCGGCCGAAACAGACGCTAGCTCCCTCAAGTGACCCGGACGAATACCATCCAAGCCCCCCGCCGAACCGCTGTTAAACGCCCCGAGGGCCCAAGACACATCCTCTATACTGACTACTAGGGGCGTAAAAGAATGATCCGGAGCAGAAGGAAAGGAGAGCAGACGCGAGGGTGGAGGATGTTTGGACTGCAGAGAAGCCAGCGTCTCAGGGCCCGACTGAGCCAAAGAGTCCTCAGACACCAGCAGCCGAACTGCACCCCTCAAATCCCCTTCGTGCACCTTCGACTCAATAGTCCTAATGACCGAGCGAGACCCTGAGGGCACCACAGCCCCCCCCACTGAACCGACATCACGACCGATATTCGACTTCACCTTCTGCGTATAATTGCCCGTGCCAGTCCGATCCGGAGTCCGCAAGGACGAATACGCAAAGGAGAGGAGAGAAAACCACTCCTCCACACCGTTGGATCCGACGCACTTGTCGATTACGTCACACAAACTCCCTGCAGCCAAGCTGCGAGCCCCCTTGGGAATGTGACGCAAAACGGGAATTGTTTTTTTGAAGTCAGCCAGATCCAACAAGCAGGAGCGTCGTGGTTGAGACTGTGCCAGCGACACAGCGCGGTGGACAAGACGCGAGGGGCCTGGAGCCTGCGAGGAGCCAGCACGTACCGCATCCTTGTGCATACGACCAACGTGCGTCCTAAGGCCCCGAGCCACGAAGAGACGTGAGGAGCCTGGGCAGTAAGGGCACGTCGACTTGGGAGCTTCAGACATCACAAACAAGTCGAAAATATGTCATAAAAAACCATAAAATAACAAATATTAAAACATAATAAATAATATTTAACTACACATCAAGCTCACAAAGAAAACAAGCCAATAAACACTAAATACAAGACATGAAATCGTAATAAAATAAAAATAATCAAAACAAATATTAAATAAAAATAATCCAAACAAATATTAACAAATTGTAAAAAAAATAAAAAAAAAAAAAATTATTAAGCGTCAAAGTTGCCCAGAACGCAGCAGAAGCAAGCAGAGTGAGCACATACCCCCCCCGCCCCAGCACGCACTAACAGCAAGCAGCTATAATAGCACCCGGACACAGCAGCCCGACGACCACACGACGGCACCGGCTCGACACCCCCCACCGCACCCGGCGAGCGATCACACCAACACACCCGCGCAGGCGATCCCCGTAGCAACTCGTAGCACGCGTAGCAAAAGTGGGCGGAGCGCAGCTCGCGCAGTCGGCCCGTAGCAGCGCGCCGTCGCCCACCATCGGACGACTACGGCTGTTTCCGTGGTAAGGTCACTGACCGGTGCGCAGGAGCCGATCCGCGCGCCGCTTGTTAGCAACCGATGTTGTCGTAGGTCGGGAATCCAATTTAAAACACTGCTGAATATATTTGGCTACATCTTCCGACCCCGAATATGGATTCAAAAACGGTTTGCACCACTGACTAGACCGATACGTCCTCTTTTAAAAGACACCTTTTTCCACATTAAGGATACACTACGTAATCGTATTGACTATGGCCCCTCAGATTAATAACAACAATTCCAGAACCTCTAACAAATCCATCTCGTGCATTCAAATTAATCTAGATCACTGTAGAAAAGCGCTTCAGGAAATTTCAGTCTATCTTCTTAACAACAGTTGTGATATTGCGTTTCTTACGGAACCATATGTCGGTAATAAAGATACCATCAACAATGTTCCTGGATACACAGTTTATCAGTATCCATCCGGTCGACCGGTCAAAGCGGCACTTCTTATCAAAAAGAATTTATGCTCCACACTCGGTATCACGGAACATTCTAACTCTAACCTCTGTATTGTACAAATTAAAAACACAAATGGTAAAAAGGTCTACCTCATCTCAGTGTATGTCGAACCACGCTCAGATGAACACAATACACTTCAAAAACTTGAGTATTTTTTGCAAAACCTTAACGGACATTCTGCTATCATCTGTGGTGACTTTAACGGCTGGCATAGTATGTGGGGTATGGTTAAGAATAATCGCAGAGGCAACACTATGGCAGACTTTATCACTGCCAATCATTTATACGTAAACAACATCGGTAATAATCCTACTTTTGAAACTATTACTCACAGAAAACTCAGACAAACGATCATAGACCTCACTCTCACTACCAACTTTTGCTCACTCGCAGTCACTGATTGGAAAGTGGACCCATCCGTGTGCATCTCCTCTGAACATCGTACAATACTTTTCAACATTAACATTAACCGTAATCAGCTCACTAGAAACCTTAAACTCTCCACATTCAGATATAACACTGCCCGAGTTAAGTGGGACCGTGTTCGGAATGACTTTAATAACGAAATAGAATCTCGCCTACCCATCAACATTGACATAACAGCCCTTGGCCCTGAAGAGTTGAACAACTATATAAAATCCCTTAACACTGCCCTCCAAAAAACATGTGACAAGATTCTACCCCGAGCCTCTGGGCTGCCACAACGGGCACCCTGGTGGAATTCCCGCCTTGACGAACTTAAACACAAGGTCATTCAAATTCATCATAAGCTCATTAAACTCAAACGTCGTGGACTCCCACTTGATACAGTTCTTATGGACAAGGAACAGGCAAGAAAAGAGTACTCTGACGCTTTTTGTACTGCCTCTACAGACAATTTCAGAGAATTCTGCAATAGACAGAAGAAAGAAGATGTCTGGTCTATCACTAATCGCATCATCAAATCTAAACCTCTTGCTCAGCCTCCAGCCACCCTCAAACGAGATGACGGCTCATACACCAATGACAGCTCTGAAACAGCTAATATACTTCTCAATAAATTCTTCCCCGATGACACCCCCGACCTCACTCAACACCAACGAAAACTTCGTACATTAATTAGTAAACCCATTAATACCCCTCCTGAACCAGCATTCACCTCCATTGAAATCATAGAAATTTTAAAAAACATGAACCCCAAACGCGCTCCCGGCTTTGACCACTTCACATCTGACATCTGTCTACAATTTGCATTGAGCTTCCCTGATGTCATCACCAACATATTCAACAGATGCTTCCAATTAGGCTATTTTCCTGACGTATGGAAAATTGCATTCGCTAAAATAATACCCAAACCGAATAAAATTAATTACACGGAAACCTCGTCTTTCAGACCCATCGGACTTATTCCAGTATTTGGTAAGGCTCTAGAGAAACTCATTGTTAACAGATTGAACTACTTTATGGCTACTACTAATCAAACCTGCGACAATCAATATGGCTTTAAGCAACAAATTTCTACCTTCAAGGCTATAATCAGCGCACTCAATGTTATTCGCAATGCTAAACACAATAAACAACATGTAGTAGCCGTCTCACTCGACATCAAGTCCGCCTTTGACAACGCTTGGTGGCCGGTTATATTTCATCGCCTTAGAAAAATCAATTGCCCATCAAATATTTATAATATGCTTCTTAGTTACACTAAAAACCGACTTGTCTATATCAATTTTGCCGACACCTCTTATCAAAAAACAATGTCCAGAGGCTGCGTTCAGGGTTCGGTCTGCGGGCCCACTCTTTGGAATCTCATACTTGATGAGTTATTACTTAGTAAATTACCCACCGGATGCCACATTCAGGCATATGCCGATGATGTGTTGCTCATCTGTCACTCTGACTCGGTCTCAGAGTTAGAAGTTAATCTGAACTCTGCCCTTCACATCATTTCACAATGGGGGCATAGTGTCAAACTGAAATTCGGACCCGAAAAAACACAACTCATTGGCTTCACCAACAAATCCCTCAAGTGTAATATCACGATTGAAAACCAAAAACTAAAATTCTGCAATAAAATAAAATACTTAGGAGTCGTTATTGACCGAAAGCTTAATTTCATACAGCACACATTATCAGCCATAGAAAAAGCTAGAAATCTATACAACAAACTTATTATTTTTGTCCGACCCACTTGGGGAGTACATCCGGAAAACCTCAAAATACTCTATAGACAGGTCATTGAACCCATCGTCTGCTACGCTGCTTGCATTTGGTCACATGCACTCGAATATAAATTTATACGCAACAAATTACTATCTCTTCAACGTCTATTTGCAATTAAAATCGTACAAGGCTTCCGCACCATCAGCACTGCTATATCTATAACCCTTGCACAACTAACGCCTCTCACGGCTAAAATCAAGGAAGTCGCTGATATCGAACTGACTAAACTTAATGGGACTTGCAAATATCTACCTTCTGACGTTCCTATTGAAATTCCCGCACACCCATCTGAGTTACTCCATCCCTCTATTAGAATCGGTATCAAATTCCAGGAAATTAACACAATTACTGAGTTCAACGAACTCTACCTTGACGACTCATGGCAGGTGTATACGGATGGCAGCAAACATGATGGAGCCGTTGGCGCAGCTGTAGTCTTCATTAGCCCATCAGGCTCTCAAATAATAAGGAAATTCAAACTACACCCTTCCTGCTCAGTATTTCAAGCTGAATTACTCGCTATACTTAAAGCATGCGAATGGCTCATTAAACACAATATAAATAAATCATACATTCTATCTGACAGTAAATCCTGCCTGGAAGAACTCAGCAACCCCAACAGTCACAACAAACTAGCAGTAAATATTCACAATCTTCTTCATCAAACTAAAATATCGCACACTAATATTGACTTTTACTGGGTTCGCGGACATATAGGTATTGTGGGTAACGAATCAGCAGATATTGCTGCTAAAGCTGCTGCCAACCTCCATAGACAACCCGAATACTCCTGTACTCCCATTAGTTATGTCAAATATAAAAATAAGCTCGCCTCTCAACTAGCATCTGATAATCTATATACAAACCCTTTAAACTGTAATTACACCAAAACTTTACTCCCCACTTATAAAGACTTACAATTATACGTCTCAACTATTAAACCATATTTTGCCAACACACAGATTCTTACCAATCATGGATATCATAAAAGTTACCTACATAGATTTAAAATTACCCCTAACAACACATGTCCCTGTGACAATATTACCCCCCAAACACTAGCCCACCTCATACTTCACTGTGATAGATTTGAAGCGAGCAGAAACCACCACATCACAGCCTCATCCATTCACCAGTTAAATCCATTCAAACTCACAGAAATTATACAAAAAGAAGCCACCATCAATTCTTTTATTTTACACATAAATAACATCATTAAAAATCTTAAATCATTCAATTCTGAAACATAAACATCTACAAACATATCTATTTAATCTGCTCTAAACACAAATAACCATATATATATAAATATCACACCTACTTACTAATACTTAATATTCATCCTATACATTACACCATCTCTATATTAAAATATTGTCAAATTCATTTATTGTACTATCATTTACACAGAAATAATCTCTTCAATTATCTACTCCCTATCCTGTTACTTACCCCTACTTTGCCCCTACTTCAACTTATCCCTATTATTACTCCCGCAACTGTAGCGGAGTTATCTGAGATACAGGATTAATTAATGCGTGATCTAGTGACACCATATCCTAATTACATTATATCTTATTGCTATTATTGTAAATAATGTACAAATAACTTATACATCTATGAATCCCTCAGATATCATTATGATGATCACAAACTTGATATCATTGTAATTAACTTTTGTAGGTATACATATAATTGTTCTTCCATACTACGCATAGTTAAAATCGCATATTTTTATGCCAATATTGTATCGGGTGTCATCATTGCTGCATCGCTACTTATCTCCCTGTCTTCGGTTACATCTGCTACATTTGCATTCTGCTACTTTGGCTACATTGGTTTCATCAGTGACTTTGGAAACATTGGTCACTTCTGCAACATCGGCTACATTAGCTACATTGACCACAACGGCTACATTGGCTACTTGGCTACTTTGGCTACATTGGTTTTATCAAGCGACTTTGGCAACATCGGCTACATTGGCTACTTGGATACATTGGCCACATTGGTCCCATTAAATCATTTCCTGTCTCCGGTTACATCTGCTACATTTGCATCCTGCTACTTTGGCTACATGGGTTTCATCAGTGACTTTGGAAACATTGGTCACTTCTGCAACATCGGCTACATTAGCTACATTGACCACAACGGCTACATTGGCTACTTGGCTACTTTGGCTACATTGGTTTTATCAAGCGACTTTGGCAACATCGGCTACATTGGCTACTTGGATACATTGGCCACATTGGTCCCATTAAATCATTTCCTGTCTCCGGTTACATCTGCGACATTTGCATTCTGCTACTTTGGCTACTTTGGCTACATTGGTTTTATCAGCGACTTTGGCAACATCGGCTACATTGGCTACTTGGATACATTGGCCACATTGGTCCCATTAAATCATTTCCTGTCTCCGGTTACATCTGCTACATTTGCATCCTGCTACTTTGGCTACATTGGTTTCATCAGTGACTTTGGAAACATTGGTCACTTCTGCAACATCGGCTACATTAGCTACATTGACCACAACGGCTACATTGGCTACAATTGCTACATCGGCTACATCGGCAGCGGTGAAGACCTTGGTCACACAAGATAATATTGGCTACGCGGTGTGCTACAATCACTGGCCACATAATGAGCAATGCACGCCCCAATTTGCGGGATCTACAGAACCCTGACATCAGCACCACTACGGCCACCACAACGACACATACACTATATTAGTCGAAGAATTACGTTGCAGGCACTTTCGTAATAAACACCCCACATATTTGGGCGGCATCCACCATTCTCATAAACAATATCCTGGTTCATTTTACTATAAAACCATCGCTCCCCAGAAGAAATGTCCCGCCGAATTTGTACCCTCTCGCTTTTCACTTCAGGGTGTGGATAATATTCATAGAACCTTTATGGGCCTGCCTGACTCTGATAATGACGAAAGCAGTAGCAATGGTGAGGATGCGGAGTCACCCGCTTCTTCTTTTTGATGTTATGTATAATAACTGAATTGTAAAATAAAAAAAAAAAAAAATAATAATAAAAAAATAAAAAAAAAAAAAAAAAAAAAAAAAAATTAAAATTACATATATGTATATAAAAAAAAAAAAAAAAAATAAAAAATAAAAAAAAAAAAAAAATACAAAAATACAAAAAAATACAAAAAAAAAAAAAATATATATACAAAAAAAAATACAAAAAAAAAAAAAAAAAAAAAATTTCTTAATACATAAAGATTCTTGTATATTGTATAATATTAAATGTGTATTGAATTAATTAGTTATGTAAATATTGTCTCACTTGATCACCCATCCATTCTAGAATATTGTAATGGATATTGACTAATTTTATTGGATTAATTAATTGTGTAAATAATGACTCACTTGATCACCCATTCTAGAATCTTGTAATGGATATTGAAAATTTTATTGGATTAATTAATTATGTAAATAATGACTCACTTGATCACCCATTCGCCTTAAATCTAATTGTCTATTTCTTTAATATCGCAACCTATTTTCCCCCCACCACACCAACACTGACATCACCCCATGGAGCATGGATACTGGGGTGATGTCAGTGCTGATTCTATCTACTCACATAAATGCACCCATACTCACATATATTATACAAATACACATTATAAAAAAAAAAAAAAAAAAAAAAATTGCTTGGTATTATATATATATATATATATATATGTATTTAAATATAATTGTATTATTCATTTATATATAATTTATATATTTAATCTTCCACCCATATCACTTACTTATCTTACTCTTGTCTTCAATGTCTCATTTACTTCATCTACATCTTAACATATTATCATGTCTTAAATCTCCACCCATCTCCACAATCGACTCTCTATATTGTACACATTTTGGCTTATGGGAATGTTGGGAGCAAAGCGTAGACCATTAGCGCCGCGCTCTCAATTAGCCCAAATAACTCACATTGTCTCAACTATGAAAAAAAAAAAAACCTAACCTAACCTAACCTAACCTAACCTAACCTAACCTAACCTAACCTAACCTAACCTAACCTAACCTAACCTTTTTTTTTTTTTTTTTAGGTGGGGAAATCCTCATGGATACCCGTCGCCTTGGGGACGACGACGGGTTATGCCGGACTCCTACCGGCTAAAACCCCACCGTGTTCCTCCTCGCCGCATAGTGCCGTAGGGCTTGGGTGCCCCGAAGGATTCTTCCAACCTCTACGGCAGCGGCCGACCTTAGGCCAAGCCTCTTGGAAGGGGAGGACTGGAGCGATTCCTCCCCTAAACTACATGTGTGAGTGGCGCGCGGGAACACACGTCACGCCAGCTCGAGCCCTGAAACTGGACGCCGGACTTCCCCAAGTCCGACGCCCATGGCTCTAAGGGGGAGTCTGCGACTGAGGCTTTGCCGCAGTCGCAGGCTTCACCTTCTTCTTCGAAGGGTGCGCCACCACGCAGGCAGCGCTCCCACCACAATGGTCGGAGGGCTTCCCCGCCGCCTTGCACACGACGCAAAGCGGCGGCAGAGAGCATTGACCGGCCAGATGGCCGGCCTGACCGCAGCGGTAACAGAGACCACTGCGGTCCACCTCCGACGTGCACCTCGCCCTCACGTGCCCCGGAAGGAGGCACCGGTAGCACCTCATTGGCCTCGGCGAAAGGATTTTTACCTGCGCCGAGGACCAACCGACGGCCAGCCGTCCCCCCTCCGAGGCCTTTTTGGCCACTGCCACCGGGCAGCGCACCCAAGCAGTGCCTCTGCTTGTAACGTCGCGGCGCACATCTCCCGCCTTGATGGATGCCGTTGGGCATCCACCAACCCGGGAGACCGCCGCGATCAATCCCTCAGGGGTCACCGAGTCGTCCAGCCCCGAAATGCGCATCTCTGCACACTTCGTGGGTCGGCCGACTCGGATGACCTCTTCTCCGAAAACCTCCTTCAGCTTGCCCGCCAGGGCATCGGCCTTCTCGCCGGACTCAGCCCCCGGCAACTCTAAAATTCTCTGCCCCGACACACCCACCCTGAATTGCAGGGCGGATATGCCGAGGTCAGCCAACTTTATCCGCTGTGACGCCTCGCGCAGCACATTGGCGTAAGTTATGCCCTCCTTCTCAGCATCCGGCTGTAACGTAATTGTCACAGCCGCTGTATGAGGGGGGCGTAACTTGACGACCCTCTTGGGTTGGGCCTTGGGCGGAGACTTTGTCCCCGCCTTCGGCTTCCCCTTCTTCCCCACTTCAGTCCATTCTGCCTGTGAGGACTGGGACTGAAGTGGCTCCAGAGTCTGTTCTGCGCGAGGCGGCACAGAGGGTTTTGGCCCTTCTTTGGGCCGCTTTCCACTCTTCTGCCCCTTTTCGTTGCCTCCTCGTTTCCTCTTGGGGGGTTTAGGGGCAGGGCCCGGCTGGGGAGCAGGGCCAGCCGGGTCCTCAACGCGTTCGTGAGCGAGAGGAGGGCGGAGGCGCTCCTCGGGGAGCAGTCTCCCCTCCAACGCGTCGAGACGCGCACTCACCATGGTCCCAACCTGGACCATGATGGTGCGCGTCAACTCCTCGAGTGGCACTGGGGGCGGCTGGGCGGTCCGAGAGCGCAGCTCAGCCACATCCTTCCGGAGCGCATTCAACTCAGACTGCAGACGGACATTGTCCGCCTGCAGTCTCTCCGTCTCATCGGAGGTGGAACGCCGATTGAGTTGCTCCACCGCCTGAGCAATCAGCTCCGCCGCATTTTTAAGGGCCTTAACGTCTGTGCCCTTCAGGTTTTTGGACCTTTTGGCCACAGTTTTGATTATGCCGACGTTGGACATAATTGTCGGCACAAGGCCAGTCTCCGCTGGAGGCCTCTCACCCTCCGACATACTTGACGCGTCGGAGAGGCGAGAAGCCTCCAACTCCGCCAATCGCAGTTCCTCCGCGTACTCCTCCTCCGCTTGGAGCCTAAGCTCCTCGCGTTTGGCGGCGTTCAGCGCCTCCTTGGCCTTGGCCAAGAACCTAACCTAACCTTTTTTTTTTTTTTTTTTTTTTTTTCGCAGGGGAATGCATTACGCATACCGTCCTGCCTGGGGGTCGGTGGGACGGTTATGTGGGACTCCCTCGCGGTATACCCACTAAACCCCTGCGGCGGCCTTCCTCTGCAGTGCGAGGATCTCCGGGAACGCATCAGCTAAGCTCCGGAGATCCCCTCTGCGTTTCCCCCCTGTGGGGAGGGGGGGAACTATCCCGGGGGTGGTCGAATCCACCCCCCGGGGGGGAACAGTGTCACGCCTCATACCGCGTAAAGTGCGGCATGAGGCGCGGCAGTGTCACCCCTCTCGACGACACTCCCCGGCCGCACCGGGAGTGTCATCCTCTCCCGGGTCGCGTCCCACGGTCACATCGCCCCAAGATGTGGCCGCGCGCGACCCTATTGCGGCGCCTGAGGGCGGCGTGTGTTTCCGCCGCCCTGGCGCCGCCGTCTTCGAGCGGGATCGGCCCTCTCCCGATCCCGCTCGGCGGCCTCCTTCTGGAGCATTACTGCATCGCAGAAGGAGACCGCTGCCCTCCAACTCTCCTCGCTCGCCAGCATAGCCGCGACTAATGCTGGCGGGGACAGATCTCGTCCGATCCGGTCGACCAGGTCTCGACGCTCGGACCGCCACGCAGGGCAGTCCTCCAGCGTGTGCTGGGCGGAGTCCAGATCGGACGCGCAGTGGTGGCATCGTGCCGTTTCCTCCCTTGCGATTCGATTCAGATACTCACCGAAGCACCCGTGCGCGGTGAGTATCTGAGTCAATCTGTAGGTGACGCAGCCTTTCCTCCCTACCCATGCTTCGAAGTTCGGCAGAACAGCACCGACAGCGCGTTGGCTCGCACAGCCCTGTAACACGAGCTGTGCGCGCCATTTGCGCATTACACGTCGGTGTGCGTTCCGCCGCAGCATTTCAGGCTCTTGGGCTGGCGCTTCCCCATCGGCATCCCGGCCAACGGCGCGCATTTGGTCGTAGACCAATGCGTCCATGTCGGCTAGGATGTCGAAGGGGGGGTATCGCGCCAGAACCGTCGCCGCCTCGTACGAAATCGTTCGGTATCCTCGTACGATACGCATGGCAACCAACCGCTGCAGGCTCCTCAACAGAGCCCTGCAGCGGGAGGAACCCGCCTCCTTGGACCAGACGGGTGCCCCGTAGAGTGCCATGGATCGCACGACGCCACCGTAGAGGCGGCGAACCTCCTCCCGCGGTCCCCCGAGATTTGGTAGCAGGCGCTGCAAGGCACCCGCCACCTTACGGACTCGGGGGACGAGTCGCCTGAAATGCTCTTCGAAGCGCCATCGGCTGTCCAGTACGAGGCCCAGGTAGCGTATGTGCTTCCCCACCTGGACCTCGACGTCACCTACCCGGATTCGCGAGCTGGGTGGTTCATGGCCTAATCTCAGACCATGAAACCATAGCGCCTCGGTTTTGTGAGGCGCCACCTCAAGGCCGAGCTCGCGTATCCTCCCCACGACACATGCCACGCCCAATTCGGCGAGCCCCAGAACATCCTGGAAGTCTGACCCCCTGGCCATCACTAGGGTGTCATCTGCATAGCAGATGACATCCACTCCAGGGGGGAGACCGGTGCGAAGGACCGCGTCATACGCGAGGTTCCACAACAGGGGTCCCAGAACGGAACCCTGGGGTACCCCGCAGCAAATCTCCCTCCGTACTTCCACCCCATCCCGACCGATATACTGCACCGTTCTGTCGCGCAGGTAGGCCCCGATTACGGCCCGCAGGTAGGGAGGCATGTCATGATATGCGAGTGCCTCCCTGATCGCCTGCCAGGGGATGGTGTTAAACGCGTTGACGATGTCGAGGCTCACCGCCAACACCACCCCCCCCTCTTGGACTGCCTGTTCTGACAGGGAACGGACGCGCTTAATGGCGTCCACCGTCGAACGTCCCCGTCGGAATCCAAACTGACAGTCCGAAAGATCGGGTCCCACTCGCGACAGGTGCCCGCTGATACGGGCGGAGATTATCCTCTCGAAGAGTTTCCCCGCCTCGTCCAGCAGGCATATCGGTCGGAATGCGGAGGGAGAGTCTGCGGTCCTACCTTCCTTCTTCAGGAGCACCAGTCTCGCTTCCTTCCAGCCGAGGGGGAACACGCCGAGGCGGAGACAGTCAGTGAAAAGCCGCCTCAGCCTGTTCCCTAGCACCGACAGAGCCACCACTAGCGCCTTACCTGGAACACCGTCGGGTCCAGGCGCTGTGTTGCGAGAGGCCAGCCGCCGCACTGCCCGGTCTAGCTCATCCTCTGTCACCTCATATTCGTCGGACCAGAATTGCCGGTCCGACAGTGACGGGGGGTTAGAGGGACTACCCTGGATCCTTGGGAAGAGCGTGTTTACCACTCTTCCCACGAATTCGGGTTCTAGGGTTTCCGTCATTGGAGGGACCCACGGTTTGAGCTTGCCCAGTACCATTTTGTACGGGCGCCCCCATGGGTCCCTGTTCAGTCCCTCCAGGAGCTCTCTCCAGCACCGGGCCTTGCTCTCAGCGATGGCGTGGCTGAGAGCCTTTACGGCGGCTCCGTACACCTGACGCGCTCTGTCTCTTTCCTCGGCTGGGGCTCGCCTTCTTCTTCCGGCTCGGAGGTACGGGCGGCGCAATCTCGCGACCTCATCGCGAAGTCGCGAGATCTCCTCGCTCCACCAGTATACCGAGCCTCCTCGGGCCGGCCTGACCCGGGGCATCGATGCGTCGCATATCGACGTCATCGTGTCCCGGAACCAGGCCGCCTGCGCTTCCGGTTCGGACGAGATTTCTTCTTCCGTCCAGTCCGCGACGTGGGCTGCGGCGACGACCATTTCTCGGTCGAGCCGCTTGAGGGACCAACGTCGCGGAGGGCTGCCCTCCTGGCTTGTGCGGCTGGGGCGGCGGAGCGATACATCGAATACGATGTATCGGTGGTCGGATCTAGTGACCATCTCCTCCGCCACCCTCCATCCTGACACCATGCGTATCGCAGAGGGAGTCGCCCATGATAGGTCCACGACCGACTCCCCCTGCCACCGCACACAGGTGCTAGCTGAACCTTGGTTTAATAGACCAAGGTCCAGCCCTGCCGCCCACTCCAGGAGTGTCTCTCCTTTTGTATCGTCCCGGGTGTCACCCCACTCACTTGAGTGGGCGTTAAAGTCACCCAGGACGATGACTGGTCGGGGGGCGCAACCGCGAATGCAGTTGGCCAGCCTGTCCAGGTAGGCCTCGTACACTGGAAGGCCTACATTGTTGGGAGAGATGTAACAGCTAACGACGGCCGTAGAACCCCACTCTACGGCCACGTAGCCCAACCCCCTCCCCAGGAGAGAGCAATGGAGGCCATCCTTTCCCGCCCAGTATATGGCGGCAGAGCCATCGGCCGCCCCGAACCAGCGAGGATGGTCCGGGACGGAGAGTGGCTCCGCAACAACTGCCAGATCAACCGACCACTCCGCGATCGTCTGGAACATGAGATTCTGGGCGTCGCGGCAGTGGTTCAGGTTGATCTGGAGTATTTTCGCTGGAGGCACTAGGCCTGTTGAGCCTCCATGGCCTCCTCGTCCGGTCGTCGGACCGGCTGGCCGTCTCCCTCTCTGGCTGAGGCGGGGGTCGGGCGGACTACCGTCCCCTTCTTCTTCTTCTTCGGCGGGGAGCATTTTTTGCTCCCCAGACGGTGGTTGGAGGGTAGCCCGTAATCGGAGCACACCGGGCATTTCGGAGCGTCCGCTTCGCACTCCCGGGCCTTGTGGCCCGGGTCTCCGCATACATAGCAGCGGGCGCTCCTGTCCACGTTGTCGGGGCACGTGTCCCTGACGTGCCCCATTTCGAGGCACCGGTGGCACTGGAGGGGACGTGCCGCCAGGACCTCTACCCGCGCCGACGACCACCCAACCAGAATACGTCGGGCCTCTGCCGCCTTCCTCACAGCCGATAGTGGGGCGCGGACCCATGCCGACCCAAGCCTGTAGGGCCCGCTGCGGATCTCCCCGACCCTTACGTCGGCCTGGGAGCACCCACCTACAGTCGCCACGGCCGCCGCTACCTCGGTAGGGGTGATGGACTCATCCAGGTCCATCACCCTCAGCTCCGCCGTCTTGCACGGACGCGTGAAGCGGACGTCCGCTTCGCTCATGCGGAGCTTTTCCCGCAGGCTCTCCGCCAAGGCGTCGGCCTTGGCGGCGCTCTCCGGTCCGGGGACCTCCAGCAAAAGGCCCCCGTTGGCGGCTTTGCGCTGGCGGAGCCCGCCGGTGATGCCAAGGTGCGAAAGCTTGATAAGTAGCTTGGCATCCTCCATTATTTGGTGCAAAGAGTACCGCGATCCCGGTGGTACGGAAACCAGCACGGCCGCCGCCGCAGGTTGTCGCGGCAGCTTGGGTTGCGGCCGTCTCGGGGTCACCACCGTCCGGGGTGAGACGGGTGGTGCTGCTGCCCTTCTGGCAGCTGCTCTTGCCTTTCGGCCCACCACTTGGGACCACGGGGTTTCCCCCTGTCCCGCAGCCGACCCCGAAGGAGGTAGGGCAGTTGCCTGGGTGGTGGGCACTGCAGGAGCTTCGGTGGACCCCTGTGCCACCCTCTTCTTCCTCTTTTTCTTCCCCTTCCTCTTCTCCCCCCCTACAGGAGTTGAAGAAAGAGTGGAAGTAGGCACGTCCGGGTTCTTTGTCCCCGTATGAGTAGCCCCCGCAGCCGCTTCTCTTCTTTTCAAGGGTGGACGAGCCCCTCTCTCCGGGAAATACCGGTCCATGATCGTGGACTGGAACCGTGCGAAATCGCGCTCCATTTGGACCGCGATTTGGTCCCAGTCCATGCCAGCAGCCTTCTCCTGAGGACCCTGCTCTGCTCCAGCCGGGCCCTTTTTGGCATTCGGTATTAGCTGCCCAGCCTGAGGACCGGATTTCGCCCCACCGCGGCGCAGCTCCTCCACTTCACCCGCCAGCTCCTGCACGCGAGTCATCAGGGCAGCGACGTGAGCTCGGAACCGCTCGTTCTCGCCGTCACGCCGCTCGGCCCTGATACAGAGCTCCTTCGTGCCTTCCTGAAGGGCTCCACAAGCCTCTCGGAAGGCAGCAGCCATCTCTGCCTTCGTTGACTTGGGTCGGGAGAAGGTTTCCTCCGCGGTAGAGAGGCTGCGGAGCATCTCCGCGCCTATCTCCGAGGAGGGTCTCCCCGCTTCCAGACCCACAAGTTCGGCGCTGTGAGGGCGCTTCGCCCGCGCCTGCTCTCCTTCGGCCGGGTCCTGCGGTCTACGCTTTCGCGTCCGCACGACTCGGCTCTGGGATGAGAGCGACGTCTGCGATATGGCAGAGCCGTCAGTCTCATCCCCACTGACGCTTAGCACGTCCGGAATCGGGGTGGGAGGTCTGGTGG
Organism: Agonopterix alstromeriana; assembly: GCA_963924505.1. Classification (NCBI taxonomy): domain Eukaryota; kingdom Metazoa; phylum Arthropoda; class Insecta; order Lepidoptera; family Depressariidae; genus Agonopterix; species Agonopterix alstromeriana. Next base: position 2,740,326 of record OZ004663.1, on the reverse strand, counting down.
CTTGTCCACTCCTCCCGAAAATGAGTTTTACCGGTCCCGATCGGGGCCGCGTTCTCACCTCTTCCTTCTCTGGTCTGCCGGTTAATAAACCAGCTTCCACTTCTTTATCATTATTATTATTTGAGTCCATTTTGAATCCCACGAGTATGGGGGAAATAAATGTCCACCCGGGCAGTGCCCCCTGTACCCGGGTAACCCTAATACCACTGGGAGATCAGGAGGTATCCCAGGGTTGGCCGTTAGTGACTGATGAACTCCCCAGCCGCTCTTGCGAGCATCCCGACGCCACGTGCCGCAACGCCGAGAGTTGAGGATTTATTATAGAGGTTTACTCCTCGCGGTCCGGCCGATTAAGGCAAGACCCTCGGTCCTAGCACTGAGCCGCGAGACATATCCACGACACTCAGTATACGCTAGGGTTACGAGACAGCGACGGTGGCAAGAAGAGGAAAGTCCTCCACTCGCCTGCTCTGCGGCAGGGTGAGTGCGCGCAGGGCCCGCCCATACTCCTCCACTATGCCCTCTGCGAATCAGAGGGACACGTGGAGAAACGAACAACGCGGTCGGGTCAAGCTGACCCGCCGCCCTCCTGTGGTCACATCTCCGTGATGTGACCACCCCACCTTAGGGTTGGTTCGCGCCGGCAAGCCGGTACCCCCCATATCTGGGGGGCATTCCCCTATCCACCACCTGGGGACGCGCCCGATAGCAGACCCACCTGCCACGGGAACCTAACCTAACCTAACCTAACCTAACCTAACCTAACCTAACCTAACCTAACCTAACCTAACCTAACCTTTTTTTTTTTTTTTTTTTGACGCTGGGAAAAAATGCCTTACGCATCCCCCCCCCGTTGGGGGACGGGAGGGGTATGTGGGACTCCCCGGTGCGAGTCACCGGTATACCCACTAAAATAACCCAGCGGCACTCCCGCTTCGCCCGGATGGCAGGGAACTGGGAGACCGGCAGAGCCTTTACATCCAGTTCCCCACCGGCGATCGCCCACCTGTTCGGCGGGTCCACACACGCTCCTCCACATAGGGAGGAGCCAGGGAATGACCGTGAGTGCTCGGCCATTCCCCTTTCCGCGGGTGTGATGAGTAGTGCAATGCGGGCGGAGGTGCCCCCGCACCTGTCGCCCGCTACTCACCACCGGGAGGCTGAAGACGGTTATGCAACCGCCTTCTCCTGCCCCTTCTCCGTCGGCGGAGTGGTGCCGCGAGAGGGTCGTCCTCCCGCGCGCGCTCCGCCTTCTCCTTCTGTGATATGACGAGTTCACAGAAGGAGGCGACTGCCGCCCATGCTTCCTCTCTTCCCAGCATGGCGTTTACCACGCTGGGAAGCGAGAGGTCCGGCCCAACCGCCGCGACCAAGTCCAGGCGCGGCTCGGACCACGACGGGCACACCTCGAGCGTGTGCTGCGCCGTGTCCTCCGCCGCGCCACAGCCATGGCACGACGGGGTCTCCTCCCTTCCGATCCGGTGCAGGTACGATCCGAAGCAGCCGTGCCCGGACAATACCTGAACCAGACGGAAGGAGAGGAAACCATGCGACCGCTCGAGCCAATCTTGTAGGACCGGCCCGAGCGCGTCCAGCGTCCGACGGCCGAAGGTTGCGGCGGCGAGGTCCTCCGCCCAATGTTGGACGATTGCGGTCCTCGCCTGCTTCCGAACGGCCTCCCGCTCTTCGGGGGCCGGGCGCTCCCCGAGCGCTCTCCGACCCGCCGTCCACTCGTACACCTTGGCCAGCACCCACGCCTCGAGCTCCCAAGGCGGGGTACCAGCCAGAGCGCACGCGGCCGAGAAACTAGTACTAACTACTAACTTAATTTTTAAAATTACTTTAATCTGTAATTTGATTATCAAAATATAATATTTATTGTTTAATATATTTGAAGATTCTTGAAATGTATCCATGAGCACGTTAGCGCTTTCATTAATTGCTGAAATGATAACAAATAATTTGTGCCTGAAAACTTAAAATGTGAATAATTTTAAATTTTAAATATAAAATAATTAAATTATTGTTTCAATCAAATTATTTTGTTATAAATCAGTTGGGGTGTATGAGGTTTTGCGCTTATTCATTAACACGTTGTATATATTGGGACAAATCGTTGTACATATTTGCAGCCCTGGTGTGCTAGCTGATATCGCATCCATCATCGATCGATAGTGAACCGTTTTCCAAGTGATATATAAATGGGAATGCTAGAAATTGTTACAGAATAGGATAATAGTGGATAAAGTATACAGAGTGTAGCAAAACACCCTAGTAATATTTAAATGGGTGGTTTAGGCCATCAAACTGAACACTATACACTATACAGGGTGTAAGGAAAAGTATCATTAACCTTCAATCCACATACTCTACCCATCAAACTGAACAACTTTTACTATGGGGCAAACCTGTCAGAACAAAAAAGTATCAGCTGTCCCATGCATTTGAATCGAGTAGGTATTGCAGTTTAGTATGGGACAGCTTATATTTTTTCAGCTCCCATAATCAAAGTTGTTCAGTTTTTACGATAGAGCGAGAAGAAAAAACGTTGATAAAAACTAGTTTCTTGTCGAGAACCCTCCTTATATTTTAAGTTTTTGACATTTTTATTATTTGTTAACAAATCAGCCGTCATAACGCAGATTCGTTGAAAACTATCTAGCTAATACGGTTCAAAAGTTACAGTCCTAAATAGGTAGGACGGACGGACAACGTAGGCTTAGCAATAGGGTCCCGTTTTCAGCCTTTGGGTACGGAAACCTAAATATAAATTAAAATAAAACCTTAAATAACAGTGCAGCGTAAATGTATTATCGATATTAATATTTAAAACGGTTTCCTTGTAACGTCTAATTTTATTTTATCATTTTGCTCGGTAAATGTTTCAAATGAGCAGAAATACTCTTCTAAAGCTGCTACACGTCTCCGTCTATAAAATACGATATTTTATTTAAAACTGCGGCTTAAAATTGCAGCGATTTATTAACTGCTGGCAGTTTGTGGCCAAGTTTTTCGCATTAAACCTTAATTGCTAAAAGAGTATGAAAAAGTTTATGGATTTAGTAACTGCTTTGGTTTTAATTTTGTGTCTGTGTACTATTAATTAGAATAACGACAGTATAAGAAAGAGAATGGTATGGTACATACTGTACAAACATTCCCTTTGCCCCACAAATTTTTACCTCACTCCCTCTTGGTAGGAAACGTTCCAGGGGGGCTTCGCTCCTACGCGTAGCTCGGCCTTCGGCCTCGCGCTCGGCTCGGCCTGCGGCCTTGTATAACTTACACGGGGGAGTACTCGGCCTGCGGCTCGCTTGGCGGCAGATTGACCCCGGAGACCATGTCCACCAGGTTCCAGAGGGGCCGCATTATATATCCTTCTTAATATGCAGACACTTTTTTAAGGGGATGATCAGACGAAACGCAAAAAACATCTGCTGTTCTATACAAAACTGCAAACCTACTTGAGCCAAATGTATGGGACGGCTGATTTTTTTTTCGATGTTGGTCACATAGCAAAATTTTTTCAGTTTGACGGTCTGATCATCCCCTTAAAAAGTGTCAGCATATTAAGAAGGATCCTTTAGAAAAAAATGTAAGAGATCTGTGTTTTAACTCCTTCACATATTTACGATTTGATATACGAAAAATAAAAATAAAAAAAAAGGCTTACACATCTTTGACGCTAAAACCGTGTGGCTGCCGGTTATAGCCACTGCATCTGACCCCACTTCTGATCGTATTGGTCTCCTATTCCATCAGATATAAAAGGAAAAGAGAGTGCATCTGTGTTTAGGGAATACACTTGTGCACTTCAACATTTACCTGCGTACCTGACTGCCTCTCTGTAAAGATTAGCTGTCGCCGAAGTAGAATCCATCGTCATTAAAAGTTATTGCAGAAAACTTACTTTTCCCTGGATTTGAAAAAGTTTCACGTGGTAGAAGTCGCGGGATAAGCTGTTGTCTTAAGAGGATAGGCGAGTACCGTTTTTCCATAGAAGCGTATTCCCCCGTTTCCTCCCTGGATAATGACATTAGAGCAAAACTTTTTGTACCACATAATCTATGTTACCTCTGCTATGTCCCTATGTTTTGCTTTTTGCATTAATTAATTACTGTATGAACTAGAGACCTTCGAAAATGACCAATTTTACCGCCCGTTTTCAGAAATCCCGCAAACAAATTTGACGAATAAAAACAAAAAAAGCAAAACATACAGACATAGCCAAAGTCTTTCTCATATTATTATTGAAATAATGTTTTGGAGGAGGAAACAGGGGAATACGAAATGCTGTTTTCGTCGATTTTATTTAGATAAAATTGGTCCTAGCTGCAGTTGTCTCTTTCGCACTCTAGTCGGTGTATGGGTGGGGCGGATCGGACAAATATGTCGCTGGGTGAATACAACAACGGCACAAGTCAAAAAAGTTGATTTTGAGAAATATGACATTAAAGTTGGCGCGAGAGAGTGCGTGCGAACAAATTCGTCTGTAGTTACTACACGGTAAGGGTTAGATTGTTGATGTTTGCCTTTTGTATATCTGTGTTATATCAGTAATCTATAACAGTTGAGAATTTTATTTATATACTTAAATTTTTCTATTTATAGGGCCATAAATATGGGGGTTCCGAGTTATGCCAGTTTTGCATTAACTTTTTGGTATGATTTAGAATTATGCCAGATAATTATTGAGAAAACATGAAGAAATGTGATAGTAATTAGTACCCAAAATTAAACACAATTATGGAGAAGAGACGGAAGAAATGGGAATTTACAAAGCAATGAGGAAAAGGAAATTTGATCTGTTACTGAATTGGCGGAAGTTGTCTGATGAGATCCTATCAGATCAGATACACAACGCATAAGCATATGCTCACGACTATATTCCCCGAGAGGTAGTCAGAGATATTCTGAAACCTCAGAACATCCACGTTTCACCAGTAGTACCGAAACTCGGACAGAGTTTCGGGACAGATACACAACGAGTTCGATGATAAGAGCCAGACCAAGAAATTACTCGTGAGCCCAATCACATGTTGATCTCAATAGATCTTTAAGTACTGCTTAAATCAAGAACGATGTGTAAAACAAATATCAATCTCTATCTTCGGTCTTCTTACCAGCTACCCATTTTACGTAGTCAGGCCAGTTGGCCGGTGGTCGTCCCATACTATTTAATTATAAAATAACCACGCTAGTTTGTAGCTTCTGTTCTAGAACACATACTCCTTATCAGTTGCCAGTTCTTCAGCAGATATAACAAGCCTATTGCCACTTCAGCTTGCTAATTTTCAGGGCTGCGTTATTTGCTTTAGTTCTCAGACGTTACTACTTCATTTCTGATGTTATCTCTTAGAAAAACACCAACCAGTAGCTGTTTCCATAGCTCAATGATGGACTAGTTCTATCGTCACTGTTCATGGGTCTGCCTTGATCCCTATGTTCAGGTTGAATACCTTCGTTTGCAATTGGATGAATACGTCGTCAGATATTTTCATCTGGGGAAAGCCAATGAAAAGATCTGTTGAAGTTTTCCCAAATTATCTCAGAGGAAATAAATGGAGACATCCTGACATCAGTCATTTGGGATGAAAGATGAATGATAAGACAAGAAGAGGTAAGAGGAAAAGAAAACTGAATTTTAAAAGCATAAAGGTAATATTTAATATGCAGGAATCAGATGATTTACCAAAGCTATATATTTATGAAGTAACCATACGAAAGCAGTAATAGAGCCTCACGCTTACATAGCTACGCTCTTTTCCACAAAATTACACTATCACATTGTTTTAATCTTCTGACCCTGGAACTTCATACAACAGATCAGTCTTTTATCTATACTAGAAAGCCATGGTACAAAAAGCAGATTGGTAGATGATCATAAGTCAAAACTTGATAGGAGAAGAGATGTTATGATTCCCTGAAGAGTTGGAAGTAAGGAGGAACTACTTGGACATCATAAACCTTCACATTGTGGTTTACAGAATATAACAGGGGTAGTTTATGCAGACGAGAATAATTCTAATTCAACTTTTTGACTCAAAAGTGTCATTGTTGCATAACACAAAATAACAATTTTATTTAGTGTAGTAGTGGCACAACTACCATCTATCTCTTGATTCAGTGAAATATCGAGTCAGGTCTATATTGCACAAGATAAAGTATGCGATGTAGAACCAGAATACGGTGCTAACTCAAAACTGTCAATTTTTGAGTTGTGCCGTTGTTGTATTCACCCAGCGATGTATGCAGTCGGAAAAGTGACCTATTCTCCAAATTAGCATTTCAGCCCGCCTATCCTCTTAAACTTACTACCTCATGCCTTTCCAAATGATCATAAACTAGGTTTCAAAATAAAATGATGTATTTATACTAAACCTTATTAAAAGAAAAGTTTATTTCGTTCTCGATTGCTGTGAAAAAGTTACTTTTCTGTCGCTCTTTTTTCTTGCTGACTTTCTGAAAATATAAAACCTTCGCCGCAGTTTCCAATGGTAGTTGGTCGGTCTTTTAAAAAGAAAAACTACAGAAATAACTACCGAGCCATATATTACTCCGCGTAAAGTTTCAAGCTTTATATCGCTGGGTGAATACAACAACGGCACAACTCAAAAATTGGCAAATTTGAGTTAGCACCGTATTCTGGTTCTACATCGCATACTTTATCTTGTGCAATATAGACCGAACTCGATATTTCACTGAATCAAGAGATAGAGGTACTTGTGCCACTACTACACTAAATAAAATTGTTATTTTGTGTTATGCAACAATGACACTTTTGAGTCAAAAAGTTGAATTAAAATTATTGCCGTCTGCAAAACCTACCCCTGTTATATTCTGTAACCCACAATGTGAAGGTTTGTGATGTCAAAGTAGGTCGTCCCTACTTCCAACTCTTCAGGGAATGATAACATCTCTTCTCCTATAAAGTTTTGACTTATGATAATCTACCAGTTTGCTTTTTGTACCATGGCTTTCTAGTACAGATAGAAGACCGATCTGTTGTATGAAGTTCCAGGGTCAGAAGGTTAAAACAATGTGATAGTGTAATGTTGTGGAAAAGAGCGTAGCTATGTAAGCGTGAGGCTCTATTACTGCTTTCGTATGGTTACTTCGTAAATATAGCTTTGATAAATCATCTGATTCCTACATATTAAATATTACCTTTATGCTTTTAAAATTCAGTTTTCTTTTCCTCTTACCTCTTCTTGTCTTATTATTCATCTATCATTCCAAATTACTAATGGGTGTCTCCATTTATTTCCTCAGAGATAATTTGGGAAAACTTCTGACGACGTATTCATCCAATTGTAAACGAAGGTATTCAACCTGAACATAGGGATCAAGGCAGGCACATGAACAGTGACGATAGAACTAGTCCATCATTGTGAGCTATGGAAACAGCTACTGGTTGGTGTTTTTCTAAGAGATAGCATCAGAAATGAAGTAATAACGTCTGAGAACTAAAGCAAATAACGTAGCCCTGAAAATTTGCCAGCTGAAGTGGCAATAGGCTTGTTATATGTGCTGTAGAACTGGCAACTGATAAGGAGGCTGTGTTCTAGAACATAAGCTACAAACTAGCGTAGTTATTACATAATTAAATAGTACGACGACCACCGGCCAAATGGCCTGACTACGTAAAATGGGTAGCTGGTAAGAAGACCGAACATAGAGATTGATAATTGTTTTACACATCGTTCTTGATTTAAGCAATACTAAAAGATCTATTGAGGTCAACATGTGATTGGGCTCTTAACATTTCCCCACGAGTAATTTCTTGGTTTGGCTCTTATGATCAAACTCGTCGAAACTCAAAACCGCGGATGGGAAGATCGTTGCCTCTAAGCCGGAGCTCCTCGCTGAAGTGGAGAAGTTCTACGGAAGTCTGTATGCAACACACGCTCCAAAGCCTGTAGCTCGCAACACCGACCCCAGAGCCCCACTAATACGCCACTACACGGACGATATCCCGGACGTTGACTCGAGCGAGATTAGGAAAGCCCTCAAACAACTAAAAAATAACAAAGCTCCGGGTGAAGACGGAATAACAACAGAGCTTCTGAAGGCCGGAGGCACTCCTGTCCTGAAGGCCCTAGGAAGGCTCTTTAATTCCGTCATTCACAACGGCATAACATCGGAGGCGTGGAGCGGAAGTGTTGTGGTCCTGTTCTTCAAGAAAGGAGATAAAACCCTCCTCAAGAACTACAGACCGATCTCACTTCTGAGCCACGTCTATAAGTTTTTCTCGAGGGTTATTACTAATCGTCTCGCTCGAAAATTCGACGAGTTTCAGCCCCCAGAGCAGGCCGGGTTTCAAAAAGGCTACAGTACCATAGACCACATCCACACGGCTAGATAGATTATACAGAAAACTGAAGAGTATAATCAGCCTCTGTGTCTTGCCTTTGTGGACTATGAGAAAGCCTTCGACTCGATCGAGACCTGGTCTGTCTTGGCATCCTTGCAGCGATGCCAGATCGACTGGCGATACATAGAGGTGCTCAGATGTCTGTATGTCAGTGGTGGAACTAAAGTGGTTGACATAGCTCAGAAAATTAGTAAGCTGAAGTGACAATGGGCTGGTCATATCTGCCGAAGAACTGACAACCGGTGGGGTGTCAGAGTTCTAGAGTGGAGACCGCGAACTGGTAGGCGTAGTGTGGGACGCCCTGCTGCCCGCTGGACAGACGACCTAAAAAAATTAGCGGGGAGCGATTGGATGAGGAAGGCCGAGAACAGAGTTTTGTGGCGCACCTTGGGAGAGGCCTATGTTCAGCAGTGGACGATGATGGGCTGATGATGATGATGATCGAACTCGTTGTGTATCTGATCTGATAGGATCTCATCAGACAACTTCCACCAATTCAGTAAACAGTTCAAATTTACTTTTCCTCGTTGCTTTGTAAATTCCCATTTCTTCCGTCTCTTCTCCAATGCCATAATTGTGTTTTATTTTGAGTACTAATTACTATCACATTTCTTCATGTTTTCTCAATAATTATCTGGCATAAATCTAAATCGTACCAAAAAGTTAATACAAAACTGGCATAACTCGGAACCCCCATATTTATGGCCCTATAAATAAAAAAATTGTAGTATATAAATAAAATCCTCAACTGTTATAGATTACTGATATAACACAGATATACAAAAGGCAAACATCAACAATCTAACCCTTTCTGTGTAGTAACTACAGACGAATTTGTTCGCGCGCACTCTCTTGCGCCAACTTTAATGTCATTTTTCTCAAAATCAACTTTTTTGACTTGTGCCGTTGTTGTATTCACCCAGCGATATACAATGCTAACCATTACAGTGACGGCTTGAGGTGCATTGCATTACATCAGTGGCTATCTACACTCTGGATTTCGGTAAATTTAATTCCCTATTGACCTGAAGCTCGAAGCCTGAAGCTAAATTTTCGCGATGTTAAATGTTAAATTAATGTAATAGTTTAACATTGGATAAGCAATTATGTGGGTGTGATACCCTTTTGAGTTTACAAAGCTATAAGACCAGATGAAAAAGTCAATTTTGATTAGTCTTATAATTTGTTGTTATACTGTAGAGCTAGAGTTTGCTCTATAATCACACCAAGTTTGACGTTTGTATGTATTACCGTTTTTACGATAGAGCGAGAAGAAAAAACGTCGACAAAAACTAGATTCTTGCACCCCCTTAAATTTTAATTGATGTCATATTTATTATTGGTTAACAATCCGCCGTAAAAACGCATATTCTGTGAATATTTCAACTAGCTATTACGCATCAAAGTTACAGCCCTAAATAGGTAGGACGGACGGACGGACGGACAACGTAGGCTTAGTAATGGGGTCCCGTTTTCACCCTTTTGGGTACGGAACCCCAAAAATGTATAATTCATTATATCCTTGAACGTTTTAAGTAGGCTAAAACATGGTTGGGCAGATTACAATAACAAAATTGTCCTGTTTGAGCAATGCCACAATATTCACCCTGTACCAAATAATACGATTCGGTCTTACACAACATTATGGAGAGTAGGTACCTTTGATTTGATAGCGTGATTAATCATATCGTACTGTTCTTAATTAGGATTATACCGGAGTGTTATCAGAAAATAAACCTTTATGGTGTGATCATAAATTGCATAGTCCTGAAGCCAGCACTGCGCTCAGTACAGAAGTACGTACAGCCGGTAACAGGTGGAGCAATATGCAAGCCAGCGTCTCGTTTCAAATGAAACTGGCGTGAGCGAGCTAACAGCTAGGAATCTGCGAAGGTGGCATCGGCGTGTTATGAGCATTCTTATTATGTTTATATGTTTTCAAATCGGTTGGGTTCTTTCCATCTTAGAATAAGCCACCGTAGTTCATCTTGCTTAAGAGAAGTTTATTCCGAACGAGCTAGTGTGCGCTGCATACAAACGAAGTCTGGTTATATTGTCAATACTAACCAATTAAAGTAAATTAAATTTTGCAGAAACAATCTAAAAACAAATCTCTATGCTTGTATGTTGTCCGATTTTCGTTAAAATATACAGTTCCAATGCTAGGATTAATTTAAAATTTGTATGGAAATTTTTGAGGCACTAACTATAAAAAAAAAATTATCGAAAATGTGACAACATAAAAGCATAGAGATTAGTTTCTAGATTGTTTCTGAAAAATGTAATTGATTTTAATTGATTAGTATTAAAATTATAACCAGACTGCGTTTGTATGGAGCGCGCTAACGGTAATATTATACCCTGAAGGGAGGGATATGACGAGGTAGTGAAGTACATGACTGTGTGAAGGTTAGTTAGTCGTCACGCCGCTCATAAGCAACATAAAGCACTCAGCGAACTACAACTCCAACGTCTCCATGGGACAGTCAGCTAGGGATGCAAAATTACCTAATTTTACCGAAAAGGCGCGTAAAATATAGATAATTTACGGTAATTAATATAGATTACGGTAAAATTACCGGCGTAAGTGGGTGGTATTTATATTTCTTTCTATTTTAAAAAACAAAGACTTTTAGAGCCAGGGATGTCTCACTCCACGCTCAGGTAAGCTTGACAGCCGATCCCCAGCGAGGGGGTGAATCGTCGCTCATTGACATAAGGCGCATTTTATTTTTCGTTCTTCAAGCGCAATGTTCGAATTTCGAAAAATCTGTTTGAGTGAACTATCTGTTACGGTAGTAACTATTAAGAAATCTGTGGTAGAGCTAAAAACGCAAATGGTTAATCTCCCAATCTTCATTAAACTTTTTTTTTTATAACCTTCCTATTAAAGTCTTTCCATTATATTAAAATTACACGAACACAATACACAACGTTCCCCTCCCCCTTCCTTCGCCTTTTCTCCACCCGCTCTCACCCCCTCTGACACCTGCATTTCAGTAGTAATTTTACGTAATACTCTTTTAGTTACAAAAAATATTTGACTGAAGCGAATGAGAATAAACGAGCTGAGCTGAGAGATCACCCGACCACCGGACAAAATGGAAAACAACGTAATTTACTGAAAATTACGTAAAATATTGAATTTTACCGTATTTTACTGGGTTAATTTGGCCTGTTTTCATCCATAATGGTCACACATGAACTTTTCTCATTGAAGTTGCCTTCAGAAACAAAAGAATCGATGCTTCAATTGATTCGACACTCGATCGATCTGGTATTCGAAGCTCTGTGCTGTCTACTTGCACAGCCACATCCAAAGCTTACCGCATCGCGAACAAAGACTAATGATTCAAGTTTTCCGTCGTGTGTAACAAGTATTTGTCAAGGTCTGTCGACACTTAATCTTGGCGAACACCGTTTTGCTAAGCAGACGTAAAGGAGCACAAAAGTTACTCCTTATTCGTGCTTAGGGAAGTCTTGTGACTAGCTAAGTTTACGTTTGGGAGTCTGTTTTATTACGAGCTTATGATACGTTAATGTGACATTTGGTCTTTACAATGATAACGGTTTTCTCTGATTGCACATTTTTCTTACTGTGGCTGTTATGTTACCTTGTTATGTTGTTGTTATGTTAAGTAAATAATGGATATGGTCTATATCGTATGAATTCCAGTTGTAATACTGGACTTGCGGGTTGGTTAGCTTGTAATAACTTCCAGTGGATGGCGCTCACGTCCCCTTAAGACGCAATAGATTTAACAATTTCGTTCTCTGAGTAGTGGGCTCGGTAGCGAAATAGGATAAACGCAATTCCCTGGTTTGGAAGAATGCGGGTTCAAGTCCCGCCCGATGCTAAATTTTTCAATCTTTAATTTGATTTGAATGGATATGGTGTCTTTCAGAACATTTTCAGGTAAAAATCATTGTAAGGTAAATATACTCATAACACACAGGACGTAGGGACATAGGGATGTCGATAGATATTTTTTTTAACGACTTTATTTCTGTTTTTGGGTTACCGTTAACTGTCTTCTTGCCCAACGATTCAATAGGTGTAAAAATAAGGGAGAAATTGAGGCGGAGCATACAACAGACCGACAGAATATACGAAATTAAGTGTAAAGGTTCCTTTCCTTGCTTCTTTTTCAACGGAATCCTAAAACCAATTCTATTTCCGGTTTGGTTAATTACATCTGTTTCTGTTAATGTCTAGAATAACAATATATGAATTTATAAAGAAATTTACAACATTCATACAAGAATCATATTTTATGATTAAGACAAACGTTATAAATAGGTTACCTTATTCCCAACTCAAATAATATGTTAGTCCAATCAAGCAGTACCGATACTAAGCCATTTTATAATTGACTGAGCCAACGCTTGATAACCGACGCGACGACCTAGAAAGGTATCGGGGAGCGACTGAATGAGGAAGGCTGAGGATAGAATTTTCTGGCGCGCCTTGGGAGAGGCCTATGTGTGCCTATGTGTATATATAGCTGTGGACAATGACAGGCTGATAATTATGATAACAGTGGTCATATTATGCACACAAAATGCATCGACCATTCATTGGTGGAATCCCGCCAGCAGATTAAATCAGTTATCCTCCGAATAGTTGCTTAGCAGTCATATCTGTGTGCAAGTGTTTGGTTTAAGTGAATATTATCGTTTATCGAGTTTTATTCATTATTATAGCTTTTTAATACAAAAATAATGACTAATTATTATTTATTTACGTGTAGGTGACCATAGAGAAATTACACGCTCACTTAGGGTAATGACGAACGAAGATGATGCGTCTTCAAAGTTGAATTTACCTAAGTATGTGTCGCGATCCTACATTATACAGGGTGCAACAAGTAGTAATATTTATGGGGATGGCTTAGACCATCAAACTGAACAAGTTTTACTATGGAGCCAGCATCGAGTAAAAAATGCTGTCCCATACATTTTAGTCGAGTCGGTACTGCAGTTTTGTATGGGACAGCTGAATATTTTTATGTTTTCTAGATGTTGGTTCCATAGTGTTCAGTTCTATTTTCTGAAACACCCCCTTAAGTATTACTAGGGTGTTTTGTTACACCCTGGAGTGCAATTCACTAAGCGACAAATCGCTGTCAAAAATATTGACGAGCTCACAAATGTAACATCGTTCTTGCATGCTTCAGATCGTCGAAGTTTTTAATATGAGTTTGACACATGACATAACCATAGAGAATACCGAATTGTCAGCTCGCCGATGTTTCAACGACGAACTTAAGGTTGTGACGATGTTTGCGCTTTGTGAAATATTGTTGGCTACTGCTTGATGAGTATATTGCGATGTTACTAAACCATTTCTAGGAGACGCTTAGGTATTTTCCACTTGACTAATTTTCTAGTTTAACTTACAAGTCTCGACTCAATTATCTCAACGTAAACTTGTATGCGGGATTTCCATAACTTGTACAACACTTAGGTAGTACAAATGCAATGCTACTTACAAAATGGAGGTTGTCTCTGTTGCATTTACAATTGTTTTAAAGCTCCTCAAATCTGTTCTAGGTCCGCGTATTTCTGATGTAGGGATTTAGGAATTTTCCAAAAGCTATAAGACAAAGTAACTTACAAAATATAGTCAGCTTTAGGCCAAGATATAAGATAAGATAAGATAAATATTCTTTATTTGCACACCAAAATACACAAAAAACAACAACAATATACGCGAACAAGAAGGGTACAAAAGGCGGCCTTATCACTAAAAGTGATTTCTTCCAGACAACCAGTGGATAGAAGAAGTCTTACATGAGATAGATATGTGGTCAGATGTAGATTTTAAGGGTATTGTAGTCAACAAGGAAGCCTTATAGTTTCGCTATGTCCGTCCGTCTGTCCGCGGCTTGGCTCAGAGGCGCTTAGTACTAGAAAGCTGTAATTTGACATGGGTATACAAATTAATCACGCCGACAAAGTGGTAAAATAAAATAATGAAAAATATATTTTTTCGGGTACCTCCTCTACACGAAAACGAAAAGTGGGGATGCAATTTATTTTTCTCGTCTACCCCATGGTGTGGGGTATCGTTGGATAGGTCTTTGAAAAATATTGTGGATGGGGAAAGCCATTTTTCGATTTAGGGATCCATTAGCGAAATATTAAGCTGCAAATTTTTGACAGAGTCAAAGTAATTAAATAATCTGTGGATTCACAAGCCCATTCATGGCACGGCAACATGTCGTTATTATTTTATTACAAACAACTAAAAATTTTACTAAGATTTAAGAACCCGAAGGTCCTAAACCCTCCGGCTTCTTTTTATTTTATTCAGAAACCAGGAATGTTACAAAATTCGCTAGACTATGCACTCCGCTCGATTGAAGAGTATTTTTATCTCACTGTGCACTCCGAGAATGTATTTTGTGCCAGACAGGTTGAGTCAGCGCATTCTACAATGTGGGCGTTGACCTTTATTTCCTTCATTTGTTCACGTCTCCTCAAGTTTTGAGTAAAGAATTTTGAATAGCGTTCGTTTTGAATGCTAGAATTGAGTATTTGACTACATATAATTTATTTTATTTTTATCTTCTCAATAAAAAAAGCATAAGCATAAGCATATGCTCACGACTATATTCCCCGAGGGGGTAGTCAGCGATATTCTGAAACCTCAGAACATCCACGTTTCACCAGTAGTACCGAAACTCGGTCCAGTGTAACGGGGGGTGAGCCCGTCGCCACTTGTAATGGACAGTGGGTACAATACATGCCTCGAAATTTAAGCATGCAGGTTTCCTCACGATGTTTTCCTTCACCGAAAATCCAGTGGTGTTACAATAAAAAAAAGGTTAGAAAATAACGCTCAACTCCCATTTTCATTTAGTTTTTAGCTTGAATACTGTTTTTAATAACAAGATAAACTTTAAAAAGTAATGAAATGTTGATGACGTCATAACTCAGAATTGAGTACAAATTTCATAGAAAGCACACGTTTGACGTCCAATAAAGAGTAGCTGATTTGACTAGTTGTCAAGTAGCCTATTGTGCCGAGTTTGTGGTTTATCAAGATATCTTCAAATAAATGTATTCAAGTTAAGCATTATTGAACTGCCTCCGTGGTCTAATGGTTAAGAGCATTGTGTTCTTGATACGGAGGTCGTGGGTTCGATCCCCACGAGGGACACCTAGTGATATGCCACTTTGTGCGTTTTTCCCCAGTTTGTTAGGACATTGCAGGTCTAATCACCTGAGTGTCTGAAAGAAAGATGATTCCGTGCTTCGGATGGCACGTTAAGCCGTTGGTCCCGGCTACTATCCGTCGTGGTAGTTGTGGTTACATAAAAACCACGTCAGAGGCCGTAAGGCGGCCAAGAAAAAACTCTGACACCAGGGTTTGCTGCCCACACGATAAGAAGAAGATTATTGAACCAGTACCGTCATCATCATCAGCCTATACAGGTAGAAATTGATATAATAAGCATCCTTTTAATCAATTTATTTGCAACAACATAGGTACAATTGTGTGGGTACACAGTGTGTAAGTGACAGCCTAGCAAATACTGAAACGGTGAACTCAGACAAACTTCTTCATCAAACTGAACAACTTTCACTATGGGAACCTACTTCTGAAAAAAAATCAGCTGTCCGGCAGTTTTGTATGGGATAGATGATGTTTTTTTAGAGTTTCCTGTCATCCATAGTGAAAGTTGTTCAGTTTGATGAAGAAGTTTGTGTGAGTTCACCGTTTCAGTATTTGTTAGGCTGTCACTTACTATCTATATATGTATTCTATATCGTTGTCTAGTCATCATAATACAAGTCCAGGCTAGATTCTGGTACTTTAAATGTGACTAGATAATTTGTGTGACAATGTTCAAGATGCAGATACAGGGAGTATGATGTATGTCACTTACACCCTGTATATCTCTGTGAATTACAAAATGAGAAATACTGTATTTGAATTTGTAGCCAAAATAGGTTTGCTTTTACGAACGATATAAGCTATGATAAGCTACAAAAACCTGAAAATCTTCCAATAACAACCTGAAAATAATTCAATAGTTCAACATACAAAAAAATCTAAAAAGCACGAAACAGTTAGGTATTATTGGGCTGTATCCAAAAGGTTGTTTGTCGAACGTCGCGAAGAGATTTATTGAGGGGCAAACTGTCGTAGCGTGCATCGTCTCGAGTTGGAATCGCTTCGAAATATTTTTATCTGTTATCGAAATTCAATTTGTACGATAGAATAGTGGTACTTAAAATGCAGTTTAGAAGATTGCGCTTGTCTGCAGCAGGGCTAAGAATATGCCTTGTGACAAAATGGGAAAGCTTGAGATTTAGTTTGGGCGCTTACTCTGGCGTACGCAAAGCTTTGACTATTTATATGTGGACTGGTTACGCGTGTAATTCTACTAACAACCATTTCTGCCACTTTTTGCGGGGGGCGAGGTAACATGAAATCCGCAACTTTGGATTTTATTCCCCGTAACTTTAGATTCAAATTTTGAATGTTAAAAATCATGAAAAGTAGTCTCGTGTGAACCCCAAACGTTCTAAGTTCGAAGTTATTATTTCGCAATTATAGGCTGTCTCGTTTAGTGATAAGGTGTCAAATTGAATGTAAATGCACAAGATCAATTGTGCTTATACCGTGGCTGACAATGTCAAAGATATTTATAGCGTGCATTCATATCATTGTTTTACTTTGAAGACAAACTCGATTACCAAAACATCAACACACAATAACAAACCATAACAAAAACTCGTTTTCACTTTTTGACCCCAAAGAAAGCGAAATATTTGTGGCTGAATCATATTTACTAATACAACATCAAACAACAGGATTTGTGTAGTTGAAATATCCATAAACCACTTTATACGTCTAGAAATACAGTGTATTTTCACGTAGCCAAATAATCCGAACACATTTACCAAATAATTCAAACGATAATTTCCCATGTAGGCTACACACAAAATGTTATTGCTTTATACAACAATATAACCCAATAAAGCCTTAACAAAAAAGCTGTTAGAACATGACTCGCTTAACTTATTCGACTACGAATAACGGAACAAATTTTCACATTTATATTCCGAAAGTATAATATTTATCATAAAGTACTTTACCATAAATTTATGCAGCATACAAAATCCATTTAACTTTTAGGGAAAGTCATCTAAAATCGTAAAAATTCAATTTTTATTTGTACATAGAACGATTTCCATGAAAGCTGAGTGCCATCGTTTCTATGACGAGTTCGTAATACTCGTACCTACTCGTGTATTTACTAAGTTCTTTAGAGGCGATGTATGAAGCTAGCTCGTAAAATTATAAACCCGTGCAATAAATGTTTTTATTACCAACAATGTTTTTTAGTCGCTTTTCGGTATAGACCCGATTTTCAGCAAAAGTGCGACATCGCACTGGTGTCGTGATACTGCTGACCGTATTATAAAATTAACAATTATTCTGATCGGTATGTTTTCCGAATATAAAAAAAAATAAAAAATAAATTTTATTCCTACGACTAGGCAGTTACAACATAAATTCACAGACAAAAAATCTCCAAGCTTGAGAGAAGATTAAATAATTAAACGGCTATTTTT
Organism: Agonopterix alstromeriana; assembly: GCA_963924505.1. Classification (NCBI taxonomy): domain Eukaryota; kingdom Metazoa; phylum Arthropoda; class Insecta; order Lepidoptera; family Depressariidae; genus Agonopterix; species Agonopterix alstromeriana. The sequence goes on along the minus strand of OZ004663.1, from coordinate 2,722,361 downwards.
AATTAAGTGCCGCCATCTTGAACACCTGCGTACCGAATCCGATTCATTATTATAAAGGAGGGAGTTAATATTGTATATTGAATATCTAGAAGATGATGCCGCTGGCAACACTGCCGGCCGGCTGTCAAAACAAAACTCGTAGCAATTTTATTAGAAATAATTAGTAATAATATATTTAAATACATCTATTTATCAATAATAACGATAAAAAATCATTACGTAAACAAAACTCGTACGGTGAAAGTGTTAATACAAAGTTAACAACATCAAACATCTAATCGTCAACCGCCAACGGACTCCGTTTGAATTCTTCGGACGATTTACTGGAAACCAGGGGAGTAATTGTGTTCAAAATCTATTGATATATCACCTAACAGTAAAACAATTCACCCATACACGTCTCACAGCCGTGAGACACGTCCATATTCACGTTTGGCGCCGTTACAATCTCACTTTGTTTGACAAACTGTGGAAGCAAAGTAGACGATAAAAACAATTGTCACAGACCAATATAACACTTTCTAATTACACCAAACATCTGTACATTCAAACTAGTAATAGTATTAAAGTCTTTCTGTTGTTTACTCGTAAAGTAAACATAATTTCTTCACGCAGTCCCTAACCCACGATTTAGCTGCCGTGTGTCTATATTCTAGGTGTCCTTGGAGTCACTGCTGTCTCAAAATGACGACCCGCAGCATGGCCAAGACACTGGCACTGGAGACCAAACTACGGGTGGCTCTCGAGGAGCTGAAATGTTCCAAGCACCTGAGCGATCAGCTGTTGCAGGAACGTGAGGATAGCGAGAATGAAATTAAAAACATTTTGTACAAAAATACGGAGTTGAAACGTGAGCTGGCAGAACTTCACAACCACTACACGGACGTCCTTGAACAGCGAGATCAACTCACCAAACAGATCGAGTCTTACAGCCAGTGCCGTGACATCTTCGAGCAGGCGCTGGAGCGTGTGAGTCATCTGGAGCGTGAGTTGAGCGAAGTGAATGACTTTGTTGCCCAGAAGGACAGGGATGAGAAAGAGGAACAAGCACGCCAGGACGCAAGCACCACCCAAAGTTTGTACTGCGAGCTGATCGGGACCGGTTCAAGTGGTACAAGCCATGCCTCACTGCATTCACATTTAGAATCAACTAGTATTGCAAAGTTAAAGAAATATATAAAACTAAATAGGTTTATTAAGAAACTAAAAAAAGTTGTTAAACCAAATATTCTGTGCAGTAATAGGAACTTACAATTAAGAAAAGAACGGTCAAACCTTGTAGAAAAATTACAATTATGTAAAATTAAATTAGATACACAGATAATTCGGTATGAAATGGACACGCGTACCCTACAGACTGAAATAACATGCTTAGAACAGTCTCTTAATGATATGACCATACAATATGATCTGGCCCAGAAACAAATAAGTGAACAGATTCAGGCCGCTAATGAGTTGTTGGAGTTGGGTACTTATAACCAGCAACGTTTTGACTCATTAGTAAATAACTACAGTTGCAACTGTATACACTCTGCAAACATTGAGCTGCTTGAATCTCAATCTCATTCACTTGTGAGTTCAGATCGGTCACAGTCCGAAGATCCGTGTGACCTTTCGCATACCACACAAACAGAATTAGAACCAAAAACTTTAATTTATTCTGATAATATAGGAAGAGGTTTAGGTACCATGTTAAATAGCAAAATCAGTCATGAAGTTAATAACTTTTGTATGCCAGACTGTTCCTTACCCCAAATTGTAGGAAAAATTATAGCAAATAATAATTGTAATAGTGCAACAAATGTAATAATTCTTATACAAAATTGTTCGGATGTACAGGTGGAAGATATAGAAAAGAGTTTTGTTTTGTTATCAAAACTAGGGGCTAGAAAAATAATATTTTGTGCACTCCCCTATTCTTCCCAGCATTGGGGAAGTCTAAATGACCATATTTACTTGTTGAATAGTTCTATATTCAAATTGACATGTCGTCATAGCGACGTTTTTTCTTTCTTTGACACTAATAAAATTATTAGTGGTAAATATTTGACGAAGGATACGTTAATGTACCTTCAAAAAATCCTTGCTAGACTGCTAGCAAGACAAATTAGATTACCTTGTGTAAATAATGCAAGTATACAATCTTTATTGACAACGGAGGTGACGAGTAGTGCCTCGCCGGTGGCGCTAGATGGCCCCACATGTACCACCAGCTCAACCTTAGCTGCCGTTGAGACATGTAGTCAGCAAGCCGATAGCGTGCCGGTAGGGCATTCCTCGGATAGCACTATATTTAGCTGTGATATAGATACGGTGCTTCAATCTCCGGATTTAAACTAAGTAAGGAGACAAAGGAAAAGTCTACCCTGAAATTAGTTCATCAAAATATTGAAGGCTTTTCCGGCAAAGAACTAGAGATAGAATTATTTTTGGAAAAATTTCAAATTGACATTTTATGTTTAACAGAACATTGGCTGCAAGAAAGTCAAATGATGTTCGGTTTTGAAAATTATTCTATAGCTAGTGCACTCAACCGAAAGACAACAATACGAGGTGGATCAGTTATATTTAGTAAAAATAGTTTAAAAGTGAAAGAACGAAAGGATATTGTTAGGCTCTCGGTTGAATGTAATATTGAACTTTCTTGTATTGAGTTAGAGAACCACATAATTTTGAGTGTGTATAGGCCCCCTAATGCCGAAAACTTTAATACTTTTGAATCTGTGATGGAGGATGCTTTAAAGTTGGCTTTTAAAAGTAGTAAATCCATAATAGTTTGCGGCGATTTCAATGTTAATCTGCTTGAAAACGATTCCCGATGTTGTAGATTAATATCCCTTTTTAAATCTTTTAATTTAAAAAAATTGTTTTTAGAGCCAACCAGAATCACAGCAACGACTGCCACATGCATAGCCAATGTATTTTGTAACTGTGATTTTGTCGATAAAGCTGTAATTAATTGCTTAAAGTCTGATCATAGTGGCCAAACAGTTAGTTTTCCAGACATTAAAATAGAACCAAAAATTTCTATACGAATCAGGCCTGCCACTGTTAACAAAATAGAAAAATATAAAGAAACACTGCAACTTAAATTGCCATTACCATATTATCAGCAGAATGACCCAAATACATGCTACAATGAGTTCTTTAATATTTTGCAAAATGAATATGACAAAGTTTTCACAGTTCGGAATATTGTAAAATCAATTAAATTTAAATTCAGCGATTGGGCAACAAAAGGAATCCGTAAAAGTAGAGAAACCCTTTTTGATCTATATGATAAAAAGACCTATACTCATAATGATGAGTTTCTTGAATTTGTAAAACTTTATTCAAAAACATTCAAGAAAGTCTGTATCACAGCAAAATCACTACACATTAGCAGAAAAATTAAGAGTTCAGATAACAAAATCAAAGCCGTTTGGAAAGTAATAAATCATGAAACAGGCAAAACAAAACCACGTGATCCAGACATAACTATTCAAACTGATCACGGTATTATCAGTTCAGAGGCGGGAGTAGCTCAGGAATTTGAAACATTCTTTACTAACATTCCAGTAAAGATTACAGAGTGTTTAGGTTCCTCATCTGCTCTGGCCGAGACAATACTACAAAAGAATGTAAATGCATGCACTTCCGAATTCAGATTTAGGCATGTTGACCCTGATACAATTGTTAAAGTTTATAAAAAGTTTAATCTTAAAAACTCGGAAGATATATGGGGTATGTCGGTTAAGTTGTTTGGATCTGTCATTGGTGTCCTGTCACCTTACTTGGCATCAATATTTAACATCTGCATCGATCAAGGTACTTTTCCCGATCTTATGAAACATAGTAAAGTCGTACCTCTCTTTAAATCAGGCAATAGACATGATCCCAACAATTATAGACCTGTCTCAATATTACCAGTTCTCAGCAAGGTTTTCGAAAAGATTATTCTCAATCAAATGCTGTCTCATTTCAATCTAAATAAACTGCTGCATGATCAGCAGTTCGGGTTTACCAAAGGACGCTCAACTACAGACGCAGGAGTTACTCTGATTCAGCACATCTTCAGCGCTTGGGAGGAGCACCAAAATGCGATAGGCGTCTTTTGCGATCTTTCCAAAGCATTTGATTGCGTTGATCATAAAACTTTGCTGTTAAAACTAAAACATTACGGAGTCAATGGCTCAGCTCTTGATTTGATGGACTCCTACTTAAAAAACAGAGTCCAAAAAGTTTTAGTGAACGGATCTAAATCATCTGGATCACATGTGCAAACAGGCGTGCCCCAGGGTTCAATTTTGGGTCCGTTCCTTTTTTTGGTCTACATAAATGATTTGCCACATATGGTACAAAACTTGTCGAACATAGTATTATTTGCTGATGATACTTCTCTGATTTTTAAAGTAAATAGGAAGGACCAAAAACTTGACGACGTAAATGATACCCTTCAACAAGTTTTGAACTGGTTTAACGCAAATAATTTCGCACTTAATGCAAAAAAAAACGAAATGTATAAAATTTGTTTTGCCAAATGTACCAATTGTAGATAACCAAGTAACTTTAAACAGAGATAGTCTAGATTTTGTTGATAATACAGTGTTTTTGGGAATAACGATTGACTCTAGGCTGCAATGGGGTTCCCACATTGAAACTCTAGCTGGTAGGCTAAGCTCTGCAGCATATGCAGTCAGAAAAATTAAACAACTAACTGATATTGAAACAGCCCGACTCGTATATTTCAGTTACTTTCATAGTATCATGTCCTATGGTATTTTATTGTGGGGTCGTGCTGCAGACATTGAGACAATCTTTATCCTACAGAAACGGGCAATTCGAGCAATATATGGTCTGCGCTGTCGTGATTCGCTTCGCGACCTTTTTAAGGAAATTAATATTTTAACAGTTTATGGACAGTTTATTTATGAAAACATTTTACATGTAAGAAAAAATTTGTCGTTATTTCCAAAAAATTGTGATGTCCATAATTACAACACTCGAAACAAAAATAAACTGATATCTCCACACTTTCGGCTTAGTAGGGTCAACACGTCTTTCATGGGTCACTGTATACGTTGTTATAATAAAATCCCCGAGACCATTTTGAATCTTTCCGAAAACATGTTTAAAACTCAAATCAAAAAAGTCCTCTGTAAGAAAGCATATTATAAACTGGATGATTATTTAAATGATCAAAATGCTTGGGTCTGAGGTCACTAGCTTATAGTTTATTTACTTTACTGTATAGTATCAATTATTTTATTAAATAGACTATGTATTATTGTATACATAACTTTAGCTTAAGAATTTATATTGTAATAGTTATTAAGCCGTGTTATGTTGTAGAGTTTCTGGCCGCATCTTCTCTACAGCGACAACACGTTCCGACGCGGTGGTAGCTTTAAAAAAGATTTGACGTTTGATAAGTGTGCTGTAAGCTCCTATATTGAATAAAATTATATTGAATTGAATTGAATTGAATTGATAAAGTGGATTATATAGGCAGAGTGCATGAGAGTGCGGAAGCACTAGCACACAGAGAAGCCGGTACAAGTACATCCCCATTATTTTCTGCGAGTTTTAGTATAAACACATACCTGAAAGTAAGTGAAGTGCGGTATCTGAAGTAAAAGAAGGACAGGTAGTAGCCGTTCTGTATGTACCTATAGAATGATGCACTGGGTGTTTTTTTATGAGTACACATTCGTTAAATTTCCAAATTCGTTCAAATCATTTTAAAAAACCGTTTAAGTGTGTGTCGGGCCACACGCAGGGTAGGATCCCGTAGTTGCCCGTCACGATATACAGACTTAGAATGGGATCATTTGTTTTATACTGCGGTTTAACGGCTAATAAAGTCTAAAAAGGACATTTTACAAGTTGGTTATATAATATTTCGCTCACGGATCCCTAAATCGAAAAATGGTTTTACCATACCCCCAATATTTTTAAAAGACCTATCCAACGATACCCCACACCATGGGATAGACGAGAAAAAAAAAATTACCCCATTTTCGTTAAAAAAATATTTTTCACTATTTTATGTTCCCACTTTGTCGGCGTGATAAATATGTATACTCATGTCAAATAACAGCATTCTAGTAATAAGCGTCTCTGAGCTAAGCCGCTCACAGACGGACAGACAGACGGACATGGCGAAACTATAAGGCATCCTTGTTGACCCTAAAAAGCAGCTGCTTTATACATTTGAGTCGAGTAGGCATGGTAGCTAAGGCTACTTTTGGGTTGGATCCCATAAAAGTTGTTCAGTTTGATGGTCTGGACTCACCCTGAAAATTTATTATTATTATATATTCTGTGTGGTTAACTCGTCCAAGGGTATAGGTGAACCCCGCCCGCGCTTGTGTCTGTGTGGAGCAGAACTCTTGTTAGAAGCTTCTCCACTCTCGTGCACTCTAGTCAAGGGGCGTTTTAATCAGAACATTTCGAAGAGAGGTTTACAATTCTCGAGTACAAAGCTATAAAAACTTTGTCTTTACAAAAGTTGTACAAAAAGTACAGAAATCATATTTCGATATTAATTCTGTACAAACCGTTTTCAGGTTTTGCATTAATCTGTTCTTCTTCTTATCGTGTGGGCAGCAAGCCGGTGTCTAAGATATTTCAGACTACCTTACGACCTCTGACGTGGTTTTTATGTAACGACTACTACCACCAGAGATAGGTAGCCGGGACTAACGGCTTAACGTGCGATCCGAAGCACGGAATCATCTTTCTTATCAGACAATCAGGTGATTTAGACTGCAATGTCCTAACCAAATGGGGAAAAAAACACAAAGTGACATATCGCTAGGGGAACCCCGTGGGAATCGAACCCACGACCGACTGACGATTAATCTGTTTATACGTTGTATATTTTTAGTAATGTCAAGCAAAAATGTTACAATAAAATGATTAAATCTCAATTAATCAAAGCAACAAGAAAACACGGTCATAACTCCCTTTACACAAGGTTCATTAATCAAAGGGATCATCCATCATAATTTTTGTAGCAACATCATTGTATAAAATAACATTTACCCAACGACCCTTAAAACCTAAGTACGTCCCACGGCAGAATCCAAAAATGACAAAATTAATTAACATTCTACCCAAGTACATACCCCCATCTTGAAATAACGTTGAAACACGTTTCAATTTCTACCAACCTTTAATAGAGCATTTGAGGATTTTTGTTGATGTCTTTTGATTCGATATTGAATTGAATAAGGGTATTCTAATGTCGTTAAGGGCCTATGTCGAAAAATAATTGAAGCGAAATGGGCGTGGCTTAGCGCAGCAAGCGCCCCGCGCCCCGCTACCGAACATCGTCGCGCACTAGCCCGCGAAAATCAAATCACTCAAAATGCGTAGAAGACGCTTCGCTGTTAATATATTATTAGTACCTTTTGTCGTATGAAAAAACACAATATATTATAATTAAGTATCGTTCTATTTATCCTCCTTGATCAATTATTAATTTGTTACAGGATCAATTACGGACAACCAATTTATAGATAGAAACAATACCTAACTAACGATACTCTTTAATTGATTTCACTTAAAAAACTTAAAACTCATTAATATCATACCGAAAATCACTGTACCTATCTAGAAGGAAAAAAACTATCATTACAGGATTTTGTTTTACTTTATAGTACGAGAGCTACCTGTTGGTCTTCGGTTCGGTTCTTGGTTAGGCTTTACGTCTTTAGGTCCCGTAATCAAATCAAATCAACTTCTTATTTTGTACTTGTAATTGATATAATACAAGTCAAAACATTATATGGTCAAAACATACCGACTATCTAGATGAAACCTGGAAGTTATTTTACGCCGTCAACAAAAATATAAGAAGAACGTGAAAAAATAAGTTTCGTAATACTGCAATAATCTCAGTTATTCTCGATACCACAAGAACTTTCAGGTTGAGAAGTTGTATAACACTCATAAACCTATTTTCAAAATCCATAGGTAATTCTAAAATACCTCGCATCCCTCAGATGCATGGCATAGCATTGAAGGATGAGGATGATGCAGGATATTATAACAGGTAGGAATGAATTTTAAAGTTCATTATTGCACAGCGTGAAGTTAGCACCCGAGCACAAGCAAGGGTGCTAAACGTATATGCAGGTTTAGGTCACAGAGTGCTGGAAAATTATTTACAACTTATTACCTTTTCTTTTCTCTCATACTTCTGGTATGTTCCTGCCTACGTTTCAAATTTAATGTTTTGTTCCGTTTTGTTTTTCATTATCACTGTTTCTCCTAGTACCCCAGGAAAATTAGGTGAAAAAAAGGGTCAACCTCGGATTGAGCGATAATAAGCTACAAACTTCTTAAAATCATCGTTATGACATCCAATACGTTAGGTCAAATGTCACATAAAATCTCGTTTATGCAGGTCAAAAGATTCAAGGTAAAATGTCAAAAAACAGGTCTTTAGGAAATATCTTCTTTTCTATGCTCTAAATGACCTTTGAAGTTTTAAAAAAAATTGTAGAACTTTAAATTTTCTTCAAATTTGGTCATTTATAATAGTTAACCGTTCTTGAGATAGATAGGTAGAACGCAAAGAGTTGTAACTCCCATAACGGTTTGCTCCCATAGTAAAATGATACTTTTCCTTACACCCTGTATAATATTATTTGGCGTTATTAATGAAAATACATAATTTCAATAACTATACACGAAAGAAGATGATGAAGAATTATTTCGAGTTTGAATCAATCGGGATAGAAAAACGAGTACAGAATAGTGACCCTGAGCAGCGCGCATTGAAGATATTGAATGAAACCAGTCACCGCCTGCCCGACAGACGCTTCAAAACAATACTTATATGGAAAGAAGACGACATGAAGATTCCGAACAACTACAAAAACTCACTCAAACGGCTGCACAACCTAGAGAAGAAACTAGACCGAGATGAAGACCTGAAAAAGAAATATGAAGAAAGAATGCACACCCTCTTCACTTTGGGCTACGCCGAGGAAGCTACCACACCGCCGGTGCCAAATAAAACATGGTACCTACCCCACTTCGCGATCATTAACCCCGCGAAACCGAAGATAAGAGTAGTACACAACGCCACAGCGAAGACAGCCGGACGCAGCCTGAACGATATGCTACTCTGCGGTCCAGACTTGCTGCAATCTCTGCCGGGAGTTGTAATGCGATTTCGTCAACACCAACACGCCGTGTCAGCTGACATAAAGGAATTAATGTTTATGCAAATATAAGTTCAAGAGGACGACAGAGAGGCACTACGATTTCTATAGCGGGGCGACGAGAGAGGGAACCAGCGACCGCGAGAGTACCGCATGACTTCATTGATCTTCGGCGCGATGTCATCACCATGCACCGCGCTATACGTGAAGAATAGAAATGCTTCAGACTTCAAAGAAAAGTATCCTGCAGCCGCGCGAGCCATTGAAAAGAACCACTACATGGACGACTACATAACAAGTTTTCCGACCGAAAAAGAAACCAAAGAAGTATCGAAATCAGTCGACTAAATTCATCGGCAAGCCGGCTTCGAGCTATGCGGATGGGTGTCCAATACAAATTCAGTAGTACAGCAGTTTTCCGCCAACTCGGGCGGCGCCACGGTCTCTATCGGCGGGAGCGAGGTCCGATGGTACAACGGGCCGAGCTTCCTACGAAACCACGAACGAGAATGGCCACAAGAGACGAAGACAGAAGCACCGAAGACAGGAGAAGAGAGGGGACTTGTCACGTCACCCACCAGCGACCTGACCACGCTCACCTACCTCGAATCGAGCGATTTTCGTCGTTCCCACTTTTGCTACGAGCTACGGTGCGCATGCTACAGTTCGTCAATTTATGTCGAAAGAAGAAAAATGAAACAGTATTGGCTACGAAGCGCAAACGAACGAAAGAAAACAATAAAAACGACTCTGATTCAAAGATTGATAAGAAAACACGCAAGAACGAGACACCGTACGTGAAGAAATGAGATAGCAACACCATCGGTATCGAAACGCACTATCTCATTCGCGCTGAGAAACTATGGTGGAAACCTGTACAAGAAGATTGTCTTTCCGAAGATTTACGTCGAGTAAGGAACGGCGCGGCGCCTCAGCCGGGAGACAAGCTGTCGGCGCTATCAGTGGTCGTCGGCGAAGATGGCTCAAAGGAAGAATCCACGTAGCACCTGACATCGTTGAAGACACTGCGAGCCCGACCGTACTCGACGGGAAACACTACTTCACGCGACTGTACATACAACACGTACACGAGCGACTACATGGCGGTATCGAAACCGTCGTGAATGAGCTACAGCAGCGACTATGGGTACTGAAGATACGACCGACGGTGCGTGAACGTCATCAAACACTGTCAACTATGCAAGATACGAAGAGCGAAGCCTACGTCTCCGGCGACCGGCGACCTGAGGAGGTTCGTGGCACGAAGAGGAGTGCCTAAGGAGCTATGGAGTGACAACGCGACGTGCTTCAAGGCTGCGGAGAAGGAGCTCGCCAAGGCCGCGCTGGCGGCGGTCAGCGAGGAGGCGACGGCGCGGCGCATCACCTGCCGCTACGTACCCCCGGCCTCCCCCTTGATGGACAGCGCGTGGGAGCGCATGGTACGCACCGTGAAGGAGGCACTGCGCGTCAAACTCCACGAGCAGTACCCTAGCGACGAGACACTGCTCACCCACTCACACCAAAGAGTCAAAGAGTACCAGCCTTTACTCCAACACCGGCGGGAGCCTCACACGACCAGCGCACGCTATCGGCGACCTGGTACTCGTCTGCGACCCCACCCTGCCCCGCAACACATGGCCGCGGTCTACCCAGGGCGAGACGGCGAGGTGAGGATCGTGGTCGTCGTAAGCAGCAACGGGCATGTCCTCCGGAGACCGACCAAGAGGATCGTCGTGCTACAGGTTGGATCGCAGAGCTGCGACGGCGGGAGAAATGTGCACGACAGAACCTGAATTGACTACCTTTGTACATAGTTTTTACATTATTTCGTTTTATATACCCTTTTATACTAGTAGGATAAGTTTAGGTTAAGTGTTCATTTCAATAAATAATTTTTTCTTATTAGAATTAAAGCTTAGCACATAAGTTATGTAAATAGTTCTAATAGGATTCTTATTTGAATTCTCTAGTGATTTCTACCCCAGATTAGATTAGGTATACTTCCCTATTAAAATTAACGCATAGCACAAGTAAATAAAACAATTAGAATCGAGTTACAACTTATAAATTCCAATTAGACATTACGCCAGTAAGCTTCCCTACCTCATTAGAATGGGTAGAATCCTATTAGAAATAATTGTTAGAAAGAGACAGAACGCTACATCTCTGTCAGCGCATACAGGCGAGCGAGGGGGGCCCCGGCGTCCGGAACCTGTGTTATGAGGAAGCGGGGGCCGGGGTAATATAAATATTGTACCTTTCCTTTTCGTTCTGCACTCTGTTATGCACCGGCGGATGATGCACATGCTATTTTTAGAATAAGAATATAAGTATCTTAACTATATAATAATATTGGTTTGTAAGCGTAGAAATTAAGATTGTATGAGAAATAAAGAGATTTGTATTCAGGGCAAGAGTGCGGGGTAAGGAGGGATGGTCGCTTGAAAATGATATAAAATGGCGCCAAATCGACGTAGATTAATTCCGGATCCAGCACTCAAGAAAGAAACAACTTGGAAGAAGAAACTCTCTGCGACCACTCGCCTTCCCTACCCTGCCCTCCAGCTTGGCTCACCATACTGACGACCCATACAATTAAGGGCCACAGAGTTTTCAAACTCTCATACCAGGCAAGATGTTCCGGAGCAATAGAATCCTTCAACTCGGTAAAAATACTGACAACGGTTCATAAATACGTTTATAACCACATTCCATTATGACAAATAAATATAATTATTTGAAGAAATTGAAAAACAAGATAGAAAAACCGAAAATTGATTTCATTACGTGACCGACGACTTAAAGATAATAACAGCTAGCTCTTGGTCTATGAAGTCCAAAACAACTGCTATACATATTTGAGTGAGAAATATACGTAAGAGAAGTTTATTCCGAATGCGTAAATGCGCGCTGCATACAAACGAAGTCTGGTGATATTTTCAATACTAACCAATCAGTAAATGAAAAATTTGTACAAACAATCTAGAAACTAATCTCTATGCTTGTATGAAGTCAGATTTTCGTTAAAATATACAGTTTAATGCTAGAATTAATTTAAGATTTGTATGGAAATCTTTGAGGTATTGTAACTTTAAAACTATACATTTTAACGAAAATCTGACTTCATACAAGCATAGAGATTAGTTTTAGATTTTTTCTGAAAAATTTCATTGACTTTAATTGGTTACTATTGAAAATATCACCAGACTTCGTTTGTATGGAGCGCGCTCCGAATTATATTCTCTTAAATGTGAAGCTGCTATGGCCTCGAATTTATTTTAGATTGTATCATTTCATTTATTTATTTACCATAATTTACATGTGTATACAGTGATGGTCTTAGTAAATATTATAGTGTAGTATTTAATATATTACACTATAATATTTACACGTAAGCTGGATAATTAATCGTAATTCGGAAATTGGACATGCGAACGCAGGTCCGACGCGGGCAAAGGCCACAGCCGACTGAGCTTTTTAATAGATTGTGATAGCTTATATTACTGCCTGACGCGAGAGAAAGAGATGAGGCGGAGCGCACGCCTGACTAAATAAAACGACGTAAGCGCCAAAACAAACTTTATTTAGTTGTGATTTTACTATTTATGTAAGTTAATTTCTGCCGCAATCAAAATTTATAAAATATCAATCTCTTTTTTTTAAATCAAGTCTCGTGTTTCTATTATTCACCGTTTAGCAGTTCCAAGCGTTTATAGATAAAGACGGAGGCTACTTTGGCTTTTTTTTCTATCGAGAAAATTTGTCTTAATCGTGTTTTGGCGGCAATCAAAATTTTAATAATATGTTCAATTTACACATATCCTGAAATCATACTCCTACTGTTAGTACTTCATGATATCTGACGCTTTGAAGAATCCTATTTTTTTCACATATCCTCTTAATAAAAGTATAAGAATATGATTTCTAGATTAGTAAAAAAGTTAGTGCCAGCTTAATAATTTTCACGCCATCTACACGTTATTTCTAATGTTCACTATTATTTTTTTTAGATTTTATGTGGCTATATTTTTTTGAAATAGAGGTGGGGATAGCAATTTTTATGTGTTAATCTAGGTGTTAATAGTAAATTTTTTGGAACAAAGTTATAATTAAATATGAAAAATATATTTTAAGACTTGTTTTCATAAGCCTTCAACACGATATTGAAAACAATTTTTATTTTTTGTTTACACTTTCTATGTGACAGAAAGATGGACGGACAGACACCTTGCTGATTCCATAAGTGTTCCATTTTGCGGTAATTTATTAACAAAATTTAAAAAACTGTGTTTGTAATTTCAAATCCTATTTAGATTCGTAATCCCATCTATGGAATTTCTTCAAAACCTTTTTCCATACTATCAAAATGTTATTCATCTAACAGACTTAAAAAAAATTATTCTATTCACAAAAACGACATTGATTTATTACTATGGTTTACACAAAATTCTAAAGGTTATTGAAACGAGAACAACCAAAGCTCCATCATTCAACGGCTTTAGATTTTATAGTGTAGCAATTTAAAATACAGATTTATTGAACACGCATGTTAAAATGTGACATGGGGAAGCCAGCTTATGTATTTAAAAGCTGTCAATAACGCGCTAAAAAAAATAGTTTTGGTACGCTGTTCGGTACCTATTTTCTTTTTTGTACATGTAGAGTAACGACTTTGTTTTTGTACACATGTTAATGAATTAACGCAAAACTAGAAAGTCGTTTGTTTAGAATCGAGAGCAGAATAGAATTATCATGTTTTCAACATAGGTAATTTTTTTTCAGAATATTAAATAATTTGTGTGTAAAATTTAAAATTTACTGAACACTATCTCAATTCACGACACGGGCACACTCATCCTACTTACTATTAAAACAAGATTCTTACGCTAGCGCTTTCATTCATTGCTGAAATGATAACAAATCATTTTTGCCTGAAAACTTAAAATGCGAATAACTTTAAATTTTAACCATCAAAATAATGAAATTATTGTTTAAATCTAATTATTTTGTTATAAATCAGTTGGGGTGTATGAGGTTTTTCATTAACACGTTGTTTATAGGTAGTAACATAGGTACGACGCAAAAACAAGACAAATGAGTGGCGCTACGCGGTGGTTATCCCTTCTGCGACAGCCGTAAGAAGTCAATCGATTACTGGTACTGCACTGTGAAATCAGCGAAGAGCTGAGCTCGCTTCACTAGCTTCAAAGACACGCTGATACGTACCGGTGAAACTATGCAAACATGGGCACCGAGGCGCTCGTTGGGGTAGTGGTGCTTTGGTATTGGAACAACGACGGGCCCGGTCAGCCTTTGGATAGGTGAGCCTTTAATTGGTACTTGATCTCGAGCTGCTTCGTAAAGAACTTTAAACAATTGGCACTTGATAGTTCTGTTAGATGGTGATATAGGTACGTAAAGGCAGGTTGGAGATCTACTAGGGCGGCTTGAAAATTATCTAACAGCAAGTTGACCACTAACTTGCCTCCATCAGTCCATCAATACGCATTCTGTCCACTTGTTTGTGTATGGCCCACTCCCTCTTACCATTATTTGAGTCCTACAGGCTATATTTAAGAGCACACTGTGAGTTTATGGAAACTACACAAGCTCACGACTGAATTCCCTTTCGGGGTAGGTAGGCATATTGTTACAAATACCAACCGTTGCGACCCACTTCTTACGATTCGATTTTATAAGATTTTCTAAAAGTTGTAAGAAAACTCATTAGAAATGGAAATAAAAGAAATGTTCACTTTTAGCCGAATTCAGTTTGATGTGTTAAGATGTGTATCATCATCTGCCTTTCATCGTCAACTGATGAACATAAGCCTCTCCCAAGCAACGCCACAATACTATCCCCGACCTTCCTCATCCAGCTACTACCGCTAAGGGTCTACGGAATCTGTTAATAACATTTTACAGATGACAGTTTTGTTACATTTAAAACATTGACATTACAATAACCAGCCCATTTTTCCCTGCCGCTCAAAATTCATTAAAAAAAAAAAAAAAAAAAAAAAAAAAAAAAATTTATTTCACTTAATACTTATTACATTATAATTTGAGATCTTCCCTTAGAGCAATTCGAGAATGCTCGTATTAAACACCAGTAACTTTAAACTGGCCATTAACTTGATCACAACAAAGTGTAGAACTAAAACTATGCGCCGGTAATTTAGTAAGTATAGTTGACAAGGAACGGAGGATAATCAATCAAGTATCAAGTTGCAAAGTCCCCTATAGTTTGTCCGTGGTAATTCTGATATCCGGGTTGAATAATTTTAGTTGAATACTTGTCAAAGCTTCCAATAAGGTTCGGTAAAGGATTAATGGTTTAAACTTCTACACTTTCCAGTAGATATAGTAAAATAAATAATTAAATAATTACTTACGAGAGAAATGAAGAGATCCGCAGAAGAACCAGAGTAATTGACATAGCCCAAAGAATTGCTAAACTAAATTGACAGTGGGCGGGGCACATTGCTCGCAGGGCCTCAGGAAAATGCCCGATCAGGAGAATGGGCGTTCGTGGTTCGTGGCAATGAGCTTTTCGGGAAATTTTTAGGTTAGGTAGGTTTAAGGAAATGGACATTCGGAGAAATGGACTTTCGGGTCTAATGTGGACGTTCGCGGAAAAGACGTAACGTAACCGACATGAACTTTTTGAAATGTATTGATTTGAGTTGACTGAGTAAGTTTGTAGGCACTTATAGTATTGTGAAGATTCGGAAATATAACAATCGAAAACACGCCAAACAGCGTGCGTCATTGGATGGGTGACTCATATTAGTCGGGATAACAAATGGTTTAAAAAATTGATTAATGGAATAAAGTAAATTGATATTTTAGGGGGATAATAGCGTATAATAAATAATAATAATAACAATAAATATCTTGGACATTGTCACACAAATTATCTAATCACATTTAAAGTACCAGAATCTAGCCTGAACTTGTATTATGATGACTAGACAACGAGACAGAATACATATATAGATACAAACGTCCATGACTCGGGTACAAATATTCATATTCATCATACAAATATTTGTCCCTTACGGGATTCGAACCCGCGACCCTCGGCACAGCAGGCAGGTTCACTACCGACTGTGCTATCGGGCCGTCGAATGTATGATAGAAATTTTGGCAGCAGAAAAAAAAACTTTAAACGACGGCAGAAAAAGTATCAAATGAAGCAACATCAACGAGAGTACCATTTACAATCCCATATTCGGTTTAAATGAATCCAAAATTAAATTTCCCGGTACATTCAAATCGAAATCAGGCTCGCTAGCGGTTTCATTTATATCGGACAAGTCCCTTCATTAATTATTTAAATATTTCACGTTGTGAAAGTCTGAGTAAAAATAATGTGCATTAAGAGAACCATTTGCTTACTTATACAGGGTGTAATCTTGCTTCAGACCATCAAGCTGAACAAGTTTTAAGACCAATAATGAAATCGCGAAAAAAAATATCTGCTGTTCCATAGGGAATGGCAATTCACTATTATTCACTATTATTGAATGAATTCAATTGCGACTCAACCCAAATGTAAACAGGGTTAAATTGATATCATTAGAATCCTTTTAAACTAAGAGTTGACCCATCAAACTGAACAACTTTTACTAGGGAGAAAAACTGTGCGGAGCAAAAAAATTGTTGTTCCATACTAAACTGCAATGCCTACTCGACTCAAATGTATGCAACAGCAGATTTTTTTCCCCTATCGGTTTTCTCTCATAGTAAAAGTTGTTCAGTTTGATGGGTTGATGGTAAACTAAGAGTTAGTTTAAAAGATATCAATTTCACCCTGTACAGCAGTAGATTTTTGATTTTGGGTGAAAGTTGTTCAGTTTGATGGTCGGAAGCACCCTGGTTGATATGAGACGCATTTATTTTACTCTCTGTATAATATAAAAGCCTCTACAATATGACGCCTTCAAGGATTGTTATCCTAACTACATTCGTACTTGAACTAACGACGTGCATTTTGTAGTATGATTCACTGCATCCACAATTCCACACGCTACTTTTCTATTATGCTATCATTTTTATTTTCGTGCAAAAAATAAATACACTCATAATTTTCCTGATCATTCGCTGCGTATTAACATGAGTAAATATTCCACTCAGACAAAGCTGCTAAGGAGCGCGAGCGCAGAAAATGATCACGTGATGCATTCGATTCGCCCGTAGATTGACCGCCTTCATCATCATATCAGCCGAGAGACGTCCACTGCTGGACACAGGCCTCCCCCAACGATCGCCACAACGACCGATCTCGCGCTGCCCTCATCCAACGGGTTCCCGCAGCATTCACCAAGTCGTTGGTCCACTACCAAGCTGCGTACCGGAAGTACGCGGTGCCATTCGAGAACCCTTCGGGCGTATTTGCCATCAGTTCTACGAACTTTAGTTTAGCAATTCTTGGGGTAATGTCGGCTACTCTTGTCGTTTCTTCTGCGAATTTCTTCATTTCTGATTCATTGTCCTAAGCATATGTTTAAATATCCCTATACAGTGTGTTAATGAATTAACGCAAAACTAGAAAGCAGTTTGTTTAGAATCGAGAGCAGAATCGAATTATCATGTTTTCAATATAGGTAATTTTTTTCAAAATATTAAATATTTAGTTTGTAAAATTAAAAATTTACTGAACTCGATCTCAACCCACCGCAAGGGCACACTCACCCTACTTACTACCAAAACAAGATTATTAAAATGTATCCATGAGCATGTTAGCGCTTTCATTCATTGCTGAAATGATAACAAATCATTTTTGTCTCAAAACTTAAAATGTGAATAACTTTAAATTTTAACTATCAAAATAATGAAATTATTGTTTCAATCTAATTATTTTGTTATAAATCAGTTGGGGTGTATGAGGTTTTGCGCTTATTCATGAACACGTTGTATATATCGAACGCTTAATAAAAGCGGCCGCTGTCAATGCTAGCACGGATTCGAGGATGTACGAACAGCTGCACACACTCAGTTGTTAGTACGACTTCTAATGCGCGCTATGAGCCAACAGCGGCCGCTTGTATAAAGCTTTCGATTTGTAGGGATATTTCGTCATGTGTCCTTCGGGTTGACATCTGTCAACACGGAATCGAATTTTTTCGTGTTCTATCCTTTTCTGTCACTCAGGGACGTTATTTGCTAGAGCGAGAAAGATCGCAGCATCGCCGATGTTGCCACGCGCGATAACGTGCAAATGACGTTCCGGAGCGACAGAAAAGGATAAAACATGAATAACTCTCAGGCCGAGCCGAGATTTTGTCCTAAAGATGGCGTGTCGGTGAAGTCGTCGGTGAATGGTCACGCACACACCACCGGGCCTTGTAGTAGTGTAGCTTGTGAAGTTCTGTCTGTGGAGTATTTACGCTTGAAGCCTTTGAAATTTTGCGCATTTGGGCTTAAATGAAGTAAACGTCGGTTGATAAACTACAAATCTACTCAAGCTAAATGTATGGGACAGCAGATTTTTCGCGGATTTGATGTTTGTCCGATACTGAAAGTTGTTCAGTTTGATGGTCTAAACAACCCCCTTAAAAGTTTTAAATGTTTATTTATAATTTTGTAACACCTTGTATACCTTCTAACAGCACGCCGTAGCAAACGAGGCATCATTCTTGTTAGGTACTTGATGATACTCATCAGACGATCGGGGAAAATTATACACTGTGTGCATGCAGCCTTCGTTTGCTTCCGTTGTCGACCAACCACTTCTGCGTACATTGCGAAATTGACTTTGTAAGGCATGTTGATTGGCCCTCTTCAAGCCAAGAGCTTATAACCTTTTGAACTTTGAAAGGTCAGCGTTAGAGTAGACGGTCTGTTCCACATACATGTTGAATCACAGTCGCTGATATTGACATTATGGTGATCGCGATGTTAGAGGTCCTTAAAAATCGATTTATATAGGGTCCTTCTTAATATGCTGACACTTTTTTAAGGGCATGATCAGACCGTCAAGTTGAACAACTTTCTCTAAGGCACCAACATCGAAATCACAAAAAAAAAATCTGCTCTTTCATACAGAACTGAAAACTTACTCGAGCCAAATACATGTGACAGCTGATTTTTTTTCGCGATTTCTATGTTGGTCCAATAGAGAAAGTTGTTCAGTTTGATGCTGGTTTCATTACCGAAGTTGTTCAGTTTGATGGTCTGCTCATCCCCTTAAAAAAGTGTCAGCATATTAAGAAGAACCCTGTATACAAGATCCTTCTCAATATACTGACGGTTTTTTAAAGGTATGATCAGACCATCAAACTGAACAATTTCGGTAATGGAACCAGCAACAAACTGAACACTTTCTCTATTGGACCAACATAGAAATCACGAAAAAAAATCAGCTGTCACATATATTTGGCTCGAGTAAGTTTGCGGTTCTGTATGCAAGAGCAGATTTTTTTTTTGTGATTTCTATGTTGGTTCCTTAGAGAAAGTTGTTCAATTTGACGTTCTGATCATGCCCTTAAATGAAAAAATATTGGCTATCCGAGACATTTGATTCAAGTAGGATTGCAGTTTTATATGGAACATAATTTGTTTAGTGATTTCCTAAAAACCATCAGCATATGAGGAAGGATCCTATATTTGGTATTTTACATTACATAAATAAAACAATGTTTATTATTGTTTGTGTCTGCCACGACTGTGGCAGAATTTATGGACCAACTTGTTATAAATCAAAAACTGTAGTCTACAGAATATTAAAGTAAAATTTTTGACTTGCAACGAAATGCAACGTTTGAGCATTCTCTCCGTGACATACGACTATCTATCTAGATTCTAGATCCAGACCGCAACCGCACGATTCTGTGAATTCAGAATACTGGCATTCCAGTAATAATTCAACCTGATAGCTGTATTCTGATTCCATAAAATATATTTTGAAACCCAATCAAGTAAAAAAATTACGAGTAAGATAAAATTAGTTACTACGATTCTTAATTTGTCGTAATCCTGAAGAAACAGTTGTAGTATGTTTTGTGAACCAAACGTAAAACATAGATTTTTTATAATTTGTACACAATACTTATTTATATCAACAAAACTGCATCTAACATAACTGTGTCTGTACAATGAAAATATTTACAAAAAAGAAGGTTACGATATCGTGATTAGGTGTCCTTTACTTCAAATCACCGATTTTTTTATTTTTGTCGGTCTGTCTCTTAGTTTGTTTGATCGAGCACCACCCAAAAACGACTGAACCGACTTTAATGAAACTTTTTTTGTTTTTAACTTATGATTAGTTTATAAAACGGGTTGTCTAGCTACGATGACGGGGAGCCCTAGGGGACCTAGTATCTATCAGAGAATCTAGTACTTCTATATCCACGTGTTTATTTTTACTTTTGTAACACCTTGTATACAGGGTCCAACTTAATATGCTGACAGTTTTTTAAGAGGATGTTCAGACCATCAAACTGAACAACTTTCTCTATGGGACCAACATCGAAATCGCGAAAAAAATATCAGCTGTCCAATACATTTGGCTTGAGTAGGTTCACAGTTTTGTATGGGATAGCGGATTTTTTTTTGCGATTTCGATGTTGGTGCCATAGAGAAAGTTATTCAGTTTGACGGTCTGATCAGCCCCTTAAAAAAGTAGCAGCATATTAAGAAGGACCCTGTATAGTTACTTGCTCAAAACCTATCCCATAATGGCCAAATTATTTTATTGTATAGAAAATAATCATGTAAATAAAAAGGAATGAATAAGGTTAGTTTTTAAAAATGTCGTGAATAATTTTTGCCAATAGTTTGATCTCTTCATGGCTTCTTGTCTTGTTTATTCTAGCCACGCACGTGTAGAACGACTGATAGCATTATTATTGGAACAGTTGGATGTAAGAAGACAAAACGATAAGGCTTCGTCGTAAAGGAGTAAATAGTGAATCAAATATAGTCTAGGAAAAATAAGGTTTGAGATTGCATTAAAGACACTTTAGTAAATTGTGTTTGAAATAATATTACTGTTAGTTTATATCACTTTTGTCGAGATTTCGTGGTTATATAGGCTCAGGAACCTGAAAAATACCTTAAAATCGATATTAATGTACAAATGGCAAGCTTATTTCTAAAAATATTTCGACCAGCATACCAGCAATAGAGACAATTAATTATCAAAAGGCAAATTTTATGTGTAAAAACAAACAGTAAATAATTTAGTTTTGAGGTTATAATTTTTGAAGACTTACAAAATATTAAATATCTACACAAATTAACGATATTAACCGTGGATTATTATTGTTATAAGTAAAACGTATTGAACGAAGCCATCCTGTACAAAATCACCAGTTTTCCGTTTTTTGTTCATACCTAAATTTAATGTTTTGTAAATGTCTTAATTATTCAATAATACAACATAAAAAATCGGGGATTATTGAGAATTTATGTTTTTTCAGGTATGTATCTACCATATTCCAAATTTTCACCAAAAGTGCAATTAATGCAACCTACTCCATACAAAAATCCGTAGATTTCCCCGACTAATAGAGGCATTCAAAATAGCAACGAAAATTTAAGGCTAATTTTAATTACAGAAACAGATATTTGAAACACTTAATCTCACTTATTCTTAGAATAGCTTTAGTAACGTCCTATATATGTCAGATAGTACATCTTTCTAAATTTTTAATTACATGTGCTTATCAGAATTGACCAGAAAGCTAAATAGGAATTGGAAAATCTCGTCGCCCTTATTTGGAATGAAAGGTCATCATAATTTTAGAACTGACCACCTATTTCTTGTAGGAAAAATTGACCATTTTAAGAATAATCCATTTCAAGAATAGCCCCTTTAAGAATTGTACTTTTAAAGAACAAGCCAATTGGAATTGGCCATTTGAAGAATTGGTCTTTTTAAGAATAGTCCATTTGGCGAATTAATCCTTATTTTAGCTGTTGTTGGCCATTTAGCACATTGGCCATTTGTACTAAACCACTAATGCCTCATTACCAGTGACTTTATAGTATCTAGAATATCACTGGTAATGAGACAATCTAGAAAGACACAAGATATTTCAGGTTCATTTTCTACTGGTAATGAGGCATTTATTACCTTAATTATCAGTGAGGTAGGCAAAGACCAAGGCGTGCTAGTTTAAAAGATATTTTCTCATCCCTCATGTTTCATTCCTCTTTTAATTACCATATTTTTTAAATCATATATATTCTTAGTCTTTGTAAATGTTGCGATGTTTGTTGAGTGGAGTCAATTAATTAGGCATTCATTGACAGAACCAACGTGAAAGTAACCAACGCGATTGGGCCATTGACTTACCACTACTGGACGGAGGGTCCGTGCTCAAAAGTGTCCGAATAAAAAGAGAACGAAAACGTAAAAAAGCGAACGAATTACGCAACAGTCTTCGTTTCATTGGCCGACTGAGCGCACGCGTGGGTGCGCGGCGCGCGCCGTGCCCCGATGGGGGAGTGGGACGGAAAAGAATTTCAGCATTTTCAATGTTTTTAGTTGGTTTAATTTACTATACGTACTTAGGTTTATATATTTTAGTCTCGGACACTTTATTCGAGTATTTTGTACTAGACCCGACGTCCATAGTATTCTACCTCAATGGATCGGGCCATTTAAAGGCTACTAAAGTGTACGGACATTAGCTGTCAAAATATAATTTGCTGAATACGGTGCGATGTCTCAATTTACTTAGATGACACATCTATTTGTCTTCTCTCATCGATGATTCTAATCGAGCACGAAGAACAGACGAAGATGTCACAGAATAGGGATGCAGAGACCGTTTCGTCATACGTGATAAGAAATTGGAAATTTGGAACGTTGCACAAAGTTATTGAAAGAAAACGATTTTGCGCTCACACTGTTTGCTTCAGTTTTTCGATTCCTTTTTATTTAAAGATTTGTTTTTTTCTTTAAGTTGT
Source organism: Agonopterix alstromeriana (assembly GCA_963924505.1). Taxonomy (NCBI): domain Eukaryota; kingdom Metazoa; phylum Arthropoda; class Insecta; order Lepidoptera; family Depressariidae; genus Agonopterix; species Agonopterix alstromeriana. Next base: position 2,699,283 of record OZ004663.1, on the reverse strand, counting down.
TTGTATTCTTTGTGGTATAGACGGATAGAAGAAAAAACTTAAATACCCTTTCTTTTACAGAAATCTCAGAGAAAAGTTCAACATTTGAAATTATAAACCCCTATTTTAAGGGTGTATTCAGACAATGAAGCTAAACAACTATCCCCGAGAAACATGGGTTGAAAAACGAGATTTTTTTTGCCCGGGACAAAATCAACCGGCTGATCCGCAATTTTGTATGGAAGGGCCAATATTGTTTTTCGACCCATGTTTATTAGGGACAGTTGTTTAGTTTCATTATCTGAATATAGCCGTAAAATTTTGTTCGTAATTTAAAATAGGGATGTATTACTCATTGAATAATTATGTATAGAACAGACAACTCGAACATAATCTGTGCACCACGATCAGCAGTGCGGGGCGCGCACTGGGAGCGTCACGCTGCGGTGAGCGAATTAAGAAATTATACTCAGACTTACGGGAGTATTAGTTTATTTTGGGTCGGAGATTGTCCGCCAAGAGTAAGGTACCTAATCCTAGATTACAATATAAACTATTAAAACTAAAATACAATTTAAATGATCAAAATGCTTGGGTCTGAGGTCACTAGCTTATAGTTTATTTACGTTACTGTATAGTATCAATTGTTTTATTAAATAGACTATGTATTATTGTATACATAACTTTAGCTTAGGAATGTATATTGTAATAGTTTTTAAGTCGTGTTATGTTGTAAAACGTGGTAGCTTTAAAAAAGATGTAACGTTTGATAAGTGTACTTCAACCTCCTATATTGAATAAATTATATTGTATTTGACTTTATTGACTTATATACTAATTAGAAACTACTTTAATGTTAACTAAGCATCGGACGCTGGCCCAGATTAATAGGCAAAGGTGCAAAGTGCGTCGTGTGCATCAGCAGTTACATAGTGATCTACTTTACTTGAACTGGATGTAGGATGCTGGATGCAGCATCCTTAACTAGCACCTGGTACAGGGTAAGTAAGCATATGCCATTTGTCCTGTATGAATGTTACACACAATTCTGTCTGGGTGTCGCCTCTAGTACCTCAATGGTATTACTCTGTTCACTTTAACAGTGTTCATCTCAAAATGGGGCCGAAGAGCTCTTGAGTAGCTACCGCGCATCGGAAGGCGTAGCGTGGGTAAGAAACTCACAAGGCGGACTGACGACTTGCTAAAGCCAAGTTCATACGAAGACAATTTTGCGGCCCCAATTTTCAGCTGCCAGCGCTTGCATGAAAAAAAAAAGCACGGTACGCGGTCGTTTATACGGTGCTAGCTTTTGCTGGTTTTATTGTTACGCGTTTTGCAGCGCCGTTATTTTGGAGATGTATGGGGTAGTAGTTGCGTTTCAAAGTCGCGCGCTTGAGCAGCGCCGTTCTGGTAATCTCGTTTCAGTGCTGTTAACAGCGCGCTGCCCAGCGGTGCGTCTAGCGGCGTGACTATAAAACCAGCCTTTCAGCGCCAATCCATTGCGCATTCGTATGATTTGGTTGTAATAAGCATGCCAGCTATCAGCATGTGTTTACACGAGGGATGCGAGGGTCACGGGTGGAGGTCACTAGCACCAAAAAATAAACGCGTGCTCTATTCCGTGCTAGCGCTGGCATGTGGCGATTTACTGGTGCGGAAAGTGTTTATACGGTGCTTTTTTCCTTGCTAACGAACGATAGCGCTTGATAATTGGCGCTGCAAAATTGTCATCGTCTAAACCTGCCTTAAAGGTGGTCGGAACCCGTTAGATGAGGGCATCACTGTGGCGGTCCAAGCAAGCTAGAGCTAGTGGTCTGATATTTGTTTTCCTTCAGTTTAAGGGAATCAAAGTTCGTTCTCCTTTTCATCTCAATACACTCCTTATCTCAAAACCCTAAAAACGTAAAGGCACAACTAAAAAGAAATAAGACAAAAATCAAGGATAAAGCATTTATCGTAAGATACGAAATTCCCTAAAGGCTTAAACAATTTCCCGAAAAAAGCGTTTCAATTTCACCTGAAAATTAGCATTCGTAGGCGAGATCTAAATTTCCATAACAAGGGAAATACGGATCCCTAAAAATGAATAAATTAGATGGCACTGCCGCATTTTTTCTTTATTAACGCTGTATTGGACGGGGATTAAAATATAAAATTGGACAAGCGTTAGTAGAATTTTACAATTAGTGTTCCGTACGATTTAAACAAAATAATAATCTTCGTGTCATCCCTAGGGGAGCGTGTAATTTCTCTGTTATCTCATCAATATACAATTTATGTACCTAAAAGCATAGATTTTTTTTTCAATTTTCCATTCACTACCGCAGAAGCTAATCCTAAAAACCAAAATTAGTTAGGCAATCATTTAAAACTACACGTCATTCATTAGGCCACTTGTTTCTATCGATGCGCTATCTATACTATTTTAAAACTATAACAAAAGTGAGTCTAGACATTGAAGATATTTACATGAAAATGATCACGATATGATTTTTAGGTGTAGGTTTTTGTTTGTCTGTTTGTTTGTGCGAGCATCAGGCAAAAACTACTGAACCGCTTTTCTTTGATGGCTTATGATCTGACTTAAAATCTGGTATATATTTGTACGGTCGCGTGTAATCTCTAGTAATATTATAATGTCAACTATGCATGTAACAATATTAGAGACATAATAGCCTGGGTCAGACAAAGCGATATTATGACACAGATGATTCTATAAGAGTAAGTATGATGACGAGTCACGTTGCAGGTTCTGACCCGAGAACCTCTCTCGCGTGGTTTTCGCGCGTCGCGTTTTTGCCTGCCACGAGGCTCCGCAATCCTCAATCTCTTCTCGCTCTTGACCAAAACAAACACTGAGATTGGGATAGATACTCCCACAAACTACTTGACATTGGCGGAAATGCAGTGCTAACGCACAAGCAAAAAGTCCATTTTTTTTTAAAGTATGATGACTCATCTGCCGAATTTACGCTACGCGTCTACTAGGAAAAATGGTGCATAATAGTGTGACATAGGACGCGGATTAGTACTGAAGATCAAGTCGCGCGTATTTTCGGCTGCGTAAATTCGGCAGGTGTTACACACTAAGTATCGATTTTTGAAATTTCTGCACGGAACGCTAAAAAGTCGACTTTAGACGTTTTGACAGTTAACCGTCGTGTTGGGGAAGAGGGAGATAAGCAGTGGGAATGATTAAAAAACTTTGTACATTATGTGACAAAGTTTTAGCGGAGAAAGACATCTTTGGTAAGCTGTATAGGACATAAATTATATTTAATGTACATTAAATCTTCATTCGCGTTGATGAATTATGATTGTAGAATAATTATATCTGAATAGTCGACTATTTGACTTAAATAAAATTTTATTTCCGGATGCCTAGCATTGTTTTAGACGTTTTATTGAAGGAGATTAATTAATAAAGTTAAAGTTATAGCCTGTAAGATCGGCGAGGTAGGCTCCATAGTGAAAGTTGTTCAGTTTGATGTACTGAGTTCACCATTTCAGTCTGCGGAGGGCTGTCCCTTACACCCTATATAGGGTCCTTCTTAATATGCTGACACATTTTTAAGAGGATGATCAGACCGTCAAACTGAACAACTTTCTCTATGGCACCAACATCGAAATCGCGAAAAGAAACAGCTGTTCCGTACAAAACTGCAAACCTACAGGAACTGGAGAATTTCGATTTTGGTCCCATACAGAAAGTTGTTCAGTTTGATGGTCTGAGCATATTAAGAAGGACACTGTATAGTGTGGAACACATAGTAGGTAGGTACTTCGTTTTATTACATCGTCTAATGGTGCGTCAACAATATCCATTACGTACGGGTGACTTGCACAATGTATGTATACCTATGAAGCAGTGATAGTAGTCTCATATTATGTACGAACAATATTCAAGGCAGCAAAATATTTAATACGAGAAAAAAACCTAATATCTTCAAAAACATCCCAAGCCGGTAGTTTCACCAAATCAACAAAGTCCCTAACCCACAATTAATTCAATAAAACACGAACCAAATTCAATTTTCGCCACACTTTCCCCTACCCTTCATAAATAGAAAGTTTTTCAAACCTCGCGTCGCGACGCCTGCTTCTAAACGTTTGGCAATTTTCAATATGCGATGGAATCGATCCCGTGATATATCATGTTTATGCGCCAACTTACAGTCGACCCCGTGATCGTTTAGCTTTAAGAGGTTTGTACATTGTTACAGCAGATTTTTTTCTATCATCTATATCAATGAGGCGTTTTCATTTAAAAAAGAAAGTGTTCAAAGACACTGGTAGGATGGCGTTACAATCGTGACAATTTAGCTTTCAGATCCAAAGTATTTCGTGTTTTTACCCGACTGCGCAACGCAAAGGAAGTATAATGTGTTTATTAGCCTATTTATGTATTTTTGTATGTAAGTGTGTTCCTTTGTGGCACATTAGAGACCAAACGCGTGAGCCGATTTTGATGATTCTTGCGTCAATCAATTTGTCCTAATCTTGCGAGTGTCACTAAAGACATGACAGTAAACCAAATTCAATATGGCGACAACCAGATGCCATATTTAAAAAAAATTTAAGTTGACGAACTATATTGAGTGGGGTATCGTTAGGTTTCTCTTTTCATTTTCCATTTCGAATGACCATTATGATCTATAAGGATTTAATGTTGAAAAAAACAAAAACTTTTTAAGTAGCATATGCTCACGACTATAGTCCCCGAGGGGGTAGTCAGAGATATTCTGTAACCTCAGAACATCCACGTTTCACCAGTAGTACCGAAACTCTGTCCAGTGTGACGGGGGGTGAGCCCGTCGCCACTTATAATGGACAGTGGGTACAATACATGCCTCGAAATTGAAGCATGTAGGTTTCCTCACGATGTTTTCCTTCTCCGAAAAGCCAATGGTGTTACAAATCGTACATAAATTCCGAAAAACTCATTGGTACGAGTCGCCTAGACGGGGATCGAACCATTGCCTCCTGCACGGCAGGCAAGGTTACTCGCCACTGGACCACCACGGCTCAAACTTTTTAAGTTAAACGAAAAAAGGCATTCATGACCTCAAACACGAGTGGTCTGCTATAATTAATCGAGGAGATCTCTTGACCACCTTTCGTCTCCATCATCCGATCAACTCTATGTTACCATAATATTGTATTGTCATCAGAACTATACGTGTGTGTAAAGTTCGGTTGACAGGAAGTGGGTGAAAATTATATTACAAGAATCCATTGTTAGATAGATAGTTAGACAGCTTCGAAGTTGAATAAAATCTTTTAAAAACAATGTATTTTTTTACAGATGCGTTCAATGTTGGAGGATACCGCACCTGGATGCACCTGGAGATAACAATAATATGATAAATGTAGGTACCTACGTCAAGACTGCACAAAGTAAGATACCTATGGCACCCATGAGATGGAATGTGGTGGTATAACTATACGATGCCCGAACCACACGGTCTTATGCGATACGTCATAAATAGTTTTCATGAATTTCACACCTTTCCCAAGCCAAATGAGAATACTTCCTAACGAAAAACGCCGTAACCCACGAATAGGCGATAAACTGATGCTGTTATACGTCCGCAGCGTTTTACTCGGGAATATTGATAAGTATTGTTATAATACTTTTTGTTTATTGGCCGTTTGTTATTGCGACCTTGAGACGTTATTGGTTGGAAGCTATTTCCTTGAGTTACGGAGATGAGTTTTTGATTTTTCGGCCGCTGTTTAGTAGAATCGTTTTTTGGGGAATTAATGTGTTTGGTTACTTACAATGGCTTTGAGATACTGCGTCTATTTATTTTTTCCTAAAACGTTTGTTAACTATAAGGATGCTGGCGGGAAGCTGATGGTGGGATAGCTGGAGTGCACTGAGGTAAAACCCTAACAATTTCTAAACTGTTTACTAAATGACTTTTAATTGTTCGATTACCTGTATTATGATATTTGTTTAAACAAATCAAATACATTAAGTAAACATAATGATTTAATTTCTAAAGAAATTATTAGGGTTTTGCAGTCTGGGTAGGCCAAAAGACAGTGAAATTCTAAACTAAAGTCAAAATTGTTTATTCAAAATAATATAACATAGATAATTTTTTCACGTAATGTTTTTGAATCTACCACCGCGTCGGAAGGTGTTCCGTTGTAGAGAAGATGCGGCCAGAAACTCTACTCGCACTCTAACTCTAAAAAGTATTTTGTTTATTAAATGACTTTGATTAGTTTAAATCCAAGTAATTAAGCAATTAAAAGTCATTTAGTTGCTGCTGGATCGACATACCTGCGCTCGTTACCGACTTTGCAGGTGCTCCGTCCCCCGGACTCCGTGACATAGACCCGCCGCAACCGCTAAGTTGAACCACTATAGTTTTATTAGTCAAAGTCAAAGTCAAAGTCAATATAATTTATTCAATATAGGAGCTTACAGCACACTTATCAAACGTCAAATATTTTTTAAAGCTACCACCGCGTCGGAACGTGTTGTCGCTGTAGAGAAGATGCGGCCAGAAACTCTACAACATAACACGACTTAATAACTATTACAATATAAATTCTTAAGCTAAAGTTATGTATACAATAATACATAGTCTATTTAATAAAATAATTGATACTATACAGTAAAGTAAATAAACTATAAGCTAGTGACCTCAGACCCAAGCATTTTGATCATTTAAATAATCAATATTACACTACGACAAGGCAGTCGCATGTGCTACCTCGTCTCCCTCAACGTCTGTACCCCGCAGGCCAGTCGCGCACTACCTTGTCCATCTATTTTCATTTACTTTCAGCGTTATCATTATATTCAGTCTCAAAAGAGTCTGATAGTCTGTAGTGAACCTGCCTGCGGCGCTGACGGCTGCGGGTTTGAATCCTGACTGACTTGTTTCTGTTTTTTTAAAATGTGCATATAATTTGTGTGTCAATGTCATAGTTATTATTAAAACATCTGCGATTAAACCTAGTACAAAACTACAGACAGATAATAATGTACACGAAATCTCATACAAGTTTTATGTCATTCAACAGGTACACTTACTGCGTGTGTGTTTGATATAAAAGTGAATGACGTTATTTTTTTTTTGCAATGCAAGTGTACAAAAGTAAGCTCCACTTCTTCGTTATTATACCTGATTATTTACTGCGTCGCAAGTTTTTACAATATCGCTATAATCTACGCAGTATGTTCATAGGTCTTCAATAATTTTGGCATGTCTACTCTCGCGCTCATGACACGGCACGTATCCAGGGAGGATAGGTGGGATGTATCCCCCATCCCCCCTTACGTTTACTTTAACTTGTTTTTTTTAATGAAGGTCCCCCCACCCCAAAACTAAAGGCTGGGTACGTTTAAATGGATACATATGTGGACGCAGCCTAAGAGGAATCCCCGGCCCTTGACCCTTTCAGAGCTGCCTCACCTCTACTAAACTACATCATTTTAGTAGGTACTTATTTTTGACTGTTTTGTCCTTCATTGTATCTCTGTGGTGCCTTCTAATCCAAGGAAATAAGAATTCGCACCAAATTTTGAATGTATCTAGGTAACATAAATATAGGTGTTAAAAAAATTTACTTCATAGCATTTTTAGATCTTAATATTGTCTACACAATGGTGTCTGTCGCAAGTAAAAGTGACTTTGACTTATAAATTTCCAATATTTAGGCTTTCCTTTGAACACTGCTGTCATTTAAAAAAAAATATATACATACTTCATACCAAATAAAGCCGAGATGTTGAAGATTATTGCTATATTTTTCATTAATTTGTATGTCTTTTAAATAACGAGAAGATAGCTTCTAAAAACCAGCAAAATATGGCCCGGCCCTGCGTTTACCTAAGCGTCTATACGGTTACACAAAACCTTGATTTTGACAATACGTTCGCATTCAAAATAATGCGAAATACATGCTTACAAAGTTATAAATGGTTTCCAAATGTTTGTAGAGTTAGCAAAAAAAGACTTCAATAACACGATCAACGCTTTATTCCTTTCATATTTTAGCATAAGGGATCCTTCTTAATATGCTGACACTTTTTAAGGGGATGATCAGATAAATCTGCTGTTCCATACAAAACTGCAAACCTACTCGAGCCGAATGTATGGGACAGCTTTTTTTTTTTTGCGAATTCGATGTTGGTCCCATGGAGAAAGTTGTTCAATTTGGTGGTCTGATCATCCTCTTAAAAAACTGTCAGCATATTAAGTTGGACCCTGTATATGTGAACTTCGTGGAAAATTGTTCTTCTAGTGGCTTACCGCACCTAAATAGTTTCGGAAAATGTTCCTATGATGATGGCAGTGTTTCGGATATTTTATCTAATCTATATATATTCGTCATTCCATTCAGAATCCTCGAATACCTATGCTTAAAGTGAGCCATGCTCTAGTCTGACCACAAGGACTGAGATAGAGAGAGCAGAGTTGAGCTGTAGATATTTTATCTCATGAGCGTAGGTAACTTTGATTACCAGTGGGCCTAGCATGCCACGGTGAGTCGTGTAGGGTATAGGGTTTAAGGGTATACAGGTGTTTTACTTTAAGGGGTGATTGTACCCATGATACAGAACAACTTTCCATAAGAAACCTACAGGAAATCAGCAAAAATTCGTTTGTATGAAAAGACAAAATATTTTTTTTGTGAATTGGCATGTTTCTTTGAGAAAGTTGTTCAGTATCCTAAGTACAATCACCTATTAAAGTAATGCAACTGTCTGCTCTTTAAATATAAATTATGACTTCGATAGTATTTTTTGGAAATTTTTAATATCAGCTTTCAAGGTATCCAAAATATTTTTCATTTTAAAACACTTTCAGTAATACGTATTGTTCTAATAATAAATGAAATTTGTGGAAAATTTCCTGGCTAGTGTGTACAAAATGAAATATAAACTATTATAAAACTGTAACAGAAGTATGTCTGTACATTGAAGATATTTACAAGAAAACGATTACGATACGTTTTTTAGGTATCCCTGACTCCAAATCTGTTCGTTTGTTTGTTTGTCTGAAAGAGCATCACGCAAAAACTACTGAACCGAATTTGATGAAACATTTTTTGTTTCATACCTTATGATCTGACTTAAAGTCTAGTATATACAGGGTCCTTCTTAATATGCTGACACTTTTTTAAGGGGATGATCAGACCATCAAACTGAACAACTTTCTCTATGGCACCAACATCGAAATCGCGAAAAAAAATCTGCTGTCCCATACATTTGGCTAAAGTAGGTTTGCAGTTTTGTATGGAGCAGCAGATTTTTTCTTTCGCGATGTTGGTCCTATAGAGAAAGTAGTTTAGTTTGATGGTCTGATAATCCCCTTAAAAAAGTGTCAGCATATTAATGAATGAATGAATGAAATCTACTTTTTTTTTATTTTATTAAGAAGGACTCTGTATAATTTGTGCAGATGAAGTCGCGGATAAAGTCTAGTACTTTATATTCTTGCTGACCGTATTTTACCCTCCCAGTGTAACTCAGCAAGTAACAAACAGATTCCACTGAGCAGAAAATAACAATGTCACGATACGTTCCAGACTAAAAAGGAACTAAATATCTGACGATTCGATCTCCGGTTACTGCTGGATACGTTGTAGGGTGTACACGCTTCTTTGTTTGATTGAGACTTCCATAATCAGTTTATCCCTTTGAAGTTTATCGGACTTCCTTCTACTAAATAAAATGAAATTAAATAGCGTTTACAGATACATACATATTCGATCGAATATGTAAGGGTGGGTATCAACGAATAAAAATAGCTTAATTCTGACAAGCTGAGTCAAGTGAGAATAATTGAGCAATTCCATTGGTTGATTTTACACATCTCCGCTAAGCTTCAGTGGGAGTGGTCGATTGCATAAAATAAAATTGCGGAGATTTTATGCAATCCTGGACAGGCAGCTCCTGCAGCCTCATAAGCTACTAAGTTTTTTTTTGGGTATAGATTAGAAACAAAACAACAACGACACACCAATATAATACTAATATCCATGACCGGGATTCACATTAAGAAGGACTTCTGTCTGGTTTTGTAGGCGCGCATGCACATCAAAATATTATTTCCTCGTATTCGTAATACAGTATCATGGTTTCATTTTAGGTATGTTATTGACGCTAGAATGTATCGCAAAATATACACAGTTTGAAAATACACAATTAGTACTGATTCTGAAAATTCATATCTTAAAACGAATTAAAAAATAAGGCTCAATTATAATTAAAAAAAATGTTCAAACGAAATTACAATCGAATAGAAAACAAAAAGTTCCATGCGATTGAAAAACGTTTTTTATCATCTTCTATCTCTTTCATGCAAAACGGGTGTTTGTATGATACGTCGTCATGATATGCAAATATGAGGTTATGACGTCACTTCTCTTATATATGCCTCTCGCTCTATTCGTAAATTTTAAATACTTTATATTTCAGTTGTTATTAAAGATATTCAAAAATTAATTTCACGTTAGTGTTTAAGATATCAAACAGGTTTTAAAAAAGTAATAAAAAAAATTTTTATCATCCCAATTGGTTAAAATAATTAATATTTACATTCGTGCCCTTAAGCATTGCGCGTTTTGCGGAGCTTACAACGGTTTTTAGACCGCATATTTTGCGAACATCCATGTGGGCGTATTGCAAATGAATTTAGAGTGGGCACTGAGAAATTTCAAACGGGAAGTGGTAACGAATGTGTTAAAGAGACGCCCAAACTATATAACATTGTGCAATATATTTTTAAGGCATGATACGCAATGGATTGAAAAACGCAAACCGCGCAAAAACGTGCTTGTATTGCAACCTTAAAAGGTTGTTGAAGTGAGACAGAAATGAAGGCATATCCTTCATAGTTCATAAGTGGTTGCAAAGTTTATGTCCATCTGAATAGGGATATCACCGCGAATTTATGTAAGTATGTGATGGACCAATATATAGGGTCCTTCTTAATATGCTGAATTTTTTTTAAGAGGACGATCAGATCGTCAAACTGAACTACTTTCTATATGGCACCAACATTGAAATCGCGAAAAAAAACAGCTATTCCATACAAAAGTACAAACCTACTCGAGCCAAATGTATGCGACATCTGATTTTTTCTTCGCGATTTCGATGTTGGTGCCATAGAGAAAGTTGTTTAGTTTGACGGTCTGACCCTTAGACTACTTATGAGGATTAGTTACGCGTGTAATTCTACTAACACAATTTTCTGCCACTTTTTGCGGGGGGCGAGGTAGCACGAGATACGCAACTTTGAATTTTATTCCATTAGTTTAGAGTATAATTATGAATGTTAAAAATCATGAAAAACAGTGTCGTGTGAACCCCAAACGTCATAAGTTCGAAATTATTGTTCCGCAATTACAAGCTGACGCGTTTAGTGATAAGGTATAAAATTGAATGTAAATGCGTAAGATCTTTTAATCTTGCACGTTGGCAGAGGGGAAATGCTAAGGCGAGGCGGGTCCGCATATAAGTAGTCTAAGGTCTGACCGTCCCCTTTAAAAAGTGTCAGCATATTAAGTTGGATCCTGTATACAGATTTAACATAAAAATACATGAAAGCTGAAACGAACAAGCAAAGATCGTGGACTTTGCTTTCATTTCTCGGGACCAAGACAGGTTGTCGCCGACAATTTATGGCACCCCTACTTTCTTTACGTTATGTAAGCAAAACAGTGAAATGTACCGGCTCCACATAAATCATGGGGACACGGTACACAACGAGTAAGTTAGCGGGGCATCTAATATGACGCTGTTTTATTATTAAATAACACACATTTTTACCCGACTGCGCCAAAGGAGGATTATGTTTTTCGAGCGTATGTATGTATGTTTGTATGTCTATTTCTTTGGCACGGCCTACAGCCCAAACGGCTTGATGGATTTTAACGTATGAGGTGTCATTGGATTCGTAAAAATCGTGAGAGTGACATAGGGCATATTATTTTAAGATGGCGTGTACGAATTAAAAAAGAGAGGGGGAATAAACAATTAATTTTGCTAAAAATTACAATATGGGTATCAAATGAAAGCTAGTAATCAGACGATTCCAAATGTATAAATATTATAGTACTTTTATGTTACCGTTTCGACACAAGACTAAAAAATATGAAATAAACTAAATTATTAAGATTAACTGAAACCTATTAACTGAAAAGAGAATAAGGGAGATAGGGTAAATATATATTAATAGGTTTTTTATGCAGTCGGGTTTTTTGTTTCTCTTAATAATTTTTTTCCAACGTTGTCTTACCATAGACTTGAGACCGAGGGGTTTTGAAACAGAGGTGAGTTCGCAGCTTCGATTTCTCATAAGTTACAAGAAATCGAAGCTGTTTCAACGTTAGCGAGGATCCAAAAATGCAGTTCAGCCCCTTTTCACCGCCCGCACACCACCCCGTAACTTTCTGCTGTTTTATTTTTCGATGTCTATAATATTGAGTGTATTTTGGACTGAAATAATATATGTTTCAAAAGGTTACTTTTTTTTTAATTTATAAGTAATGGACTTCTTGCTCGTGCGTTAGCACCGCATTTCCGCCAGTGTAAAGTGGTTTGAGGGAGTATCTATCCAATTTGGAGGATTGTTTTTGAGTAAGAACATAACTGAGAAGGATTGCAGAGCCTCTTGGCAGGCTGAGTCGCGAATCGCGGGAACACCACGCGAAAGACAAGTGTTCGAAAATATGAAATAATATATGTTTCAAAAGGTTACTTTTTTTAAAATTTATAATTAATGGACTTCTTGCTTGTGCGTAAGCACCGCATTTCCGCCAGTGTAAAGTGGTTTGAGGGAGTATCTATCCAATTTGGAGGATTGTTTTTGAGTAAGAACATAACTGAGAAGGATTGCAGAGCCTCTTGGCAGGCTGAGTCGCGAATCGCGGGAACACCACGCGAAAGACAAGTGTTCGAAAATATGAAATAATATATGTTTCAAAAGGTTACTTTTTTTAAAATTTATAATTAATGGACTTCTTGCTTGTGCGTAAGCACCGCATTTCCGCCAGTGTAAAGTGGTTTGAGGGAGTATCTATCCAATTTGGAGGATTGTTTTTGAGTAAGAACATAACTGAGAAGGATTGCAGAGCCTCTTGGCAGGCTGAGTCGCGAATCGCGGGAACACCACGCGAAAGACAAGTGTTCGAAAATATGAAATAATATATGTTTCAAAAGGTTACTTTTTTTAAAATTTATAATTAATGGACTTCTTGCTTGTGCGTAAGCACCGCATTTCCGCCAGTGTAAAGTGGTTTGAGGGAGTATCTATCCAATTTGGAGGATTGTTTTTGAGTAAGAACATAACTGAGAAGGATTGCAGAGCCTTTTGGCAGGCTGAGTCGCGAATCGCGGGAACACCATGCGAAAGACAAGTGTTCGGGGCAAACCCTGCAACGTGACTCAATAGCTTACTTACTGGGTAAGGATTAAAGTTAAAACCAAAGTTTATCTGGTTTTTCTAACAAAGGGGATTTGAAACAGACTGTTTCAACTCAGAAACTTGGTTACAGATCAAAATCTGAAAATTGTTTCAACTCCCCTCGGTCTACCCTACTACATTCATATCAGACCTATCCTAAAAAGACCAGGCTCACTCTGCACGGATGCTTACCAACTAGCTTTCTGGTTCTGGCATAACAATAAACGCAACTGCCTCGGTGGTCTAATGGTTAAGAGCTTGGGCTCTTGACACGGAGGTCGTGGGTTCGATTCCCACTGGGGACACCTAGTGAAATGTCACTTTGTGTGTTTTTCCCCACTTGGCTAGGACATTGCAGGCCGAATCACCTGATTGTCTGAAAAGAAAGATGATTTCGTGCTTTGGATGGCACGTTGAGCCGTTGGTCCCGGCTACTATCTCTCGTGGTAGTAGTCATTACATAAAAACCACGTCAGAGGCCGTAAGGAGATCTGAAAAAACTCTGACACCAGGGCTTGCCGCCACCACGATAAGAAGAAGCGTGACCACCGAATAGATATCCTAATAGAAAAACATCTTCATACAAGCTCGCAGCGCGACGCCACTCCGACTTTCGGTTCACCCAAACAGGGTGTAAGGAAAAGTAAAATTAACCTTTAAACCACATACTCTACCCATCAAACTGAACAAATTTTACTATGGGAGCAAACCAGTCAGAACAAATAATATCTGCTCTTTTTAGTCGAGTAGGCATTGCAGTTTAGTATGGAACAGCAAAAATGTTTTTTGCGCGGCTACATTTGCTCCCATAATAGTAAAATTTGTTCAGTTTGATGAGTAGAGAATGAGGTTTTAAGGTTAATGATACATTTCCTTACACCCTAAGGTGTAAGGGAACCGCTTCCGAAAACTCAAATGGGTGAAAGTATCCATCAATATGAACAACTTTTAGTATGGGACCAACTAATGAAATCTCAAAAAAAATCAGCTCCAACTCCAGAATTTAATGTTAGTATAGATGAGCAGATTTTTTTGAAATCTCATAGTTGGTCTCAAAGCAAAATCGTTCATATTGATGGGTACTTTCACCCCTTTGAGTTTTCGGAAGCGCTTCCCTTACACCCATTGTCAGTTATCATTTTCTACGAACAGAATAATTAACCTGCATTTCGGAATAACAATAGTTCAAACAAATTGATTGTAATTGATTTATCGCATTCGTTTGTTTCGCATTTTATATGATATTCAGAGAAATATATGGACGGCCAATTATTTGAATAATTTGAATTTTCAATGTAGTATAACCAGAGTAAGTTACTTTTTTTATCGCGATTTCTGTTTTTTTCCATAAGTCCACTGAGAAAAAAATGTTACGTATACGTAGCCCGTCGTAGCTTACGTACCACGTAGCTTAAGACGCGATACTGATAACGAGTATTGCAGAAGTTCGAGACAACTTAAATACTGATGCAACACTCGTAATCAGTATCGTGTCGTAAGCTACGTGGTACGTAAGCTGCGACGGGCTACGTATAAGCTGCGAAGTCAAAGTCAAAGTCAATATAATTTATTCAATATAGGAGCTTGCAGCACACTTATCAAACGTCACATCTTTTTTAAAGCTACCACCGCGTCGGAACGTGTTGTCGTTGTAGAGAAGATGCGGCCAGAAACTCTACAACTTAACACGACTTTGCGACCTGCTACGTATACGTAGCATTTTTTTCTCAGTGTATCCATTAAGTGTGAAACGCATTTAAGTATACACCCTGTACTGATTATTCGTTAGCCGTGAATAGAGTCTATAGAAATTCAATTAACATAACGTATTGCACATTTCATATAATAAAGTGTATGAGAACCTCAAGGTTATGGGCCCAGTTGCCCTCTTTACCATTATTTATTATTCCCGCGCCATCTTACATCTCGTACCTCACGAGAATTAGTTCGACTTCCTCTTATATATAAATTTCCCCTGACAGCGGGTATTAAAAGCTTAAATTAAGAGGTTCACCGTGTTTTGGGTTTAATTCTCATTGGGGAGTACACATGGTGCTGTTTCAAATCTTGTAAAATTTGTGTCATAAATACTAGCTATGGAAGAGTCCTGCCCTGTGTTTTTCGTTTAGACGGGACTTCCCCATTTGTCCTGTGAGCGTCGTAAAAAGTGACCAAGGGATAAAGTTTCTTCATGTAGTAGTTTTATGGGCAAAAGGCAAGCTATCTATCATTTTGCACTCGATACTGCATTGCCTACTGAAACCTTCAATATGCTAATGATTAATCTTCTTACAATAGCACGCTTAAAAAGATAGTCGGCAGCAGTGGTATCAAACTTTCTGATCACCCTGAAAGTTATGTTAGTATTATGTATTTATAAAAACTTTAACAATAACTATTCTTCATTCCAAATAAGGACGACAAAATTTTCCGATTTCTATTTAGCTTTCTGGTCAATTCTGATTACCAAATGTAATTAACTTATTGGATACATATACTATCCGACATATCTTGGACGTTACTAAAGCTGTTCTAAGAATAAGTGAGAGGAAGTGTTTCAAATCTGTTTCGGTAATGCAAAATAGCCTTAAAATTCCATTGCTATTTTGAATGGAGTATAGGTGTTCGAGATTAACACTCAGTTGCAGAAACACTCATTAAAGTTAATCCTCCATTAAATCGCTTGCTGTCACTTTCTATCTTGTTGACGTAGTAAAAGCTAGCAAGTGATTTAATGGAGAATTAACTCTAATGAGCGTTTCTGCAACTGAGTGTTTATACCACAAAAATAGTCACTCATTCAAAGAGTGACCTGACCTGTTCTCCTTTGATTAAATTCATTGCGGGTTCCTAGACAGATTAGAGTCATCCCCGGGATCGCTGGACTTCATTGTCTAGTGTTGTGAGTGACCTATGACCGATTCGTCCTCTCCGGGTGGTATGTGTACAGTAGTCCCAGGGTTATAAGTCTCACCGATATGTACCTGCACAGTTGACAAACTTTAATAGCATGCGAAATTATACTGACCAATCAGGATGTGTCACCTTCAATCCCTTGCCACGATTGGCTAAATGCTTTCGAGCCCTTTTTCGCTGCTATCTGACTTTACACCGATTGATTACTGGACGGCCCGATAGCACAGTCTGTAGTGAACCTGTCTGCTGTGCCGAGGGTCGCGGGTTCGAATCCCGAAAGGGACAAATATTTATATGATGAATATGAATATGTCGGAGATAGTCATAAGAACGGGCGGTCATACGAGGTGTGCAGGTGCGTGCAGGTGCACGAAAGTTACATGTATTCTATATCGTTGTCTAGTCATCATAACACAAGTCCAGGCTAGATTCTGGTACTTTAAATGTGACTAGATAATTTTCGTGAAGATGTCCAAGATATTTATTATTATTATTATTACTAAACGACTTGGGAGACTCTGCGCAAACGAAGATTGACTAGGGTTATTATTTTCCTGGTCGTGTTGTAATTCGGTGGTCGTTTCCAATACAGAAGCTCCACTACGCCAACGAATACCACGAGTTTTAACAATAAAATAAATAAGATAAGCGGCTGTAATAAACGTTACCCTTATAAACGTTGATCGATTTCCTCATCTTATTAGTAATTTATACATTGTCTATTTTCTAATCTCTTTGAAAGGATTATCCATTTTTATCCTCATTATATTCGTCTTAAGGTACAATATCGCAAGTATTATTTCCACGAGCATCCTGTACAACGTTTGAAGGGATTATGCTCTCACCTTGATTGGTTCCGTCTCGGAGGTTTTACCTGTTGTACGCATACAAATATTTGCCAAATTGCCAATGTCATAAGGTATATTTTGTATTGGTACGTATTTTGTATGCATTTCGAATTTCAATGATTCAAAGAGACGTGGTGCTTATTTAAAAGGAATTTCTTTGTATTACATAGTGTGACATATAATTCTTAAGAGATAAGCTTTTCCTTTGTGCTTTTCTCTTCTCTTTTATTTATTCATCAGTATGTCTAAGTGAATGATATACTTTGACTATTTATATGTGAACTGGTTACGCGTGTAATTCTAGTAACAAATATTTCTGCCACTTTTTGCGGGTGGCGAGGTAAAATGAAATCCGCAACTTTGGATTTTATTCCCCATAACTTTAGATTCTAATTTTGAATGTTAAAAATCATGAAAAGTAGTCTCGTGTGAACCCCAAACGTTCTAAGTTCGAAGTTATTATTTGGCAATTATAGGCTGTCTCGTTTAGTGATAAGGTGTAAAATTGAATGTAAATGCACAAGATCAATTGTACTTATACCGTGGCAGAGGGGAAATGCTACCGCAAGGCTAGTCCTTATAATAATTAGTCAAAGATGATATACAGAACTATATTATAAATAAAACCGGTCAAGTGCGATTAGGGTTACTTGCGCACCGAGGGTTCCGTACCACACCATCGCACAACATAATAACTAAAAATGTTTTTGACCTGGACCTTTAACACGAGACTGACTCACACTTGGCCGGTTTTTACTATTTGTTGTTATACTGTAGAGTTTGCTCTATAATCACACCAAGTTTTACGTCCATATATATTTTTTTAATAATAAGCAATTAAAGTCAATGAAATTTTTCAGAAACATTCTAGAAACGAATCTCTATGCATCTATGCTCTGTTGCCAGATCTTCGTTAAAATGTATAGTTTTAAAGTTACAGTGACTCAAAGATTTCCATACAAATCTTAAATTAATGATAACATTGAAACTGTATAGTTTAAGGGCCTATGTCGAAAAATAATTGAAGCGAAATGGGCGTGGCTTAGCGCAGCAAGCGCCCCGCGCCCCGCTACCGAACATCGTCGCGCACTAGCCCGCGAAAATCAAATCACTCAAAATGCGTAGAAGACGCTTCGCTGTTAATATATTATTAGTACCTTTTGTCGTATGAAAAAACACAATATATTATAATTAAGTATCGTTCTATTTATCCTCCTTGATCAATTATTAATTTGTTACAGGATCAATTACGGACAACCAATTTATAGATAGAAACAATACCTAACTAACGATACTATTTAATTGATTTCACTTAAAAAACTTAAAACTCATTAATATCATACCGAAAATCACTGTACCTATCTAGAAGGAAAAAAACTATCATTACAGGATTTTGTTTTACTTTATAGTACGAGAGCTACCTGTTGGTCTTCGGTTCGGTTCTTGGTTAGGCTTTACGTCTTTAGGACCCGTAATCAAATCAATTCAACTTCTTATTTTGTACTTGTAATTGATATAATACAAGTCAAAACATTCTAGGGTCAAAACATACCGACTATCTAGATGAAACCTGGAAGTTATTTTACGCCGTCAACAAAAATGTAAGAAGAACGTGAAAAAATAAGTTTACAACTTTTTACCTTTTCTTTTCTCTCATACTTCTGGTATGTTCCTGCCTACGTTTCAAATTTAATGTTTTGTTCCGTTTTGTTTTTCATTATCACTGTTTCTCCTAGTACCCCAGGAAAATTAGGTGAAAAAAAGAGTCAACCTCGGAATGAGAGATAATAAGCTACAAACTTCTTTAAATCATCGTTATGACATCCTATACGTTAGGTCAAATCTATACTAATATTATAAAGCTGAAGAGTTTGTTTGTTTGTTTGTTTGTTTGAACGCGCTAATCTCCGAAACTACTGGTTCGAATTGAATAATTCTTTTTGTGTTGGATAGTCCAGTTATCGAGGAAGGCTATAGGCTATATAACATCACGCTACGACCAATAGGAGCAAAGATATAGTGGTAAATGTGTAAAAAACGGGAGAAATTATTTCATCTTTGAAGCCTTCCGTTGCGTGCGCAGTGAAAACGGTTCAAGATACACAAAAAATATGTATGAAAGAATAATAGCTCTTTTAATGATCTAAAAAATAGTCCGCGATAGTATATGTCTATCTTTTAAGATTAACTCACAAAAACCGTTTTTATGGTACCTAATTTGGTCGAAATAATTTGTTTAAGTTGTATCAACATAATAATATTAATCTTTATTCAAATAGACATCAGCCAAATAGAAAACAAGGACCATCAATGGATGTGTCAAAGAGCAATATTGGCGGCAAGAAATAGTAGCGTTGACGAAATAAATGATATCATTTTGAGTAAACTCCCAGGAGATATTGTAACCTACACATCCATTGATACCGTGATGGATCAAGAAGATGTAGTTCATTACCCACAGGAGTTCCTCAATTCCTTAAACCCAAGCGGCCTTCCCCCACATTCTCTTAAGTTAAAAATAGGTGCCCCAATAATTTTACTAAGAAATCTCAAACCACCAAATTTATGCAACGGGACCCGACTTCAAGTAAAATTTCTGCGCAATAACGTCATCGTTGCAATAGTTTTGACTGGTCCAGCAGTTGGTCAAACAGTCCTCATACCCCGCATCCCAATGATACCCAACGACTTACCTTTCAATTTTAAAAGAATACTATTTCCGCTTAAATTATCTTTCGCAGTCACAATAAATAAATCACAGGGGCAAACATTCAAACACGTGGGGATCGATTTACGCCAAGACTGTTTTTCGCACGGCCAGTTATATGTCGCGTTATCAAGATCGGGTTGTGGCGAAAATCAATATGTTCTTCTGCCACAAGATAATAAAACAAAAAATGTAGTATATGCAGAAGTTCTTTAAAATAATTAAATTTACTTTAAAAATTGTACAGATATAGTTTGGAACTCGAAAAAAAAAAAACATAGGTTTTATCCTGAAAATTCTGCGGGAACTCGACCATTCCGAAAATCCCGCAAGAACGGGAACTATGTGGGAAGAACCAAAAATCTGCCGGAAGTCACTATTCCACGCGGACGAAGTCGCGGGCAAAAGCTAGTGTCACATAAAATCTCGTTTATGCAGGTCAAAAGATTCAAGGTAAAATGTCAAAAAACAGGTCTTTAGGAAATTGACCTTTGAAGTTTTAAAAAAAATTGTAGAACTTTAAATTTTCTTAATTTTTGGTCATTTATAATATTTAATATAGTTAACCGTTCTTGAGATAGATAGGTAGAACGCAAAGAGTTGTAACTCCAATAACGGTTTGCTCCCATAGTAAAATGATACTTTTCCTTACACCCTGTATGATATTATTTGGCGTTATTAATGAAAATACATAATTTCAATAACTATGCACGAAAGAAGATGATGAAGAATTATTTCGAGTTTGAATCAATCGGGATAGAAAAACGAGTACAGAATAGTGACCCTGAGCAGCGCGCATTGAAGATATTGAATGAAACCAGTCACCGCCTGCCCGACAGACGCTTCAAAACAATACTTATATGGAAAGAAGACGACATGAAGATTCCGAACAACTACAAAAACTCACTCAAACGGCTGCACAACCTAGAGAAGAAACTAGACCGAGATGAAGACCTGAAAAAGAAATATGAAGAAAGAATGCAAACCCTCTTCACTTTGGGCTACGCCGAGGAAGCTACCACACCGCCGGTGCCAAATAAAACATGGTACCTACCCCACTTCGCGGTCATTAACCCCGCGAAACCGAAGATAAGAGTAGTACACAACGCCACAGCGAAGACAGCCGGACGCAGCCTGAACGATATGCTACTCTGCGGTCCAGACTTGCTGCAATCTCTGCCGGGAGTTGTAATGCGATTTCGCCAACACCAACACGCCGTGTCAGCTGACATAAAGGAATTCATGTTTATGCAAATATGAGTTCAAGAGGACGACAGAGAGGCACTACGATTTCTATAGCGGGGCGACGAGAGAGGGAACCAGCGACCGCGAGAGTACCGCATGACGTCGGTGATCTTCGGCACGATGTCATCACCATGCACCGCGCTATACGTGAAGAATAGAAATGCTTCAGACTTCAAAGAAAAGTATCCTGCAGCCGCGCGAGCCATTGAAAAGAACCACTACATGGACGACTACATAACAAGTTTTGCGACCGAAAAAGAAGCCAAAGAAGTATCGAAATCAGTTGACTACATTCATCGGCAAGCCGGCTTCGAGCTATGCGGATGGGTGTCCAATACAAATTCAGTAGTACAGCAGTTTTCCGCCAACTCGGGCGGCGCCACGGTCTCTATCGGCGGGAGCGAGGTCCGATGGTACAACGGGCCGAGCTTCCTACGAAACCACGAACGAGAATGGCCACAAGAGACGAAGACAGAAGCACCGAAGACAGGAGAAGAGATGGGACTTGTCACGTCACCCACCAGCGACCTGACCACGCTCACCTACCTCAAATCGAGCGATTTTCGTTGTTCCGACTTTTGCTACGAGCTACGATGCGCATGCTACAGTTCGTCAATATTATGTCGAAAGAAGAAAAATGAAACAGTATTGGCTACGAAGCGCAAACGAACGAAAGAAAACAATAAAAACTACTCTGATTGAAAGATTGATAAGAAAACACGCAAGAACGAGACACCGGTGGAAACCTGTACAAGAAGATTGTCTTTCCGAAGATTTACGTCGAGTAAGGAGCGGCGCGGCGCCTCAGCCGGGAGACAAGCTGTCGGCGCTATCAGTGGTCGTCGGCGAAGATGGCTCAAAGGAAGAATCCACGTAGCACCTGACATCGTTGAAGACACTGCGAGCCCGACCGTACTCGACGGGAAACACTACTTCACGCGACTGTACATACAACACGTACACGAGCGACTACATGGCGGTGTCGAAACCGTCGTGAATGAGCTACAGCAGCGAATATGGGTACTGAAGATACGACCGACGGTGCGTGAACGTCATCAAACACTGTCAACTATGCAAGATACGAAGAGCGAAGCCTACGTCTCCAGCGACCGGCGACCTGAGGAGGTTCGTGGCACGAAGAGGAGTGCCTAAGGAGCTATGGAGTGACAACGCGACGTGCTTCAAGGCTGCGGAGAAGGAGCTCGCCAAGGCCGCGCTGGCGGCGGTCAGCGAGGAGGCGACGGCGCGGCGCATCACCTGCCGCTACGTACCCCCGGCCTCCCCCTTGATGGACAGCGCGTGGGAGCGCATGGTACGCACCGTGAAGGAGGCACTGCGCGTCAAACTCCACGAGCAGTACCCTAGCGACGAGACACTGCTCACCCACTCACACACGTGGCGGTGACCCCAGAAGAACCGGAGGCGCTTGCACCCAACCACATCCTGTTGGGACCCAAACGACCTCACCGCGCGCAAGCGCAGCGCGCTCAACGCCTGGCGGACGTCTTCTGTAGCCGCTAGGTCAAAGAGTACCGGCCTTTACTCCAACACCGGCGGGAGCCTCACACGACCAGCGCACGCTATCGGCGACCTGGTACTCGTCTGCGACCCCACCCTGCCCCGCAACACATGGCCGCGGTCTACCCAGGGCGAGACGGCGAGGTGAGGATCGTGGTCGTCGTAAGCAGCAACGGGCATGTCCTCCGGAGACCGACCAAGAGGATCGTCGTGCTACAGGTTGGATCGCAGAGCTGCTACGGCGGGAGAAATGTGCACGACAGAACCTGAATTGACTACCTTTGTACATAGTTTTTTACATTATTTCGTTTTATATACCCTTTTATACTAGTAGGATAAGTTTAGGTTAAGTGTTCATTTCAATAAATATTTTTTTCTTATTAGAATTAAAGCTTAGCACATAAGTTATGTAAATAGTTCTAATAGGATTCTTATTTGATTTCTCTAGTGATTTCTACCCCAGATTAGATTAGGTACACTTCCCTATTAAAATTAACGCATAGCACAAGTAAATAAAACAATTATAATCGAGTTAGAACTTATAAATTCCAATTAGAAATTACGCCAGTAAGCTTCCCTACCTCATTAGAAGTGGTAGAATCCTATTAGAAATAATTGTTAGAAAGAGACAGAACGCTACATCTCTGTCAGCGCATACAGGCGAGCGAGGGGGGCCCCGGCGTCCGGAACCTGTGTTATGAGGAAGCGGGGGCCGGGGTAATATAAATATTGTACCTTTCCTTTTCGTTCTGCACTCTGTTATGCACCGGCGGATGATGCACATGCTATTTTTAGAATAAGAATATAAGTATCTTAACTATATAATTATATTGGTTTGTAAGCGTAGAAATTAAGATTGTATGAGAAATAAAGAGATTTGTATTCAGGGCAAGAGTGCGGGGTAAGGAGGGGTGGTCGCTTGAAAATGATATAAAATGGCGCCAAATCGACGTAGATTCATTCCGGATCCAGCACTCAAGAAAGAAACAACTTGGAAGAGGAAACTCTCTGCGACCACTCGCCTTCCCTACCCTGCCCTCCAGCCTGGCTCACCATACTGACGACCCATACAATTAAGGGCCACAGAGTTTTCAAACTCTCATACCAGGCAAGATGTTCCGGAGCAATAGAATCCTTCAACTCGGTAAAAATACTGACAACGGTTCATAAATACGTTTACATTCCATTATGACAAATAAATAGTAATACCGAAAATTGATTTCATTACGTGACCGACGACTTAAAGATAATAACAGCTAGCTCTTGGTCTATGAAGTCCAAAAAAACTGCTATACATATTTGAGTGAGAAATATACGTAAGAGAAGTTTATTCCGAATGCGTAAATGCGCGCTGCATACAAACGAAGTCTGGTGATATTTTCAATACTAACCAATCAGTAAATGAAAAATTTGTAGAAACAATCTAGAAACTAATCTCTATGCTTGTATGAAGTCAGATTTTCGTTAAAATATACAGTTTAATGCTAGAATTAATTTAAGATTTGTATGGAAATCTTTGAGGTATTGTAACTTTAAAACTATACATTTTAACGAAAATCTGACTTCATACAAGCATAGAGATTAGTTTTAGATTTTTTCTGAAAAATTTCATTGACTTTAATTGGTTACTATTGAAAATATCACCAGACTTCGTTTGTATGGAGCGCGCTCCGAATTATATTCTCTTAAATGTGAAGCTGCTATGGCCTCGAATTTATTTTAGATTGTATCATTTCATTTATTTATTTACCATAATTTACATGTGTATACAGTGATGGTCTTAGTAAATATTATAGTGTAGTATTTAATATATTACACTATAATATTTACACGTAAGCTGGATAATTAATCGTAATTCGGAAATTGGACATGCGAACGCAGGTCCGACGCGGGCAAAGGCCACAGCCGACTGAGCTTTTTAATAGATTGTGATAGCTTATATTACTGCCTGACGCGAGAGAAAGAGATGGGGCGGAGCGCGCGCCTGACTAAATAAAACGACGTAAGCGCCAAAACAAACTTTATTTAGTTGTGATTTTACTATTTATGTAAGTTAATTTCTGCTGCAATCAAAATTTATAAAATATCAATATCTTTTTTTTAAATCAAGTCTCGTGTTTCTATTATTCACCGTTTAGCAGTTCCAAGCGTTTATAGATAAAGACGGAGGCTACTTTGGCTTGTTTTTCTATCGAGAAAATTTGTCTTAATCGTGTTTTGGCGGCAATCAAAATTTTAATAATATGTTCAATTTACACATATCCTGAAATCATACTCCTACTGTTAGTACTTCATGATATCTGACGCTTTGAAGAATCCTATTTTTTTCACATATCCTCTTAACGAAAATCTGACACCATACAAGCATAGAGATTAGTTTCTAGATTGTTTCTGAAAAATTTCATTGGCTTTAATTGGTTAGTATTGAAAATATAACCAGACTTAGCTTCACACTACCCGTGAAGTTACTGTTTGCTCTTAAAAATCTACCTGCAGGTCTACAGTCATCCCGTGATGATGGCAGTTGCAACACTGCTGAAATATCGGGAACTCCAAAAACAATAAAAACGCGGTAAGAACCCGTTAAGAGAAGTTTATTCCGAATGCGTAAATGCGCGCTGCGTACAAACGAAGTCTGGTGATATTTTCAATACTAACCAATTAAACTCAATGAAATTTTGCAGAAACAATCTAGGAACAAATATTTATGCTTGTATCGTGTCAGATTTTCGTTAAATATACAGTTTCAATGCTAGGATTAATTTAAGATTTGTATGGAAATATTAGTGGCACTGTAACTTTAAAACTGTACATTTTAAGGAAAATCTGACACGATACAAGCATAGAGATTATTTTCTAGATTGTTTCTGCAAAATTTCATTGAGTTTAATTGGTTAGTATAGAAAATATCACCAGACTTCGTTTGTATGGAGCGCACCAACAGTAATATACCCTGCTATGTATGCAGCGCGCATTAGCGCTTTTGGAATAGAATTCTCTTAATATTGTGCCTTACGAGTACGTTTTGCTATTTCCTATACAGTATATCGTTTGGATCAGACACACATTAAGCACATACCTATAAGCAGTGGATTTATTTTCATTTTCATGCTCTTCTTTCTTTGTAAATACGAGTAGGCATTTAAATAATGTCACAAGATAAATTTAAATGAAATACCTCAATCCTATATTCCGTTTTTCTCGACATCCAATGAACATTAATCTGAATGACTATCCCAAGCGCCACATGGCAGCACGAAACGCAAATTCGAGGGTAGTACATAAAATATTCAAGCGAATTCATTGCGAAGTGGCGTACTGTGCGCGCAAATCGGTGCTGTGACGACCGTTGGCTTTAGAAGGGGTTAGAAGAGATATTTTATCATTCAATCATTTGATTTTGTAGCCAAACAAACTTAAAAACAGCCGATTCCACGAGTTGATTTTTCTTTTAACATATGCCATTTTCCTCGCTTTAATCAATATGGAAATTCATTAACTACCACCTTCATTCATGTCATCTGGGTGTCTCGTTTAGGGCAACAAAGAGTACTAAGGACATGGCAATTACAAAACTCGTATTACCTCCACCTCTAAAACTTTAGAGAGCCCCGTCACAGGGCTGGATGGGCGATGGACGGGGTTCCCCCTCTGTCGACTTATTCTATTCTCTATCCGCTTAAAAATAAGGATTATTGCGGACTTCTTATGAGTCTTTCGACTTGTAAGCTGGTGCAGTAGTTTTTGAAAAAACTCTGGTATATTAATTTTGGGAAATCTATTAAATAGTATTCATGACTCTACAATAACGGCCATGCTGCCGAAATGAGAATTTAAGTGCGATAAAAATATGAGAGAAAAATATACTCTTGAGATAGGCGCGAAAAGGTGAATTTATTTACTGGCTTATATGGGTTTTAGTATCCGATTCCAATATTTATGGGTTTGACATCGATTTTGAGTTTGACTTTGTTCCACGTAGGTACCGATAGCAAGTGCAGGCCTCCGTTACTCGGCCGTAGGTAATGAGATAAGTATCGTAAGCGATGCGCTTGCTTGATTTCTGCCACTCGCTCCAACGGCAACGTCGCATACGTCGCGCACTGTACGAAGTAATAACAACGCTGTGGCAAACTACACTAGGTACATTTTTGCACATATCGTCTGGCAGTAGGTAATTATAATGTGAGAATTTATCTAATAATAAAAATATTCAATATTCTAAGGAAGTGATGTATTTGTTACGATGCAATTAGTAATATGAGGCAAGTACATGGAACAATTGGACGTCCCATGCAAGCAGGCGAATATTTAATCGGCGTGGATGCCGTACATGACAAAGCTCTCATATGTGCTGGTGCATTCACCAGTAAGTAGGTACATTGAGAAGAACATGTCACTCATTGGCGAGCTACTGCAAATACATAATAGAACCGATTCGGAGATGTTCAGAAAAACATATTTTATAAAGTTTAACTTGGAGTAACATTTAGTCTTTATTTGATCAAAATAGACTCACAAAGATAATTTATTCATCCTAGACGCGCCAGAAAACTGTATCCTTGGTCTTCCTTATCCAGTTGCTCCTTGGCTACCTTTTTTAGGTCGGTCCATCGTAGCAGGGCGTCCCACACTACGCCTACCAGTTCGTGGTCTCTTCTCTAGAACTCCGACTCCCCATCGGTTGCCAGTTCTTCGGCAGATATGTTTTTCAGAAGATAATCTGCAATAGTCCACCTCGTGGGTGAACTATGGGCAATAATATTTTCAGAGGAGGTCGTAGTACACCTATGAGGTGTACTAATGGTCAGTATAAGTGCCTGTAGTCCACCCAGGTGAATTTGTCAGGTGGAACACGGGTAACGAACGAATTAATAACGTGTATATAAAATTTTAAAACATCTCCGATATGTATTCAATGGTTTACGCATACGTAGTCGCAGTTGCAGCCAGTAAGAATATAAAATGTGACTTTTCTTCTGGGTCTGTCTCGACTGTAAAGACCTTTTTGATATTAAGCCCAATCTGCACTGATTCACCGTGTTACATGCTCGATTCGTATCGCACCTAAAATGCTGTGCAATAGTCCACCTCGTGGGTGAAACACACAAGTGCTACACAAGACTCCATCACTCTTCGATTACTTGTCTACATCATTCTTACATTCTTCAAAGAGAATTGCAGAGAGAGCTGCGAGGATTTTACCACCTAGGAGTTAGGACACTTTACTCGTACAGGCGTCTATCATATTATCACACACCTTTACTCACGTAAATGCCCAAAGCGACTTGGTAGACTTACATACGCATCAGAATATCTTCTTTAGCGTATGCTGGTTTATTCACGATGTTTTCCTTCACCGTTTGAGAACAGTCGGTATGACGAACATAAGTTAGAAAATCTCATTGGTACATGGCACGTCGTCTGTGTGGATTTGAACTTGGACCGTCTTGATTGAGTGTCCATTATACGTCTCCGCACCGCGCCACTGACGCTTGCCGATGGACTAGCAAAGTTACTCAAGCTCAGTATCATAGGGGGAGCAAAGTCTAGTACCTACCCATAGTTGAACTCTATGTTCATGGACATAAGGGCCAACTATGGGTAGGTTGATTTGTCACCGTGCGTACATTACAAAACCATACATTAAAACTACTTTTCACAACATTTGCTTAGGCTAGAAAGTGCCCTTTAAGAGAAGTTTATTCCAAAAGCGCTAATGCACGCTGCATACAAACGAAGTATGGTTATATTTCCAATACTAGCCAATTAAAGTTAATGAAATCTTGAATCAAATACCTATGCTTGTATGTTGTCCGATTTTCGTTAAAATATATAGTTTCAATGCTAGGATTCATTTAAGATTTATTTAGAAATCTTTGAGGCATTGTAAAACTATACATTTTAACGAAAATCTTTAACCGTTTTTTCAGATTGTTTCAGCAAAATTTCATTGACTTTGATTGGTTAGTATTGAAAATATAACTAAACTTCGTTTGTATGGAGCGCGCCAACGGTAAGATAACCTTAATATAGACAACAAGTTGTGAGTCAGTCTTTATATTCTCACATTCTCATAAGTTGCCACAATAGCAAATCAAACTCAACATCACAAATAAGAATTTTATAAGCTATCTTATTGACAATTGTACACTCTACATGCACCAACTTGCACCTAAGAAACTCTAAAAAGTATGTCTTACACGAAACAAACTCCCACGGAACTGATAAACCATTGCATTTTAAAAGCTAACCAGTAACTCGTAAATTTTTACGATCACGTTATGTTGTTGGATAATGGGGTGAAATGGCCTTGATGGCTAACTGATATTGATGTGGCTTGCATTATCGGAAGAGCTGATGGCATGTGATAGTAATAGTGACTTTTATCACTGTCTAATGTCGGTTATGGATTTATCTATGTACCACTTTAACGCTTAAGGATATATTACTGTTGGCGCGCTCTATACAAACGAATTCTGGTTATATTTTCAATACTAACCAATTAAAGTCAGTGAAATTTTTCAGAAACAATCTTGACAGTAATCTCTATGCTTGGATCTTGTCAGATTTTCGTTAAAATGTACATTTTAAAGTTACAGTGCCTCAAAGATTTCCATACAAATATTAAATTAATCCTAGAATTTTATAGCACATATTTTGTAGCACAAAGTTATATTTCACAAAATTTCACAAATTATCATTTAATGATTTCTTTGCCCACCAACATTTCACCTTATAAAACAATAATTGTTCCCAAATATCGTATTATCTCAACAAATAATTATACCCAATTACGGAACCTAATAAATAATGACTGTCCTTTTCCTCTGCCAATAGTATTAGGTAGCCTTCCTAAATACTTTGTCCTAACAAGTACGAGAGGCAATCACAGTATGTATGTACTCGTTCTAATAGAGCATTACAACGTATCTCGCTACTTGATTTTCGTTGGCTTCTGATTAGAGAACCTTTTGTACAGTCAGCATCGCAAGGATTATTATCTTTTTGTACACGGAGAAAAAAATGTGTAGCAATATAGGATCCTTCCTAATAAGCTGACGGTTTTTGATGCTTAGACCACCAGACTTAACAACTTTCTATGGTAACAACAAAAATCGCGAAACAAAAATCAGCTATGACATACGAAACTGGAAACTCACTCGAACAAATGTGTGGGACATTAGATTATATTTATCGCTATTTCCTTGTTGGTGCCATAGAGAAAGTCTTTTAGATTGATGGTCTGATCATCCCATTAAAAAACCGTCAGCATATTAAGAAAACATGTCCCTGTTTTGTATAAAAATACAAAAAACTTTATTTTCTCCACAAAATGTAACCATAATTTATCTAAGAGTTTGAAGCCGCAGCAAACCCATACCATAAAATATAATTCATGGTTATATTATTTGTTATAATTCTAGTTTAAAAACCATTATTGTAGTCACATCTACCAGGACTGTGTTAGCACCAAATAACAATAAATCTAACAAGGTCGACGAAAATGAATTATACTACGAAATTCCATTAAAAGCGACTAGATTTTTTTGTCCGTGTACCTATTCTAGAAAGTTCATATCTTGATCTCTTTGTCTACAAGCTGATTTGGGGATAGATAATTGGTAGTGATCCTATCTGAACATCTAGATCACGGTTTCGAATGCAATAGTGGTCATTTATATAAAGTTTAGGAATATGTTGACTCCATTCATGGACATTAGGTATATTTGTAAGGAAATTCTCATGGTTATGTCCTCATAAGGGTAGTCAAAGACATTCTAAATATGAAATAAATATGAACTAACAAACAACAATCTAGAACTCATGTTCAGTTTGATGAGTAGAGTATGTGGTTTAAAGGTTAATGATACTTTTCCTTACACCCTGTATAAGAAACAATATTATAAAGTCAAAGATAACAGACGGCTGTCTCCTCCCCCATAACTGTAATTCTGTAACCCTGACCCATTTACCTATCTTTCACCCTCGTTCGAGCCTGTGCTTTTGGGGAGTACTTTATATCTACCTACATGCATAAATGTTGTATAGCTGCCACTAATTTGCATACAATTTTAGGTTATGTATCCTTTTCTAACTTTATCCGTGCTATAATGATTAACACTTTCGCTGCTGACGACCATCGGCGATAAATGGGCCGCAGTGCTGAAGAGCCCTCGTATCGAGTCGGTTCAATTGCATTTCGCCTGTGCTCATGACCTACCGCGCGAGTCACCGAACACCATACGCGTATGCGGGTGACCCACAAGGTGGGCCATTTTGATCGTTTCAATGTTACGACTGTGCGCACGACCTACGAGGGGGATCAAGTTCTATTGCATTCACCTGCACTCATGACCTACCGCGCGAGTCACCGAAAACCATACGCCTCCTCGGGTGACCCACAGCGTTAGTCACCTAAACCTTACGCCTATGCGGGTGACCCACAAGGTGAGCCATTTTGATTGTTTCAACGTTACGACTTTGCACACGACCTACGAGGGTGGTCGACTTTAGCACTGCACGAGGATCGTGATTTTGAGCTTAACAGCAGAAGTGTTAATGAATTATATTTCTCATTTTGAGGTCATCAGATTCTTTGCTACAATGAATTCAACTATAATAGCAAAGGTTAATTCGTAGCATATTCGTTCAAGGCGGTTTTAAAGGATATTTATGATTTCTATTCCTGATTGCTACAAGACACGATTTGATAAAGATATGATGTATCGGTCATTTTGTCTATAAGGTGAAATTGATATCATTAGCATCATTTTAAACTAGAAGTCTACCCAACAAACTGAACAACGTAACGGAGCAAACCGATCAGAGCAAACCAACAAAAATCAGGTGTTCTGCAACTGCAATGCCTACTCATCTCAAATGTATCAACAGCAGATTTTTGTTTGCTCCGATCGTTTTGCTCTCATAGTAAAAGTTGTTCAGTTTGATGGGTAGACTCTTAGTTTGAAAGGATGCAAATGATATCAATTTCACCCTGTATATGGTATTAGGATAGACAGTTGCATTACTTTAATGGGTGATTGTACTCATGATACTGAACCACTATCCCGGAGGCACAAAGAGAAATTCCCAAATAAATAATTCAAAATTTTCATACAAACGTCAGATGTCAGTTCCATTTAGTATGGAAAGTTCAAAATTTTGTTGCTAATTTCCTATGGGTTTCTAAGGGAACGATATTTATTATCACTCGTCGAAGTAATCCAACTGCATATGCTCACGATTATATTCCCCGAGGGGTTAGTTCGAGATATTCTGAAACCTCAGAACATCCACGTTTCCTCACAACTACCGAAACTCTGTCCAGTGTGACGAGGAGTGAGCCCATCGCCACTTTTAATGGACAGTGGGTACAATACACGCCTCCAAATTGAAGCATGCAGGTTTCCTCACGATGTTGTCCTTTACCGAAAAGCCAGAGGTGTTACAAATCGTACATACATTATGAAAAACTCATTGGTACGAGTCGGCCTGGACATCTGCTTACCCTAAAATCCTGTATATTTCAGTGTTTTGTTTTTTGAAAGGCTACTATTGACTTGTTCCAGCGTGAAGCCCTAAATAATTTGCCAGTAACCTTATTTAACAGACTATACCTATCCCAAAGGACACTAACCGACCTTGGGATGGGCGCGAAGGTCGCAGGGTGCGGGACGATGCCCGGGCACCGCTGACGGTTGCCATGGCAACCAGCCGGGCCCACGCACCCTCTCCCCTCTCTCTCGCACTTTGCAAAAACATTTGGGGGATTTAAAAAATACTGTTTTCCTGTTTCATAATTGGATGGAAAATGTTGAATCGCGTAATTATTTAGTCTTTTATTGTTTCTGAATAGGCTTGCGACTTTAAAAATAATATTATAATAGGGTTCTATTTTCGCTGCTTATTTGTCAATGTTCACATGTTCATTGAGTACAGCTTTTTAAGTCTCAAGTTAAAAATAACTCTAGAATTCTGACTGCATAATCTTAATAGCAGTCAGAGGGTTACATATATTTAAGAGCGCTTGAACGCCTAATCTATCTGGCCGAACATTAACAAATTGTTTATAAGAAAAGGCATGCAATTTTAAAGCGTTGTTATAAAGCCCCTGGACCTTTATAACAGCGCTACAAAATTATATGCCTTTTGTTAGAAAAAATATGAAAATGTTTGGCCAGATAAATTGGGCGCCCAAACGCTCTTAAATATACACACTTAGTGTGATCGTTTTTGGTATTTTCAGTACTAAATTGATAAAATTTAGGCCCTGTTAAATGAATGTAATGTAATTTTAGTACAAAATCAAGTTCCAGTACAATCTTCTATCAGTAAAATCTTATTTTAATTGAAGAAGCGAAGATAGTGGGTAATAAAATCGGTTTTCTGTACCGAATCTGTATCTAAAGTTCAAAATCTGTATAAAATTTGTGAAAAGTCTGTCATCTATATTAAAAGTCCAAAATCTGTATTTCATTAAATACAGAGAAATCTGTAAAAATTACAACAGATGCGTAATGCGCGGGCGGCGGCAGGAATTTGGGGTGGCGGATGCGCGCGGCGTCACGCTGCCCGTCTATCGCTTTAAATCAATTTGAAACTAAAAGTACAAGTTATAAGGTGCAAAAGGCTGCGCGCCGCTGCGTTTTACTGCTCTTTTGGTGTAAATCGACCCTTACTGTCCAGCTGAGCTAGCATGCCACGCACGACAAAGCGACAAAACGACAAAACAGTCTAAAGGGGGCGCTCATTTTGGCACACGCAAATTAACGAAGACAGGACTATTGTGTATATTTATATCGTTTACAAGATCGGTAACGTATTATAACTGTTTTAGGCAATATTTAAGAATGATTTGATTTCATTTATCATCAAATACATGGTCTGAAATTAATTAGCTAAATATTAAGAAGCAGAATCGGCATAAGAATAAGCATATGCTCACGACTATATTCCCCGAGGGAGTAGTTAGAGATATTCTGGAACCTCAGAACATCCACGTTTCACCGGTAGTACCGAGACTCTGTCTAGTGTGACGGGGGTGAGCCCGTCGCCACATAATGGACAGTGGGTACAATACATGCCTCAAAATTGAAGCACGCAGCAGAATCGGCCCCTGGTGAAAAGCGAATCGATCAGAGAAGGGGGTCTGATACAGTGGCTATAATCGGCAGCCACATGGTGAGGTCATCAGAGATGTTGACGATGCATGAAGAGATTAGTCGCCTCTTACGACACCCGTCTGTGTTGGTACCATTTTTAATTCTTATATTTTTGCATATTGAACTGTAGTTTGCATGAACTTTATAGGTACTTATATGAATCTTTGTTCAGCTTTGTTTTGCATGTGCGTAAAATTCTAACATACCTAATATTTTAGGAATTTCCATCTGAATAACATTTGGTAATATCTTTTTGTAGTGGCATCTCTTTTGTTTACATTTCGGATTTCGGATTCCATTTCAGAGTATAAATGGTTAAGTGGTCAATGTATAAATGTGTGTATTATGTACCCAGGAAGGTTTCTTCCTCCTGTATCGCTCGTAACAGATCTTGAAAAGGGACATGACAGTCCTTTCACACTCATGTCGCGGATATTCGAATGTGGAGCTAGGTAGGTACAGTCTGTGACATAAATCTTTGTGAATATAACCTACTTGATTGAACTAATATAAATCAGACTTTGAATTCGACTCTTATGAAAATCGTTAGTAAAATAATGCTTATGAATTTATTTCAAATCAGTAAGAAATTTTAAAAAATCTAGTCAGAGTCATATTTGAGACGACTTGAAAATACGTACATAAAACACTAGTATTTATTCTGTGCTAAAACTTATAAGTCACAACCGTGTTATCACGTAGATGTGTGTCTGTAGGTTCATTAAAGATATTTACATAAAATGTAACGAAATACTCTTTAGGTACCTACTAACGCTATGTAGCAAACACACACATTATACGGAGTGTAAGGAAAAGTATCATTAACCTTTAAACCACATACTCTACCTATCAAACTGAACAAGTTTTATTATGGTAGCAAGCCTGTCAGAACAAAAAAATACCTTCTGTCCCATCTGTTTAAATCAAGTTGATATTGCAGTTTAGTATGGGACAGCTGATATTTTTTCCGTACACCCATGCAATGTAGACGGCTATTTGCAAGCCGTAACGACCTTAAGGTGGTTGCAGAGTTGCCAATTTCATACAAAAGTTCGACGCGTAATACGCGATGTCGGTACAATTAAAAGTAATATTTTATATATGGAAAAATAGTTTAGAGGATCTAGATGCCGCGTATTAAATAACATTTGCAATTTATAATATAATTACGAAGATATAAAGCTTTGAAATTTTCTATGGATAAGTTAAAGCTTTATATCTTCATAATTATATTATAAATAGCATATGTTATTTGATACGCGGATGCAATTGACAACTCTGCAACCACCTTATGTTTGGATCACTAAAGTTCCAGCGTACTGACTTTTGACATTGATTATACTCTAGGGACTATGCGATTTGATCTGTAGAGTAAAGATTGTGGAAGTACTTGTAATGTTAGTGGTTACAGTTGGTTTCTTAGGGTTAGTTGTTAATCCGATTAGGTTAGATGATTACTACAAAATCCTTTTGTAGATGTAAATTGTGATCTAATTTAAATAATCAGTATGTAAACAAAGTTTCTGCCAACCTTTTCAATTTTGTTAGTTGGTTGGTTGATAAAAATAGATCATACCTAAAAAGGGAATATAAGTTATTATTAAAGTAAACGGCGTAAATATAATCTTTCCAAATGGGATTTCATAGACGAATCAGACCTCAACAAAGGACCATCTCATATCCTGTCATACCTGCTTTGACATTTGCACGCGAATGGGGCTTATGGATGCAGCTATAGTGCTATTTGTGTGGAAAATACTGGACTGATGACACGCCATCGAATCAATGGAAAGGCAAGAAAAAAGGAAATTATAGCCTCTAGGATCCCACAGCAAGGGAAATTGCGAGTCCTTCTCTTGCAAATATGTGTGAGCGAGTGGGATGTATTCTACCACCCAGTGCACCACCAACCTAGAACGGATACAAATTTGCAGTCAACACAAATAGGCCAGACTTGGCTTAGCGGATAGACACCGCCATACAATAGCACCACCCGAGGCCAACTTGTTTGACTTGCCTTCCAAAGCACGGAGGCGCTCCAAAATTAAATACTAAAACGGTCACCCCAGAGGTAACCTTGTCTCGCATTGCTTAACCTTGCCTCGAGCGCTTCCAAGGGGGCGTTCATAAATCATGTGACGTATATTTGGGTTTTTTGGTTGAATTTTGACCTCCACCATAGTTAACTCTTTGTAACGTTCTTAATATCTAATATCTATAAATATTATATAAATAATCCTCCTCCCCTCATTACAAAAAAAAAAAATTGGTAAGTGAATTTTATTCGTCTTTGAAATTACGGGACATTTCCCGTAATTTCAAAGACGAATAAAATTCACTTACCAATTTTTTTTTTTTGTAAAATAGAAAGAACATGTAATAAAGAAATTATATTCAATAAAAAAATTAAATTAAAATTTGTGTGTTGTTTTTTTAAATCGAAATAATGTTGTGTACCTAAATAATTATTTTTATGCATTAATAATTATATAATTGTAACATTTTGTTTCTTTCTTAGTTTTACAATATTTTACGTTCAAATGTAAATTGCAGTGCCCTTACAGGGCTCATATTGTGAACTGTTATTACCTGTATAAGATATATGTACCCCACATGAAGCAATGAGTATGAATGATGAATGAGATATTGAACTTAGAACTCGAAATTCATCACAAATTTATACAATTTTACAATTCTTCTATCCATGGACGGTACTGACTCTTGCATCGTCATAAAGCAGGAATTTCAAACTGAATTTGTAGTTCTTTTTAAGAGAATTAGGTTTGTACAATTATGAAATAGCAAAATGTCACGTGACTGTTATTTAGACATCCGTGACCCTAAAGCTCAATTCACATTATGACGGGCGGGCGTGGACGGGCGCGGAGGGTGTAATGTAAAATAATACCTATTTCAATACAGATAGAGTCCACAGAGAAAGCTCCATCCACGTCCGTGGGGCCCGTATGGGCGTTCTCTCTGTCAACTCTATCGGATTGAAATAGGTATAATTTTACATTGCACCCTCCGCGCCCGTCCGCCTCCGTCTGTCGTTATGTGAATAGACCTTTAGTGTCACTGGACGATAAGCTATTTAGCTCATCGTGATTTATGGTCGCCCCCCAAGTTATATATTTGCCAATTTAATGTTATTCAACCCTGCTTTATTACAATGTGAAGATAGATACACGAAAATAATATTTAACGTTAAATCAATAAAGAACACAATGCCCTTCGTAATTAATTCGCTTCGTCCCAAAGTCAACGAACTAAAATTGTTTGTAGAAATATAGAACTTATCTGTGTGAGATAGCTACGTCTGGCGGCGAAATGTAAAGTAATCATGTTAAAATTTAATAGGTACTTAAAGTTTTATTGCTAATCATTTATATTTGATAATGTTAAAGTTAACAGAATTCGGTATGTCAAGTTTTTGCTGGAGGGCTAAATCGAAAACCATTTCGAGATAATTGTCTCAAGAATAATATTTTCTATGTTAGAGATTTTAAAATGAAAGGATTACAGATATTTTTGATAAATTATTTAGTTTTTCGGCCCGTCCAGTGACGTCACTGGAAAACCAGTGAACTCCTTGGTAAACTAAAAAACAACTTAAAATAACTGGCCAATAAAAAAAAATACATCACAATGTCAGAATTTGACATCTGCTGTTGCCGTATCTGTTTCCAGCATAGTGTTAGAAAGAGAAGTTCGAATTATTTTCCATCATTTTTGCATTTAGAGATTACAAAGTAATTTAAAAATTAAATTAAATTGATAAACTCGATAAACTGTAACACAAATTAAATTGGTTTCTTAAAATTATGTCTTCTATCCGTAAAAAATATAAAATGAAGACCAAAAAAAAACTTGACTAACAAAATTGTCTCGATAAACGCTGTGCTGTTTTGATGTGATGAGCCTTTTATACATGGTGTAAAGAATGTTTAAATATTATTAGGGTGTTTTTTTACAACTTGCAGTAAAAATCTCTCTCAGCTCAAATAAACAGGTATTCTGGCTATTCTAACTCCCAGTGGGAATGTCTTGAAGATGTATTACACGATTCGTAACACCGACAACCAGATCTGAATGCTCAAATATTTATAACACAACAGTAACTGTCAGAATTCCGTCGTTGGTTAGGTGGACGTCAAAAATCAACTGTGACAGACTGTGACATTAAAATGCAATACAGGTGATAATAAAATGTTGAGAAAAATTTATCGAGGGTAGTTCTGATGCTCTCGACGCATAATGCCCTAAACCAATAATTTTATTAAATGCATAATGACGTATTCTCAAAATGACACATTATTTTTACAGACAGAACGCAAAATGACCTGAATGAATGAGTCACTTTTCGCTTTTCGAATGATATGGCAGAATTAATTCCCCCTTTAAATAGACTTTTACCAAACTCAGGTTCCGGTTTGCTCCAAAATAACTTTTTTTGGAGCAAACCTGAAGTCGCGAACTATATTGGAGTCGAGAAGTCATTGCTCTTTAGTATGGAACAAAAGATTTTTTCGATTTCAGGTTAGCTCTTATAGTAAAAGTTGTTTCGTTTGATGGTCTGAACCACCCCTGGAAATTTAGCTAAACATTGTATTTTCATATACAATTTTCATTTCAATAATGTTTTTTTTTTATTTTAGTTTAATTTAGGGTATTGTCAGTCCATCCATAAGAAACTTTTTTGTTTATTTTTCAAGTACAAACCCCCAATTACTTAATATTTTGAAAAAAATTACTTATGTTGAAAACATGGAAATTCGATGCTGCTCTCGATTCTTAACAAACTACTTTCTAGTTTTGCGTTTATTCATAAACGCGTTGTATATGCTGATGATGATGACAGTGACAGTATCATAGGTAGTTTAAAACATAATACATATATATCTGACGTGGTACAAGTCGACCTTAACGTTGTTCAACCCGTAAATCTCAGAGGAAGGATCTCCATAGAGTCCGCATAAATTTACGATAGTAGTTAGTCTCTTTCGTCTTATGACGTACCTTTAATAGTAGAAGGAGATGGAACTATAGATATTTGTTTATGCGGCTGTCCACTTTTTTTTGAGCTAGTGTGTGTGAAAAGTGACCGTAAACATAAGGCCATTTATGTCACTTGGTGCCTTTTGTCCATACTACTTGACACCACACACTCAAATCTAAACGTAAAAAAAAGTGGACACTTTACAATGGTATGGCTCACTCTATTAGGTATAATCTCTTTGCCGTAAATGTACATACTCGGCACTGTATGATATTGTTTCCATATACAGGCTGTAAAATTAAATGTGTAACATTTTGTTGTGGAACAAGAATTTTTTCGCGAAATCGATGTAGACTCCATAATGAAAGTTAGACAGTTTAATGGTGTAAAGCACCTTCTTTCATATGCAACGCATTTGAATTTACACCCTGTATAAATTTATCAAACAAAAAAACAAACTTTCCTAATATATTATGTATCTTCATACACAAAGCTCTGCCTATCCCCTAGGAATCAACATCCGCAGCCAACTTTTTGCTTTATTTACGAAACCTTCCTGGGGGCAAGGCCCTCTGAATTATGTTCTGGACCTTTGGCGACGAGCTGTGATTGGTTGCGGTCAGATTTATAGGTCTGATTGATGGGAGTTGACAGAAATGGGTGACAGTTATGTGTTTTGGCAACAAATTGTGGACAGTGAGACATATTCGATGTGGAGAAAGGGTTTGAGGTTAAGGAATTGGTTTTTAAAAGGGTATGGGAGAATATTTGATGAGATTGCACCAAAAAATAGGAGAACGGAGTATTCTTTGGACAGGCCGGATAACAATATAATGTTAGCCAATAACTAAAGCTATTCGAATGGTTCCGAAAACTAAACTTCAGTTATTGGAAAGATCATATAGATAAAGAGAATTAGAGTAAGAGGAAGATCTAAACACGGCACAGGTGATATGATGAGAATAGAAGAAAATATATTTTTGTATTAATGAGAAACACCACTAGTGGTCTTTGTAACACCACCAGCTTTTCAGTGAAGGAAAATATCGTGAGGAAACATGCATGCTTCAATTTCGAGGCATTTATTTGTACCCACTGTCCATTCCAAGTGACGATGGGATCACTCCCCGTCACACTGGACAGAGTTTCGGTACTAATAATGAAACGTTGAGTTTTCAGAATATATCTGACTACTCCCTCGGGGTATACAACGTGA
The DNA here is from genome assembly GCA_963924505.1 of Agonopterix alstromeriana. Taxonomy (NCBI): domain Eukaryota; kingdom Metazoa; phylum Arthropoda; class Insecta; order Lepidoptera; family Depressariidae; genus Agonopterix; species Agonopterix alstromeriana. The sequence continues at coordinate 2,659,257 of OZ004663.1, read as the reverse complement.
TAATGAATAAGCGCAAAACCTCATACACCCCAACTGATTTATAACTGAGTAATTATATTAAAAACAATAATTTAATTATTTTGATACTTAAAATTTAAAGTTATTCGCATTTTAAGTTTTGAGGCAAAAATTATTTGTTATCATTTCAGCAATGAATGAAAGCGCTAACGTGCTCATGTATACATTTTAAGAATCTTGTTTTGGTAATAAGTAGGGTGAGTGTGCACGTGCGGTGGGTTGAGTTTGAGATCAGAAAATTTTAAATTTTACAAACAAATTATTTAATATTTTGAAAAAATTACCTATATTGAAAACACGATAATTCGATTCTGCTCTCGATTCTAAACTACTTTCTAGTTTTGCGTTAATTCATTAACACGTTGTATAGTCGTGAGCATATGCTATGCTACGCTAAAAACTATTCTACAAAACATTAAACCATCGTCAAACTAAAACATTTAAGAAAACACTTATCCCAAAGTACATACAATTGAAACCTAAAGTGTGCACAAACACAACAAAGTTTGGCACAGTGTTGCGTCCTTAACTAAGTAGGGACTTGGTAATTTATTATCCCTCTGGATTTGAACCCGTGACCTCTGTGCTACTTAGAAAGGCCAATGAGGTAGGCCAAAACTTTTGACTTCTTACTTTAGTATATAGGGTCCTTTATAATACAGAGTGTAAGGAAAAGTATCATTAACCTTTAAACCACATACTCTACCCATCAAAATAAACAACTTTTACTATGGGAGCAATCCTGTCAGAACAACAAAAAATCTGCTGTCCCATACTAAACTGCAATATCAACTCGATTCAAACGTATGGGACAGCTGGTATTTTTTTTGTTTTGACAGGTTTGCTCCCATAGTAAAAGTTATTGAGTTTGATGGGTAGAGTATGTGGTTTAAAGGTTAATGATACTTTTCCTTACACCCTGATACTGACACTTTTTAAGGGGATGATCAGACAGTCAAACTGATAAACTTTCTCCATGGCACCAACATCGAAATTGCGAATAAAAATCAGCTGTCCCATACAAAATTACAGACCTACTTGTGCCAAGCAGATTTTTTTTCGCGATTTCGATGTTGGTCCCGTAGAGAAAGTTGTTCAGTTTGACGGTCAGACCATCAACCCCTTAAAAAAGTGTCAACATATAGAGAAGAACCGTGTAGAATTTGCGTTTTTACACGATGCTTATAACATAAAAACTTGTGGTTAGAATAAACCACCCCATTCTCGTGGGTGTCGTATGGGGTGACTAAGGGATAAGCTTCTTATGTTATGTATCTGCGGGCTATAAGTTAGCCCCCTATCACATGACAATTACTTAAGCCTGAAGATGTTATCTCTGCATAAGTAGGTACTTTAAAACTGTTTGATAACAAAACCCAAAAATACTATTAACCTAAGAAATGACAATGAAGTGATTTCGCCATACCTCATACATACAGGGTGTAAGGGAATTGCTTCCAAAAACTCAAAAGGGTGAAAGTACCCATAAATATGAACAACTTTTACTATTGGACCAACTATGAGATCTCAAAAAAAAAACAGCTTTCTCATACTAATATTAAATTCCCATAGTAAAAGTTGTTCATAATGATAGGTACTTTCACCCCTTTGAGTGTTTGGAATCCTTACACCCTGTATAAACCATACGTGGTTTTCGTAGGATTGCTTTGTATCATAAAATGTTTTGGTTAAACAAATTAAAAAAAAAACAAAATTATTTGCACTGCCCCAATAACGATTTGAAACTGAAACGAGCACTGGTACAATGTAAATATCTACTGTCAGATCACGTTTGTCTAGTGTCTATAAACAAGCCGATATTGGTTTGAACGCCCTGGACGTTTGTTTGTTAAAACTACAGAGTTGTGCGGATTAATTAAATGTACGCGACGTGAACTAAGAGATAGTTTCTTATGCGGTGTTGCACGTTTTTTAGGTAAACCTTGTTAGTACAACTGCACGCTTAGACCTCCGCAGAAGAAGGACACTTATGTCCATTGTGGTCAAAAAGACCACCGCCTCGGCATGGAATTACGCACAGATGTGTCTACGTTCACATATGTAGAGTTCTACCATGCGGAAAACGTGTCCACAGGCTGGCCTGTCTCACTCCACAGCTCAGGTACGTTTGACGGCCGATCCCCACCGAGGAATGGCAATAGGTTAGGGATACCGTGTAAACTTCTTGGTCAAATCTCATAAGACTTGCCGCCATTTTGTTAGTAGACAATGAGAGACTTGAAAACCCTAGCGATGTTACGCTGCCAGCACGTGAAAGAATGACAGAGGGAGACTATCAAAAGGAAGCTTTCATGTCTAATGACTAGGTTCATTTTTGTTTGCACGCGCGCCGTTGTGACGTTTGGTAGGTTATTCGTGAATTGTACGATAGAACGGGTGCGAATAACTTTGCACCTTATTGCCATGCAGACTAGTACTAGTATTTATTCTATGCCACAGGTGTCCGCGGACAAAATTGTCAGTGGTCAGAACAGGGCCTAAAAAGTAAGTGAAAATGAAACAAAGTGTTTATTCACTAGAACATAGTAGTTAAGATAGTCAGTAGATGCAGTTTAGATTTGAAAAATGTGTGAACGTGAGTATAAAATAATAAGAAAAAAAAAATTCTACACAAAGAACGATTTAAAGTTTTATAGCAGAAAACTTAAATTGTAACTAAATTTATTATTAAAGTAATATTATAAGGCTTTATCTGGGTTACTGCATTGATATACCTACCTTAATCTTAGAAAAATAATATTTCTGAGTTATTGGAGAAAGTGATGCCTCCGAACTGAATCTAATAGGTATTATTTACAAGCAAGCTTATATCTAGTTAAATAAGTAGGTATAAACAAAAGGGAAGGTAACAATGATTAAACTATATATAAGAGTGTTGTCTGGTCTGTGTGGGTGTGTGGGTGTGTGGGTGTGTGTGTGTGTGTGTGTGTGTGTGTGTGTGTGTGTGTGAGTGTGTGTGTAAAGTATGCACACCGTTTGAGCATGAGTGGTCCACATCCAAAATTTTGAATTCAAGAATGATGTTACTCTGTCTTTGAAAGCCATCTAGGCACTGTCAAGTCTTCCATAAAATAAAATTTTAAAGTTTTTTTTTCACTATTCTTTGGATCAGCAGTGTTTGCATTTTAATCTCCCGAACACGGGCAATTTAATTACACTGTTGAAATAAATACAGCACCATACTTATAATAAGATCTTTAGAGAATGATCAAACCATCAAACTAAACAACTTTCTTTATGGTACTACCAACGAAATCGTCCCGTACAAAACTGCAAACCCACTGTACCCAAATGTATATACAGGGTCTTTCTTAATATGCTGACACTTTTTAAGGGGATGATCAGACCATCATACTGAAAAACTTTCTCTATGGGACCAACATCCAATTCGCGAGAAAAAAATCAGCGGTCCCATACATTTGGCTCGAGTAGGTTTGCAGTTTTGTATAGAACAGCTGATTTTTTTTTCGCGTGTTCGATGTTGGTGCGATAGAGAAAGTTGTTCAGTTTGATGGTCTGATCATCCCCTTAAAAAGTGTCAGCATATTAAGTTAAGTCAGTTATATCGATGTTATATGACAATTTAAAAATCACTAAACGTACAAGACGAACTTCTTTTTAGAAGTCTGTTAAAAAAGAAATGTGTATTTCAACAATGACCATCAACAATACATCATCAGCACATTTGGCGTTATTCCGACGACATTGCACATAATGACGTCATATTAGACGCGTTATCTCGCACATTAGGGGCGTGGCGGTCGTTAAGTCGCGAGTCTGTCTTGGCAGTTTGTTTATTGACGCTATAAAAGCTTTTATTTTGACTGTTTTCTTTTATTTTGACGCGTTTACACGTTTTTTGGCTATCCACGTGGCTCCGCCATTTTATCCACCGACCGAGCTGATTTTACCACGGGCGACGTGTAGGTGAACTCGTCGGTGAAAGGTCACGCACACACCGCCGCGCCTTGTAGTAGTGTACCTAACGTAGCGTGATTGTGTTAAGGAGCCCGATTGCGCTAATTTAAAACGTCGAAGTTCTATTCTTATCCAATTTCAGTTCTAATCACATTGCAATCCAATTACTAATCAACTGTGCTGAATTGCGCATCGCGCTATACTCTATGTAACTGGCAGCCTTTAACGTCTGAACGATCTGTCAAAATGGCTCTAACGACTGTCAAGAGCAGTACCGCGATTAGCGCAATCCAAAAGTGTCAAAAATTATGGTTCGTACGTAGTCGAATCACGCTCAATCACCGAATATTTACCGCGATTGCAGCCCAGGGTTGTATCTGTGGGCTGTAAATACTCTAACGACAATACACGCCTTGAATTTGGAGTGACACGACAGTTCAATAATGGTGTTAAACTGAAACAAGAATATTATGATTAAAAAGTCGCAGATACCAATTCCCAACTTCAAATAATATTAATGCTTTAATCAAACAAAAGTAAATCGCTGCAAAATAAAATAAAATACATCTACAAATTCAGCGTAGATCTGATTAAATCCGTAATGAGTGCCTACTCAGTCGGTTCAAATAACCCTCCCCCTTCTCTAAAGAAGGGGGTTCCTCAACAGGAATAAGTCATCGTAAATTGTCAATTGGCTGGAGAATGGATAATTTGAGACATCGCGAAAACGGCTATGAATTACGGAGACAAAATTCCGAGGCTGGATTCTAATCAATTAAGAAATAAGGTTTGTGCTGAAGAATAATGGTTTTGTTTGTATGTTTGTAAGTTATTGCATGTATTTTGTTATCGTAAAGAAGAAAATACCAACGTTAATGCGAGGACGAAGATATTAATTAAACTGCCGTGTGGTTCCACGCGACTGTGGTCGTACAACGCGACTGAGGGATAAGGTATCTTCAATCAAGGTATCTTCAATCAATCAATTTAATCACATCAACCCACTACTAGGCATAGGCCTTTAGTTTTCAATCCTCACTCTCCAAGAGCCTATTATAATAATATCTTAAACGACAATTGTAATTCACAATGACAATTCAGGGTACATTGCTGGTTACTAATGACGCTAAAACAGTAGATAACATTTATGTCCTAATATTCTCAGCAATGTACCCTGAATTGTTGTTGTAAATTACGATTGTCATATTTATTGAATAGCGGAGCGTCGGTGGGGCGTTGCGGAGAGCTATGGAATCTCAATCTTGAGGTCCAGGTTTGAATCCGCACGGATGACATTCCATGTACCAATGAGTTTTTATAACTTATATAGACTACTTCAAACGGTGAAGGAAAACATCGTGTGGAAAAATGCATACGCTGAAGAAGAAATTCAGACGCGTATGTGAAATCTACCAATCCGCATTGGGCACGCGTGGTGGACTGACGCCCATACATCCTCTCTGAGGGTAGGCCTGTGCCCTGCAGTGGAACGTATTATAAGCTGAGATGATGATATTTAAAGCAGGCACTTCATTCTCGCCGAGAACAGACGAGAAAGACCGAGAACGAGAGTATGGATGCCCTTCATTGTTCTCGTGTCGTCGTGAGGCCTTTTAATTTTCCTTGAAAGATCTTGCCGAGAATTCTCGCCGAGAAGTTCTCGCGAGAGTGAAGTGCCTGCGTAATAAATGGGGCCCTGTGCTACTCTTGTCTGTTTCTGACCCTTACAATGTCATCTGACCAACGCATCTGTGGTCTGGCTACTGACCTGCTTCCTTCCTTTGCCCACTGTTCTGATACTGCCTTAGGCTACTCTTTGGTCTTCTCTTCTAGCCATGGTTTCTAGTGTATTGTTTTTGTGATTGAAAGGCTAGCAGCCCCCTGTCACAACTTGCATTACAGTTGGTAGTTGTAGCAATGTGTTTGACCAGCCCGAAACTGATTATGTACATGTACGTATAGAGGGTGTAAAATTTAATACATTTATTTTATTTTATTTTCTTTCATACATTACATATCAAAGGCAGTGCTTCAGACCATCAAACTGAACAACTTATTGCGAAAATAAAAATGCCATACCATACATTTGGGTCGAGCCAATTGAAATTTTCTATGGAACAGCAGTTTTTTTTCGCGATTTCGATGTTGGCTCCATAGTTCCGTAGTAAAAGTTGTTCAGTTGCATGTTCTGAAGCACCCCCTTTGATATGTAAATTTTAATTAACACTCTGTATATGGATGTCCTCTGTCCCACATACGAACATAAATCAAAGTTAGTCAAGTGGAACTGTAAGTTTGTGTCTGGATGTAGCGGATAGCGGACCCTCAATCGATGAGCTTAGTCAAGAGTTAACGATCTCAGACCAAACAAGTTTTGCTACTAGACCACTTAACTCGTTGCTTATGGATACAAAACCACTTGAAATCGATGTAATAGGGAAGGGGACGGATACGCTAACAAGTACGCATGTATAAGTGCTATGCACCTATACAACAAATGTAAAATAAGTTGTTTATGTTGTCAAGATGCTGCTCAAGGAAATATTTTCAAAAAAATCTACCCAGAAACCTCATGGCATACTCTCTATCATAATTCTTATGCCTGAGAGCCCTTGTTAACGAGACGGTTTCCGGTGGTGCCGGATAAGCTTGTTCATGAGCACGGTTTGTACCCGGTGGCTAGCCGGCTGAAGTGCGGCCTCATTCGGTCGATTGTCATTGTTTTGTCCGCACGTACATCAAATACTTGACATTCATGCTTAGTGCTATGCAGAAAAACATTATCGCTTGGTGTATGAACAGAAAATTCATAACATAAAGTCCAATAACAATATAATTATTCATAATATTGGGCATTTTTGAATTAATGTAATGAGCAAATCTGCCGTGCGTACACCCGGCCTCGTCAACAAGCTCTCATAAACTGCGCCGGGCGTAGGCGTAAACACGGCGCGCGCGCTCCGTGCCCAGACCGTAGGGTATATTACTGTTGGCGCGCTCCATACAAACGAAGTCTGGTGATATTTTCAATACTAACCTATTAAACTCAATAAAATTTTGCAGAAACAATCTAGAAGCAAATAACTATGCTTGTATCGTGTCAGATTTTCCTAAAAATGTACAGTTTTAAAGTTACAGTGCCTCAAAGATTTCCATACAAATCTTAAATTAATCCTAGCATTGAAACTGTATATTTTAACGAAAATCGGACACGATACAAGCATAGAGATTTGTTTCTAGATTGTTTCTGCAAAATTTCATTGTGTTTAATTGGTTAGTATTAAAAATATCACCAGACTTCGTTTGTATGCACCGCGCATTTTCGCATTCGGAATAAACTTCTCTTAACAAACCTCCATAGTGTCCCATACATAACTGACTACCGGACGTAGGCACGGTTTAAAACCGTGTGTAGTCCCGGCGGAAAATGTCTCGTTAACAAGGGCTCTTATGGTTTAGCATCATTTTATAATATTGTAAGTAGCAATAAACTTGATTCTATTCTATTCGTGCGGTGTGCTTGGAGGGAAGGGTGTACTCACAACCAAGCTACAAATTATTATTTTGCCGCCTTATTAGCATTGCATATATTCCTATCATGGGAATATAGGTACAAAGTCTTTGTTCATGTCATCTACCTCGGTAGCTATTTATGCTCTGTAATTATTATCAATAACTGCCTCCGTGGTCTAATGGTTAAGAGCATCGGGCTCTTGATACGGAGGTCGTGGGTTCGATCCCTACGGGGGACACCTAGTGATATGTCACTTTGTGCATTTTCCCCCAGTTGGTTAGGACATTACAGGCTGAATCACCGGATTGTCTGAAAAGAAAGATGATTCCGTGCTTCGCATGGCACGTAAATCCGTGTAGTCGTTACATAAAAACCACGTCAGAGGTCGTAAGGCGGTCTGAAAAAACTCTGACACCAGGGCTTGCTGCCCACACAATAAGAAGATTATTATCGATATACTCCAATTCATTTATTGCGTAAGATAATTTTCATTTACGTACCTAGTACCTACATTGTAAAACGAAATTTACATCTTATACAAGATCACTTCCCTAGTATAAAATAGCCTTAAGCTTCCCGCCTTTGCCAGTGTAGCTATCTGTATGATTTTCTCTTGTATACTCTCGTTGCCTTACAAGCGAAGCGACACTACTTCCCTGACTTTATTAAAAAAGGGAACATCAGATGCTGTTATTAAAATATCTTTTGCGAAATTATAAAAGCTGTTTTCAATAAAGATCCTCATAAACATCTGTCACGATTTGTATACAATATTAAAATTATACTCTATTTGGTAATGTATTCGGTTTCAGTTTGTTTATAAATATTACTAAAATTATTATACCAGTAATTTTTAGGAACTACAACTGGCTTTTCAGTGAAGTTTCCTTCACTGGAAACCTACTTAGTTCAATTTCAATGCGCGTGTGTTATGCACTGCACTAGTTTTGCCGATTTATCGATAGTTTTATAATCAGTCGTTTTCATCCAAAAAGTTATACTATTTCATCGATAAAAAGCCAAACTATATATCTATGCTTATCGATAGTATCGATATCGAGCATATGGATAGCTCAGAACGTGGCAATACTATTGACAGAGTGCAATACTATCTACACTATCGATATAATTCTTGAGTAGCATAGTGTCGATATAGTATATTGATCCAACCAACATTATCGATAATATCGAATTTCTGAAGAATGAGTTCGATAGTATTGATATTATAGATATATTGTTTTGAACAATCCATAATTTGCTAACTTCCAATAGGATCGATACAATTACTCAAGACACAAATACTATCGATACTATTGTTTTCTAAACTTCGATAGTATCGATAAATTATAATTATAATTCATGAGCAGTACTCCTTCAATAGTATTTTCATGTTCAATAATATCGATAGGCCTATCGATGGTATTGCTATCTTGGTCGGCTATCGATAGAAAATCGCAATCGTTAAAACTGTCATTTTGATTCTTTCTTGAATCAATGATATAAACTGTCTTAACGTAGAGATTTTAAAATTGTAAGACAAAGTCAGGGGGCGAGATAAAGTGAAGATTTAGCGAGTTAAGGAATCCGGAGGGCGTTAATAGATTGTGAACCCTTCCTAGCTGAGACGGACTTCGGTAATTAAATTCTGAAGAATTGACGCGGTTTTGGTTTCGTATTAAACAATTTAATGCCATGTTTCTATAAGACTAGCGTATGACTATTATTATTTTAGTATTTGATTTCACTATTGTAAAAAGTTAAGGTTGTGAGAAATAAGTGGCCCATAACCTGACTAAACAGAGTGTCACAAATGATGATGGATTCCTTACAAAAGCGACTCTGCCAATCATTATAGAGGGTGAAATTGATAATCATTAGCATCCTATAAAACTAAGAGTCTACCTATCAAACTGAACAACTTTTACTATGGGAACAAACCGATAGGAGCAAGAAAAAATTTACTGTTTTCTAATAAACCGCAATGCCTGCTCGACTCAACATAACATAACATAACATAACATATATATTCTTTATTTGCACATCAAAAACATACAGCAACAAAACAGAATACTAGAACGTAAGGGTACAAATGGCGGTCTTATCACTAAAAGCGATTTCTTCCAGACAACCATAGGATGGAAGAACTCTTAAGTAAAAAAAGTTGCTATGGCGGTGTAATAAATAAGATATAAAATAAAAGTTGCTTACAATACATACGAGTATATTATAATACATACATAAATATATATATAAATACATACATAATATCTAACAATGAATAATCAATACATTAATAAAAATATAATAGGTAATGGATCAAAATGTCCAATTAATAATAATGAGATAGTGATGACTCAAATGTATGAAACAGCTGATTTTTTTTGCTTCAATCGATTTGCTCCATTAGGAAAAGTTGTTCAGTTTTATGGGTAGACTCTTACTTTAAAAAGATGCTAATGATATAAATTTCACCCTGTAGAAGAACAATGAGGTACCTATGCAGGATATTGTGAAGTGCATAAGCGTACGCGCTAAACACAGATGCACTCACACGTCCTTACCCTCCTAAGTCTGATGGAACGGGAGACCGATATGATCAGAGGTGGGATCAGATGCTGTGGCTATAACCTGCAGCGTTTGAGCTTCAAAGATGTGCATGGCACCACTTACGACACCCGTCTGGGCTGGTGGTATTGGAAGCCGAACACCACACGGCAAGAAATAGTCATCAGAGGGGTAGTAATTTTAAATACTTATGCTTATGCTATGCTTATATTAAATCTCTTGCTAGCTTTTATTACGCCAACAATACAGAAAGTGACAGCAAGAGATTTAATGGATTATTATCTTTAATGAACGTACTTGCAACTGACAGACTAAACAACTTTACAATGGTATCAAAGATGAAATTAGATGTTTCATACAAAACTGCAATACTACTAGACTTCAATTTTGGTGCTTTTGCATACAATATCTCCTTAAGACGCTCCCACTATGTAAACGCAGGGCCATATTTTGCTGGTTTTTAGAAGCTATCAAAGAGAATGGAATCACTACGTTTTAGAAGCTATCTTATGGTTATTTGAAAGACATACAAATACATGAAAAATAACATCTCGGCTTCATTTTGTACATTTCATATTTTTTATTTTTCTATAAAATACTTATAAAACCTGTGTTCAAAGGAAAGCTTAAATATTTGAAAAAGTCTGTATTACGTGCATCTACTTTATAAGTTGAAGTCACTTTTACTTGCGATACAGACCAATGTGTAGACAATGTGATTATCTTAAAATTCAACGTTTGAATTTTTTTTAAGTCCAATATTTAATGAGTTAATTAGATAATTGAAAAATTTGGTGCAAATCCTTATGATTTTAGAATATTATTTCCTTGGATTAGAAGGCACCACAGTGACATAATGAGGGACAAGCCAGTTAAAAATAGGTATAGATGGCTCTGAAAGGGTCAAGGTCGTAAATACCTCTAAAGATCAAAAAGTATTTTATAGAACACTAGATGTATTACAGAAAATACGAAAAATGTATCAGTACCTACCTACACAAGTTTTAATTAAAGTAAATTTTTTACAAAGATTTATCGCTGCATTACAAGCGGCAATCAATAATGATTTTTGTACCGATTGCAAAACGCATTACATTTTTGCTGCAATCCAATTGGCTGTGCAAATGGGGGGCTCCTGGAATCGGATTGATTTCAGGGACTCCCAATTGAAATCCATTATGAATTCCGTTTTAATTCCGCACCGGTGAGTCGGTTTCGAGCGCGGAGCGTAATTACAGTAATGCATACGTAAATATTCGTTTACAATCAGTCTGGGCTATTCTGATTAATTTTATTTTACTCTAGCTTTTGCCAGCGACTTTGTCTGCACTGGTTCCCGCTGCCGTAGCGAGATAAGTAGATTTGTAGTTTAGTATGGAACATCAGAATTTTTTTCGCAATTTCGATGTTGGTCCCATAGTAAAAGTTATTCAGTTTGATGGTATAAACAACGCCCTTAAAAGTTTTAAATGTTTATTTTTACTTTTGTAACACCTTGTATATAGGAGTCTGATAAAGTTTTAAACACAAAAAGATTATTCAAAATCTGTCCAGTAGTTTTTGATTAGTGTTTAAAGAAAAAAAAAGTTAAAGTTATAGCCTAGAGGATCCCACTGCAGGGCAAAGGCCACGGATAAATGAACAAATTGGCTTGATAAATATTTTAAATGTTGTATGTTTGAAAAAACAACGAACAAGTAATTTGTAATCAGGGACACCTAAATACCATTTCAGAACCTTATTTTTGTAATCTTCAACAGACACACTTCTGTGACAGTTTTATATTAGTGTAGATTGTTCTTTCATAAAGCACCGCTTCGGCCGCCATCGTAACCGCAGTTCCGTAACCAGTTACGATCAAGGATTATTTTGTTTGTACAAAACCAGTTACGATCAAGGTTTTTTTTACCTGTACGAAACCAGTTACGATCATGACTTATTTTTAATTATACGTATCGATCTTCGATCGTAACCAGTTACGATCAAGACTTATTTTTACTATATCGTGAAAACTTTAACTGTGATCTAAGGTGATACCACCCTAGCGGCTCACAAGCTCTACAATAGCGCTACAGTAGCCGTGCTTAGCAATAACCTCTGTACAGCCACTGTACCGCTACTATAGAGATTTGTGCTAGGTACCTGTAAAGATTAGGCAGTCAGGGTACGTAACGGAATATATTGAGACCATTTTTAGAATGTTTGTTTGTGCACGCATCCCTTAAAAATTACTGAACTGATTTGAATGAAGTTTTCACAAAAGCATAGGGCTTAATTCGAATTCATATTTTGGCTTTATTTCATCGCAATCAGTGTAGGCAATCAAAAGTTATGAGTATTTAAAGTCGGTAGCCAGCGCGTACGAAGTCGCGGGCGCCACTAGTATTGATACATAAATCCATAAACTGATAAAAATGCATGGACAATAACAATGCCCCTGTAGGTTCCCTTTCGTTTCACCATGACTTCTCTAGTCATAGCTATGAATATATAAGTAAAATATATGATAACGTGTCGAAAACAAAAAAAAAGGACAAACTTCCCAGTTGGTCTCATGAAAACTAAAAATATTCTTTTGAAACTTGAACAAAAGTCTCTATTGCTTGGTGTTACGTTTCAATTTTGTTTTTTGAAAGTGTTATCACAAGTTTGTCCTCACATGCACGTCACCAAAGCTCATGAATAGATATTGCAATGTCCAAACCAGTGAAAACTGTTCTTCGGTTGACAGAATCATAATTTTTTTCGTATATACGAAAATTACACGTCTGAAAATTATGATTGTTCCCTCACTCTATCATGGAGATCAATTATAGAGAGAGTGACAGTCCTCCGTGACTTGAAGACACTTCTACAGAATTACGCTCGCCCTTTAATCTGGTCTACTCCGATTGTATTCATCAATTGACCCGCCTCGGCTTCGCATGGGTTTATGTACCTTCCAGAACTTTGACTATTTATATGTGGACTGGTTACGCGTGTAATTCTACTATCAAACATTTCTGCCACTTTTTGCTGGGGGCCAGGTAACATGAAATCCGCAACTTTGGATTTTATTCTCCATAACTTTAGATTCTAATTTTGAATTTTAAAATTCATGAAAAGTAGTCTCGTGTGAACCCCAAACGTTCTAAGTTCGAAGTTATTATTTCGCTATTATAGGCTGTATCGTTTAGTGATAAGGTGTAAAATTTAATGTAATTGCACAAGATCAATTGTGCTTATACCGTGGCAGAGGGGAAATGCTACCGCAAGGCAAGTCCTTATAATAATTAGTCAAAGTTCCTGAATCAGTCTACAAATTAGTGCAAACCTAAACAAAATCACTACAATAGTTTCTGAGTAATCTTAAGCTCTGTCTTCTCTGCTCTAGAATTCAGAGAATTCTCTCTGTTCCTCTCTCCCTCGGCTTATTTCAATACAGATGCGTGGTGATGTTATAGCTGTCCTGTAAAAACACTAGACACCATCCTACAAACTTCCTGGGTAGAAACCTACCTTATTAGCCTACAATATACACAAGGATGAAAAAACAATACATTTTAATAATCCCCCGTCATTTAAAAATTTAATAAAAAGTTATCGGAAAATTTCAAAGACTTCCTTTTAATCTCAAAAGGATTGCGTGAAAACGGACTGATAATGACCGTAGTTGAAATCACGGGAGGAATCTCGACTCGAAACTTTTATATTAAACTTTATACTTTTGAAAATAAGATTAAAATTTAAACTTACCTCCGCGTCTGAGAGTTTCAAGTTTAAAGATTTTCGTTTGATAGCTATCCTAATCAGGATCGGATCCATTCACTACCAAAAGATTCATACATAGACACATAAATTATGATATTTCAATGAATCAGTCAAAGGTATACTTTATTTTACACCAAAACGTAAATAGCAATAACTTATATTTATTTTAAAACTTAAAACCTTAATTGTTTTTAATTTAACCTAGTGCAGTGAACTTTAAATGGCAAATAAATACTACTATTAATATTATATTAACCTGTCTAAAATATGGTTCATCATCAGCCTTATCATCTCACTGAATCAAATATAGATTCTTTATCTGATAGCTACTGTTCCGTCTCGGGCTTTGACTAATTATTATAAGGACTAGCCTTGCGGTAACATTTCCCCTCTGCCACGGTATAAGCACAATTGATCTTTTGCATTTACATTCAATTTTACACCTTATCACTAAACGAGACAGCCTGCAACTTCGAACTTAGAACGTTTGGGGTTCACACGAAACTACTTTTCATGATTTTTAACATTCAAAATTAGAATCTAAAGTTATGGGAAATAATCCAAAGTTGCGGATTTCATGTTACCTCGTCCCCCGCAAATAGTGGCAGAAATGTTTGTTAGTAGAATTACACGCGTAACCAGTCCATATAATAATTAGTCAAAGGTCTCGGGTCCCTGACGGAGATCAATAATATCTTTTAGAATCTCGCCACAAAACTCTGTCCTGAACTTTTCGCACGTAGCTTCTGTGGCTCAGTTTCTTGTCAGGTACCTAACAACAACACTTTAAAAGAAGAATATGTGTATGTGTGTGAATGAGTGTTCGGTAATATCAATCATAGTCATATATCAGTTCAGCTAAAGGTTTATTTTAGATTTTTTCTTACGATTTTAGCATTTAGCAAAATAATAATTTTATCTTTTATCTGGCAAATAATTACTGATGTCTATTTATTTATGGTACCAGTCTTCTTCTTCTTCTTATCGTATCAGCAAAGCCCTGGTGTCAGAGTTTTTTCAGACCGTCTTACGGCCTCTGACGTGGTTTTTACCAATTACTAGCCTCAAGAAATATTATCTCAATTTTGTATTTTTCTGAAATGCTACTTCTTACCACAAGTTATCAAAATTAAGTATATGTAGCAGAGTAGGAAACAAAAAACCTGAATTTCTACATTAAATATTCATTAGTTTCAGTAGACGGACTTATCCCAACAACCTTACTTTACCTAACCTGACCTAACACAAAACACAGTTTACGTATCTCTTCACCTTAATAATCCCGAACGTTTTAACGGCCAAGACGCCGTATGTTCGGCTTTAATTTTATTCACGTCATAAAACGTAAAAGCGCCGTATAAATTGTCGGTGAAGGATGACGTCATCATTCATAATTCGTGTGCGGGCTTCATAAAGTCGGCTTTAATAAGTAATAAGGGGTCCGAGGAAACTCACTTATAGGACAGGGTTTGTGTCAGACCTTTAAAATTATATTGTGTTTAAGATTAGTACGTGGTAATGCCTACCTGTTATCTGGATTTTGTGATTGGTTTTTAGAGTTCCGTAGTCAAACAAGGAACCGTTATACTTTACATTCCGTCTATCTGTATGCCCTGCCTCAATAACTTGCTCATTTTTACACATATTGTATCGAAATTTGGCATGAAGACAGATAACAGTAACCCAAAAACAGAAATGTAGTAGTTATGAAGAAACTTTTTTTTCCGACTTCTCCCATACAACAATTTTTTTTTCTTAAAACTCCCAGTAGGGCATACAACCCTCCCAACCAGTTTCGGAAAAAAACAGTGAAATCGATTTGTTTTCTAAAGACAAACTATATGGCGTTGCACGAAGGAAAATAAATCGCGCGATCACTGTGTATAAAAATTTTTTCTTAGGTAAGATAAACAGATTAAAAACGTTTCTTCTTTTTTTACTTACACAATGGCTACGGAACCCTATCATAGGCGAGTCCGACACGCTCTTGGCCCGTTTTTCACATTAGGTATATATGTTACTAGCAGACTTGTCTTTCATGCAGGGCCGGGTGGTGGTTCGATCTCAGCCTGGATTAGTCTGAGGGTATATTACCGTTGACGTGCTCCATACAAACGAAGTATGGTTATATTTTCAATACTAACCAATTAAAGTCAATGACATTTTTCAGAAACAGTCTAGAAACTATTCTCTATATCTATATAACTAGACTTCGTTTGTATGGTGCGCGCAAACATGACAATGAACTCACTAGGTAGATGTCACACTGGACAGAGTTTGGGCACAGCTGATGAAATGTATATACTCTGTATCTATCTAAATACCTGTTGTTCTATAGAAAAGGTCAACGGCCACTTGACTCACAAATGTAATAACATTTAATCAAACTTGATAACTTTGTTATGTATGAAACAGCCGTAGAGGGAGAAATAAAGTGACATTTCTTGGTCAATGGAAACAGCAGATTTTTTTCCTGATTTCAATTATGATCCTATGGTAAAAGTTGCTCTATTATATGGTCTAAAGTTTAGACCAATTAACAGACTCTATACTTTAGTGCCGATTTTATAAGTATTTTAATCAGAGAGATATCGTTATTAATTGATAAATTCGTGCTTCAATTCGTTTTTGAGGAAAGATATGAATTTATCTCACCAGTGGTTCACATCATACATGCATATGATTACGGCTGTATTCTTCGAGTCAAAATTATTCAGAAACTTCAGATAATCCACGTTTAACTAGTAGTACCGAAACTCTGTCCAGTGTGACGGGGGGTGAGCCCGTCGCCATTTATAATGGACAGTGGGTCCAATATGCCACGAAATTTAAGCACGCAGGTTTCCTTATGAGGTTTTCCTTCACCGAATAGCCAGTGGTGTTACAAATTGTACATAAATTTCGAAAACGAATTCAAAAGAATCGAGTTGGCATGGATGGTGATCGAACCGTCACCTCTTGCGGGGCAGGCAAGGTTACCCGCCACTGGACCAACACGGCCAATATGGACCAGTGATTCATTCCTACAAATATCCTGAAAGCTGAGTGCAAGCAACATTTTCAAGAACCAACGTATTTCGAACTGACAAAGTGGAAACCATGAATAACGCAATACACGCCCACGTAGCAACATGCTACGCCGTAGCACAATCGTAGCGCCCGTAGCAATATCATGATTTAGTACAGAAACGGGTAATATTTATGGTATAATGTACAATTATACAGCGTGTTTTGGTAGATATATGCTAACTGAACCAACCTCTTCTGTTGCTGATACTAAAAATATTTGATAAAAGAAGTACTTAATTAGTTACCAAAAACGCTTCATTGCTATTTTATTTCAATTAATTAAATTATCAATGAGAGAGTCTTTATTCATGTTCTTTTGCCATTTATAAGTATCACAGTAAACCAGAATCGAAATCTATCAAACTACTTGATTTTCATTTGCACAGATATTTTGAAGGAAAATAAAGAAAATTTTATGATGTTATAATTAAAAATGTTTCGAAGTCAACATAATTTATTCAATATAGGAACTTGAAGCCCACTTATTAAAATGCAAATCTTTTTTTTACAGATTGTATAGATAAACTCACGACCATAATCCTTTCAAGGTAGTCAGAAGATTTGTTAAAACTACCGTCGAAATATTAAAGTGTGCGGTTGCACCAAACCACAGGCATATTGAAGGTTTGCATATTCACGATGAAATACAGTGACGCGGGGCTAGCCTTTCGCTCAAAAAATACTGCATTAGAGACGTTATCCCTTAGTTATCTCTCACGACACCCACACAAAGAAATAAGGTGGTCCTCTCTAAGCTGGAAGCACACTGCTGCTACCAGGAATCATACAATAAAAAATGTAACAAAATAAAATATAATTATTTCGATACTCTGGCGAACTTAATACATAAAAAACCGTGGTGGTCCAGTGGCGAGTAACCTTCCCTGCCGTGCAGGAGGCGATGGTTCAATCCACGTCCAGACCGACTCGTACCAATGAGTTTTTCGGAATTTATGTACGATTTGTAACACCACTGGCTTTTCGGTGAAGGAAAACATCGTGAGGAAACCGGCATGATTAAATTTCGAGGCATGTATTGTACCCACTGTCCATTATAAGTGGCGACGGGCTCACTCCCCGTCACACTAGACAGAGTTTTGGTACTACTGGTGAAACGTGGATGTTCTGAGGTTTCAGAATATCTTTGACTACCCCCTCGGGGAATATAGTCTTGAGCATATGCTATGCTATGCTATTGAGTACTAATGGTCGATTCAGCGGTCTTAACAGACCAATGAATTGAAAATAAAATACTAACCGTTTTATGAGCTACCGACTGAATAAAATTTGCAGTACCTACTAATCAACTTTCTCGAAATATTTAAAGTTACAGGGTACAGGGTTATACAGGGTGAAATTGTTATCATTAGCATCCTTTTAAACTAGGAGCTACCCATCAAACTGATCAAATTGTACTATGGGAGCAAACCGATCGGAGCAAAAAAAATCTGCTGTTGAAAACATTTCAGTTGAGTTGGCACTGCAGTTTAGTATTGAACAGCTGATTTTATTTTTGCTCTGATCGGTTTGCTCTTGTAGTAAAAGTTGTTCAGTTTGTTGTGTAGACTCTCAGTTTCAAAGGATGCTAATGATATCAATATCACCCTGTAGAGATACTATTTTATATTTTCTTTGTGGCGATCCTCGGGGGATATATGTCCGGCAGTGGACGCTATAGGCTGTGGTGATGATGATGATTTTCTATTTCAATCTTCTTTATTATAGCATGTGCAAATCAATGGTCTCTATCTTAACTCTCTTTCTCAACTAAACCACACTCTAGACACTTCATAAAATGTCTCGCACTGACAAGAAGAGTTGAACACGTGTAATACTGAGTGAGTGTGAATGGGAGAGGACTACACTATCCTTCTGCCGTCTATCGTTCACCTCCCGTATCATCGAGAGGGGTTAGTTCAATACATTAGGGGTTGCTTCAGACTATCAAACTGAACAACTTCTACTATTGGACCAATATTGAAATCGAAAAACATAATTGTTATTCCGTCGAAAACGTCAATAGCTACTGGGTCAAAATGCATGGAACACGTTATTTTAGG
Organism: Agonopterix alstromeriana; assembly: GCA_963924505.1. NCBI lineage: Eukaryota > Metazoa > Arthropoda > Insecta > Lepidoptera > Depressariidae > Agonopterix > Agonopterix alstromeriana. The sequence continues at coordinate 2,640,342 of OZ004663.1, read as the reverse complement.
ATAGATATAGTGTCTATTGTCTAGTGTGTGTCAGAGAACTAAAGTCATTGACATAGCTCAGAAAATTAGCAAGCTGAAGTGGCAATGGGCTGGTCATATCTGCCGAAGAACTGACAACCGGTGGGGTGTCAGAGTTCTAGAGTGGAGACCGCGAACTGGTAGGCGAAGTGTGGGACGCTCTGCTGCCCGCTGGACAGACGCCTAAAAAAAGTAGCGGGGAGCGATTGGATGAGGAAGGCTGAGGACAGAGTTTTGTGGCGCGCCATGGGAGAGGCCTATGTTTAGCAGTGGACGATGATGGGCTGATGATGATGATGATGATAGTATATAATAGTAATAAGTAGCCAGCTTTACTACAAAACCACAGCAAAAGAATCCTTAACTCAAAATAAAAAGGATGTAAAATGGATTAGGGTTAAAAAACGGCTTCCCCAATAATCCACAAACAAATATCGGTTATTGAACGAAGCGGTCCTATATTTGTGAAGTTATTAAACTTCGCCTATTTCGATTTGCCTCGATGTTTTGCAGCTGAACCAGACGGTAACTGGGTCAATAGGTACTCTTTTTCGAAAGAATTTATATGAAGTGTGTACAAAACGTCGGTCGCGCGTAACGGAGAAATATTTACACTCAATTATGAGAGTCCGGGTTCGATGTAACAATGAGTTTTTCTAACTTATACTTCTCTCAAATGGTGAAGGAAAATATCGTGAGAAACATGCAAATGCTGTCGAAGAAATTCATATATCGTGATGAAATTAAAATAGAAAGACTATACAGTTCATTTTATAAAAATATACAATATATTCTATTATGAAATATACAATGAAAATTTGAAATTTTTATGCGAATTAATTTTTTGTGCAAAATTCATTTTTTGTACTTAGTGGTGATAGGTTTCCTTTTAACTTCGTTATATAAACTACTGCCGTGAATTTTTTCACGTATCCAGAAACAACCGTTTTGCTGGCAAGGTGGGGGGGGGGGGGGTTTACACTTAGCTCCCTAAAAAACATATTTTTCAAAACTTTATTTTACCACTTTGATCAGAAAGACGGACGGACTTAACGGGTTCGAAACTATACGGGTTCCTTGTTGACTATGGAACCCTAAAAATGAGATCCAGCGAGATTTTAAATCTCGGTTCGAAATCTGTCATGTTAAAAAAAAGGTACACCCACAGCATACAGCACCCGTGAAGATAAAACTGTCACTCTGTCCCTAGACACTTGTCGCCCGTCACCTCGTGACGTGTGCCCCGTCAAGATTTATGTCATAATCGTAAACGTTTGGTTATGTATTCCACAGGTGGTTTTTAAATTAGGATTGGTTGGTTGTAGTAAAGTTACTATCCGTTCCGAAAGCGATTATGGTCGTAACTTTACATAAGTACATACTTTATATAAGTTACTTAAGGGGGCACCTAGTAAACACCTGCTGTACTGTGCTGCCTCCAATCGTGTTTTTTAATTTAATAACAATTGTACATTTCCAAAAAAACAAGAAATTCACATTGTAGTCATTGTTATTTCTCAATTTATCGTAACAAAACGGGCTATTATGTCTCATGTTTGTAGTTACTATATTCCAAAATTTTGTAACAAAGCTTTTGTGTCGATTTTCAATCAAAACGAATTTGACAACCGTTAATTTCTGTTTTGTTTATGAAAAGACAGAAATAATTTGAAACAGAAATTATTTCTGTCTTTTCATAAATTATACCTTCATGCATTGAGATTACTTAAATGGAAAATGTGTTTAGGTAATCTCAATTAATTAATTTGTGAGCATTCCCCACATTCCCCTTTTTCTTTACAAGCATGTGATTTTTTTAACCATTAATTTCGTCGCAAATCCAGGCAGAATCATAAACCATAATGCCACATTACCTTTTAGGTCAATGTTCATACATTAAAAAGTACAAATCCCATGGCAATGTGCGGTATTTTCAGTTAATTATGATGTGATAACATTAGCAAAAAGCCAGGGGACTAAACGGGACATTAAAATGAAAATCACATTCCTTTGCTCATTATCGTGTTATTTTTTCAGGGCTACAATAAAAGTGTTTTTGTGTAGCATATTTAGCTGATCTAATACATAAGTTGCTAAATATGATTGATGAAAAATGAGACGAAATACAAATAGGTCGGGTTGTAAATTCGTGACGAGTTTGCAATACTTAGAACCCAAGGTTAAAGACTAGGTATCTACATACACCTCACAGCAATTTTGACGTCACCTCTTCTCCGTGGTACGGAAGGAGGTCTATAGTATTCAGTTATACAACGTGTTAATGAATAAGCGCAAAACCTCATACACCACAACTGATTTATAAAACAATAATTAGATTGAAACAATAATTTCATTATTTTGATAGTTAAAATTTAAAGTTATTCGCATTTTAAGTTTTGAGGCAAAAATGATTTGTTATCATTTCAACAATGAATGAAAGCGCTGGCGTGCTCGTGGATACATTTAAAGAATCTTGTTTTGGTTGTAAGTAGGGTGAGAGTGCCCGAGCGGTGGGTTGAGATAGAGTTCAGTAAATTTTAAAATTTTACAAATAAATTATTTAATATTTTGAAAAACATTACCTATGTTTAAAACATGATAATTCGATTCTGCTCTCGATTCTAAACAAACTACTTTCTAGTTTTGCGTTAATTCATTAACACGTTGTATATTCCACTCTCACTCCTACAACTTAAACGTGCTGGCTTCTTCTTGGTAGTGCGAGCTCGATTCTATGAAGTGTCCGGTGGTATTAGTGAGCGGGTTTATTTTACGCCTTACCGTATCATACTATGTACCCATGTACGAATCTATTTCACGAGGCAGTTAGATTGATAAATTTAAATTCTAAAATTATTACAGTGTATAGGTTTCTTCAATCGATAGTAAATTGTCTGCTTCTGATATCAGAAAAGAAATTAAGTTAATGTTCTTGAAAACGTTTAGCTAATTAGCACCTTCTACAATCCTTCTACACAAGCCTTGAATGCTATGATGCTATTTTCTGACCAACCAGTGAAAACAAAGTGAACATAATTTCCGTGCAATTAGGTCGTAATTTGCGTGAAGGGTGCGACCGGTGTCACGTAAAATATTGTCTCTGCCCGGTCCTCTATAATCTCTATCTCCTTTATTACGCGCTGTGCCCATTAGGGTTTGAATCGTGAATAAGTGATTCGACTCAGTTCGGATTACCTACCTATTTACTTCTTTGTACCGATACTTACGCTGACGGGCTTAAGGCGCGGTTTATACAGAAGAGACGTGTGGCGGTGGCGGATAGTCAGAGTAACTCAATTATAAACCTCATAGTACGCATAGCGTTTTATGGAGAATTACACCCGCGCCTTCAGGTGACGTCACTTAGAGGTGCGGACGCGATTCTCTTTTACGACAATAACGACGCTATGCTACGTACTATAAGGTTTATATTGGGTTGCTTAGAGTTTCCGCCACCGCCACAAATCTCTTCTGTATAAACCGTGGCTAAGATTCGGAAATTCTGAACTTGTGGATGTTTAATGATTATTCTTATGTCCTGTACTGTTAAAATCATCAAGTTTAGTTATAAATTATTTTTGCCTCTCAAAATTAGTAGCATTATCACAGCTGCCACCTCAAATTTGCACCTGTGGAGGAACTACTGTGGAAGGTTCCTCCGGTGAAAAGGGAAGATCTTCCGCCAGGCTAGGTGTGAAGTCTGGGGACCGGTGAGTCTGTGAGTAACACTACTGATTATCTCATATAACAGATGCATTTTCTCACTTCTATTGTAACCAATACTATCATAATAGAGGGCATATCCTTAATATTTTTGTCATAAATATATAGTGACTAAAATCACATAACTAATTGACTTACAAGTAAAATAGATGCATTTTCTTAGTTCTTTTATCTTCTTAGCAATGCACTCTTAGAATTATCATTGCCAACTAGCTGTTGTACATTAATAAAGCAGTGAGTAGTATCATTTAACTGAATGACTCACAAAATAGATGCATTTTCTCACCTCTATTTTCGGCATTGCCAGTTCGCTGCACCTGCTGCCTCAGAATGGGATGTGCTTGGGATTTATTATGTGGTAAATTACTGCTCTCCTGTAGTAATGGTACCAACTTTGTAGGTTTCGTTTTGTTGGTAGTATTGATGGGGAACAGTTTTTGAAACTTCAGTCGCTAGTCGACGATAACGTGCTACACTGTAGAGAGTTATCAATATATAGAGATTAGGAGCTTCTTTCAACAATTGGATGACGTAGACATAATAAAAAAGTGGAGGAACATTTTATCAACGGTATATTGTAGCATCCAAATGTATTTACCGGTAAATGTACATGAGCTTAAAATTCTCAATACAACCAAGAAAAATGTTAAGTAAAGATGTGAAAAAAAGAATTGCAAATGTACCTACATTGTTATTTAAGAAAGCGTTATTTTCTCATCGACTCATTTCCCCTCTGCCATGGTATAAGCACAATTGATCTTGTGCATTTACATTCAATTTTACACCTTATCACTAAACGAGACAGCCCATAATTGCGAAATAATAACTTCGAACTTAGAACTTATGGGGTTCACACGAGACTATATTTCATGATTTTAAAAATCATCATTCAAAATTATAATCTAAAGTTATGGGGAATAAAATCCAAAGTTGCGGATTTCATGTTACCTCACCCCCCGCAAAAAGTGGCAGAAATGTTTGTTAGTAGAACTACACGCGTAACCAGTCCACATATAAATAGTCGACCGATCGACCTAACGGGATAAAAGCAGCGAACTATAGTAAAAGTAAACCTTACTTAGAATGACACCTTAAAAGTTGGTTGGTACCATTTATTGGTACACCAGTTGATGGTACAGTTGTAGTAAAGTTACTCACTACCTTGAAAGGGGAGTACGAACGTGACTTTATGTACCTATTTACGTTAGTATTTTTTTTTATATTCCAATTAGATATAAACTGGTTGAATAATTACCTGATAGATCCATAAAATAGTGACATTAAATAAAATTATAAATAAAGTGACTTAAAACTAAACTAATCTAGGATGTGGTGTTTATTAATTAAATTTTATTTTGGTATGATATAAAATTCCGTGTCTCTGTTAAAATTCGTAGCTCTGAATGTGCAGTTGTGAAACGTGACAGTGACGAAAACAGGTTCCACTCGGAGCGCTATAACTTCGAAATATATTGTTGTAAATAATCTAAACTAGTAGCATTCGACAGCGGACAGAAACACGATTCTCACGATACATATTGTTTGTTTAATAATTTATAATATAATATACAACGTGTTAATGAATTAACGCAAAACTAGAAAGCAGTTTGTTTAGAATCGAGAGCAGAATCGAATTATCATGGTTTCAACATAGGTAATTTTTCAAAATATTAAATAATACGTTTGTAAAATTTGAAATTTACTGATATCGACCTCAACCCACCGCAAGGGTATACTCAACGTACTTACTAACAAACCAAGATTCTTAAAATGTAACCACGAGTATGCAAGCGCTATCATTCATTTGTGAAATGATAACAAATCATTTTTGACTCAAAACTTCAAATACGAATAACTTCAATCGAATTATTTTGTTGTAAATCAGTTGGGGTGTACGAGGTTTTGGCTTATTCTTTACACGTTGTATAATAATTCTGCAAAACGACTGCATATTTTGATTCCATGTTTCGTAGGTGCACAAACAGCGATCTAACAAGGGCATTTTCTTGGTTTCGACTTAAAAATAACTCTTGTTCGTGTCGAAATTTTTGCTACAAATTCATATCATTCAGACTTGATTCAGATGCTATAATTTTATCCAGTTATCCCGAATCCTTGACACATTCATCCCGCTTTGACAAATGTCAAATAATCCCACGACATCCCACATTTTCCTTCTAAACATGTTGCTGGCTTTTTCAATTTCCGTATATTGATGTCATTGGTTGTCAACAAGATGACACCATTTTTTATTGAGGATTGAGTGTATTAGGGTTTTACTGTTCGGTGGAGGGGGTGTGTTTGCGAATAGAATACATTATTTAGGGAAAGGAGTGGTGAGTTGCAAGCAAGGGTGAAACCCAAGCTTTATCCGGAATAGCATCAAATTATAGTGAGTGTTCTTTTGCTGTTTTCGTGAGCATTTCTCGAAAAATATGTATGTGCATATTGCTGATTTAAAACAACAAATCCTATTTTTTTTAAATCTTTTACTCGTTGTATAACTTCGGTATTGGAAACGATCAACAATGTTAAAGCAACGTCAGGTCTGTTCTTTGGATGGGTGGCCGTTTAGTGATATTTCCTCTCAAGCATCTCCGTGCTTTGGAAAATACGGATAGTTCAATCAGTTCATTGCATCAATATAATTTTCCATCAATTAATGCGGCTCGAAAATTCTCTGACAGCAAGTTGACCATAAACTTGCCTCCAAATTAATCCGTAAGCCGTACTGAGCCCACGTGGTGGAGTATGGCCTTTTCCCTCTCACCATTATTCGTGAGAGGAGGCCTTTACCCTGCAGTGGGATGGGTGGGGGATACAGTATCCCGATTTGAGCACCTAAGTTTTCCATGAAGCACCTGAGTTGGTGCTGTTTGTGGAATTTGATAACCTGGTTCTTATCTCATCACTTTAATAATAATAATAAATAATAATAATAAAAAGATTTATTTTCTCCACATAAAACTTAAACTAGGTGTTACAAATTGATGAAAATAAGAATGAAGATTAAAACATAAAAGTAATATGTAGAGACTGGTATCCTGAACTAAGAGAACTTGTCTCTCAGGCTACCAGGTCTCCACCCCCGTCTGATGGATACAGTAGGTTTAACAAATATTACATAAGGAGAGATTTGGTTTGTGGTAACAATGGGAGAAATTGGAAGGTAAGGAATGTTATTATTAAAAATAATGGTAGGCTACATTCTAAAGATTTAAACTATAGTATAGTGATAGGTGAATGTGTGGGTGAGTGTGTGTGTGTAATGTGTGTGTGTGTGTGTACGTGTGTGAATGTGTGAGAGAATCAGTGAGTGTGTTTTATTTTAGGACGGTTAGTAGAGATTCGGTGTCTTCGTAGTTTAGTGTGCGAAGCCAGTTTGTGAGTTTATACTTGCATTCCAATTTTACAGTCGGATAGATATTAAGTATATTGTTGATTTTTGTGTATAGGTATGGACCTAGGAAGCAATAAAAGTTTGAGCTAAAGTTTTTTCTAAGTTTAGAGTTCCAGGATGTAAAATTTAGTCGGCGATTTTTTTCGCGACTTTCAACTTATAAACTAGACTAGACATCAGATGAATGATGCCATAACAAGTATATAACGATAAATTTACTACCTCGACAGTTATAGTCAGTTTATGGCCGCGCAACCGTATTTATTGCGTAGTAAAGCAAACCAAGTGACTTGCAAATAACGATATTTCATATAAAATGCAATAACATTATACCTACGTGTTTATAAGACGTTTAGCGTCCGAATAACTCGCAGAATATGGCATTATCAAGCACACGCTGAAAATATGCTTATGCTTATGCAAAATTTTAAGGATCATCAGACAATGAAACTAAACAACATTCAAGGAACATGGGTCAAAAACGAGAAAGTGTGTATAAGCCGAACGATTTTCTATGGGAGGTCCAACAATTTTTATTCATTTATTGACCCGTTTTTCTTGGGGAAAGTTTAGTCTAGTTTAACTAGTAGTGTATAACCAAATAACAAAATAGGTATGTTATTTGATTTTTTACACTAATTTTAATTCTGTTATTTCCATGAATTGACTGGAATGCTCCATTCATAAGTTTATTAATATTCTCATTCAATACTACCTACTGCGATATAAAATCAAACACCGTTTCCAAATAATACGTTAATCAAATTTAATTTTGATCGTACCCTATTTGATTTAAAGTGTACATTTTGACTGATACTCATTGCTGATACTCTACTATATAAATGCTCATTGCTCTACTATATAAATGTTTCTCTTTTTGTGTTTTATTGTGAAATGCTATAAGCTTTTGCCCTTTTCATCTGTGCACGTTTTTACATGGTGAATAATAAATAAGTACCTTGTTATTTTTGCATTACTTTCCAGTATTTAATATTTCCACAAAATTATATTACCTACATTACTTGTAAAGCTGTTTTTATACCGACTTTACCAGAAAGTACGGATCAAATAAAATAGGGGAAGGCAATTTCAAACATTGCGATCATATTTTTAACATTTTGATTCATTTGAAAATTTCCGGAAAATAGCATAGAGTTGAAACAAAATTTCAATAAATAATTTTGTTTTAAATTTAGTCGAAACTAAGCAGTTATTATTCATGCATTATAGTTAACGCACGTTAGTGCTTATAATCTGTTTAACTGCAGATCAAACTGCCAGGGTAACGAAGTTTACAATACATGTATCCAAGTTAAGAAAATCTACTGAATCTACCCACTTAGCCGTTAATACAACTGCTTTATCAATCCACAGAGCAAGAGATTCGTATATGCTCGATTGATACTCAAACAAAAACATATTTTATCATACTTTTTACAAATAAAACAGCAAAAGTGAAAAAAGTTATTAAAAATGAATTTACTAAACATAAACTTCAACATTGATACAAATAACGCACAATGGGCATCAAACTCAGTGTTTGATTTTGTACAGGACGATAAGAAAGGTACCTGCAAGCTGCATTAAAGCTGCAATAAAATGTTATCTACATAATTTATTTACTAGGAATGGACAAATATAACTTGCCTGGGGCGCTAAATTATTAAATACGTCACAAATTTCCCAACCATATATTTTTGGTTTGTACAATATAATGTTAGATTCAGAGGAAGCATACGGGGCGCGAATTATTTTTGGACTGCTCTGTAACCAGCCCTATTCCCCAGTCTAATGCCATCGTATAACGAATTCCCGCCAAATTAGCATTTCGCCCGTCACCAGTTCATTTAGTCTTCTAATTGTGTCACATTTTGTTTACCCTCATTTAAATACGTCGCACGAGCGCAGTTAAAATAATGTTTTAGTTTTTAATTACAGCACTCTTCGCCACTTAGACTAAGTGTAGTAATACGAACGCTGTTTGTTAATTGAATATTTACATCGTTCATTTGCATAAAACTTAGGTTCAACGGGCATTTAACGCCCGCTTTACTTTAAATCAATATTATTTTAATGGGAATTAACATTGAATAAAAACGTATGAGCGAAGATGTATTGTTAATTACTTATTGATAAAAACAAATTTTGAAGTGTTTAACTCATAATTTATAAGTTAGTAATACATTTTTTAAACCCTATTTTGGGGCGTTATTAAAAATACAGTGTTTATTATCGCCTGTTAAATTATTTTGGCTCTGGATGCGAATATAGACTCCTTAGAATTGAAAATTATATTAAAACTTTAAAGTCACAAACATTTAATTTATATAAATTAGATGTGTTTTTATATTTTAGAATACACCAATAAGCACTCTGCGCCGCTTCCCCGGTGGAATTGAAGAACTCCATAGGTTAACCCGGTAGCGAAAGACTGGCTAAAACATCTTGATCTCAAAATTTAAACCTCCTCGTCCATGATATGATGATGACCAATAAGAGCAAATCTAGCACGATCGCAACTGCTTCAACTCAGAAATGTTGACAGCAGCTTGTGTGTGTGAAGTTTAACAAATCTTGCAATATTTTTTATATTTTTCGACGTTTGGGCGTTATTTGACAGCGGGCGTTAAATGCCATACATACCTTATAAACGTTTTAAAAATGAAATGTTTATACAATACTCACCCTCTACTATTTTCAATTGGCTAAAAGATAATCTTGACAAAACAACTCCATCTTTATTGCAAAGTTTGTGATCGCCCAAAAAAAGAGAAAGGCCGTGAGATAATGAGTACGCTTTCTTTGTTTTAAAATATTGCTATATTAATGAAATATTTTTACTGCATGCAACTGTACCAGGGTTCAGTTAGTTTGAGCCATAGAGATAGGACTACGTGTTTGAGCACACAATGTAGAGTTTCAGGGATGAGTGTTACGTCAAGTATGTAGAGTATACAGAGTCCTTAATATGCTGACACTTTTTTAAGGGGATGATCAGACCATCAAACTGAAAAACCTTCTCTATGGGACCTACATCGAAATCGCGAAAAATAATCAGCTGTCCCATACATTTGGCTTAAGTAGGATTGCAGTTTTGTATGGATTAGCAGATTTTTTTTTAGCGACACCGATATCGGTCCCTTAGAGAAAGTTGTTCATTTTGATGGTCTGTTCATCCCCTTAAAAAGTGTCAGCATATTAAGAAGAAGGGAAGGGCAGCATTTATAGAAGAAATAGAGCGAACGCAGATGCGCTGACAGATGTCACGGCTCTTAGCGCCGAGCGTGAGCAAATTCTCGTATTGTCTAGTTTCGTAGCATTTCAGTAACGCTAGTCTGTAACTTTCTTTAAAATTTATATGATAGAAAGCCGTTTTTATGCGAAAATATAGCTGGTTGAATATTGCTCTTGACACAATCAGGACCTGTTTTATTTTAGTACTGATTAAACGAGAAATTTTCACATTTTGTTGTTCATTCTTGTGTTCACAGTTCATTCTCGATAAGCCACGCTCTATAGCTATCTTATACATACTCTAAGGTCAAGAAATGTTACCTTAACTCTTATCGCACATAAAAATACAGCAAAATATACCCTATGCTTAAGCACTTTACTTTTAAATTTCCAGAAACGTCTTCCATCCTATACGTAGAAAATGTACTAAAATATTAACAGAGTATAGTATTCAGATTCAGAACAAAGCAGTAATAGAAAGTTGTTAGAACTTTAGCTGAAGGAACATAAAATCAATTGTTTACGTCCCGTTTCACATATAGAACGTGATTGTGTCGCTAACTTCGAGCAACTTGCAGCTTAAAAGTTTTAAGTGAGACTTGCTTAAAGTTTGCGCAAACGCTAAGTGATAAATTGTAAACACGTTCACGCAAAATGTTTAATGTACCTATCTACAACAGGGTGTAAACATAAATTTGTTATAAACTTAAGGAGGTGCTTCGGACCATCAAACTGAACTACTTTACATCGTTATCATCATCATCAGCCTATACAGAGTCCTTCTTTATATGCTGACGGTTTTTATCGGGATGATCAGACCTTCTAACTAAACAACTTTCTCGATGGGACCAACTCAGAAATAACGAAACAAAATCTGCTGTCCCATAGATACATTTGGGTCGACTAGCATTATAGTTTTGTATGGAATGGTTTTGTATGGCTCATAGATTTTTTTTTCAGTTTCGTTGTCTGATCATCCCTTTTAAAACCGTCAGTATTATTAAGAATGACCCTATAAACGACCCACTGCAAGGCACAGGCCTATTCAAGGAAGGTGTAGTGGTGGGTGTCAGTTCACCACGCGTGTCCGATGCGGATTTTTTTTACTATAGGACCAATATTGCAATCGACTGATTACACGAGGTTTCCTACCGCCAAACTACCTATTATATACCTAGGGTAAATATTTATTACAGACTGACTTTTAATAGTTCATCTGGACGCAATTCTTTTTACAAATTAACTGTATTCCATTCACCACAAATCACTTAACTAAATAACATTATGTCCACATAGGTTATTTAGTTAAATAAATCTCGATAAACAAGTTGACCTATTCAGACAAAATATAAAAAAAACAACGTCCACATAAATCAGTCAGACATACTCTTTTTTATTTAAATATTCACCCCCAAAAATCTATTATACGTTACAGAAAATATAATACAGACTAGAAATAGAATCGCCGCCTCAAAGTTTTTTTTTTTTTTTTATTTATAATTAATGGACTTTTTGCTTGTGCGTTAGCACCGCATTTCCGCCAATGTCAAGTAGTTTGTGGGAGTATCTATCCCAATCTCAGGGATTGTTTTTGATAAAGAACAAGAAGAGATTAAGGAATGCGGAGCCTCGTGGCAGGCAAAGACGCGACGCGCGGACAACACGCGAGACAAGTTCTCGGGTCAGAACCTGCAACGTGACTCCCCGCCTCAAAGTTGCAAGTTCTGCAGAATATCATCGCTCATTCGTTTTCCCTATTGGCATATTTGTTTGAGATAGCGTTGGCACTACTAACCTATGTATGTTGACGATATTTGCAACTACTAATGGTATAAACTTTAGTTCTTTACTTTATGTTTGACGGTAGCGAGTGTTCGCTCTAAATTGTAAAAGAAGGTCTGAAACTATTTTTGTGCTGCATTTTTATTACAATAGCTTTTTTGCTTTTACGCCTTTATTGTATGTACTCGTAATGTAATATGCATGTTCAACAAATAATATTTAGAAATAAATTATTTGAAGCCGGTTAAGACTAAAACAAGGTGTTAGGGTAGACAGTTGCATTACTTTAAGGTAATGATTGTACCAAGGATACTGAAAAACTTTCCTTAAGAAACTTATAGGAAATTTGTAGGGAACGTGGCCTACCGGTGTTTTATTCGGCTCCGCTGGAGAGGTTTTAGTGGACTGTAGTTTTTCTGGTGGCAGGAGTGGTTCGATGTAAAGGAAAGTCTTGTTTGCAGCACTGGAGGTTTATTTTAGTGATTTTTACACCAGAGTTAGTTACACGCACAAGCACCGTACCAATATGGAAGGCGGAAACGGAAATAGAACTTTATTAATTACTACATTTTATGATGGTGTTGCCAACAAATTCGCAAAAAAATTGTTTGACTTTTCATACAAATGTTCGATGAAATCGATCATTTAAATCATCATCAGCCTATATACGTCTCACTGCAGCGCATAGGCCTACCCACCCTCAAGGAGGGTGTATGGGGGTCAGTGCGAAACCAATGCATATTGGTAGACTTCACATACGCATCAGAATGTCTTCTTCGGCGTATGTAGGTTTCTTTACGATGTTTTCCTTCACTGTTTAAGAGCAGTCGGTAATACCTTCTATGCCAATCAATAAATAGGCCGAGGTCGGTCTAATCTAAGCCAAAACCAGAAAGTTAGCATCTGTTGTTAAAAGATTAATACTAAACAGAAAATGATAGGCTTCAAACGCAGCGTACGTAATTCACCAATAGTTAGTATTCGAAGGTGGTGGAACTAACTAAGGTGGAGGTTCTAATTAACTTGGGAATAGAGACACCGTCTGCAACTTTCTACTTAATTTCCGAATTCATAATGTTGCAATGCTTTCGTTAGGGTTGATACCGTTTCTTATTTACAAGGGTTTTTAGTCATGCGGATCCGTATACGGGTAGCCATTGGGGTCCTAGAGGCGACACCTAGACTGAATTGTTTGTAACACTCGTATAGGCCAATTGGTTCAAGCTGACTTAGGCTGTGCCAGGCGCTCGCCGCAGCGTGACTGCTGATCGTGGTGCACAGATTTTGTCCACATTGTCTGTTCTATACATAATTATTTAATGCGGGTAGCACGTAGTTTGAGTATACTGGCTACATTCGAAGTATCAAGTAGCCAGCGCGTGCAATATTAACCAACTTCGCGCCCCGCATGCGGGATCCGTGTGACTCTGAAAACGCTAATATTATTGTTCTAGAAAAAGCATTGCTACAACTGCTCTTTTGAAAATGATCGGTAAAAAGGTAGTTGGTACTTGTAGCAAAGATTCTGACCACCCCAAAAGGGATTATGGTCTTGAGTTATTTTACCGTGTGTGTGTTGAGGTATGTTTTGTGTGTAGGCATGTCAAGATAAGTAAGCCAGTTAATTATACAACGTGTTAATGAATAAGCGCAAAACCTCATACACCCCAACTGATTTATAACTAAATAATTAGATTTAAACAATAATTTCATTATTTTGATGGTTAACATTTAAAGTTATTCGCATTTTAAGTTTTTAGGCAAAAATGATTTGTTATTATTTCAGCAATGAATGAAAGCGCTAACGTGCTCATAGATACATTTTATGAATCTTGTTTTGGTAGTAAGTAGGGTCAGAGTGCCTGCGCGGTGGGTTGAGGTTAGTAATCTAGTTTAGTAAATTATAAATTTTACAAACAAATTATTTAATATTTTGAAAAAATACTTATGTTGAAACCATGATAATTCGATTCTGCTCTCGATTTGAAACAAACTACTTTCTAGTTTTGCATTAATTCATTAACGCGTTGTATAAACGAGACTAAGAAAAAACAAAGTTACTGATTTGTATACTAATTCACAATGTAGTTGTAGATACTATTGAACATTGAATTATCAAAATATAAAAGTATTTAATTATCTCCAGAAACCGGCCTAACAAGTCGTGGCACGTCCCGAAAGTTTTATTTAATTAAAAATCCTGACGTCGGTGGTAAGATTAAATTAAATTAAATTAAAATTAATTAAAGCATTGTCAGCCCTGCGCAGGATGCGGGTCTGCAATTACAGAAGCGAGAAAGGACCCCTAATTGAGTTGTGCTTCACGTGCGGGACTAACGAATGTGTGGAACCCTGCTCCTGGTACTGTTGAAGTTCCGCAAATAGGTACCTAATCGATATCTAGACCTGAATATCTTCAGCTAAAGGAGTTGGTTCAATCCAGCTCAACACTTTGTACGGTATCCATAAATCGAGAAAAATACGCACATAACATTAAAAATAATCGTAAAATTTAGTTTGGCGAAACAAAACGGTATAAAATAATTTTTATGAACACGAACCTAAGTAAGCAATGTTTGTCAAAATGATGTTTGACTGACGCCATATTAAAAAGGGACAACATTAATTTAAAATATGTACTAATTTAAATACGGAAACTTCTAGACCGACGGCGACGGCGTACTACTACGAGTTTCGGTACTACTGGTGAAACGTGGATGTTCTGAGGTCTCTGACTACCTTCACGAGGAATATAGTCGAGAGCATATGCTATGCTATGCTATGCTAAACTACTAGTAAAACGTGGATGTTCTTAGGTTTCAGAATATCTATGACTCCCCCTCAGGGAAAATAGCCTTGAGCATAAAGTCATTCAAAAGTCAAAAGCATTGAGTCTTGGGCTTATGCCTAACAAAAAAAAAATTGTTTTTGTACCTGTAATTAGTCTGAAACTGTGAGAAATGAATTAGGTGACATTATTTTTTGCACTATGATCAACCGTACAAAGTCATGGCCCAGGCATAATAATAATTAATAATATGTATATTATTAACTATTCTTATGGCCCAGGCCCCAATACATTATTTTTGAAAAATCACATTTGATCCATGGCAACACACAACAGCGACAGCGGTAGCGCGACACTTAACGCTTGATTAGCTTTCTTGGTTGCCGCACCAAGAGACAAGAAGGATGCCGTATTATTCTGCAAATGTTTAATTAACCGTCAGTCTTTGTATACAACGTGTAAATGAAAAAGCGCAAAACCTCATACACCCCAACTGATTTATAACAAAATAATTAGATTGAAACAATAATTTCATTATTTTTTTAGTTAAAATTTAAAGTTATTCGCGTTTTAAGTTTTGAGGCAAAAATGATTTGTTATCATTTCAGCAATGAATGAAAGCGCTAACGTGCACATGGATACATTTTAAGAATCTTGTTTTGGTAGTAAGTAGGGTGAGCGTGCCAGAGCGGTGGGTTGAGATCAAGTTCAGTAAATTTTAAATGTTTCAAACAAAATATTAGATATTTTGAAAAAAATTACCTATGTTGAAACCATGATAATTAGATTCTGCTCTCGATTCTAAACAAACTACTTTCTAGTTTTGCGTTAATTCATTAACACGTTGTATATGCAGCGTACAGCCAAATCAAAGATATCTTTTTTACGTTAGTTTTTGTGACTCTACCACATAAAGTTATTATACCTTACGGAATAGAGGAACTGACATGAGTTGTCAAATGAAACCGTTTTTTGGGAATTTATCACCCCCTATCAGCCCAGTTAAAATTCGAGTTCTGTGTATAATTGTGAATCTAACGTGAAATCGTGGATAATTTAATGAAAAAGTGTTAGTATATTTTACAAAATAATCTAGGATTTCACTTTAGATTCACAGAGCTAGAATAGTTACCCTGTCGATTGTGTCGATAAGTTCCCAAAAAGGGTTCTATTGCCTTGCCTCACGTATCTCTTTCTATTAAACAGTGGTGCCGCTAGGTACATCTCGCTCTCTCAGGTGTCAGTTCCCCTATTCCTGTTTATTAACTTTATGCTCTACCATCACATCGAAAGTTTTTTCACTGTAAAGAAGATGTGGACAGTCATTCAGATAAGAAAGGAAGAACGCTCTAAATTAATAAAGTTTAAATCGTCTTCTGTACTAAAACAGCAATTTGATTGTAAAACACGTGCGAAGCTGAGTTTCACGTAGCGTCGTAACAACTGCCGACACATGTCGCTGTCGCTGTCGCTTGCTGCCCAGGAACTAAGTTTACCTTTAGTGCAGAACATTACCCTCAAAATGTACATATGAACGGTCGGCAACGAAAGTTGATGCACACTTTTGAACCTCATTCAATTAGAAACAAAGGTGACAAATGTTCATCAACTTTTGTTGCAGATTGTACTAACATCGTCTCACGATCATTATCCCTTTTGGTATGATCAGAAACTTTTCTGCAACTACCAACTATCCTTATTCCTAGTAAGATAAGCTAGCGTTTTGCACACAAACACAGTGCAAAAGAAACCTTATCGCCATTATTATAGGAACACTTTAAGATCAGAAACTGGAACGAACTTTGAAACTTGAATTTAATCTTGTAAAATGCCATCAAATAAAATAGAACACAAAATAAAGTTTTTTTCCAAAATAGAAAACATCCTTTCTAATTTAGTCACACGTGGTAAATGTCCCCTTGACCTATTTTTCGAGATCTAACAATAAAAATCCTGCCTAACCACCTAAAAACGATGTTTGAGGTCAACAGAATGGATCCCTGTGAGAAGGTAAATTGTTTTTTTAAGGACGTGCTAACATGCCCACAACACGACATTTGGGAAAGGTTTTTGAACGTTGATTTTAAATTTAACTGTACTGGAACATTTTCACTTCGCCTCCATGGTTCATTCGATTTTATATCATGTGCTGCCTTCACTTGGGCTCTTTGACTATTTATATGTGGACTGGTTACGCGTGTAATTCTACTAACAAACATTTCTGCCACTTTTTGCGGGGGGCGAGGTAACATGAAATCCGCAACTTTGGATTTTATTCCCCATAACTTTAGATTCTAATTTTGAATGTTAAAAATCATGAAAAGTAGTCTCGTGTGAACCCCAAACGTTCTAAGTTCGAAGTTATTATTTCGCAATTATAGGCTGTCTCGTTTAGTGATAAGGTGTAAAATTGCACAAGATCAATTGTGCTTATACCGTGGCAGGGGGGAAATGCTACCGCAAGGCAAGTCCTTATAATAATTAGTCAAAGCTTGGGCTAGATAACTCTGTCTAGGTCTTACTCTACCTCTGAAGGAAAGGTTGATGTCGTGTCGTATCAAGAACTCACTACACTAGCGGAAAAGAGACAGGATTGGCGAATACTCTACCGACTAGAGCGTAGCTCTTAAATAAGATTATGGTGTCTGGCTTCAAAAACATACCTATCTAGACAGCTAGGTAACCATCTCATCAGGCATTATCAACATCTCCGATACCCAATATCATTGTGGCTATAGATTAGCCACAACGGTAATGGGACGCCATTGTAGCTCTGCTACCGTTTCTAATTCCATCTGAGGGTTTAAGGGAGTGACGGTGACTCTGCGGTCAGCGCACTCACTCATGTATCAACTTAAAGATAGCGTGAGATTATATGAGAGATCAGTGATGAGATTAGAACAAACAAGCTCCCTTTTACATTTATAACATACAGAGGGTTTAATCAGACTTTCGATTTTTGATAAGTATATCGTGAACAATCGTGAAATGAAAATCTCAATTCTATTCAAATAAAGTTTCGTCACAAATGATTTTTTAAGGGGATGATTGGATCATCAAACTGAACAAATTTCTCTATGGGACATGGGACAAACATCGAAATGGCAAAAAAAAACAGTGGTTTCACACAAAACTGCAGACCGACTCAAATGTTACAGCAGATTTTTTCTTGCGATTTCGATATTAGACTTATAAAGAAAGATGTCTAATTTGATGGTCTGGTCATCCCCTTTAAATAAAAAACCATCAGCATTTTAAGGACCCTCTATTTTGAAAAATTTTAAGTCCGGGTAAAAGGTCAGTACTTTTCTAAGTACCTCGAATCATAATAGATCTACTCCCAAAATCACGGTATTAAATAGGTATAATAATTATAGCTACTGCATACCACATCCGATACACGCCGCAAGCCGCTGCCGAATAGCATCAATAATTCTAAAGCAAGTTAGGATCAATTCGGACAATTGAATCGATTATAAATTCAATTATACTCCCAACTGAATGCCGAAGTGGCTCCTAAAATCATGTGTTTCATATTTGAAGTCTTGGCAGGATGGAGAAGAGAAAGGATAGACATTTGCATTACTTTAATAGGTTTTTGTGTTCATGATACTGAACAAGAACAACATTCCGACAGGAACCGAGGTGAATTCGCAAAAAAAAATTCAGCTTTTCATACAAACGTTCGATCAACTGATTGTCTGATAATGCATAAAATTTAACCTAACTTGACAGAGGTCGTCTATACAGTGAAATAAAAACCGCATAAAAAAATACAGCCGATATAAAAACACCCATATCCGAACCGGGATTTAAACCCTGTGTTTAAATCCCGGTTCGGATATGGGTGTTTTTATATCGACTGTATTTTTTTATGCGGTTTTTATATCGCTGTATAGATTTGACAATAAAAAGCCTATTAGTCGCTTACATTTGGTATCATAACAATGAATGTACTATTATCTACACACTATTATAAAACTGTTTCAGTAGTGTGTACTTTAAAGATATTTACAAGAAAAATGGTTACTACATTGTTTCTAGGTACAATTCAGCGATTCTTTGATTTTTGTCTGTGTGTCTGTGTCTTTGTTTGTTTGAGCGTCACGCAAACACTATTGGATCAATTTTGATGAAACTTTTTGAGTTTGAAAGCTTGTGATTATACTTAAAAATGTGCAATATATGTTTATCTCGTTACGAATGACGGGAACCGATGCGGACAAAGTCGCGATATATTTATTGTAAGAGATGAAAACAAATCAAATTAAAGATTGAAAAATTAAGTCTCGGGCGGGACTTGAACCCGCACTCTTCCAAACCGTGGAATTGCGTTACCCAGACCGACTACCCAGAGAACGAAATTTTCAATCTATTGCGTCTTTTAGGGACGTGGTGCCATCTACTGGCAGTTATTGCAAACTAAACCACTCGTAAGTCCAGTATTACAACTGGAATTCATACGATATAGATGACACGACATGTTCTAATTTCAAATATTATTGATTATAAACATGTTACAGCCATGTTCAAATTAAAGATTAAAAAATGAAAACAAGGACAAATACAATGAAAATCTGCATTTTATCATATATTTAAACCGCACGCTATATCGACCATGTCATTTTCAACCCTAGCTTCAATACTTCATCCAATAACCGAGGGATTTATAAGCGATTGAACAGAGGTCCTATAAATGGGTCTACTTCGATTTATAGCTTTTAAACGGCATTTTATTCTATTACCACTGCTTTATTTGACACTAATCTGGACTTTTAGGGTACCATATCGGAAGCTCGAATCGGAACCTGTGTCAAACGATTTTATACGTCGTTTGGTTGTGAATTTTGTTTATTGATCGGGTTTGACCCTTTTGGCTTCCCAATTTTAAGTATATTTGAATCTATAATCTATATCAATAGAATTTAGAACCTTTGAAATTAAACTTTAATCTAAAATAAAGTAAAAATTTTAGACCTCTAATACAAACAATAAGCATTTGCATTTGACAGTGCTGAAAATTGCCCTTCGGCCATCGCCATATTTGATTCTAAAAGTTACAAAAAATGCACAAACCATTTAACGTATTAAGTAGGTACTCACCTACGTAATCAAGCATTTCAAATTACCAGTTTTAGGAATAGAACCATTGATATCTACACTAATATTATAAAGAGGAAAGATTTGTACCTATTTTTGTATGTTTGTAATGAATAGGCTCAAAAAGTACTGGGCCGATTTAAAAAATTCTTTCACCAATAGAATGCTACATTCTTCCAATTTGTCATAGGCTACAATTCATTTTGAAAAAAATTAGGGATCCTTGGTAAAATTTGAACAATGTAACCGAAGGTGTAGAAAAATGAGCCTTTGTCTACCCCGTGCGAAGCCAGGACGGGCTGCTAGTCTTATATAAAACTGAACTAGATTCACAATGAACATTCGAAAAATGGCAGAACCAAAAGAGCTCACATATGATCTCTTTTTTGTACTAGCTGACAGTAAACATGGTAAATACGACAAAGTTTATGAATCAAACTTAGACGATTTATATACAGACCCGCCTCGCTTTAACATTTCCCCTCTGCAAACGTGCAAGAATACAAGATCAAAAAATCTTACGTATTTACATACAATTTTATACCTTATCACTAAACGCGACAGCCTATAATTTCGGAACAATAATTTCGAACGTATCACGTTTGGGGTTCATACGACACTGTTTTTCATGATTTTTAACATTCAAAATTAGAATCTAAACTAATGGAATAAAATTCAAAGCGCTACCTCGCCCCCCGAAAAAAGTGTCCGAAAAGTTTATTAGTAGAATTACACGCGTAACTTGTCCTCATATAAATAGTCTAAGGAATAAAATATTAATTTAACATATTATTACCAATCAGCATCATGTATAGTTACTTAATTTGTAAGTCAATGCGGACAAAAATTTGCTACGATTTTATTTGAGACTGGGGGTCTAGTATAAGAGGTCAAAGAATAGAACACATAAGATTGGATTCAAGTAAAGCCTGAACAGAAATAAAAAAAATCTGATTCGGGTCACTATAATCTACTAAAACCTTTTATGTTAGTATTCCAAGTACAAAAATTAGTTCCAATGATTTTCTGCAACCTGGCGAAGTTTTTATTTTTCTGGCCGATCAAACAAAAAGTACATACATACTTACAATAAACAAAAAAAATGTTGTGAAAAATGAATTATTCTACCTGACAAACAGCCAGCAACATCTGGCATCCTACATTCAGTCACGTACTTTCATACACACTTTATTTACCAACCAAGCCACGTAAACCCAACCTTATGTAGTTTTAAAATAAGAGTGGTAGCGACCGCAAAACAGGATGTCAGGAAGGCACGAGATCATTGCACACTACATCTGCTACCCAAACATTGTAAACCCAACCTAATGGAGTAAGAAATAAGAGTGGGCCTGACAGCAGAACGGATTGCAGGAAGATACGTGATCGCGTTGTGGAATCAACGCTATGATCCCGCAGACAAATGTCCCTCGAATTGAATATAACATGTGACATCGTAGACACTAATTCACAACTGCTACACGGCTGAAAGAGCTTATTGTTGTCACCTTGTCTCTGTTACAAATATTTATAAGAAGTGACCGAAAGTAAAAAAATGTACTGTATTACTCAACTATACACTATTATAAAACTGTAACAGAAGTTTTGTTTATACATTAAAGATATTTACAAGAAAAAGATTACGATATGGTTTTTAGGTGTCCCTGACTCCAAATCAACCTTTGTTGGCCCTAAGTATTGTATAAATAAATAGCTGCTAGGCTTTTGGATAAAGTCAGTAAGAAACATTTTTATTTTAGGTTTTCTTGATTGAGAAATCTTACATTTTGTGATGAGAGCGCCATCGAACGGCGTAAACATAACGTTAACGTTATACAGATGTTCTTTTTAGGGATCCGTACCCAAAGGGTGAAAACGGGACCCTGTTACTAAGCCTACGTTGTCCGTCCGTCCGTCCTACGTATTTAGGGCTGTAACTTTTGAAACGTTATAGCTAGACAGTTGACATTTTCACAGAATATGCGTTATTATCTCAAATCTCATCGTCAAAAAGTTAAAATTTAAGGGTAACAAATAATAAAAATGTCATGCAAGAAACTAGTTTTATCAACGTTTTTTCTTCTCGCTCTATCGCAAAAACGGTAATACATACAAGCATCAAACTTGGTGTGATTATAGAGCAAACTCTGCAGTAAAACAACAAATAATAAAAACCGGCCAAGTGTGAATCGGTCTCGTATTAATGGACCAGGAGAAAACAATTGTTTTAGTTGTTATGTTGTGTGGTGGTGTGGTACGGAACCCTCGGTGCGCGAGTAGCCCTACCACTACACCTCCCACTTGACCGGTTTTTCAGATTATTGGATTTTAGAGTTACCTTCAATCAGTCAATCAAATCAGCGCACATCAACCCATTGCTGAGCATAGGATGGCATAGGTCTCCCTTTATTACGCCATTCCTCACTGTCCTGTGCTTACTTGATCCAATGCGACCCCGTCACTCTCACAATGTCATCAGACCAAGGTGCTGGTGATCTGCCTACTAACCTCCATCCCTATCTTGTCCATCAATCTGATATTGCCTTGATCCGCCGTCATACCAATGATTTTGTAATTGCTAATACGTTTTTCTAACTTAACTATGTACGATTTTTAACACCAATGGCTTTTCGGTGAAGGAAAACATCGTGAGGAAACCTGCATGCTTCAATTTGGCATGCATTGTAACCACTGTCCATTATAAGTGGCGACGGGCTCACCCCCCGTCACACTGGACATAGTTTCGGTACTACTGGTGAAACGTGGATGTTCTGAGGTTTCAGAATATCTACGACTACCCCCTTGGGGAATATAGTCGTGAGCATATTTGTGTATGTATCTATGTACGTAATACCTACTGCTCTCAAACGGTGAAGAAGAACATCGTGAGGACATCTGCATATCTGAAGAAGAAATTCGGCAGGCCTACCATATAACTTCACATCACGCTGCACTGTACCACTGAGTTTTACCCGGGGGCTATCGCATGGTTCAAAGTTTTGCAGTTGCAGTAATTATTTCAGTCCGAGAGAGAACATGGACGAGAGTCTATGTACTAGTAACATGAATAAACAATCAACAGCAAATCCAGAGAGTATGTTGAAATGAAATTACCGAAACTATATAGGTGCGACAGAGTTTATAATTAACAAGCACAAAACAAAACAATCTAATAAGCAAAGTTGAGTGCAAAGTCGTATGCCTGACACATACTCGCTCCAACGAGCGGCACAAGTAATAAGCCGACGTCATTTTGAATATTAGCTTTTGAACAACGATATTGTGGCTTACAAGCGGCAAATACTATGACAATTACTGTTGCAGAGATCGCATGATAAAACAGAAGTCGATTTTTTTTTAAATGTGGAAAAAATAGACGATTGTTTGTGGCATGATAGAGCTTCACAAGTTTTGAAACTATCTGAAACGGTAATATTAGCATTCGATGGAGACAATCAATCAACTTCAGAGCAGTGTTTCTTTATAAAATATATTTTAGTTTTAACTGCTCAGTAAATAAACCGTTTGAAAATAACGCTAAACTCACATTTTTAGTAATGCTGTTGCTTGAATACTATTTTTAATAATTGGATAAACTATAAAATGTATCAAAACGACCTCACTATTCAATTTTTAGTACAATATTTCATACAAAGCACGCGTTTTGACGTTTAATAATGAGTTGTTAATTTGATTAGTTATTAATAGTATATATTCTTGTGCTACAGGCATTTATAGCAGTAATTTCATACAAATGGGAATAATTAAAAAGAAGAGGTAAGCATGTGCTATACTGAGTGAGTGCAAGCGAGACAGGAATACGCCATTGATCACAAGGGGTTACACACCACATGGTGTGAGGTTGAAATTGGTGGAGAGCAGGGAGGGTCCGTACTATATACTCTTTCTTATACGGTGCCACAGGTCCGGCACTTCAAACAACGTTTTATATTTGACATGATGTCGTTCGCACATGCGCATGACACATGTGTAGGGTTGACATACTACGCATCGTATGAACATCATTATAAATTTCGTTACTTTTAATAGTTCATTCTGTTTTTAAAATAGTATTTAAGCTAAAGAATCACTGAAAATGAGAAGTTAGCGTTATTTTCCAACGTTTATTTTTACTGAGAGGATAAAAATAAAATATATTTTATGTAGTTAAATCCATCGGGTGCGCGCGCCTGACTGCATTCCCTTGCTCGGCTCCCCTGAAGTTTCCCTTCAAGTGGGGTATCTGAAGTCAGATTATATACTATTACTTATTCTGTGACTGTGCCACAGGGATTATCTATGGCAAGGTTAAGTACCTTCCACAAACGTTGTTTCTTGACTTATAAAATTTGGCTTCTTATGTCTTAGACCGCACATTTCCCGTAAACCGATTTCTGTCGCTCGGGACTGCGGTACAAACTTAGTTAGCACATGTTAGATGTTGGCCGTATGAGGCTTCATAGGAAACTCGCTGACGCTACTGTGTACTCGTATGATACTAAAGTGTTTGGTTAAGTTCTTAATTTTTATATTAAGTTGCTCTTTGTTGCCCGTTAATATGATTAGGTTTATGAAGAAGACGACAGTTTGTGGGTTTTCTTTGTTATGGCAAGATGTGGTCATCTAAACTATTATAAAACCAGAACAGAGGTGTATCTGTTCATTTAAGATATTTCGTAGAAAAAGATTACGATTTTGTTTTTAGGTATCCTTGACTCCAAATCAACTTTTTTTTAGAATTTCTGTCTATCTGTTTGTTTGTTTGTTTGTTTGAAACAGCATCACGGAAAAACTACTGAACCTATTATTATGAAACTTTTTAGTTTGACAGCTTATGATCTGGATCTGGTAATTATTATATGAACGGACGAAATCGCGGGTAAACTCTAGTCTTTTATAATATTGCTTATACCAAACCATACATACCTAAACATGCGACCACAGGGCGCAGCGTGGTACTGGATGAGGGTAGCGCAAGACTAGTCGTTGTGCGGCCTATGTCCAGCAGTGGACGTCTTTCAGCTGAGATGATGATGATGATAATTAGAAATTAGCTTATTGGCTGGTTGAGAGTGGGAACGACCCTCGCTCGGGTTAGTATCTGGTCCAAAGGATTAGAAATCCTCCATCCTCAATCCATTCCCGCGTTGAATGGCTAGAGACTAGCCATTCAATGCTGCTAGTGTGATGAGTTCCTTTGAGCCGCGTGCGTTCCGTGATGCGGAGGGCATTTAAGTTGGTTTTTATTTTATTGCTGACGAAGCGTGAGGTGCATTGTAGTTTGGTAAGTTGACGAAGCATGTTGCAGATCTCTAAGGCCTCGTTCAGGGAGCCCCGGGGCGTCAGGCGCCGCGATGCGCGGAGCGGGCTGCTGGAAACACAAATATACGACTGTGTATAGAGCGTTCAAAGAGAAGCGTTTTCATACGCGTTAAATTGTCATAGATTTATTGCCCGCGCTACGCGCCGCCTGAAGCGCCGCGCGAGGCCCCGCGTCTCCCTGAACGAGGCCTAACTGTTTATTTAAGGTTTTGACGAAGCAAGTTGCTGATTACCAGCTGTTTATGTTTATGTTGATTAACGGCTTGTTTTGTGTAGACATTAACGAATTATTATTGTCAATAATTTTTCTCTGGGGTTAAAAATTAGTAGTTAGTTTTCAAATCTATAAGGTTAAATCTAATTAGTTGGCGAAACTTAACAAATACATTTGGTATCTGTTACAAAGTACAATTGCGTGGTAATGACCCTCCGCAGAGTCATATTAGTCTGAGGTCAATGTTCGCCCGCCAGCCGCGCACTGCGTATGATTCGTACGATAATAATAATTTTGTTAATCATCAATACCAATTATAAACATTGACAATGCCATCTGTTATCATTAACAAGTGCCCTGGTTCAGTTTCGCCAACTAATTTAAAATAACCCTATATAATTTCAAACTCGGCAGCACCTATCACGGAAAAGCGAAGCTTTATATATATATATATATATATATATATATATATATATATATATATATAAATACTATAGCTTATATTTATCTTTAAAATCTGAGGAATTGAGGATGTTTGGAAGTGAAAACAGTTATTTGGGCTTGAATAGAATATTAATTTGTCATGCTCTAAAGAATGGACTACTTAGGGGGCGCTTTATAAAGCAGAGTTGAATTCATAACGTCATTAGGTGTACTTAACTGTTCTCTATTAATTTTGAAAGGATATACTTTCTATAGTATCTATACAGGGTCCTTCTTAATATGCTGACACTTATTTAAGGGGATGATCAGACCATCAAACTGAACAACTTTCTCTATGAGACCAAAATCGAAATCAGCTGTCCCAAGCATTTGGATCAAGTAGGTTTGCAGTTTTGTGTAGGAAAGCTGTTTTTTTTCGCAATTTCGATATTGGTGACATAGAGAAAGTTGTTCAGTTTGACGGTCTGATCATCCCCTTAAAAAGTGGCAGCATATGAAGGACCCTATATAAAATATAGTTATAATAATTTCCTACTATTTAAACAATATTATTACACACACACTCATACATAAACTCACACTTCATCGCTTTAACACAAATTACCAGCTTAGCCAGCAAATATGGTTTAATACATATATTATTCGCAATAGTTTATGATGCTATCTTATTGAACAAAGGAGACCAATTTTAAAATAGACACTAAAGGAACACCCAGGAATCCTGCGACATCATTTTAAGACTTCCAAAATCTCCTCAGTCATAAACAGGCTCTTGTTAGGCCAAGTGGTACAACCTGTACGATGTAATCACGCGTGAAAGTGCAGTAAAAAGTAAAAGGGTCCCTTTATTGGTCGTAAACAAGTGTTACCGAAGGTTGAATCCACCTGCGGCTTGGTGGTTAGATCTTGCGAGAGAGTAGGTTAGGCTTAAAAATGTCTGCCTGTTTTTGATAAATTTTCAGTCTCACTGTGTAAAATTGTACACGATCCGTCAGATTATTCATGACGAGCGATTCGAAAAGGTGCGTGACGAACTGCATATGTGACCAATTTTAGAATAAAATCGAATAATTTTTTTCAGACCGTCCAAAGATAGGTTAGTAAAATTAAATCACAACATATTATTTTACCATATTTATAAAATACCTACTTCCGATATTAATTAAGTATGGAATCTAAACAAATCAATGAGCCCTTGTTTTGTAATTTGGTGGTCTGAGGAATGAACAGTCATTATTGGTAATTCATCGAGTGGGTTTATACTGATTTAACATTTATTATGTAGAAAAGAAAGAGAAGCAGATCAAAGTCAAAGTCAAAGTCAATATAATTTATTCAATATAGGAGCTTACAGCACACTTATCAAACGTCAAATCTTTTTTAAAGCTACCACCGCGTCGGAACGTGTTGTCGCTGTAGAGAAGATGCGGCCAGAAACTCTACAACATAACACGACTTAATAACTATTACAATACAAATTCTTAAATTAAAGTTATGTATACAATAATACATAGTCTATTTAATAAAATAATTGATACTATACAGTAAAGTAAATAAACTATAAGCTAGTGACCTCAGACCCAAGCATTTTGATCATTTAAATAATCATCCAGTTTATAATATGCTTTCTTACAGAGGACTTTTTTGATTTGAGTTTTAAATATGTTTTCGGAAAGATTCAAAATGGTCTCGGGGATTTTATTATAACAACGTATACAGTGACCCATGAAATCGCTGGGATACCTTCTGGTTCGCTGATTTGTCGCCATATCTCACTATAGCTTACATTACTTACATATACTTACGCCATTACCTTACAGGGGTAAGCAAAGATTACGGCCCGCCGCTCGCTACGATTCTGACATACCTGCTTCTCTCGCCTCATCAACATTAACCCAGATGTGTGAACTTCCGTCCTTCCACGTCCTTCTAGTGCTGACTGGTTTATCTTTCCACTACAGCATGAGTTATCATGCTGACACGAAACTAGAGAAAGCATTTCCTTTGGTTAAGGGCTATACGCACTTATCCTTTTCGGAGACGGTCACCTAGGTACTCGTATGATAAGTTATCCTCGGACGCATTCTCTTTTTTTTTGTATTTATAATGAATGGACTTTTTGCTTGTGCGTTAGCACCGCATTTCCGCCAATGTCAAGTAGTTTGTGGGAGTATCTGTCCCAATCTCAGGGATTGTTTTTGATCAAAAACAAGAAGAGATTGAGGATTGCAGAGCGTCGTGGCAGGCAAAAACGCGAAGCGCGAATAACACGCGAGCCAAGTGCTCGGGTCAGAACCGGCAGCATGACTCCCGCATTCTCTTTACTTCGTCTGTTATAATATTTGTTTATTTGAGTACCCACTACAAATCTCTCCTCTGACTGCGAAATGTCCACAGTGGATTCCAAACTAAGGGAGTAAGTTGCTGGTTACGCTGTAATATGTGACGCTGGGGTCAATGAAATACTGTCACGTTCCCCCCAAAACTTTTTGCTCCCAAACCTTCGTTTGGTAGAGTCCATTCGAGAAGCACCAAAGGGATCGAATCAAAAAGGTATAAAGAGACATAGAACAAGGTCATCCGTCTTTGTAGCTTGTTTCATCTAGTTCTTTACGGCGCCATTGCTTCGAGTACGTATTGCTTTCTGCCTTTAAGAGTTCGGCACATTGTTTAGTGCCTGAAGATTGGTTTATGACTCAAATTAAAGATTGAAAAAGTCGGGCGGCATGCTCCACTCCAACAGAGCTGTCGGCGCCCCGCAGGCCACGACGAAATTTTTAGTCTTTGACGGATCGTCTCAGTAGTTTGCATAAACTCTGGTAGATGACGCTGACGTCCCTTAAAGACGATGATATAGATTGAAAATTTCGTCGTGGCCTGCGGGGCGCCAACAGCTCTATTGGAGTCGAGCATGCCTCGGATAGGAAGGTCGTGGGTTCGAATCCCGCTCGCCGCCCGACTTTTTCAATCTTTAATTTGATTAAGCTAACATGGCATATATGTAGAATCAATAAATTCGATTGGTTTATGACTCGTTTATATGAAGGTGCTATAGATGTGTCGTACCATTTAAAACTGAGGCACTAAGAGAAAAGGGGGTAACCTTTCGACAGGCAGCCCGACTTTGCACCATTTATTACCTGGTAAAAGGGATGTAAGTGCCTTAGTGGCTTTCGGAGGGATACACCATTGTTACTCTCAGTGCCTCTAACTTGGTCATGCCTTTAAATCTATTGTAAGTGGTGACAGGTTCACTACTTGTCACACTGTATAGAGTTTGATCACTGTTTGTGAAATTCCAATATTCTAAAATATTTAGAATAGCTCTAACTACCTAAGAAGAATATAGTCGTGGGAATATTTTGTTATTTGTTTCATTGTATTGCATTGCCTTGGATAAGTTTGACAGTAGTAGAATATTTTTGCTACTGGATTGGACTGGACTATTGAATTATAGCTAAATAAAAAGAATTACATTTACAAAAAACCTAGTTTTCTGTATTTGTCCATTATTTAATGTACTCGCAATCTTTCCATCCCTCGCGTTGAATCGAATACCTAATAATAATTATATTCGAGTACTTTGATATGATCAATATACTCTCCACTCCATACATCAGGTTGATGGCCAAATAAACAAAATACGCAAAGCCATATAAAGTGCTGCTTTATACTAAATACAGTGCATAGTTTTACGTTTAATTTAAAAACGAACAACAAACCAATGTGCTGAAGGTACATGAATAAATACCCCTCCAGAACAAAAGCTTCATACAAGCGGCCGCTGTCAGTGCACTCATACATAGCGCGCGTTAGAGGACGAACGAACAGGTACACACACTCGCTCGGTAGGTATGTGCACGTGTATACGTGGCACGGGTCTCGCGCACCTATTCGTACGTCCTCTCAAGCGCTATGAGTGAGTGCACTGACAGCACAGATTATTGATATGTAGCAAGCTACAGATGCGATAGTGAAGTTCCAACATATCCGTTGTGGCGCTGCTGGCGTCAAGCTAATTTGTATAGAACTTGTAGCTATAAGTATGTATACAGTTATACCGGAATGCAAACATAAATAGGGATGTTTGACCAAGGAACAGAGTAATCAACGATATTATTATGTCATACAACGGATAAGAATTAGGGCTTCTCAAGGATTCTCAACTCAGCAAAAATGCCAGGAAAACACCAAGATATAAGCTTCTGACGCAACAACATGGCATAACGCTGCTCTTGCTGTAAGTTCAATATGGCGTCCTACGTTTCATGAGGGAAAATGTGACTTCAGCGCTACAACGGCTATATCGGAACGTAAGCTGTCTTTATCTTAGGCCTGACTGACAGCGGCCGCTTTTATGATGCTTTCTTTTTGTACGAATATTTATTCATGTATTCTGAATGTGAGACTTGCTACAACTACAACTTGATTGTTGTAGCAACGCTTTTCACCACGAATCAGAAGCCGATGAAGCAGAAGATAATAAACTAGAAAACGCAAACACGGACTGCTATAAACATAGAATCTAATTTCATATCCATCTAGATACTTTTGTAGCGAAATGTAAAGTGCTTCAAAACTATGATAAAGCCTCATTTGTCATTGTTGTACAAAGCCTCAAGTTGTGCGGAGGGAAGCCTTTGATAAATTGTGTCTGCTTACTGCTCCCTGGTCAGCTTACGTGTTTTTGTTCTCTAAAAAAATTACGGGTCCAAGCCTTGTTTGTGCATGACGAGATACCTTATTTTTGTGGACGGAATTATAAAAACATGAATGTGTGGTGTATGATAATGATATGGATTAGGATTAAGAGGGTGAAGTAGAAATATCGTTCAAATTTTTTTGCAGGGGGATTCAAATCGAATTAGGAATATTTAGGCTGATGTCAGAGTCACGCTGACCACCCGCGGAGGTGGTCAGCGCGCGGTTGGCACTATGGAAATTGTGCGAAACGCGCGCTTACTGACCGCGTTTCACTGTGAAACTTCTGTAAAACGATACAAGGCAACACCTAGCTCGTAGCCCGCGCGCTGACCACCCGCGCTGGCGGTCAGCGTGACTCTGAAAGCTGCCTAAAAGAGGTGAGATAGATCATCAAACTGAACAATTTTCACTATTGAGACAATGTCGAAATAAAATATACAAAATCTGCTGGCTGCATTTGAGTCGAGTAACAACAGTTTTGTACGAAACAATGAGATTTGTTTATTTTTTCTCCATCTCTGTGGTACTGCATTAATTTATTATTATTCTTAAAAGGAACCCCTATTGTCTGTAACTCAGATCTAATCCAAACTTGTGTTAACAGAACATATTTTTGCGAAACAAAGTTTAGTTAAAGTCGCGGTTTCCTTTGGTTTTAATGGGAAAAGTTTCAGTGCTTGCGGTGCAGCACGTCTCATAATACTGCGGTAACTTTACATAAACAGCTCCGGGGATAAATTACAATTATTGTTTGTTTTATTGGATTTCTGATTTATTTATTTACTTGTTTACTATTCGTGGTTTAACCTTGAATATGCTAAAAGTCATCGTCGCTGCAGTTGCACACACAAAAAGAATCTATTTTATACAGGGTGTAAGATACTCTATCCATCAAACTGAACACCTTAGTCCATGAGCGAAAACCTGTCAGAACAAAATAGCTGTTTCCTACATTTGAAAGCAGCAGATATTTTTTGCGCTGACCGGTTTGCTCCCATAGTAAAAGTTGTTCAGTTTGATGGGTAGAGCATGTGGTTTCAAGGTTAGTGATACTTTTCCTTGTACGTATACATGTATGGTGTGTACAGGGTGTTCGGCAGATCGTTGAACATACGAAAATGGGGGGTAGGTATGGTCATGAGCTACCTAATCAGCCCCAAAGATTTTCGGACCATTTCGACGAAATTCTACTTATGTAGAAAGTTAAATGTTTTGCGAAATTTATCAATGCAAATGTGAAAATAATGAAACGATTATTTACACATTAGCGCTTAGGAAAACAGAATAAAAAGAACGTAAGGGTACAAATAACGGTCTTATCACTGAAAGCGATAATTTTAAAATTTGGTGTGAATTTTATGCTTGTCTTATTTGTACTTTTTGGATTAATCAGATGGCACCAAAGTGAAATAATGAATGACAAGTTATTCAAAAATAGGTATACCTACTAAAATGACGTAGTTTAGTAGAGATGAGGCAGTTCTAAAATGGTCAAGGTCGTTCAGTAGGGGATACGCCTTCATAAAAATAGCCTACTGCGTTCCCGTCTAAAGTTATTATTAGTTATTATGCCTATATACTTACCTCTAAAGTAATAATATGAAAAGAGGGTGAGTTGAATATAAGTTCCCCTCTTCGAAGCTTCCGAGCAACAAACAAACGAAAAACACTCTGCTAGATAGGTACGCTACAAAACTCTTATTTGAATAGCTCACACGATTCCAACATACTTATATATACTTACTAATATCACTATCGTAACGTACCTACACCTGAGCAAAAGCTCGCATTTCTAAAAAAGTCAGTTTTAAAAAGACGAAAATGTCAGTGGAAACCAAACCTCGATTTCTGTACAAAGTAACTTAATCCCGGCAAAGTTTCCAATTCAAAGAAACCCAGGTATATTTATTTCGTTCGTAAAGAAATCGGGTGAATAGAGAACGAAGGAATGGAACATTGAAAAAGTAGAATAATTGAGAGGTTCCCTTCATTTAAAGGCTTTATTTTTCAGTACCTTTGTTTTTGTTCTTTTCTAATCCTCCTTTCGCATACCGTCTCTAACAATAGCAAAATAAATCCTTTGTTTACGGGTTGTCAGACTGTTTAAAATCAAAGCACATTTTAAAGTATATTATGGTACCAGCATGCTTCAATTTCGAGGCATTTATTGTACCCACTGTCCATAATAACTGGCGACGAACTCAACCCCCGTCACACTGGACAGTGTTTCGGTACTACTGGTGAAACGTGGATGTACGTGATAAACTGATATCTCCACACTTTCGGCTTAGTAGGGTCAACACGTCTTTCATGGGTCACTGTATACGTTGTTATAATAAAATCCCCGAGACCATTTTGAATCTTTCCGAAAACATGTTTAAAACTCAAATCAAAAAAGTCCTCTGTAAGAAAGCATATTATAAACTGGATGATTATTTAAATGATCAAAATGCTTGGGTCTGAGGTCACTAGCTTATAGTTTATTTACTTTACTGTATAGTATCAATTATTTTATTAAATAGACTATGTATTATTGTATACATAACTTTAGCTTAAGAATTTATATTGTAATAGTTATTAAGTCGTGTTATGTTGTAGAGTTTCTGGCCGCATCTTCTCTACAGCGACAACACGTTCCGACGCGGTGGTAGCTTTAAAAAAAGATTTGACGTTTGATAAGTGTGCTGTAAGCTCCTATATTGAATAAAATTATATTGAATTGAATTGAATTGAATTGTTCTGAGGTTTCAGAATATCTCTGACTACCCCCTCAGGGAATATAGTCGTGAGCATATGCTTATGCTTATGCTTATGCTTATGGTACCTTACCTAGATAAACTTAATTACTATAATACAGAAAAACACACCCACGCACTGAAATTTTGAAAACCGCCATCAGCCATATGGCTTGTGGCGACGATGGTAGTTCATGAATTTCACAAAAACATGCTGGGGTGGTATAGTGGTTAGTTAATACAAAGATATTTGCTAACCACTATACACCTCAGCAAGTTTTTGAAAAATTAATGAATCTGTTTTTTTTTTCTTTTCCGCCGAGGAGTATTTTCATATTTCACCTCTGCTTGTTAAGCAGTCTGCTCTCCAGGTACAGACAATACATATTCCCAAAATATTCCAACTTCCTAGAAAAATGTGTGTAATCCTTTATTATCTATGCCTAGTGATTGAAGGCCCTAATTATAAGAAAATCGGGGAAATATTGCGTGTAGCCCGCGTAATCTGGATCCGTCGTATCCCAGATTGATTCAGTGCGGTAGAATCTGTAAATATTTTAGAAAGCACGCCGCCACGGCTAGATGCGATGGTTCCTTCGCCGAGCACGTCGCGCGGGGCTAAATAAAAAATGGGCAGAGTTGTCTTTGGTAAATATTTCGTCGATGTTGGCGCGGAAACGTCTGTCAGAGAACTTGCAAATGCAATTTTGGAAACTGGTTTTTATTGCCTTGTTTTAAAAGTTTAAATTTACCTTGGAACGTTATTTTCTTATTTACAATGTACTTTTGTGCAGCAACGCGAATGTTACGCTATTGCACTATAAAAGATTTATTTCCATGGACGGCTATTTGTCTTTTAATAGTGTTTGGAAGTTTTATCGTTGGGGCATGGAGCTAACGCGAACGATGTCCACTTACGTATTACATCAGAGGTCCTTGAAATTGAAAAATTAACTGGCCTCCAGACGGACGCTAGTCATTTTGGGACTAGACTATTTGGGAACATGTCCATATGGTATATCGGACAATCTCACACTGTAGACCTGATGGGCCACTAGTCGTTTTAGGATACTAGACATTTTGAGACTTGACTATTTGGGGAACTGATCCGTTTGGTTACTTTAACATTTTGGTGCACTAGTCGATGCCGTCCTAAGCCTTTAATACTTAGTTAATTTATTTCAGATAACGAAAACCGTACTGGACATCCAACTTCCGCTGCTGCTGATCGATTAACGGGAAATCGAATGAAAAGCTGAAATTTTTAACGCCTATCGAAAAAATCTTATATCGCTAAACGCCTCGTCGAAAGATCTATAGATTTTACTGGTATAGATCCAATGAGCTCAGGCGCAGAATAACCACTTCGCAAAATGTTGCGCACATGTCTATTACGCAAAACATCACTTTCACAAAATGTCGCTTTCATATTCCAGTTATTTTTACTCGAATGAGCCAGGAGAAGGGTACTGTTTTTCTATTGTGTAATTATGTATGTATGCGTGTGTGTCTTGTATTATAATTTTTAGCTTTTTAGTTTTGAAGTCCTAATTTTGCAGCCAATTCTATACTTCGAAATAACCTATTTTTACCGTAATCCAACTCCAAAACCTACCTAAGAAACAAGACTTAAAAAGCAAAAATTAGGTTACCAATTTCCTAAATGTAAAATTACAACGTCACTATTTTACGACGACTGTCACAAGAGAACTATAACCCTAAAAGGAACAAAAAAAGTGTAATCGGCTATCAAGTGTAATGGACCTCTTTAATAGATGCTCAGGGAGCTTCTTTAATATCTTTGGGTCTGTATCGCTGAAAAGATTAAACTATCTTAGTTTCTAGGCGAATTATTGACTTTTCCATTATATTTCAGGGCCCCTAGACAAAGTACTGTCGATTAGCGTTAACGACAGTAGAAAGCATCAAAAATGTATGGACTTGACGTATGGTGACGAAAACAAACGTCAAAATGTTTCGATCGCCAATGTCAAATCCATACATTTTGTGCGTTTCTACTAGCGTCGACGCAAATAGAATGTCACTTTGTCTAGGGGGGCAGGACCATTAGCAGTCGATCGGTTGTCTCTGCCTATCCCAATAAGATACATACGTGATTATATTGAATGTATATAAAATTTCTACGAAACTATAATTTATAATACACATTACTGCGTCAAAAATTCTAGGTTCCTATAGAAAATTTCAATGGCTACTCGATCCAAATTTATGGAACAGTAGATTTTTTGGTGTGATATTAATGTTGGTTCACGGTCAGTTTTATGGAACTGAAGTAGTATGAAACTTATTTAAGTTTACATCCTGTATATGCAGTATGACATCTGCAGAAGAAGGGAAAGATGATGATGATGATGTTTCCACTACAGTGACTCTTTATGTATATAACTGTCGGTCTGTTCGGTCTCGTAAAATATCACGTAATTGTTTTTCAGTGTAAAATTGCGAGAAAACCGGGACCTAAATTAAGAAAAACATGTTCTTAGAAGTCTTAAATTTAAATACTAGTCTTAAGAACGTATTTAAACAAAAAATAAGCATTTTGAAAAATGTCACGTGAGATTTCGGGGGCTAAAAAAAATCGCCTTACGTAATTCATGGATGCCCCCTTATAATCAAGTCCCGAACTCCCGATATAATCAATGAATCCACAGTGAAGAAACTATACACAGGCTGCAACCGCGGTAAATATTCGATGATTGAACCGTGACTGGACTACGTACGAACCATAACTTTTGACACATTTGGTATTGCGCTAATCGCGGTACAGCTCATGACAGCCGTTAGAGCCGTTTTGACAGATCATCGCTCAAACGTTAAAGGCTGTCAGTAACATAAAGTTTAGCACGATGCGGAATTCAGCACAGTTGAATAGTAATTGGATTGCAATGTGATTAGAACTGAAATTGGATAAGAATAGAACTTAGATGTTTTAACTTAGCGCAATCAGGGGACAGTATCTGTATTGAAATATGAACTTTCTGTTTAAATATTTTAATATCACAATAACACACTCCGATGGCATGATTAAAACGACACATTTATATGTATTCCCTTGGCTCTTTTGAATACTGGCAGATTCATGATAACATGTTTTACGCACGTATTGTTTTAAAAGTAAAATTTTTGTTCCACTGGGAGTGTGTGGAAAGTTCAGAGTGATTTTAAAGAGGAGTTGATTCTCGTTTTGTATTAATAATATTAAGCTACTCTTACACTTACAGCACGTCTAGCATGATTTCTCTATACGCGCGCGACTCGGTTTTTTCCAATACTACGACGGCAAGCGCGGCTTGCGCTCTCCGAAAATCGCGGAAACAGGTTATTTTGTATGCAGCGAAGGCGCGTCGCGCCCGGGTAGAGAAATCATGCTAGACATGCAGGACAGTCAACTTCTTCGAATAATAAAAACAAAATCCCAACACTTAAATACCAGTATGAATAACAATTGTAAAACTGGTACATTCTTGGCTTACTGCCAGTTGCACGTACGTTCATTAAAGTGAATCCAGCATTAATCTCTTGCTAGTTTTTACTACGTCATCAAGACAAATAGTGACAGCAAGATATTTAATAGAGGATTATCTTTAATGAACGTACGTGCAACTGGCAGTTAGACCCGTGTCGTGCTGTACTGTGTGACCGGGCTATTAACGTCGATTTCTTATAAGAGAGAGAAAAAAAAAGAAATTGTAAAAGTACAACATTGAGTGTAATGTTTAAACTCAAATCAAAAAATTCCTCTGTAAAAAAGCATATTATAAACTGGATGATTATTTAAATGATCAAAATGCTTGGGTCTGAGGTCACTAGCTTATAGTTTATTTTCTTTACTGTATAGTATCATTATTTTATTTAATAGACTATGTATTATTGTATACATAACTTTTGCTTAAGAATTTATATTGTAATAGTTATTAAGTCGTGTTATGTTGTAGAGTTTCTGGCCTCATCTTCTCTACAGCGACAACACGTTCCGACGCGGTGGTAGCTTTAAAAAAGATTTGACGTTTGATAAGTGTGCTGCAAGCTCCTATATTGAATAAATTATATTGACTTTGACTTTGACTAACAATAAAATATGAGCTTCTAAAACGGAATATACTTTAACGTTTAAACTCACGACTTTATTAACTTTCGAGGTTGCAGAGACTCACCAAAAACGTAAAATTTATAGTAAAACAATGTTAGTTTTATGATAGAATAACGTGTGAAATTGTTAGTGATAGCTAGCTGGATCCAACAAAACTACAAAAAAACCTTAATACAATTTCATATTGTGGTTCAAAACTTTTAATAAACAAAATGCATTTAGGTTTTCAGTGGCGTTTATTCATCGAATGCACGATGTTTTCGCAGCGTTCTTACAGCGCAAGGTGCGTTCAATCTGCCGCAGCTTTAAATAAATATTGCATTCAATACGTTTCTTACTAAATATCCAAATATCATTATAATCATCATCAGCCTATATACGTCCCACTGCAGGGCACAGGCCTACCCTCAGAGTGGATGTAGTCTTTAATCCAACACGCGTGCCCAATGCGTATTGGTAGACACACACATACGCATCGGAATTTCTTCTACAGCGTATGCAGGTTTCCTTACGATGTTTTCCTTCATAGTTTTAGAGCAGATGGTATTACGTACTTAAGTTAGAAAAACTCATTGGTACATGCAAGCCACCCACGCGGATTCGAACCTAGACCTCAAGATTGAGTTTCCATAGCACTCCGCAACGCGCGACCGACGCTCTGATATCAAAATATGCCTCTGCCACCGACCATACTACATTCACGCGGCATACCTTTGATCACCTAAACCCTTGATATCTTATATAAAGAGGTCAATGCCTAAACCACAATCCCCAGTTCAAAGGGGTCTCCTACAAAACCAAAAAGGTTCGTCAGATCTATTTAAGTATTTAAATTAAACTGTTTCTAGTAACACACATGAGTACGATTCTAAAGAAATAGAGGGGAACAAATCCAGCGTCCAGCCCTTTAAGAATATTCAGTGGAGCATGCTCACTGCACTAATAGCGTCCTATCTTCTGAGAAAGTGCATTCAAAAGCACCATTATCTACTTTATGTTCTCGGAAATAGCTGTAATAGAAATTCACTTATTCTCTATTATAGGGTTGTCAATTGGCGCGGTTTCCGGTGCTACTAACGATAAAGAAAGAGACAGACTCCATCGTACTTTATTGTATTCGTAGAGGGAGAAGTAACAGAGATCGCGATGTGTTTTTTCCTATTCACTCAATAAGAGATGAACGTAGTACAATATTCAAAAGGAGATCGCTACCTTATTGCTGTCTTTATCGACGTAACCACTTTTTTGTACTACGGCCTCTTTGACTCAGAAATGTCACTTCCTCAGTCACTTCATATATATTGTATAGGATTTTATGACTATCACTATCTCATACGCAATTACACTGACATTCCGTCTACCACAGTAAGCGAAAAAAAATCTATGGTTGTATTTAATCGCGTCTCATGAAGAGATGTGACGATGGTCCGTCAAGCTGGGAAACGCTGGTTAAAGACCGGCCACATTGGAAGCATACATACTGAACACTAAGGTGTAAGCGTTTGAACCAATGCGACGTTTGAACCTTGATGCGAAACGCGACTAGCTGAAGGCCCGTTGCGGAAAAATCTGGTACTTCAGCCACAGCTCCCGACGCAAAACTCAAATATGAAATTTTGAGTTAATAAAACATGATTCTCTTAAATGAGCGAATGTAAATGTGCGATGTGAATCTAGATAGGATCCAAAGTTGTTACTGAAACACTACTGTGGTAGAATTTCAATTCACTGAAGTTTGGCGTGATGAATTTCATAATTCATGCTAGTCCAGTTCCCTGCTGCATTGAGTATAAAACCATTCAATACATTTCTATCTTTATCTAAATAGATAATAAATCACTTAATTTAAATTAAAAAATATATTTGACAAATCAACGAAGTCATCCGCAGATCTCTTACCACCGTAAACGTGCCGGCCATCCTGGAGACGAATGGTATTGCACGCGATGATTGCAAGATGTCCGACGGCATGACACTCATTCCCTGGTCCCGTGGAAGACCCCTGGTATGGGACGCAACCTGCGCGTTGGCATTCTGGCACCTTCCCATCTCCAGTGATCATCCATGGGAGCCGGTGCAGCGGAAAACTGAAAAGACGCAAATATGCAGTCATCGGTCAGAACTATATATTTGCGCCTTTTGGAGTAGAGACCTTGGGCACCTGGGGAACAGACACCAGGAAGCTATTTAGAGAAATATCTTCGAAACGACACGAAGGCTGGCGTGTACCTCGGACAACGCATTAGCAACGCCATCCACGCGCGCGAGGTGATCATATAGAAAAGCCAAACATTTTTTGTTGTATGGGGACTTTTAGCCCTGAGGTTATGTCAGTCCCATCGTGCCTTAACCTTGAGACTCTTAACAAATCAGCCATATTACCCCCTCGTCAGCATTGTACGCAAGTTCTTAGCAGCTTCCTCTTTATTACACTTTATGCACTTTGATATATACATTTTTAAGAGGAGTTTATCCTGAGACGGCTCCATCCCATTTTGAATATTAACGAGAAAGTCAATAAAATTGTTTAAAAACGATCTAGAAACTAATATCTTTGATTGGGGTTTGTCAGTTACTATTTCCAGCGGCCGTAGCGTAATGCGCGACTATATCAGGTTTTATCTCGTTCGTTCACGCGCAAATAGAAAGAGAGTTAAGGCGCAATAGCTCGAGATATCGTGATGGCATGCTACGGCCGCTGCAGTGAATGTTTATCAGCTGAGATAATAAAGTTTCAAAGTATATAGCACGGCTCAAAAATTTGTGTCCAAATGATGATTAATAGAGAAGTTTTCTCTAAACTTCCGGCCAACCACCAGTAAGTAAGAGATTATAGTACTCTGTGGTAAAAGAGCAACCTCAAAAAGATGATAAATATAAACTCGAGTTCAATATTCGAATGTGAGACCCAAACAACCCTTTCAAACTGTGCTGCATATAGGTATGTATTACTCATGTAGTACTAGATATTCTTTCTTATACTGTGATACAGGTGTGGAAGAGGCTCCACTTTACTTCGACCCAACCCTTAGAGCATCCAGACACCCAACCACAGTATAATAAAGAGTATCTAGACCCAACAATATTACAAAACATGTAGTCTCCTTCAATTTTATTAACAAAGACTCTGAAGCAAAATTACCCTACACTTCCACATTCTACATAATAACTCGTAAAACGTAAGATGGCGGATAGAAATCGCTATTTTATCTTTCCAATCTCAGTAGCTGTTCCCATCGCAGCTGGCAAGCAACAAGTAACACATTGAACACCAGGTTTTACGACGAGTGCCTTACCTTACGTGTCTGGAGGTTCAATGAGGTCAAAAAGAGGTCAAATGCTACTTACATTTAAATTGCACAAGCTACTTCTGACGCTGCGATTCTGTCACGACTGTTATGGAATTTATATGGAAAGAAGAATAAAATAAGGTAATATTCTGATGACGAGAAGGTTCATAACTCAGGAATAAGCTACCTGACGACCTTACTTAATCGGAGCATGGTTTTAGGTGCTAATAGTTACCGCAAATCACGCCCGTCACGACCAATTTTAAATAATCTATCAATTTTGAAACTTTAAATCGAAAGACAACGGTACAAGTCTTTGGATTTTAGTGGCAATTTCGTTTGAAGAAGGGTCGCCCTTCGGTTCCACTATAACCAGATGAGAACGAAGATATATAAAGTATAGTCGATGCCAACATTGGATGGCCAATTCAGAATCCTGCTAAAACCTTTAAAATACTCTGATAGCAAGTCCAGGTTCGATCATCAATCTGAAATGCTCAAACGATACGTCTATTGTATTCTCTCTCTCTTCCTCTTAATTCTAAATGATGGTGGGGTTAGCCTTCCGCGTCTGTTTTCTCCACCTTGCCCTATTCCTGATATAGTCCTCGGAAATATTGCATTCGGTCATATCACTGCGAACTGTGTTCATCCATCTAGTTTTCGGACTTCCTCTTGATATCTGTCCTGGAGTCGACAGTTGCATTGTAATAATAAGACTTGTGGCTTTCGTTTCACGTGTCCAAACCACCTCTATGCTCCTGAAGCTTACCTGCAATGTCACGTACACCCAGGCTACCTCGCACATACCTACTCGTTGCGGATTCTATCGCGGCTCGTGACACCGCGCATCCACCTCAGCATTTTCATTTAGGTTGTTTGTACAGTTCGGACATGACTTTTCGTTGTGCCCCAAGTACTCGTATCACTCACCCAAATCACCGGTTAATATGTCAATTCTATTATGTTATGGTCTCTACCTATTCCTCTATGAAAAAGGTGTTACTGCATTTACACGACATGTTGTACCTAAAACTTATACATGAGATTACTATGAGCGATTTTACAGTAACAATGTAATTTGGACCTTAAGCTGTGTAAAGACTATTGTATTTTATACTTTGCTTCTGTTCAGAGAAATGTTAGGTCAAGTGAGTTTTAGTTTCGAAAGACTAGCCTTTCAAGTGGTACAAGTGTTAGTGTCTCGTTTTAGTTACAGGGGAAGCTATTTAAGTTCGTTTTGTATTTTCACAAAAATGAATAGTCTGCAATAAATTAGATGAACCTAGCATAGGAGTGCTATTGTTTGAATTCCTAATTAATATATAAAAGTGTCATAAACTACTTTAAATACTTTACATAAGATACTTTGATTGAAATTGTATGTAAATGTATAAAAATTTGAATGGGTGTGTGAAATTCAACACGCTTGCAGTGCGATTTTTGAGTCATACATTGAAATCAGCAGTAGAAAATGACCTAAACAGTAGGAAGTTTGTGTAAATATTAATTTGGTCATGATTTTAAATCTCGCGATTCAAAAATAACATTTCTGGACTGTTGTAAAGGTTGAGGATGTAGAGGTGCACTATGAAAAGGGTTTTTCGAAAATTCTTAAGGGTGTCCAACCAATTGTTGACGTTGTCCAAAATCCACGCGGACCCTGTCGCGGGCAAAAGCTAGTTTAATATAAATTTAAAATAAATGTTGTTATAGATAAAGCATTAAACTGCGTTGTATAGCACCCTTGAAAGGCAAAATGAGTGACAGGAGATATAAAGTAGAATTTGTACAAACTGTGACTTCTGATTGATTATCTCATCTTTAAGATCTCGCATAGTGCTTTCACTAGATCAGAGTTGTCAGCACTGATCATAAGAACGTTAGACTGTACTATACCACATAGAACATTATACTATAGTTATACCGTGTTGCGTGTCAGAACTCGTTAGATAGAAATCGTTTGAAAGTACCACTGTCAGAGAGTAAAGAAGAAAAGTAGATAATTCAAAGTTATCAGAATTATTATTCATAAACACTATGCTCAACTATATTCCTCGAGGACACACCACCAACAGGATTTTAAATTTTTAAATTCACTAATTATGAAATTAAATATATTGGCTTTTCGGTTTCTCCTTTATTTTGTTATTTACTACTAGTTGACCCGGCGAACTTTGTTCCGCCTTAGACGCCATAAATGAGCAGATTTTTGATTTTATTAAGTATTTTGAGCATTGTTTATCAATAAAATAAGATTGACAGAAGAATCCGTTTTAAAAGTCTTTTTTTTTTCATCCTCTTTGACTATATTTGCAGCACGCATTCAGTCAATTCTATGTCAAATGTCTTAAGGTTACATTAAAAAAGTTTAATAATTTTCTATGGTGGTTAAGTAATTTTAAATTTTCTAATTTTCCGTGCAATTTCCTTAATTTTTTCTTTCATAAGAACCTTCTCCTGATAATAACGAACAGAACAAAAAAAGAATTAGCGAAATCGGTCCAGCCGTTCAGGCGTGATGCCGTGACCAAGGGAAATAGGGATTCATTTTATATGTATAGATTTATTTTATAAAGCACCGACCCGTTTTTTTTGTTTCAATTTCCTCTACCCTAAGGTTGTCTGTCGCTTTTTAGCTATAAGACCGCCTTATTTTTACCGTTATCTTTTTTGTTTCCGTCTTATACTGTATCCGTGTGTTTGGTGGAAATAAAAGTAAATTTTCATTCATTCATTCATAACTATAATATCGACATTTCACAAGCAAAGCCGAAACTATACCAGTGTAACAGGTATCTGGTGAGTCCGTAACTACTTTTAATTGATACTTGAGTTTACCCGCGACTTCGTCCGCACAAATTATATACCAGATTTTAAGTCAGATCATAAGCAATCAAACAAAATAAGTTTTATTAAAATCGGTTCAGTAGTTTTTGCGTGATGCTGTTACAAACAAACAAACAAAAAGACAGACAAAGATTCTAAAAAAAGTTGATTTGGAGTCAGGGATACCTAAAAACCATATCGTAACTTTTTTTTGGGTAATATCTTCAATATACAGACAGACTTCTGTTACAGTTTTATAATAGTTAACATTCACGCCTCGAAATTTAAGCATGTCGATGTTTTCCGTCACCGAAAAGAAAATGTTACAAATCGTATACAATTCGGTGAGTTGGGGATCAAACCATGTAGGTACGGGAAGAATGCGCCATCTGTACTGGAAACTAAGCTATTATAGCTATTATTATGAAAGTAATTTTACTTTGATCGAAGATTATAGCAACATTATAAAACAAAAGTGTATTATACCTCATTCACTGTATTTCCTAGCTCCGGTCAGAAGAAGGACTTACGTAAGATTATCCAACACTGCAGGCGATCGGGTGATTAGAAGGAAGCCGCTTCTAAACAAATATTCAATTAGTAACTTGGGATTAGAAAAACAGAGCAA
Organism: Agonopterix alstromeriana; assembly: GCA_963924505.1. Taxonomy (NCBI): domain Eukaryota; kingdom Metazoa; phylum Arthropoda; class Insecta; order Lepidoptera; family Depressariidae; genus Agonopterix; species Agonopterix alstromeriana. The sequence continues at coordinate 2,596,020 of OZ004663.1, read as the reverse complement.
AAACAATGGAGAAAGAAAATTGAATAGAAAAACATAATGATTCTTTTCAATTAAATGGAAATCCATAAAAAACAATTTTAATTAGGTAATGTTCTCAACGAGGAAAACCATAATAGCTGCCTATTATTTTACGGGAAAAAAAATAAGTTTATAAGCCTGTAGAATCCCACTGCAAGGCAAACGCCTCCTCTCACTAATAAGGGTGAGAGGGAGTTGGCCATACTCCACCACGCGGGCCTAATGCATGTTGGTGGAGGCAAGTTAGTGGCCAACTTGCTGTAAGAGAAATTTCAAGCCGCTTTAATAGACCTCTTAACATATAGTTACAACGCCATATGACGGAACTATCAGAGACCAACTGCTTAACTTGCCTTCCGTAACACGAAAACGCTCGTGATGAAATACCATTAAACGGTCACCCATCCAAAGACTGACCGAACAAGACGTTGCTTAACTTCGGTTGTCGTTTCTAATACCACAACGAGCGCTTCTATTTTAAAAGTTTTACAGCGTTTCTCGTTAAGGTACAGTCGCCATCAGATATATCATAGCATACAAGATGGTCAAATATTTCTGAGCTGTTCTTATCCTACTAATATTATAAATGCGAAAGTTTGTATGGATGGATGTATGTTTGTTACTCTTTCACGCGAAAACTACTGAACGGATTTTGATGAAACTTGACACACAGATAGAATATGATCTGGATTAACACATAGGATACTTATTTAAGGTCTACGCTAATGGAGTAATAAATAATAATGAATATCTTGGACATTGTCACACAAATTATCTAGTCACATTTAAAGTACCAGAATCTAGCCTGGACTTGTATTATGATGACTAGACAACGAGACAGAATACATATATAGATACAAACGTCCATGACTCGGGTACAAATATTAATATTCATCATACAAATATTTGTCCCTTACGGGATTCGATCCCGCGACCCTCGGCACAGCAGGCAGGTTCACTACCGACTGTGCTATCGGGCCGTCAAAGTCGCGGGCAACAGCCAGTTTTCAATAATGTCATTACACATAACCAATCAAAAATATCGGAACTCCTAGAACATCAAATATATCTACGCAGTCAGGGTGATCATAAACATCTGAGCAGCGTAGGAAAAAAGACATTATTCCGTTATAATACATTTCAATTTAAAATAACTGTGTAAAGAAATTATGGAAAACTAGCTGTTCAGATATTTATAACACAATACACGTTTAGATATTATTGATATGTAGTGAATTTATTGAAAATTAGCACTGCTCAGAAATATTTGACCACCTTGTATGCTACGATATATCTGGTGGCGACTGTTCATTGTGTTTATGAAGAACCCAACATCGACTACTTTATTCAAGTTGGTATAACTTAACTCGAACCCTTAAACTGGGTTTCAGATACTTTTAAGTACATATATACATAAGCTCACGCCATTTTCCCGAGACCACGGACCGCCACACTACGACTCTGACACACCTCTTTAGCCTCATTCACATTCATACACACATCTTTTCATGCACTTCCGTCGATTGAGGGTGCTACGCACTTGTCCCTTTCGGAAAAGATCATTGATTTGATCATGGTATGTTTTCCTCGGCCTCTCCCAACACTTCCGCTCACCTTTGCTTGGTATATTTCATTCGTAAGTCTTTTAAGTAGATGAGTGCAATTTATAAGACAAGCGTTGACCGCCTAGACTAGGCCAGATCAACCCGAAACATCAAACAACGTTTTGGATTTGATATGATGGCGTTTGCACATGCACACTTGGTGCAAATTGTCTTTGACATATGTGTTGGGTTGACTTACCACGCATCGTATGAACATCATCTACATTTCATTACTTTTGATTGTTCGTTCTGTTATTAAAAATAGTATTTGAGCTAAAGAATTACTGAATATGTGAATTTAGTGTTATTTTTAAACGTTTTTTTTACACTGAAAAGACTCAATTTTATGTAATCAAATCCAACGCGTGCGCGCGCCTGACTGCATTCCCTTGCTCGGCTTCCCTCAAGGTTCCCAGAAAGTGTGAGGTGAGGTGTGGTAACTGAAGTCAGAGGGGGGCGGGCAGTGGTCGTTCTGTATGTAGAACTAAATACTATTACCTATTCTGTGCTGAAACCGAGGAGCATGCATGAAAGGTCTAATGAATGTGGAGGAAGCAAGGGAGGTTTGTCAGGATCGTAGCAGGTGGTGATCCGTTGTCTCTGCCTACCCCAGTAGGAAAGAGGCATGAGAATATTTGTACGTGTGTTAAGTTCCCGAGACTTCAAAAGTCAAGCACAAGATAATAACAGTAAATCTTTCAAATAAAACAATAAATTACAAATAACTGTAACTTTCAACACAGCTTCCGAGACCCGGAATGAAATAATAAACGGGGTCGGCACGAAGTTTTATATCCAGCCACTTAAAACTTGTGAAAAAATGTCAAATCTGTAAATAAGTCCACTAAGACCTTAGTTATGAATTCTGTGTACAGAGCCAGCATAACTTGGCACACCCCGCCTCCCTAAACCTTTATGGAATAGACGGAAAAGTGGTGCGGCTTCGTCTAAAGAGAGGTTTTTTTACGACGGACATTTAAAAGGGATATTTTTCGGCTCGGTGGTTACTTAAGAATATGCTTTAACAGGATGGGAGACTTTTTCAGGTCTTTTTTCTTTTATTTCGTGAGTTCGCATACAAAGGGCGAGGTATTGTTTTCTTTTTTGTTTGTGGTGGTGAAATTCTTTGTGTAGGTGTTGGAGGAAGCTCTAGTAAAATTTTAATGAGTAAATGTAAAGGAACCTTAATGATCTTAAAGTTCTTCGCAACGTATTAAGAACCACTGGACCAAAAGATATTATATCGAACGGTGAGGATATTTTAGTCGAAATAGCCGGAATAGGACGACGAGATTGTCCGATTCCTATTTAGCTTTCTGACCAATACTGATTACCAAATGTAATTAATTTATTGGATACATATACTATCCGACATATCTTGGATGCTACTAAAGCTGTTCTAAGAATAAGTGAGAGGAAGTGTTTCAAAACTCTGTTTCCGTAATGCAAAATAGCCTTAAAATTTCGTTGCTATTTTGAATGGAGTATAGTAACCTACGAAATAGTATACAACAGACACATTATTATTGTAAATATTATTCTTGAATATAATTATTTCAGGCAACATGTCACAGCATAAACATTATTATTATTAAATTAAGACGCGAAGATTTTAAAAGCATTCTTAACTTTACTACAAGTCTAATACCAAAGCTAATCTTTTAACAGATTGTTTGAGCTATTTTCAGTAAGAAATGAAGTGGTTCATTCTAAGCAATTTTAAGCCAAAACCACACGGCAGATAATCGCAAATATGTCATGTCATGGTCATGCCATGAGTCGTAACACCTATTTCCAGCTTCCTGGTCGTAACATTATTTCTAACTTCATACAATTTCAATTTGAACTTGTATTTACGGTTCATGTATAATTAATGCACTTTTACGCCTGCCACACACATATGGAATTCCGGTCCGGAATTTTCGATGTTGTATAGATTTTCCCTCTCTAGAATTCTGTTCGGAATTACGGAGGTATCAAATCCTTTACAAATTCTGATTCGGAATTCCGGATCAAAATTCCGCACCCGCAAATGTGTGTGGCAGACGTTAATAAGGACACGATGTGTGTGGCGCGTGGCGCTTTAAAACTAACAAATAATCAGGGTGTAACAAAAAACCCTAGTAATATTTTAAGGGGTGATTTAGACCATCAAACTGAACAACTTTGACTATGGAGCCAAAAGCTGTTTCTGTACCCTTTTTTTTCTCTACGTTGGCTCCATAGTGAAAGTTGTTCAGTTTGATGATCTAAACTACTAGGTTGTTTTGTTACTCCGTGTATAACGAAACTTAGATTAATGATACCATGGATATATTTTCTGCTTATTGAATCATACGGAGCACGTTCGGAGCCTCGAGGCAAGTAAGAACGCGACGCGCGAACATCACGCGAGACAAGTGCTTATGTCAGGACTTGCATCGTAACTTCAGAAATATAATGATAATGGCTGGTTGCTTCTGACACAAAACATTTAGTTGGTATAACAAAGTACTCTTTGATTTAGTTTGACAAATGATTTGACACAAGTTAGCACCATAATTTATGTGATAATTTTGTTATAATTTAGCAGTAAAATTAAAATGAATCTCAAAATTTATAGTGCACTGAAAAAGTTTGTGGTTTGGTAAGTTAAAAATTAAACACCTGCCTTTTCTTGACCCACCGATAGTTGACATACTGCATGACCAATACATTATCGCTCTCATATCGCGTAGTTTGGAATTGAGGTAGACGAAGAGTCTCCCCTTGTAACGTATTGATCCCCAGGAACGTCCGTTCCTGGGCAATCAGCAAGCCTCAAACGCTTTGGAAAAATACTTTACCTCGAAGACATGTCAAACACAATTGCCTACCATCGACTTGAACGAAGAAGATACTACAGTTACAAATACGCTTCAGTGACGCTACATACAGAGTCTTTCTTAATAATGTTGACACTTTTTTAAGGGGATGATCAGACCATCAAACTGAACAACTTTTTCTATGACACCAACAACAAAATCGCAAAAAAAACAACTGTTCTATACTAAACTGCAAACCTAACATCAAACTGAACAACTTTCTCTATGGAACCAACAGATAAATCGCGAAAAAAATATCAGCTCTTCCATACAAAATTGCAAACCTTCTCGAGCCAAATGTAGCGGACAGCAGATTTTGTTCGCGATTTCGATGTTGGTGCCAAACAGAAAGTTGTTCAGTTTAACGGTGTGATCATCCTCTTAAAAAAGTGTCAGCATATTAAGAAGCACCCTATATAAGCTGAACGACCAAACAGCGCCTTTGTAGACACGTACGTAGATATTTCCTTTACAGATTCTTAGGAAGAACCGTCTATCTTACTACAAAAAGTATTCACTGCTATTTCAAAGTAAATAATCTATTCATTGCTGCAATGCGCTGCTTCTCTATATTGTGCTGCTGTCGCGTTTCTCTTGCGCACTACTGCCAAGCCGATATCGCGCTACGATCCCTCTGCTGTAACTTAGATATCCTTCAGGACACTCCCTTCCAGTACGTTTATTAAAGTTAATACTCCATTAAATCTCTCTCACGGAGGTCGTGGGTTCGATTCCCACGGGGTACACCTAGTGATATATCACTTTGTGCGTTTTTCCACAGTTGGTTAGGAGATTGCAGGTCGAATCACCTGATGGTCTGAAAAGAAAGATGATTCCGTGCTTCGGATGGCAAGTTAAGCCGTTGATCCGCCGCTACTATCTCTCGTGGTAGTAGTTGTTGCATAAAAATCACGTCAGAGGCCGTAAGGCGGTCTGAAGAAAACTCTGACACCAGAGATTTCCCACATGATAAGAAGAAGAAAGCTAGCTAGAGATTTAATGGAGGATTAATTTTGTGCAACTGACCGTCTAATTCTTAAGATACCTCACTTACAAAAGAGCAGTCAGCTCCAAAAAAGCCAGTTGAAAGATTTTTTTTTTAATTTAACCTACTCCTAAAATTTTCTGTCATTATTTCTTCTTTCTATCAACAAGCCGTTGTATGTGTCAATTCTCTGCATTTTTCCTAAAATACTTGACAATACGGTAAAGAATAGTGTAAATGAATGAATGAATGAAATATACTTTATTTTAAACCAAACAAAATACATTGCACAACAGGAAACAAAACTGATTAAGAATAATATACAAGATATTACAGAAATAAAAATAAACATTTAAGGGGGTGGTTAAGACCATCAAACTGAACGACTTTCACTATGGGACCAATAACGTAATCGCGAAAAAAAAAACGAAGTTCCATACTAAACTACAAATCTACTCGAGCTAAATGTATGGGACAACAGATTTTCGTTTTCGCGATTTCGATGTTGGTCCAATAATGAAAGTTTTCAGTTTGATGGTCTAAACAACCCATGAAAGTTTTAAATGTTTATTTTTACTTTTGTTACACCTTGTATACTCTAATAAAAGTACTACAAACTTAAAACTGTTCATCAAAAACCTGCCAAAGGAGCAAAACTATAATACTATTATACAAAATATGGGATCTGAATCAGTAACGAACATACCTTCAAACTAGTACGATCAAAACCGCACTAAGCTAATAATGGTGAGTAAAAGCTCCCAGACAAGCTCCGAGACATCCTTTGATATTCTAACTGCACTTAGTAAGATCTGCCCGACACTGAGACAGTTTGTGTTGAGTGGTGTGAATAGTCAGCCTTAGCTTCGGGTCTAACCAGGACTTGGTATAGAAATTCGGCCGGATGTATGATTGGTACAATGATAGGGACTTTGTGGGTAGTGAATTCCATTAGCTTTAGTGATTTTAGTCTAACTATAACTATATTATATGTGACTAGCAGCCCGTCCCGGCTTCGCACGGGGTAGACAAATAAATTTTAAGACTCATTTTTCTACACCTTCGGTTACATTGTTCAAATTTTACCAAGGATCCCTAATTTTTTTCAAAATGAAATGTAGCCTATGTCAAATTGGAAGAATGTAGCATTCTATTGGTGAAAGAATTTTTTAAATCGGCCCAGTACTTTTTGAGCCTATGCATTAAAAACATACAAACATACAAAAATAGGTACAAATCTTTCCTCTTTATAACATTATAGTGTAGATTATATTTTTAATTGAAAGGACCTCTGTAAAAGTTGGCTTCATATACATCTGACTGGCATAATTAGTATAAAATACAGTTTCTGAGAGTTACGCAGTTATAATGAAGAACCTAAAATTACAAATTGCAGCACATTTTATTTAATTATTATTTCATTTCATAGGCACTCAAGCTTAAAACAAAGTACTTAAAAATCCTCATCATTAGGCCTACCCTCAGGGATGGTGTATGGACGTTAGTCCACCACGCGTGCCCAATGCGGATTGTTAGACTTCACATACGCATCGGAATTTCTTCTTCAGCATATGCAGGTTTCCTCATGATGTTTTCCTTCACCGTTTGAGAGCATCCGGTATTACGTACATAAGTTATAAAAACCTAAATTACTAACTAAACATCCCAAACGTAACTTAAAAATACTAAATTTAAAACTTCATTGATACATTTGAGAGGCGAAAATAAACTGTCTATCACGCAATATCCTGCTAATTCTTCAAGCTATAACAGTCGTAGAGCAATATACTGCTGACATTACCATCCAGCTTGATTTTTCTATCTTTCTTAAATCTGACGGTCTTTAACTTTAGCTATACCTACCCACAAAAACACCGCTCTCTTTCAGTTTTCGTGGCAGCCAATTCGGCAGAAGAAAACTTGAGGACACGCCATTAAACCACGACACCATCAAGCTGGCGACCGTCCATCTTACCCCAACCCTCAAACTCCTCTCATTCAGGGTCTCCAGGAATTTCCTCTACTTCAGCTTTGCGAGACCTCATACAGATTTGCATGAATTCATCGAACTTTGTGCTGAGGAGAACGATGGGAGAGAATTTTAACAATAGCAGTGAGAGAAGTATAGAGTGCTTTCAGTTATATGGAAGATCGAGAACTGTTACAAAATGGGTCTATACCTAGACCCTCTAGCATGATTTCTCTACTTACGCGCGACTCGGCCTATTCCCATACTACAAGTCGTGGCAAGCGGGGCTTTCGCTCTCCAAAAAGCGCGGGAACAGGTTATTTTCTATGCAGCGAAGGCGCGTCGCGCTCGTGTAGAGAAATCATACTAGACGTGCTGCAATGGTTGACCCTTACAAATATCGTCAGTAAGAAGAGCTAAGTTATAAAGCCCATAAAAATATTGATTTAGCTCTACCAACTGAAGAATTAAAGCATATTGTCCCCGTCCTTTTTAAACGGACCGAGGAATTTCCACCACCTCATCTTCAAAACCTGGTTGTTCATTCAAGGAGTGATAAACTTTATGCTGATTTCGACGACAACAAACCAAGAACGGCTCCTGACAAAAAAGGAAAAAAATCGAGGTACTTGTTACGCTTCTCACTCCGACAAAGAATACACATCGAATTTTTTTTCGTTTTTCCAGGAATCATATGCTAATAAATAACCAAATTTTCCTGAACAATTCAACGTAGGTTATGTTGAATCTATATAAATATTTTTGTGTTCTAAATGTTGTTGCTAAAAAGTTTTAACGTCATATTCCTATTTGTTTAGCTCTCAATCTTGTAAACAAAAAAGGCGCAATAATCTACAGAGTCATTAGCTACTAAGTTCAGGTAAAACTATTAGTTTGCTATTAAAAGTTCTTTCCACACAACAAGTCCCCTGATTTGACTCTTATTCCAACAATTTACAAAAGAAATTCCCTTGGTTCGAGAGCATGCTTTTTTGAACAAACTTATTCAGCCAAGCTTCAGTGCTGATGCACTCTTGGTGAAGTTAGAGGAATTCTTGGAAGCTACTGATGTGAAAAGAATATTTTATACGTGCTTTTTCCTCTTCAGTAAAGAAAGTAAAATATTATTAAGTAGTCTTAAACTGAGAGCCGATACAATGCGTATAGTACAAGAGATCATGTCTACTTATTATTATATTACTCACTCGGTTACCCGTACCAAGTATCAAACAAAATTCGGTGGTACATTTTAGGCAAAAGATTTTATATTTGAAATTCAGTTGCCTCAAGCTAGACCGCCCTTCTAGTATGATTTCTCTATTTGCTCGCGACTCGACTTTTTTTCATACTACGTATCGCGGCGAGCGCGATTTTCGCTCTCTGAAAAGCGCGGAAAGAAGTCATTTTCTATGCACAGCGAAAGCGCGTTGCGCGCGAGTAGAGGAATCATGCTATAGGATTAGTAACTATTGAGCTAGCCTATTTTGAGAGTCAGTCAGAACGTTGTTTGTACCTAAGCATAAAAAAATATATGATACAAAAACATGAAGTGGTTGTACAATCATACCTACGCATTTGACATTATTCGTATACTTGTAATAACTGAAAAGAGAAAAACAAGCCCTATAATCATTAATCAGCTATACCCACTTTGTTTGTGCGAATATAATTGTCATGTTATTAGGTAAGTATCGCAATAGGGCGACAAAGAAAAATTACTAAACCTACCTATTTGCTAGTTATTGGTTTGTCCCCACCTGCAATACCTACCTAATAACATTCAAATTATATTCGCAGAAAAAAAGTTGGTATAGCTGATTACCGATTATAGGGCTTGATTTTCTCAGTTGCTTTTTTTGATTTCGTGCAGTCGGGTTTTTTGTTTTTCTCAATAATTAAGTTTATTTCATACTTTTACTCTTTTGTCAAAATGGTAGCATAAAAGTACTATAATACATAACTATATATTTGGAATCTGCTATTCACTAGCTTTTATTCGATATCCATATTGTAATTCTTTACAAAAAGAAATTGTTTATTCCCCCTCTCTTTTTTAAAATAGTAAGCGCCATGCTTACTATTAAGCAATATACTAGTAAGCATGGCGCTTACTATTTTAAAAAAGAGAGGGGGAATAAACAATTTCTTTTTGTAAAGAATTACAATATGGATATCGAATAAAAGCTAGTGAATAGCAGAATAATATACTCTATGTTACTCTCACGATTTTTACAAATCTTAAGATACCTCATACGTTAAAATCCATCACGCCGTTTAGGCTGTAGGGCGTGCCTAAGAAATAGACATACAAACATACATACATACATACGCTTGAAAAACATAACCCTCATTCTGGCGCAGTCGGGTAAAATCACGCTTGTCAAAAAATCGCCTAAGCAATTATTTTAAACAGTTTTGTAGATAATAATGTAAATGTGTAATAAGTGGACATGGGCTGATGTGCTATACTCATTGATTTATTTTTCTACTGAACTATCTAAGAAAATGTTTCATAAGGTAGTTATTTCTCTAGCATTGTTGTCGTTTTATGAATTAGACCTTAAACTAGATTGAAAAAGTTATCAATTAATTCACGTACACACGTACACGGCGACAAATCGACCAACACATACTTGAACTTTATGTTCATGGACACAAAGTCACAGGACCGGCACTTCAAATAACTTTTTGGATTTGACATGATGACGTTTGCACTTGGTGCAAATTGTCTTTGACATATGTGTAGGGTTGACTTACCACGCATCGTATGAACATCATCTACAGTTCAACTATGGGTCGGTTGATCTATCGCCGTGTTTACTTTAATAATTAGGTGCACAGAAATGATATTTAATATCACTAATAATCCTAATAATTAATTTAACAGATAAAAAATTATCATTATTATGATGTGTTTTGTGTTTATATTCGTGTTTGTGTTGTCTCCGATTTCGTTATTTAATTTTGTATTTGTAAGTGTATTGTGTTCGTCTTTAATAGATGTTTGGAAATTTTATCGTTTGTTTTAATATAGCAGAAAATGATAGCAAAAATATGTATACTTAAACCTTACGGTGGTAGGACTCAAATGTATGGGACAGCAGATTTTTTTTCGCGTTTCCTGAGGTAGGCTCCATAGTGAAAGTTGTTCAGTTTAATGGTCTGAGTTCACCGTTTCAGTATTTGCTCGGCTGTCACTTACACCGTGTAGTCCCCTGTGCTTAAACTATAATTATTGTTGAAATGAATTTGAATCATTTTTATCAGTTTAATTTCCTATTGTGCAATGTATTTTGTTTAGTATAAATAAAGTATATTTCATTCATTCATTCATTCATTCATTCATTCATTCATTTTTGGTTCAAGGTTGAATGTTAGTGTGATGGATGGCTGATGCTTAAACGAGTTATATACGGACCCGCCTCGCCTTAGCATTTTCCCTCTGCCAACGTGCAAGATCAAAAAATCTTACGCATTTACATTAAATTGTAAACCTTATCACTAAACGCATCAGCCTATAATTGCAGAACAATAATTTCGAACTTAAGACGTTTGATGTTCACACGACACTGTTTTTCATGATTGTTAACATTCAAAATTAGAATCTAAACTAATGTAATAAAATTCAAAGTTGCGTATCTCGTGCTACCTCGCCCCCCGCAAAAAGTGGCAGAAAATTTTGTTAGTAGAATTACACGCGTAACTTGTCCTCATATAAGTAGTCTAATGACTGATGTCATGACACAACTGCTGAATTTACGCGACGTACATTTACGCGGACAATGATTTTCCTTATACCAGCGACAAGCGTTTAAAGTTCAGTGCTTCAAAGATTTCGTTTAATACTAGCATTGAAACGGTATATTTTAACGAAAATCGGCAAAATAAAAGCATTTGTTTCTAGATTGTTTCTGCAAAATTTCATTGACTTTCAATGGTTAGCATTGAAAATGTCACCAGATTTCGTTTGTATGCAGCGCGCATTTACGCATTCGGAATAAACTTCTCTTTAACTACGGCGACGTCCTTAGCCCTTCGACTGACGGACGGAATTAGTTCAAAAATAAACTAAATAGTACACGATCGCACTGGAACTTTTCACGACACGGGGCCGCGCGGCGCGCTTTATTGTAATGAGTAATGACGGATTCACATCGTTTCAGGTTGGAAAACTTTGTCGGCGATACGAGATGTGCAACTTTTTCTCGGTAGTTACTAGTTAGTGAATGCCGCCAGACAACTGAGCGCACTCGCATTCCGCCGCGTCGACAAGGTATCATAATACAACGTGTTAATGAATTGACGCAAAACTAGAAAGTAGTCTATTTAGAATCGAGAGCAGATTCGAATTATCATGGTTTCAACATAGGTAATTTTGTTCAAAATAATAAATAATTCGTTTAAAAATTTTTAAATTTACTGAACTCGATCTCAACTCACCGCAAGGGCAATCTCACCCTACTTAGTACCAAAACAAGATTCTTAAAATTTATCCATGTGCACATTAGCGCTTTCATTCATTGCTGAAATGACAACAAATCATTATTGCCTCTAAACTTAAAATTTTAACTATCAAAATAATGAAATTATTGATTAAATCTAATTATTTTGTTATAAATCAGTTGGGGTGTATGAGGTTTTGTGCTTATTCATTAAAACGTTGTATACCGGCGAATTCGGTGTGGTGTGTAGACACCATAAGTAACAGTAAAAACTCAAATCTCAGCTCAAAATATGTGAACCAATACAATTCATACGAAATCCTGGAGATGTTGGTGAAAAATAATCATAATTATTAAGAGAATAAGTTCGGAACGGTAAAGTTTTGCGCTTCCATTAATGAAACTTTCCTGTTTTAACCGATATGTAACTTGAAGTTCTGGTGGAGATGTAGGAAGAATATGAGGATACTCCACATAGAAATTAGGTATTTCACGTTTAAATTGGTCTTTTTTATATTTTTATGGATAGAAGACATCATTTTAAGTACCTAACTAAATTCTTTTTTTTGCGATTCATTGATTTTATCAATATAAATTTAATTTTAAATTATTTTCCGTAATATCTAAATACAAAAATGGTCGTGACAAAACCATTGGAACCCATGGAGACACCCTTTGCTTAATTTAAAAATAAAAATCACCTGCCTTTTCTAACTCTATGCTGGAAACAGAAATGGCAACATCAGATGTCAAATTCTGACATTGTGATTTTTTTTAAATAATTGCCAGTTATTTTACGTTTTTTTTTAAGTTTACCAAGGAGTTTACAGGTCGTTGTGTGACGTTTCCTACCCTTTTTTCTTATTCGCGCAAATATATGGCTCTTATTTTTTAAGCCAGGCAGTTTTTTCGACGCGGCTTTTTTCTATCTGCTTGTAATTTTTATAAGTAATCCTAATGTCAAAAATTTATATTATTTAAATTAACTACAATTGTAATTAAAATGTTTTGTGCATAATATTTTGTTCATAATACTTATAAAAAAGGTTTCTGCCTTTGCACAGTACCATAACTTGTATTTTTTTTAAATAACTTTTATTCCCTTAACCGAGGATTTCCTATGAGAAATGAAATAAAGTTTTAGCTTTTAGTTTCGTTGAAATGGCCAAATTGAACACCATCTAATATCCCACATCACTTCAGCAGACATGTTACTGTTAATATAAAGACGAAACTTGGAGGCTTCTTATACCGCGAGTTATGATTAAAACCGTTTTTAAGGTCCTGCCCGAAAGCGATAAGTTTGGAGGCCTTATTACAAGGAATTAAGGGTTATTTTGTAAAGGGTTGGAAACTTTTACGTTTTGATGTAAGGAAATTTGTGAAGGAAACATTCCATAATAATAATTGCTTGGTTTTTACTTTAATACGAAACTTTGGGAAACTCAAATTGATAACTAAATAATATATTGGATTCTTTTGTTTGAATTTTAGAGTTCACAAAATATGGCAAAATCTGAAAGAATAATCAATATTCCAACAGAATAACATTTTTAGGTAATATATAAATATTACCATAAATAAATATTTAATAAAAAATTGCCTCGTCAATATTAGAGTTCATTTAAAAACAAAAATTTTTTCTAGGAAACTATACTTATTATTGTTTATTAAAATGACAATTTCTATCTTCGATCCTCAAGTGCTGGTGCAGCAGGAGTACTGCCTACCTAAACCTCGTGTGAACCCCAAACGTTCTAAGTTCGAAGTTATTATTTCGCAATTATAGGCTGTCTCGTTTAGTGATAAGGTGTAAAATTGAATGTAAATGCACAAGATCAATTGTGCTTATACCGTGGCAGAGGGGAAATGCTACCGCAAGGCTAGTCCTTATAATAATTAGTCAAAGGTGTCGAGATATCTGCGCTCAAAGTCAAAAATAGCGCGTACAGGTTACAGTAGCAAAAACTATAGCTATCAAAAACCAGACCAAGTTATAATTATAATACTATCCTGATGGTTTTCCAATAAACGAAAAATTATAAAAATAATTTAATCTTGCCGTCACATTGGGCAGAGTTTACGTAGTAACTTATTATTAATCTGTGGTTTTGGTACTACTTGTGCGACGATGTTCTGAGGTTTCGTAATATCTCTGACTACGTTCTCGGGGAATATAGTTGTGAGCGTATGCATGCATGCATTGAATCTTGCTAGAATTACAACCTAATATGAGAGGTTCCTAACTAAGTTTATAATAAATAATAAAAAGTGTATATGCCCACCTATACTCCATTCCAAATAGCAACGATTTTATTTTAATTACAGAAACAGAGATTTGAAACACTTCCTCTCACTTATTCTTAGAACAGCTTTAGTAACGTCAAAGTAAATGTCAGATAATCTATCTTTCTGATAAATAAATTATATTTGCTAATCAGAAATAGCCAGAAAGCTATACAGGAATCGGAAAATCTTTTCGTCCTTATTTGTAATGAAGTATAGAAAGAAATATGGACTTGAGTTTATAAATGTAGATGCGTGTAGGTAGAGATAGAATACAGGGTCTAACAAAACACCCTAGTAATACTTAAGGGGGTGGTGTAGACCATCAAACTGAACAACTTTCACTATGGAGCCAGCATCGAGAAAAAATAAAAAAACATCCTCTGTCCCATACATTTTAGTCGAGTCGAGGAACAGCAATTTTTTCGTGATTTCGAAGTTGGCTCTATAGTAAAAGTTGTTCAGTTTTATGATTTGAAACACCCCCTTAAGTGTTACTAGAGTGTTTTGTTACACACTGTATATTTTAATAATCCACAGTAGGTTCATAAAACTAGTTTTCGTCCGCGGCTCCGTCCGTGTGGATTTCGAAAAAATTCGACGCATATCTTCACCCTTTTAGGAGTTGATCTTCGAAAAATCATTTCCCAGTGCATCCTCTCCTATCTCGTGAAATCCTCTGCTAAATAAGTATTCCATGTTTCTATCTTCAGCGGTTTAGTCCGGGAAATCTACGGATTTTTGTATGGAGAAGGTTGCATTAATTGCACTTTTGGTGATATAGTAGATAAATACCTGAAAAACATAAATTCTCAATATTCCCCGATTTTTATTGTGTGTTATTGAATAAATAGTACATTTACAAAACATTAAATTTGGGTATGAACAAAAAATGAAAACTGGTGATTTTGTACAGGATGGATTCATTCAATACGTTTTACTTATAACAATAATAGTCCCCGGTTAATATCGTAAATTTGAGTAGATATTTAATATTTTGTAAGTCTTCAAAAATTAAAACCTCAAAACTAAATTATTTACTGTTTGTTTGTACACATTAAATTTGCCTTGTGATAATTAACTGTCTCTTTTTCTAGAATGCTGGAAGAAATATCTTTCGAAATAAGGTTGCCCTTTGTACATTTATACAATTGTACAATTTTAAGGTAATTCCTAGGTTCCTGAGCCAATTTAACCACGAAATCTCGGTAAAAATGTTATAAACTAACAGTAATATTATTTCAAACACAATTTACTAAAGTGTCTTTAATGCAATCTCAAACCTTATTTTTCCTAGACTAGTTTAGGCTGTGCGTTGTTTGTCAGTCAGTCAGTCACGGAACTATTTTATAAGTATGTATAGATATAACGTAGCTGTGGCAGACAGCTAGGCGGTTACAATAATACCGCAGGAGGGGTGGTTTTTGTTCCTGTTTCCTTATAGCAACACGAAGGACAATATTGTTCTAAATGTACGTTTATTTCATAGGATGTAATAGGGGAGAAAGCTTAAGTAGTTATGTACAAAAAAACAAGGTATAACAGCTAACTCACATTTTTGGCGAAAATTACCTTTAAATGTGGTTAGATTTAAAGTTGAGTTTTACGTGTCCTGACAAAAACATATATGCCAATATCATGTACTTTTTATGTATTTATACTGATACAATAGTTTTTGATAAGTCAACATATGAAAGAGTTTTGATAGTTGATGTTTAGAAAGTGCTTTGATAGTTAGCCGTTATTTATTCTTAACCGTCGATAAGTAGAAACTACGAGAAAAATAAATTCTGTATTGAGATATATATTTTCGACTATGTTAACGTATTTGAAAGACATACAAAATTAATTAAAATAAAGCTATGATCTTCAACATCTCGGCTTTATTTGCTATTGCATAAGCATAAGCATATGCTCACGACTATGTTCCCCGAGGGGGTAATCAGAGACATTCTGAAACCTCAAAAAATCCACGTTTCACCAGTAGTACCGAAACTCTGTCCAGTGTGACGGGGGTTAGCCCGTCGCCACTTATAATGGACAGTGGGTACAATACATGCCTCGAAATTGGAACATGCAGGTTTCCTCACGATGTCTTCCTTCACCGAAAAGCCAGTGGTGTTACAAATCGTAAATAAATTCCGAAAAACTCATTGGTACGAGTCCGTCAAGGAAGGTACAAGGAAATATATCGGCTTGATTATACCACACCTGGGATTTAAAAGTCCAAATTTAAAGTTTAAATTATGTTTTCTGTAGTTAACTAATGACACACAAGGACATCATGCTAACGGAAATTTGGCATGGCCGAAAAACTCATTGGTACGAATCGGCCTGGACGGTCTCCTGCACGGCAGGCAAGGTTACTCGCCACTGGATCACCACGGCTTTTGCTATTGATCATAAATGTATTTTAACCTCAAAGTTCAAAGGGAAGTCTAATATTTAACACTGCTTTCTATCATCCAGCATCCGTACCACAGAAAGAGGATGAGGTCAAAATTAGGAAAGAGGGATTTTCCGAAAGCCAATAAAAAGAAAAAGTAGTTCCAAAGGGCTCGATAGATGGCGTTGACGAAACATGTATGAGCGACCTTGCAGATAATAAAATACAAAATAATGTGTTTTTATGTAAGCAGTAAAATTTTAACAGTATTTACACCCTGTATAGTTGTGTGTCAGTATACATAGTACCTATACAGGGTGTTAGGGTAAACCGTTGCATTACTTTAAGGGGTGTTTGTACCCATGATACCGAACAACTTTCCCTAAGAAACGAATAGGAAATTCGCAAAAAGTTTGTCTTTATATAAAATGCAATCTACTAATCCAACGTTTGTATGAATAGTCAAATACATTTTTGAGCGAATTTCCTACAGGTTTCTTTGGGAAAGTTGTTCATTATTATTGGTACTACAATAACCCATTAAAGTAGCGCAACTGTTCACCCTAACACCTAGTCCTGTGTACAGAAGGTGTTTAAATGAAGGAAATTTTTTCAAATTCTTATCCAAACATAATTATACAAAAATAAATATTTACCAACAATTCCAGACTAGACTAAATCTCATGTCAAGAAAACATGCAACGTAAAACGGAATGTTTACTCAAATTCCTACCCTATTGTAATTACGTAAGGTGCAGCGTGTCAGACATGAGACAGGACAATGAGTGTTAACGAACAGTAAATATTACAAAAACAGCACTGTTTAGGTAGAGAGACGTTTGTTATAGCCTTGTTATATCGCTGGATTGTTAATTAGGTTTCTGTCACAGTTCGTTGGATAACTACGAGGTTTAAACACAGTTTATGTATCTACTTATACAACGTGTTAATGAATAAGCGCAAAACCTGATACACCCCAACTGATTTATAACAAAATAATTCGATTGAAACAATAATTGCATTATTTTGATAGTTAAAATTTAAAGTTATCCGCATTTTAAGTTTTGAGGCAAAAATTATTTGTTATCATTTCGGCAATGAATGAAACCGCTAATGTGCTCATGGATATATTTTAAGAATCTTGTTTTGGTAGTAAGTAGGGTGAGTGTGCCCGTGCGGTGGATTGAGATCGATTTCAGTAAATTTTAAATTTAAATATCTAATTCTTTAATATTTAAAAAAATTTCCTATTTGAAACCATGATAATTCGATTCTGCTCTCAATTCTGAACAAACTACTTTCTAGTTTTGCGTTAATCCATTTACACGTTGTATAAATACAGATATGAAACTATTGGGACAGAACAAAAATTCGGGGTATGTGGGATGAAGGGGGTACCTCAAAACCAAGCTACAATAATTTGGTACCTAATCGTATCTACAACTCATCTTTTTTCCGCCAAATTGCGGCCGCGTCGGCAAATGAACGGCGGCGAAGGATTCTTAGCAAACTCACTATGTTTTATACACTGTGGTTTAAAGCTGTCATTGTGGTATTTGTAAAAAAAGTAGAACTACAATGCCCATACTTCTTGTATGCCGTATGGGCATATGGACAACAAACATTGCAAAGGTACTTATTATATCTCTGCATGGTAAATATCATATGATACCATATTCGACCACTACAACGAAATGAAATATTCAAATGTTAACCGCCATGCCAAATGTGAACCAAATGTATTTTTTATTTGAAAAAGAACAGTTGGTGGCTTATGTGTCATTAGTTAACTTCAGAAAACATAATTTAAACCTTAAATTTGGACTTTTCAATCCCAGGTGTGGTATAATCAAACCGATATATTTCCTTGTAAATTGGCTTCAACTTTGAAATTAAAATAGGAAAAAAGATGATTAAATTTCGAAGTGGCGCGCTAGTGCTGTAAGTGCTTTAAAAGTCAAACTCAAAATAATGTCTGAGCTGCATTAAAGTTTGGTTTCTTAAGTAGAGACATAAATTGTGTTGTCAAAGAGTGACGGCACAGTGGAGTGGTTTCCAGAGTTTTTAGAAGCTGTAGATTAATTATGCTTCAGTGTTGAATGAAGCGCTCCAACTTTCATGTTTTATAATAACGTTGATTTATTAGCATTGGTTATTGTTATTGGTAATATTTTACTGCATTCCAAAATTAAAATAATGTATCAATTGCGCTTATTTTAGTGTAGAAGACGTGTTCGAAATTATACGTGACTGATTTGTCTTTTCTTCTTTGATATTATTATGAAATAAATATTGATATAAATACTATACAAGGTGTTACAAAAATACAAATAAACATTTAAGGGTGTGGTTTAGACCATCAAACTGAACAACTTTCACTATGGGACCAATATCGAAATGGCGAAAAAAAAATCTGATGTTCCATACTAAACTACAAATCTACTCGAGCTAAATGTATGGGACAGCAGACTTTTTTTTTCGCGATTTCGATGTTGGTCCCATAGTGAAAGTTGTTCAGTTTTATGGTCTAAGCAACCCGCTTAAAAGTTTTAAATATTTATTTTTACTTCTTGTAACACCTTGTAGACTCCAAGTCTCATACAAAATCTTAGCAAAATTCATAAACATAACCCAAACAAATCAAGTATGCATGCTGTTGGTTGGCACGAATGTGTTGTTTTTGATTCATAAACTTAGTCGTATTCGCCATCGGTATCCTTTCTGGTGATTAAAAAGTTCCGGGGCTACATACAGTCAAAATCAAAAGCCTGGTCAACAGACTGTCTCAATTATAATGTTTTATAATTTTTTTTCGCATAAACAATTTGATTTATAGGCCAACAGAAAAAAAATCAACCCTTTGATTAATTATATGTCAAGATAGAGCCTTACGCTTCTAACGTACTAAAACAAAACGGGACAATTTTCCTAGGATGGTGTCCGCCAGGCGTCATGTGCGTAGTGACATAGTTTATCAACCTAGACTGGGAGATATTTTTTTCGAAGCGTTCGTAACTTCGACTGTGTATCTTGACCAAGAAGTTTAAATTACATCTTGACATAAAACTTATAAAAGTTTCAACCATATTACCTCACGTTAAAGCTCACAGTATTTCAGAGGAAGGTAACGAAGACACTCACCGCACTCGCTCGCGGTTAACATCACGAGGTGTCCCTCTGTCACGAGCAGGCATCATGAAACGTGCGCAATTTATCCACCTACCCTACTTCCTTTGTCTATTCTATTCACTAGCTATGCGTATAAGTATTTATACTTACTGGGAAGGTTCTAGCATAGTTGTATAAGATTGAATAACGTAAAGAATTCATAAACTTAAGAATTATGCTCTGAATATATTCTCCGATACTACTTGCTTTTGGCCGCGACTTCGTTTGCGTTGATTTCACAAACATACAAACACACCAATATATTTTATTTACCAATCAGAATTAACCAGAAAGCTAAATAGGAATCGAAATATCTTCTCAAATCTATACAAACGTCAAAATAAACATTTAAAACTTTTAAGGGGGTTGTTTAGACCATGTGTTCCAAACATTTGTGCAAAGTAGATATATTTGAGTTTTGTATAGAACAACTGACTTTTAATTCGCAATTTCCATGTTGGATCCATAGTGAATGTTGGTCTGTTTGAGGAACTGAAATATGACCACACTTTTCAGCACCACTCTTCCTAGGTTTCGTTACGTATCGTAAACTAAGTGGACATAATGAAACAAGAGTGAATTAAATCGTTATAGATCCGAAACGGTCATTCGAAATGAAAAATGATAAGAGAAACCTAAAGATGATTTTTAAATACCTATTCAATGATACTGCATAGTACATAGTTTCTGGCCGCATCTTCTCTACAGCGACAACACGTTCCGACGCGGTGGTAGCTTTAAAAAAGATTTGACGTTTGATAAGTGTGCTGCAAGCTCCTATATTGAAAAAATTATATTGACTTTGACTTTGACCCCACTCAACATAGTTCGTCAACTTTAATTTTTTCTTTTTACAATATGGCGTCTGGTTGATGACATATTGAATGTTGATTACTGTCATGTATTTAGTGACACTCGCAAGATTAAGACAAATCACACTCGAAATTAAAAAAAAATAGTTTTTTTTCTTACGGCCGGTTGTGATATGTAAGACTTAGGATTTTATATTAGTAATTTCGTACCTTACAACAATATTAAAACGGCAATCGGTAATCTTTTTGGTAATTAAAAAGTCCCGGGGCTACAGTACTATTTGGTCTCTAGTGTGTCACAAAGGAACAAAAATACATAGATACATAGGCTGATAAACACATAACCCTTCCTTTGCGTCGCGCAGTCGGGTAACTACTATTGTAACAAGAGTATCACGTTTTAAAGAGAATACGAGAGACGCGCTGCATAAAGTCACTCCTAGCTCTCTTTTTATTTTTACTATATTTTCGTTTTCAATTTATGCCAGAGGTCGGTGTACGGTGCAGGTAGATTTATAGTGTTGTCAGTTAAGGGTCGGTGTCTGTTTGTCACTGTGTAAAATGTTCTATCAAATATTTTTTTAATTTTATTCTAGCGTTATAAATTTATGATATTTTAACCCGGCAAAATACTCGCTTTGGCTCATGGCTTGATTTTACTCGAGTAAAATATTAGTACCTAGTGAATCATTATCAATTTTTTTTATTGGAAGAGCAGTAAAATTTATATTTATGGAAAAAATATAAAACACCTATCATATTTCTTGTTAAGTAGAAAAACTGTCTATCTTTGCGACTTTAACGTTGTTCAGTTTGATGTTAACTTAAGTTTACCCCCTGTATAAAAATGTTCAAATAATTACGAATTTTTTGTTGAATTGAGTTATATTCGTCAAATTTGATATTCGAAGGTAGTAATTAATTTAT
The DNA here is from genome assembly GCA_963924505.1 of Agonopterix alstromeriana. Classification (NCBI taxonomy): domain Eukaryota; kingdom Metazoa; phylum Arthropoda; class Insecta; order Lepidoptera; family Depressariidae; genus Agonopterix; species Agonopterix alstromeriana. Next base: position 2,574,580 of record OZ004663.1, on the reverse strand, counting down.
GCAAAAAATCAAAACATAGGGACATAGCAGAGGTAACATATTGTATGGTAAAAAAATGTTTGCTCTAGTACATTATCCAGGGAGGAAGCAGAGGAGGAATACGTTTGCATGGACCAAATGGTACTAATCTATCCTCTTATCGCCTTGGCCTTAAATATAAATGCACAAACGACTTTGGTAGGAAGCTCGTCTGCCCGTGATATTGGCTCATTAATATTGCCTCTCTTTGCAGACTACTGTCCGCTCGGAATTGGGTACATGCTTTATTTCTGTTCTTCTTTTTATTTATTTAAAAATCTGCTGTTTCATACAAAACTGCAGTACCTCATCTACCTTTTTTCCGACCTTGTGGTATTAAACAGCAGATTACTGTCCGCTCGGACTTGGATACATGCTTTATTTCTGTTCTTCTTTTTATTTATTTAAAAATCTGCTGTTTCATACAAAACTGCAGTACCTAATCTACATTTTCCGACCTTGTGGTCGGAAAAAAGGTAGATTAGGCTTTTTAATTACGAAAAAGATTACCGATTGCCGTTTTGATATTGTTGTAAGGTACGAAATAACTAATATAAAAACCTAAGTCTTACAGATCACAACCAGTCTTAAGAAAAAAAACTGAAATTTTTAAATTTCGAGGTTACCTTTTTTGTATGAAACAGCAGATTACTGTCCGCTCGGACTTGGATACATGCTTTATTTCTGTTCTTCTTTTATTTATTTAAAAATCTGCTGTTTCATGCAAAACTGCAGTACCTAATCTACCATTTTTCCGACCACAAGGTCGGAAAAAAGGTGAATAACGTTCACTGAGGAAACAATTCCTTAGTGAACGTTATTCAGTTTGATGGTCTAAACTCTAAACCACCCCTTTAAATATAACTAGGATGGACCCTGTACGTGGATTAATCCAAAAAACAACCAATCTGGTTGGTGGTTGTACATTTTAAAACATTTAGTATGGAAAGACAAAACGCCGTGTTGCCAATGCGGCGCTGAAAACGATAGGTACATGAAAAAGCTCTACAGGTGTGAAATTTTATGAGTTATGGGCGATTTCGATGTTGGCTCCGTACTGAAAGTTGTTCGGTTTTATGGTCTGAGGCGCCCCCATTAAGGGGATATCATTCGGAGCGCGCTCCATACAAACGTACTATGGTGATATTTACAATACCTACTAACCAATTAAACTCAAAACGTACTATGGTGATATTTTCAATACTAACCAATTAAACTCAATGAAATTTAGCTGAAACAATATTGAAACAAATATCTATGTTTGCATGGAGTCAGATTTTCGTTACAATATACAGTTCCAATGCTAGGATTAATTTAAGATTTGTATGGAAATCTTTGAGGCACTGTAACTTTAAAACTATACATTTTAACGAAAATCTGACTCTATACAAGCATAGAAATTTGTTTTAAGATTGATTCTGAAAAATTTCATTGAGTTTAATTGGTTAGTATTGAAAATATCACCATAGTACGTTTGTATGGAGCGCGCTCACAATTATATCCTCTTAATATGCAATGTATTTAAATTTACACCGTGTATAAGAACAAGCCGTGTTGGTTACATTTAGTTCCCGGCCGCCATAAATAAACATACAAAACTAATGACAAATCAGAAAGAAAGATCTAGCCGATGGCAGCCCTATTCTCCGTACCATATATCCCAAACAAAAAGGCCTCAAATAACAATAGATAAATGAGAAATAAATGAGCAAAGTATATAAGAAATATTACAACTATCAGAGTCGATTGCCCGCAGAGGGTTAATTAGAAACATTGCGTGCGGGTTGTTTATAAGTAAAGCTTTCAGATAAGAATAAACAAGTTGCCAGTCTATTGGCTGGCCAGGGCCGGGTAGAGGGATGACCCCCCAGCTTACATTTCTTTTTTTACTACACTAGTGATAATAGAAGAATTATAGTTTACTGTAAATAATTCACAAAGCTATTAATAAGGTAAGATGGTTCTTGAGGGTTTGACGGGTTTGCACATTTTTTTCGTGAGTAATGTATAGGGTCCTTCTAAATATGCTGACAGTTTGTAAGAGGATGACCAAACCATCAAACTGAACAACTTTCTCTATGAGACGAACAACGAAATAGCGAAGCAAAATCTGCTGACCCATACATTTGACTCGAGTATGTTTGCAGTTTTATATGGAACAGCGGTTTTTTTTCGCGATTTCGATGTTGTGCCATACAGAATGTTGTTCAGTTTGACGGTCTGATCATGCCCTTAAAAAAATGTCAGCATATTAAGAAGGACCCTACATATTTTTTTTAATGTGAAAAAGAGATAGTAGATTCTTTTCTTATCAAACTAAGTATCTTGTCCCTTACTCCATTTATAGGGTTCCGTAACCAAAAGGTGAAAACCGGACCCTATTACTAAGCCTACGTTGTCTATCCGTCCGTCCGTCCGTCCTAGCTTCAGAGGACTATCTCCAGAACCGTAATAGGTAGCCGTTTGAAATTTTCACAGAATATGTATTATTATATTGGATTTTTCGACAAATGAAAAAAAAACAAATGTGAAAATTAAGGGGATCACCATACAAAAAACGTTTAAAAAAGCTAGTTTTTTAAACGTCTTTTGCTTCTCGCCCTATCGTAAAAATTGTATATACAAGCGCCAAACTTCTTGTTGCAATTATAGTTAAATCTCTACAGTATATTAAAATACAATACCTACTACAAATACAAATATTAAAAAATTTACCAAGTGTTAGTCGGTCTCGCGCTAAGGATCCTGGAAATAACGTTTTTTTGTAAGTTAATGTTGGTCGAAGTACGGAACGGTGAGCGAGTGGTCCAACTCGCACTTGGCCAGTTATTTTCCTTAAAATAAATTCGATTCTCTGTTTAGGCCATTTTACGAAACAGGGGGTCGGAAATAAATCCAGAATAAATTAGGTACTATCTGTATAACAATTAGGAACAACAGTTTCTTAAAGGTTTTTACAGTTTGCCTGCAAGCTGATAAATGCTAGTTTACCACGAAAGCCAGTGTCGAATCTAGGAATGAAAGCGTCTCTGAGAAGTAATAAATTTTTAATGCTTTTCTGAGGCGAGACGAAAAATTTCTACTTTCCTCAATTTAGTTCGTCGAGTTGTAAGAACTGTTCACAATTTTATTATTTATCTGCAACGTATGAAGATTGTGAAAATAATTTTACAATTTACATTTGTAGTATTTTTACAATACAATAATGGACAGGAAGGAGATTACATATTGCGCAAACGCCAATTAATAGGATTAAGGTAGAAAGATGAAGATTAATGTCAATAAATGGATTGGTTGACTCGATTAATCTCTTATAGGATCATTTGTTGACCGTTTGTCAAGCCCCTTTTTTTAAAGGTATCAAATTGACATTAATACCAAATACTAAGGTCTGTGGTCCCTTGAAGATGTAAAAAATACATGCTTCTAAATCAACGCAATCAAAAGATACGGCATTTTATGTCATATTTTAATATTCGCAAGCTCATAGTACTGTAGCCCCGGGACTTTAAATTACCAAAAAGATTACCGATTGCCGTTTAGATATTGTTGTAAGGTACGAAATTACTAATATAAAAACTTAAGTCTTACAGATCACAACACGCCGTAAGAAAAAAAAAATCAGTAAGTCTGTCCGTCTGTTCGTCTGTCCGTCTGTCCGCGGCTTAGCTCAGAGACGTTTAGCACTAGAAAGTTGTTATTTGACATGGATATACATATTTAACATGCCGACAAAGTAATAAAATAAAATCTTGAAAAATATTTTTTTTAGGTTACCTTTTTTTCTTCTCTATCCCATGGTGTAGGGTATCGTTGGATAGGACTTTTAAAAATATTATGAGTGTGGGAAGACCATTCGATTCGAATTAGGGATCCGTTAGCAAAATATTAAGCTTTAAAGTGAACATTTTTGTTAGAGTCAAATGTCACAATATATCTAAAGTACTTAATTGGATAAGGATTAATGCTGTATTGTTTAAAATCGCATCGTAAATAAGCCATTATTTCTCGTAAAAAGTTTAGAATAAAAAATGGTTATTGTGGTTTATCCCTAATAGATAGACAAATACCATCGCGAGCTTTTTTGTAGACCTTTTTAAGGTGTACAATACTGTAGAACATTATTTTGATCCATCTCGCAGGGTTCAGCCAGCGTTTGCAATGTAAGCGCAAAATGATGTGTTTATTTACGACTTCACTTAGAAACCTCTAAAATTATCAGTGTTTCACTACTATATTATGCATGTATTATACATATAAACCTTCCTCTTGAATCACTCTATCTATTAAGAAAACCGCATCAAAATCCGTTGCGTAGTTTTAAAGATTTATGCATACATACCTACATACAGACAGCGGGAAGCGACTTTGTTTTATACAATGTAGTGAAGTCACTTTAGAGTTGAGTAAAATGAGTGTGCGAAGTTTTGTCGTTGTCAAACAAATCGTGGCCTCAGGTGCTGCTATTCACAAACAAACAGACATTAGTTACAAATAGTTGTTCTACTAATCAATAGGCTATTCGACTAAAATCACTAAAACAATACAAACTGTTTCGAATTCAGTTAATTTATTGCAAAGCGATTGATCTGGAGAGCTTTTGTTGTTAAAATTGTCACAATGGGGGACTTGCACAGTTCTATATTTTTAGTGTATCATAAAGATTTCAGGCTTACATAAAAATACCAAAACAATAAATCAAAAACCGGTCAAGTGCGAGTCGGGCTACTCGCGCATCGAGGGTTCCGTACCACACCATTACACAACGTAATAACGAAAAAATAAAATTCTGGACCTTTAATACAAGACCGACTCACACTTGGCCGATTTGTGTTATTTGTTGCTATACTGTAGAGTTTGTTCTATAATCACACCAAGTTTGATGCTCGCACGTATTACCGTTTTTACGATAGAGCGAGAAGAAAAAACGTTGATAAAAACTAGTTTCTGGTATGTACCCCCCCTAAAATTTTAACTGTTTTATTATTTGTTAACACATCCGCCGTAATAACTAAATAAATTTCAACCGTCTAGCTATTACGGTTCAAAAGTTACAGCCCTAAATAGGTTAGACGGACGGACGAACGGACAACATAGGCTTAGTAATAGGGTCCCGTTTTCACCCTTTGGGTACGGAACCCTAAAAATTGTAAAATATGCACAAATCATTTATTTATTGCAAATCAAAAGTTGATTTTTCAAATTCCGCGCCAAAACAAAGCATCGCGATCTCGTTATTGTTACCAAACAAACATTTACTTATGAAAACTTTTTAAGGGATTCCTTTTCTGGATACAGAATCTTAGACAAAAGAAAGAAATAAATGTTGCAACTTTGTAGTCGATGCCATCCCAGGTCCCGAGCTAAACTTAGATTTTACATAAAATGTATAGAGAAACTATTTGAGCATCGCGCGATCGTGTCATCCGCATGGACAACCGCTAGCTTCTAAACCATTTACGTTCCATTCCGCATGCATAAGCCCACTACCAGCACCCTTATTCCAACGTCAGAACAACCAAAAACGCCTGATTTGCAGGACTTTGTAAGTGGAACGAAACTCTTTACGTTCAGTTCAACGAAGGCACGTAGACAGGACAGGGACACAAAAGAGGGAATTTGCGCCCCCAGTGAATGTTGGCTGATGTTTGAATGAAAAAATGTATGTTGAGTTCTATTTACAAATGTTTATCATAATACACACATAAGAAACCTTATTCCTTTATCATCTCGTAAGACCACGGAGAGAGATGGGGTGGTTTATTTTAAGACAGAAATCATACGGCGCAAAAAAAATACATAATTCTATCCAATGTGTTAATGAATAAGAGCAAAACCTCATACACCCCAACTGATTTACAACAAAATAATTAGATTAAAACAATAATAACATTTTTTATAGGTAAAATTTAAAGTTATTTACGTTTTAAGTTTTGAGGCAAACATGATTTGTTATCATTTCAGCAATGAATTAAAGCGCTAACGTGCTTATGGATATATTTTAAGAATCTTGTTTTGATAGTGAATAGGCTGAGTGTGCCTGTGCGGTGGGTTGACATCGAGTTCAGAAAATTTTTAATTTTCCATACAAATTATTTAATATTTTGAAAAATGTAACCTATGTTGAAACCTTGATAATTCGATTCTGCTCTCGATTCTATTTTATTTATTTTATTTTTATTTTAACTCTCTATTGTACACACGGAAATATATATGAAAACAGCATAATAGACAATTACAAAGGGCGAGCTTATCTCTAAAGAGATTTCTTCCAGCAAACCCGTGACAGAGAGAGAGTATACAAAGTGAGGCAGGCATAGTGTGCACATTTAACTAATAAATCAGTATTGAACACTAATAAATACGTAATTCGTAATACGTGATTCTATACCAACGAATTTCTAGTTTTGCGTTAATTTATTAACACGTTGTATAACACTTTGTCTTTCTATTCACGGGACAGCCCTCCGCAAACTCAAACGGTGAACTCTGACCATCAAACTGAACAACTTTTACTATGGAGCCTGCCTCCGGAAACGCGAAAAACAATCAGCTGTCCCATACAGTTAAGTAGGGTAGATACAGCAGTTTTGTATGGGACAGCTGATTTTTTTCGCGTTTTCGGTAGGCTCTATAGTGAAAGTTGTTCAGTTTAATGGTCTGAGTTCACCATTTCAGTTTGCGGAGGGCTGGGACACCCTGTATATATTCGAAAACCATCCGAAATTCTATCGCCTATTAATGATTGGGATAAGCAGTGACAACAGTCTGTCATCTGCTACGATTCTGACATACCTCTCCAGCTACACCCACATCATACTATCAAATATATCTTGGACGTTACTAACGCTGTTCTATGAAGGAAGTGTTTCACTTGGATAAGATATATGTCAAGATTGACAGTCAAGCTAAGAAAGCGTTGAATAGGGTTTAGAGGCCAGTACTGGTTGAAATTTTCAACCAGTACTGGCCTCTAAACCCTATCCATATACACGCACGCAGACATAATTGGCATGACGCCTCACGCACACCAACCTAAGAAAGTTGGCCCGTTTTGTTTTATACGGTAGAAGCGTAAGGCTCATTCTGGACATATACTTTTTCTAAGGTGTTTCAAATCTCTGTTTCTGTAATTCAAAATAGCCTTAAAATTTCGTTACACAACGATAATTCTATACACAATTATATAGGTAGGTATATAGATACAAACATGACTTGGGTACAAACATTCACAAATATTTGCCTCTTGCAGGATCCTTGGTTCTGATGATTCAAAGATTGAGGATGAAGTGCTGTCTCCTAGAACTACTAGCAACTGAGCTATCCGGCCGTTGAATTTAGATCGTTAGTAAATCCGTTTTTTGCTGTGGGTAGAATAAAATCCAAATAATATTCGAGATCGGAATAAAGAACTCTATCACAATCAGGACACAGCACAAAATTGTCAGAATCTCTACGTCATCTGTTGCGTTGGCTCTACAACTTTTAATTGAACCCTTGGCAGCTGCACAGTGTGATATGAAACAAAAAGTATTGTCCATCAGACCTTACGCGGCGTACGGCGTGCAGAACGCCAAAGGATTCATTCGAAATTGCAGATCGCTGGCGAGTTCACATTTTTATGAAGGCAGTGTGAAATTGTACGCTGTAAGATATACCACTGCGTGTAGGTATATCAATTAGGTACGTCAATTTTTTTTTGGTCTTCATTTTATATTTTTTACGGATAGAAGACATAACTTTAAGAAACCAATTTAATTTTTATTGCGATTCATCGAGTTTATCAATATAAATTAAATTTTTAAATTACTTTGATCTCTACTAATACCTAAATGCAAAAATGGTGGAGAGAAAATAATTCGAACTCCATGGAGAAATATTACTTACTGTATTATTTAAAAAAAAAATTTTCGCCCTCTCTTTCTAAGCTCTTTGCCTTCTCTATGCTGGAAACAGAAACGGCAACATCAAATGTCAAATTCTGACATTGTGAAAGTATTTTTTTCTTAACGGCCAGTTATTTTAAGTTGATTTTAAGTTTACCAAGGAGTTCACAGGTTTTCCAGTGACGTCACTGGACGGACCGAAAAACGCCTTTATATTATTAAAAATATCTGTAATCCTTTCATTTTAAAATGTCTGACACAGAAAATATTATTATTAAGACAATTATCTCGAAATGGTTTTCGATTCAGTCCTCCACAAAAAAAAACTTGACATACCAAAATAGTGCGTGTGCGTGCCATTTATTATACAGGGTCCAACTTAATATGCTGACTTCAGTTTGATGATCTGATCATCCCCTTAAAAAGTGTCAGCATATTAAGAAGGACCCTATACAAGGTGTTACAAAAGTAAAAATAAACATTTAATACTATTAAGGAGGTTGTTTAGACTTTCAAACTGAACAACTTTCACAATGGGACTAAAATCAAAATCGCGGAAAAAAAAATCATTTGTCCCATACATTTAGTTCGAGTAGATTTGTAGTTTAGTATGGAACATCAATTTTTTTTTGCGATTTCGATATTGGTCCCGTAGTCAAAGTTGTTCAGTTAGATGGTCTAAACCACTTAAATGTTTATTTGTATTTTTGTAACACCCTGTAGATTAAAAATAATTAATTGAAGTACTTTTTTTAATTTTTTGTAAAGATTTTACTAGGTAAACTAATTATCAATAATTTTGAGTAAAATTCATTTGTTTAAATGCGTTATTTTGTAACATTTCCTTTTTTTCTATCGAATGGTGTATACAATTTCCAATCGTATATTCAATTTATGAGTTCACTAAATTAACACTAAAAAAGCCGTGGTGGTCCAGTGGCGAGTAACCTTGCCTGCCGTGCAGGAGGCGATGGTTCGATCCCCGTCCAGGCCGACTCGTACCAATGAGTTTTTCGGAATTTATGTACGATTTGTAACACCACTGGCTTTTCGGTGAAGGAAAACATCGTGAGGAAACCTGCATGCTTCAATTTCGAAGTATGTATTGTACCCACTGTCCATTATAAGTGGCGACGGGCTCACCCCCCGTCACACTGGACAGAGTTTCGGTACTACTGGTGAAACGTGGATGTTCTGAGGTTCAGAATATCTCTGACTACCCCCGCGGGGAATATAGTCGTGAGCATATGCTTATGCTTATACTAAATTAACTTACCTCGAAAACTGTGTATTTTTCGTTTCATTACCTTTTGTTAATATTGTAGAAAAACTAAAAATAAGAGACAGGTATCAACCATAGAAATAGTAGAAATAGAAAGTACTATGGTAACAACGTGTCACTATATGAAACAAAATGCTAGCAATGTAGCATTCGCAATTGCTACAGTGCTAGTAATTTGTTACTTATGTCACTAATTCATCAGAGGTTATTGCCCTGCAACTACATAGGCTGATGATGATGAAAACGAGACAAGCTGTTTACATTTTAAAATGAATCCCACATTTTTTTACGATTGAGGAAGGATTCCCAGATAGACATTCCCACAAAAATCCTTTATTTAAATCTCCAAGCATGTCCCCACACTGACTAAATACATGGAAATTATTCTGAATATCGAACGAACGATGCGAATAAATAATCGATTGACTGCGGAGTTCCTATTTACTCGCATAGCATCGACTTGTAATTATACTATGTAAATATTGTGTTAGAACAAAGACTGTTTTGAAGTTAGAGACGAAAATTATCGAGAAGTTCCATATCAAAACATAAAACTTGAAATATTACCTATTAAAAACAACCGGAAAAAACTAGTAAAATAGATTTGTCCTCTAATCACAAACTAGATGGCGTTGCACAATAATAAATCGCACTATCATTGTGTTTCAAAAATGTCTCTTACGTAAGATAAACAGATTAAAAACTTTTCTTCTTTTGGCTACGGAACTCTATTATGGGCGAGTCCGACACGCCCTTGGCCGGTTTTTTTAAGATGGTTAAATGTTACATCGTACCTATTATTATTAAATAGTTACCATTTATTACATGGCCGTTGCGAGCCGTGGTGGTCCAGTGGCGAGAAACCTTGCCTGCCGTGCAGGAGGCGATGGTTCGATCCACGTCCAGGCCGACTCGTACCAATGAGTTTTTCGGAATTTATGTAAGATTTGTAACACCACTGGCTTTTCGGTGAAGGAAAACACCGTGAGGAAACACCCACTGTCCATTATAAGTGGCGACGGGCTCATCCCCCGTCACACTGGACAGAGTTTCGGTACTGCTGGTGAAACGTGGATGTTCTGAGGTTTCAGAATATCTGACTACCCTCTCGGGGAATATAGTCGTGAGCATATGCTATGCTATGCTAGTTACCATTTATTACCTATACATAGAAACAACTGAAAACAGAAGTTTATTCATCAAAAAAACTTTAAAAAGTAAAAATATACATTTCGGCAATACAATACCTCGCTTCAAAAGTACGGATGTAAATTTTATGCCATCGAGTTATGATTCAAATTTGCTTAACAAAGCACAAGGTAGGCTACCGCTATATTAGCCAAATTCTCGAGGTCGGTATTCTTAATATAAAAATATTCTTTTGTCTCATTCCTCGCTCTGCGTTTCATTGTGTATTCTCTGAATAAATGTTAATGTATGGAATGTCTTACAAAAAGATCTTTCTTGTTAGTTGATATAGACGGGAAAACATTATACTTCTGGTCATAGAATTATAATAAAATTTCATCTAAATCATCATCATCATCCAAAGGTGTAAAAAGCTACAATATCTCTGATTCCCACACCTTACTGTTTTACTAAAGGTTTAAAATTTTGAGAGGGATTCCCCGTTTAACTACGAGAATCAGTCGTCATTTTAGCCCGTAAGTCTAAGTGAAACGGCACACGACACATGACACATTCAAACTTCAAAGTCTTTATTGCGACACAGGTGGTGGGAGTTACGTTGCCGAACACTTGTCTTTCGCCTGGTGTTCGCGCGGTTCGAGTTTCAGCCTGCCACGAGGCTCCGCAATCCTTCTCAGTAGTGTTCTTACTCAAAAACAATCCTTGAGATTGGATTAGATACTCCCTCAAAAGCACAAGCAAGAAGTCCATTAATTATAAAAAAAAAAAAAAAAATAAAGGTGGTGAACATTTCTTGCTGCCTGAATACAACACAACGGCACGAGTCAATAAAGTAGTTTTAAAAAAATGACATTAACTACTATTGCTAATGTAATTTTTCTCAAAATCAACTTTATTGACATGTTCCCTTGTTGCATTCAGCCTGCGGTTTGTATCTATTATACTGTAGAGTACTTCTTAATGTGCTGACTGACTGACTGTTTTTAAGGGGATCATCCGACCATGAAAAAGTTTTATCAATGGGACCAACATCGAAATAGCGATCGTACTCGATCCAAATGAATAGAACTGTATTTTTTTCACAATTTCAACGTTGGTCCCATATTGAAAGTTGTTTAGTTTAATGGTCTATCATCCCCTTAAAAAACCGTCAGCATATTAAGAAGGACCCTGTATAATGTACTTAACTGGTTTAGGTATTTTTAAACCCTCAAATAAAAACAGGTACTCAATTGATACTGGAACAAATTTAGAAAATCACTCGTATCAAATTTACCTCAAGGAAGAGCTCTATACAAGTGACCTTTATACATACATAATAATTATGCATATACATGGTAGCGGTTATATACTAGAGAGGTACAATTATGCTAAAGAACAAAGAGCGATGGAGTCGAGTCGAGAACGTTGCATTGTACAGACAGTAATGTTACGTAACTAGACAACGTATATTTAGTTGTTAGTGTTTTAACTGTTAATGACGTAATAAATAAAATAAACTTCAAACATGAAGGTACTTTCCCTCCAATTTGCCGAAGTAAATATTATTTAATTATTTTAAAATAGAGAAACTATGAGTCAGAGACTTTTTATAAAATATGGGTTTGTTTTGGTTAGAACACCATGTGGTGTTCTTGATTTACCATAAATCGGTACGTGCAATGTTAGATTTCATGGATTTAAATATTAGACACAATAGCAGAGAGATTTGATCCTGTTCATTAACCTTTTCGAGTGGTGCTCAAAAAATACAGGACGAGATTTTTCCTTTCGATTCCCGGCTCAAGTAATTATTTTTAATTCCAATTTGGTCTTACCTCGAAGACACGAAAGGTACAGGTCTCTTTATTATTTAACAAATAATAGTCACACATTAAGTTGAAAATGTAAATGTATTTAGATGCTTCTAGAAACGACTACGGATCACGAAATTGCTACGGAAAAGCTACGAGCGGGCTACGAGCTAGCTACGTCAGTCGTAGACGTTTGCTCACTTGCTCAATGTCACGTTTTGTTTACTTCTAACATGCTTCTAACTAACTATCTACCTACTAGGTTAGTTCTTAGTTTTAACAAGTTTGTACATAATCTATTATTAAAGTGAAATTTCAGTATGAAACAATTTTAAATTAGCAATATTTATTCATACAAACTGAATGAACGGATGTGGTAGTGCCCACTTGGACGAAAAGAGTTGCGTAATCGAAATCCAGCCGACCCTTGACAACCGAAAACATAAGTTTTTATGCAAAAATTATTTGTTTTTAATTCAGTAATGAATCAAAGTCCTAGCGTGCGCATAGTAGAATTTAATATGTACTATAGTACATATTAAATTCTACTAAACTCTATGTCAACCCACCGCACCGTCACACCTACAAACAAGATTCTTAAAAATATATGTACAAACATTTTTTTTTAAATGTACATATGTTGAAGCCTTGATAAATCGATTCTAATCTCGATTCTTAACAAACAATGTTCTAGTTTTGCGTTTATTAATTAGAAAGTTGTATCAAGAAGCCGTAGTGGTCCAGTGGCGAGTAACCTTGCCTGCCGTCCAGGAGGCGATGGTTTGATCCCCGTCCAAGCCGACTCGTACCAATGAGTTTTTCGAAATTTATGTACGATTTGTAACACCACTGGCTTTTCGGTGAAGGAAAACATTGTGAGGAAACTACATGTTTTCATTTCGAGGCTTGTATTGTACCCACTGTCCATTACAAATGGCGACGGGACAGAGTTTTCTGTTTACCCCCTCGGGGATTATAGTCGTGAGCATATGCTTATGCTTTATGCTTATGCTTATGCTTAGCATAGCATAGCATAGCATATGCTCACGACTAAATTCTCCAAGGGGGTAGTCAGAGATATTCTGAAACCTCAGAACATTCACGTTTTACCAATAGTACCGTAGTACATTGTATAATTGAAGATAAAAACATCTATGACCCGGGTCATTCGTACTCGACGTGTACAAATATGTGTGCTTTGCGGGATTCAAACCAACTAACTACCCTTGCCTTAGTAGGCAGGTTTACTAGGTACCGACTGCACTGATCAATCGAGCCACATACAAACCTCTTTTGTATGTAGCGCCTCCTATTAATTAAATACTACCATAATCCTATCATAGAGGAAATAAGCGAATCATATCTACAGGGTGAAATTGATATTATTAGCATCCCTTTAAACTAAGAGTCCACCCATCAAACTGAGCAACTTTTACAATGGGAGCAAACCGATCTGAGAAAAAATAATCCTAAACTGCAATGCCTACTCGACTCAAATGTATGCATAAGCAGATTTTTTTTTGCTTCAATAATATCAATTTCATCCTGTATATAATCACCTATTCCCAATACCTTTAATAACCGGATTGAACCAGATCGGCCCGGTAAACATGATTCACTTCGGTTGAAAAATGCTTTGAACGAAAACCGTTCGAACACCAATTAGCTAAATGCTCAATATTTTAGAGTACCGGAGGATAATCACTAGAGTTACAGGTTGGAATAGAACAGTGGATTAACTGGATATTTTATAGGTTGCCAGTTAATGGACTGCCAATGATATTAGATACTAACTTTGTCCGCGACTTCGTATCTTCTCCATATCAATACTCATACAACTTGTTAATGAATTAACGCAAAACTAGGAAGTAGTTTGCTTAGAATCGAGAGTAGAATCGAATTATCATGTTTTCAAAATAGGTATTTTTTTTTCAGAAATTAAAGAATTTTATTGTAAAATTTAACATTTACTGAATTCGATCTCAACCCACCGCACGGGCACAATCACCCTACTTACTGCCAAAACAATGCTTACTGCTATAATTCATGACCGAGGTGGTCCAGTGGCGAGTAACCTTGCCTACCGTGCAGGAGGCGATGGTTCGATCCCCGTCCAGGCCGACTCGTACCAATGAGTTTTTCGGAATTTATGTACGATTTGTAACACCACTGGCTTTTCGGTGAAGGAAAACATCGTGAGGAAACCTGCATGCTTCAATTTCGAGGCATGTATTGTACCCACTGTCCATTATAAGTGGCGACGGGCTCACCCCCCGACTGGATGTTCTGAGGTTTCAGAATAGCTCTGCCTACCCCCTCAGGGAATATAGTCGTGAGCATATGCATAATTCATTGCTGAAATGATAACAAATCATTTCTGCCTGAAAACTTAAAATGTGAATAATTTTAAATGTTAATTCACATTTTAAGTTTTCAGGCAAAAATGATTTGTTATCATTTTCATTTCTACTTTAAATGTTAACTTTCAATCTAATAATTTTGTTATAAATCAGTTAGGGTTTATGAGGTTTTGCGCTTATTCATTAACACGTTGTATAAATGTGTTTAGTGTCTCTGTTTATCTGCTAAATTTTCACGGCTAAACCACTGAATAGATTTAAGTTGTATTACGGCGATACATTTCCTTGCCTACCTCCTAGGAATATTTTTTGATCAGGTTTAAAAATTATCGCTAATGTTGTTCCAGGATACCAGCTTTCATCATGCTTAGTTGTTTTTTAAATCCACCAAGTGCATGGACAAAAAACAGTCATACAGATAAAATTGCGGGTTGGGCTGTGTCAGCAATAATGTTCATAACAATTATTGTTTTTATACCCGACTGCGCCAGAAGGAGGGTTATGTTTTTCGAGCGTATGTATGTATGTATGTATGTATGTATATATGTATGTTTGTATGTCTATTTCTTTGGCACGGCCTACAGCCTAAACGGCTTGATGGACACAAGACTAAAAACTATGAAATAAACTAAATTATTAAGATAAACAAAAAACCCGACTGCATAAAAACCTATTAACTGAAAAGAGAAAAACAAGCTCTATCCCTAATCACTAATCGGCTATAACAACTTTGTTTGAGCAAATATAATTTGATTGTTATTAGGTAGGTATCGCAAACGGGGACAAAGAAAAATTTTGGTTGGTCATTGATTGGTTTGCGATACTTTCAGTTAATTCAAATATTGCATCCAATAATAGTTAAAATAGCATGAATAAAAAGCGCAGTATAAAAATAAAGATTACCTGCACTACGTAGTAATATTAAAATAGAATATTAGTAGCAGCTTGCAATCAATCAATAAATGGTCCAGGACTAGTCCAGGACTGGTCCTCTTCTCATAGAGCATTATAACCAAGTTTAACATTTTCAAATAACTGCAAAACACATAACTTTACAAAGTATCCGCTTAATACGACTCAACTAGAAACAATCTGCTAACTTTAATGCAGGTCATAAAGTTTAAAAGCTGTCGCTGTCTGTTCCCGTAAAAACCGGTGTCTGTCATCTCGAAGAAGAAAAACGAGCACTAAGAAAATAACTTAAAGTCTAGTTTCAAATGTCTTTCCTCAAGCTGTTCTACTGAACTTTTATACTCTTGGGCAGTGCTAGAAAATATGCTGCATAACTGAGATTTTTCAGAACGAAAAAGTAGGCGTTTTCAAGCCTGTTTGTAGGTAAGCCTTTTCACTATTTCAATTTGGTAAAAATATTTGGTGTGAGTTTCTTTTCAAGGACGTTTTGCCGTTGCCAAACCGAAGTGGATCTGCTGCCAAGTTGCATCGAATTCAAAGGCAGGTTGTCTTTATTGAAAAACATATTTTTATTGAAATATATGAAGCAAATGCAGCTTGCATTCTACCTATAAATTCCGACCGATTGACGTGACTTATACAATTTATTATGTTGGTAGGTATATATAAGCATAGTAATTCAAGATCATGTATTTGAACTTATTCCCAGGCTGCTTAAAATTTTTAATTATTGTACCTAAAGGTGGACTTCCGATGCCATCGGCAGATGCGACTGATGCGCGCGTCTGACGCACGCGTCAATCGCTGGCATCGGAAGCGGCGCCATACGTTTTCGTAGTAACTAGTAGTGTCGCATCGGCCATCAGCCGCGAGCCGCGCGTGTCAGACGCATCGGCCGCTGGCATCGGAAGTGAACCTTGGAACTGGAAAATCAGTTCCCTCGATGTACCTGCGCGATTGACAAATTTTAATAACACGCGAAATTATATTGACCAATCAGGATGTACCACCTTCTACGCTTTGCCGCGATTGGCTGATTTTTTTCGCGCCCTTTAGCAGTGAGCTATGCTTTGCATCCTTTGATCAATAAATGACTTCGGGTTTTGTCGGGGGAAGATTGACGAGGTTAATTATTTTCCTGGAGGAATATAGGCACTTTCGGAAAATATACAAGTTTGGAGAATAGTTTATCGACAAGAACGTAACTCAAAACTAAGTTGATGATTCTTTAAAACCTAAAAAATTTATGAAATTCAAATACACAGTAAAATTAAATGTAAACAAGATTAAGAATTGAGAACGAGACAGACATTGTCAATAACCGTTTTCAAAATGGCTTGAATGAATATCTAGAAATTAATGAAGCAGAAACATTTACGTACAGTTACGGAGTATAAATCGACAGAATCTAATATAAGTTGCATTGTAGAATTTACCTTTGCAACTAGCTCAGAAGTTAACTCAAATATCACGAGCAAATCTGCATATTGGATAATTGATTATTCACTAACTTGCACGGTTAGGTACCCAACTATTTGCAATCTAAATGTATCCAGTTTATATCTATGCAATAAGGAGTTCGTAACGATCACCGAAGTTCAAGAAGCTACTTTTGAATGGGTGACCATTTTAGTGATATTTCATCTCAAAAGCTCCCTCCGTGCTTTGGAAGGTTTGCTAATTAAATATTTGGTCTCGAATATAGTCATTCAAGTCATGAATGCAGTTATGAAAATACTCTGACAGCAAGTTGACCACTAACTTGCCTCTATCAAGCCGCACTTACCCGAATCTCAGTATAAGAAGGGGTAGGTACCCGTGTGGTGTATAGTAATATGTGAGAGGCGTGTGTCTGCAGTGGTAGGGATATAAGCGGATCGGATACTAATTGATGACTATAAAGTACATCCAAATTGTAGACTACTCTGGAACATGGCCTTGCTAACTGTAAAAGTTCAAACATCACACTAATTTGAACCTTTTATATAAAATAAGCTAAATCTCACATTTAAATGACGCAACTCCGCGCTTCCTCGCACAAAAGAAGGAAAATACGATGATATAATTCTAAAAACACACTTTTTCCGAGCTCAATGCTATAAACTGAATAAGCCTTAGATTTATTTAATTACGAAAGAAGTAAAGAGCAAGAGCACACTGCTTATAATTATCATGCGACAGCGGGCAACGAGGCTTCCCAACAATTATGAAATAATTGTAGTGACGCATATCAAGCCATTTTTATCCTTACACTGTTTGTATAAAAGCCTTGTCGAGGGATTTGAAATGTGGATGTGTACTGTATGAAATAATTGTTCATTGCGAGATTTACGTAGAGTGATGTCATGAGACAGATGTGTTTTTGTACGTTTTTGTGCTAATTAACGTAACGTGACAGAATGAACAATATTTGCATCGTTTTGGGATGAAAACTATGGGCATTGCCTGCTTATCAAGACTGCAGTTAATATTTATGTAACGGTGTTGAGTTGTATGTGTTTCCGAAATCCTCGTGCCGAGCTTTTGTATGAATACTTTGATTCTTATTGTAATATCTTATTCGGAAAAGGTAAAAATGGCTAACAAGAGTGCAGTAAGTATGGTCGATCCTTATACAGGGTGCTTTACCCATCAAACTAAATAACTTTTACTAAGGGAGCAAGCCTGTCAGAGAAAATAAAATCAGCTGTCTCTATTGCACTTTAGTAAGGAACAGCTGATTTTTTGCTCTGACATGTTTGCTTCCATAGTAAAAGTTGTTCATTTCGATGGGTAGAGTATGTGGGTTAAAATTTAATGATACTTTTCCTTACACCCTGTATAGCTCGTCACAAGGATTCCGGATATAATATAATTATGAGGCTCAATTTGCCAAAAAATATTTAATGCTGTCTTGATCGGTCTGCCGTGCTTATATCTTATCTTATACTCTGGTATAAGAAAGATTATGGTACTACCGCACCCTGGACACATCACTGTCACATCATTCAAATGTGCTCGCACTAACAAGAAGAGGACCGGTAAGCACGTACGATACTGAGTGAGTGCGAGTGAAAGACAACTACAACACTGTCTGCATCGTCTTCCACGAGGGGGTGAGGTAAAAATTGGTAAAAATTGGTGCATGGAGTGTCCGTTTCAACATATTATTATTATTCACGCCGTGTTATAAAACAAAACGTGTAATAGTAAAACAGCTATACTTTTATTACTACAACCTTTGTCATCGAAGTTTTAGGTTCAGAAAAATGTGAGTCCCTCCGAGGCAGTTAGGGTGGGTCGTGTAAGTTACCCCGAGGGTGATCTCATACAAAGTTGTTGTAAGGACGATATTTTAATACAAACGCGTCCCTCGTCCCGACGTCTTGAGATCTGCGCTCTTACTTTGAAGTAAGAGTTCGTAGGTAGCGGCTAATTAAGGTAAATCGTTATACAGGGTTTAAGTAGGCAGTCATTAAGTTAAAGGGTAATATTATACTCATAACACTGAATTTACCAACGGCCCGATACCACAGACCGAGGGTCGCGGGTTCGAATCCCGTAAGGGACAAATATTTGTATGATGAATATGAATATTTGTACTCGAGTCATGGACGTTTGTATGTATAAATGTATTCTGTATCGTTGTCTAGTCATCATAATACAAGTCCAGGCTAGATTCTGGTACTTGATATGTGACTAGATAATTTGTGTGACAATGTCCAAGATATTTCTTTATTTTATTATATTCACACTGAACAACTTTTACAAAGGAACCTTAAGTTAGGTTATAGCCTGTAGAATCCCACTGCAGGGCAAATTCCTCCTCTTACGAATAAGGGTGAGAAGGAGTGAGTCATACTCCACCACGCGGGCCCAGAGCGTATTGGTGGAAACATGTTAGTGGTCAACCTGCCGTCAGAAAAATTTCAAGCCGCCTTAATAGGCCTCGGACCTGGCTTAGCGAATAGTTACAACGCCATCTGACGGAACTATCCGAGACCACCTGCTTAACGTGCCTTCCGAAGCACAGAAACGCTCGAGATGAAATACCACTAAACAGTCACCCATCCAAAGACTGACCGGACCTGACGTTGCATAACTTCGGTGATCGTTTCCAATACCGAAGCTCCACTACGCCAACGAGCGCTTCATCACAAAGTAACCTATAGGAAATGAACAGAAAAATATTTGGACTTTCCATACTTAATGCAATCAGTAGATCAAATGTTTGTATGATAAAGATAACATTCTTTTTACGAATTTTCCTTGAGATAAGTTGTTCAGTATCATAATTATACTATAAGTAATGATACGTAATGAAACTACCTATATTAACACCTAGACCACAATTTTTTAATTACTAGTAGTATTATAAAGGTATATTCAAATAATAACACTAAATAACTTTTCCTATGGGTCGGAAAATGATTAAATTCGTTGAACTTTCCATACAAAAGTATTCCTCCCGTATAAAATCGAACGGCTCACCCAATAAAATTTTGCTGAAACAATCTTGAAACAAATATCTATGCTTGTATGGAGTCAGATTTTCGTTAAAATATACAGTTTCAATGCTAGATTAATTAAAGATTTGTATGGAAATCTTTAAGGCACTGTTACTTTAAAACTATACATATTTATTATGGAAAATCTGACAAGATACAAGCATAGAGATTTGTTTCTAGATTATTTCTGCAAAATTTCATTGAGTTTAATTGGTTAGTATTAAAAGTATCACCAGACTTCGTTTGTACCCTATCGTAAATATTCGTACTTTTATTCCTCATACAAATACGTGGGAGTACCCTAGTAATTAATTCATTAATGTTACGTTATGCTCGTATTATGTAATTTACGTCTTGTAATCTTTCCCTGGGTAATTGGCCTCGTATTTTATTTTTCACGACGTGTAATAAGACAATTATAATGTAAACATAAGTAATTAATATTCTTTATTTGTATATCAACAATAAAAAACCGACCAAGCGCGAGTTGAACTCGCGCACGGAGGATTCCGTACCACCATACGGTATTACCAAATGTTGTGTTATCTTGTATTAGCCCGACACACAAATGGAGTTATCGTTTTTAAAAATTTATTGTTTTACCTTAGAGTACGCACTACAGGGTGAAATTGATATCATTAGCATCGTAAAACGATCGAAACTAAGAGTCTATCCATCAAACTGAATAGCTACTCGTAACTATGGCAGCAAACCGATCGAAGCAAAAAAAGCTGTTCCATACTAAACTGCCATACCTACTAGACTCAAATGTATGCAACAACAGATTTAGTTTTGCTCCGATCGGTTTGCGGGAGCAAAGGGAATAGTAAAAGTTATTCAGTTTGATGGGTAGACTGTTAGTTTAATAGGACGCTAATGATAACAATTTCACCCTGTATAAACACACCAAGCTTGACGTTTGTATATTACCGTTTTAATAGAGAAAAAATTAAAAACCTTGATAAAATACGATTCTTGTAAATAGGAATTTTTTTACATTTGTTGTTTTTCCGCTATAATAACGCATATTCTGTGAATATTTCAATGATCTAGCTATTACGGTACGAGTTTCGGTACTTCTAGTGAAACTTGGATGTTCTAAGTTATCAGAATATCTCTGACTAGGTCCTCGGGGAATATAGTTGTGAGCATATGCTTACGTTATGCTATCTAGCTATAATATTTCAAAATGATACAGCCGTTTTAGGTATAACAGACGGAGAGGATGGGGACGGACGGACAGGCTTATGAATAGGGTCCCGTTGACCTTTGGGAACGGAACCCTAAAAATGAGTTGGTGGAGAGAAGCAAGATAATGAGCCCGCGTAATGGAATATGACCCACTCCCTCAGGCCATCATTATCGAAAGACCAAGTGAAAATCCTCGTCCTGCAATGGAATCCTACTGGGTATTTATATAGGATCAAAAATGTAGGTTAAGTTTATTCAACCTTTAAAATGATTCACTCAGTGTTACGTAGCAAAGTTCAACTTATTCTCAGTCAAATTAATTTATATTTATGCAGCAAAAAATTCCACAACATAACAAGTAAGCTTAAACCAGATGAAATTGTATTAGACGGTACACGAGCAAATGAATTTAGTTTTTCTAGATTAGCCTAAAACTCCCACCCACCACCACGCCCACGCTCGGGAGCCTTTCTGGTACAGAGAATTTCTTTGGCCATCCAGAGGGGCAATGCGGCCAGTATCTTTGGGACCTTTGAGCCGGGGTTGCGAAGGGCAGTGCCTTTAGATTAGTTACTGATAGTCTGACGAAGCTTGCATGCGGATTTTATGTTGTGTGCTGCCATTGACGAAGCTTGTAGCGGATATGGATGTATGTGATTAAGATTTGACGAAGCCTGCGTTGCGGAATATTTTATTTTTGTTATATTGTTTTGAATTTGAATAAAATTGATAATTTACTGCCTAAAACTAAATTCATAATCTCAGTCGATAGACTTCTGGACCTAGGCCTTCCCTAAGGATTGCAACAACGACCGTCCTGCGCTGCCCATATCCAACGGGTTCCCGCCGCCTTCACCAGGTTCCAGCTTGTGGAGGCCTAAAATTCCAGGTCCACCGTCCCTAATGGCAATACGGACCTAAAATTTACTTTACAATGCATTGACTACAATGAAGTGAACGAATCAAAAGAGTACCAAAACGCGAAAAGAGTAACATTTGCGTGCCAGTCTTCGTTTGATGGACCGGATTTACACGTCCGTAATGCCGTACTGTGCTATTAAAATTTGTAAAAACTAACGGAAGCAAAGAAAAAGAATTTGAACAACAGTTGGCTTATATTATTAACATTAGTTATTGGTAGTACTCTGTGCTAACATTACGTCTATACAGGTTACTAGGTCTGGGATACTTTTTTCGAGAATTTTTTATTCGACCTTAGTCTTTGACTATTTATATGTGGACTGGTTACGCGTGTAATTCTACTAACATACATTTCTGCCACTTTTTGGGGGGGGCGAGGTAACATGAAATCCGCAACTTTGGATATTATTCCCCATAACTTTAAATTCTAATTTTGAATGTTAAAAATCATGAAAAGTAGTCTCGTGTGAACCCCAAACGTTCTAAGTTTGAAGTTATTATTTCGCAATTATAGGCTGCCTCGTTTAGTGATAAGGTGTAAAATTGAATGTAAATGCACAAGATCAATTGTGCTTATACCGTGGCAGAGGGGAAATGCTACCGCAAGGCTAGTCCTTATAATAATTAGTCAAAGACCTTAGTATGTCAATGTTTGAATGTCCTAATTTTTTCGTCACAAACGTAATCTTGCTACCTCAGAGTCTCAAATTCGTGTCCCGCGTTACCCAGTAACCGGGTCGAGAGTAAACTAGCGGCACTCGGTAAAATATTAAACTTAATGACTTGCTTTTGTCACTTGCCGAGTTATTGCAGCTCCTAGCCGGATCTCTCTTTAATTATTAACACCCTAATTTACCTTTGACCTGTAACTTTGCTTATAATTTAGATGAACATCTTTTGTAACTTTGCACTGTTTAGGCACTTTTATGTACTTTGATAAGAAAGTTGTTAAGTTGAAGAGGTTTTCTAAATTAAAAAGATATAACAAATTGTAGCATAGCAATTCTAACGACTATATTCCCCTAGGGGTAGTCAGATCCATTCTACATATGGCATACCTAGTATACAGGTTGTAAGGAAAAGTATCATTACCCTTTAAACCACATACTCTTCCAACTGAACAACTTTTACTATGGGAGCTAACCCGTCAGAAAAAAAAATTATCAGCCGTCCCATACATTTGAATCGAATAGGTATTGCAGTTTAGTATGGGACAGTTGATTTATTTTTTGTTCCGACAGGTTTGCTCCTATAGTAAAAGTTATTCAGTTTGATAGGTAGAGTATGTGGTTTAAAGGTTAATGATACTTTTCCTTACACCCTGTATAGGGCTCTTCTTAAAATGCTGACACTTTTTAAGAGGATGATTAGACCGTCAAACTGAACAACTTTCTCTATGGCACCAACAGCGAAATAGCGAAAAAAAGTCAGTTGTTCCATGCAAAACTGCAATCCTACTTACCTAAATGGTACAGAAGATTTTTTTTCGCGATTTCCATGTTGATCTCGTAGAGAAAGTTGTTCAGTTTTATGGTCTGATCATCCTCTTAAAAAACTGTCAGCATATTAAGTTGAACCTTGTATATTATAGTATACCTTCGACCAGGGATCCAAGGGATAGAACTTTCCACAATCAGCGAGGAAACGCCGCCGTCACCGCTCGAATCTTAAGTACGCGCGCGGACCCAAGCTACTCGTATGGGCCTATGCCACCTTCGAGAAAATGAGATAGGTCAAGGTTTGCCTCTATGTTACTTTGCGCATGCCAAAAAGGGCGCGGCTGAAATGTTGTTCATTTTGTCGTGTTTGGAATACTAGCCGTTCCTCCATATTTCATAGGATAAGTATTAAATTTTGTTTTTAATTTTAATGTTGTTTTTGTGAGCAAATAAAGATATAGTAAATATACATAATATCAAAATTTCACAAAGAGTACCCAAATTCTGCAGAGTGACAAATAGTGAGTCACCACATACTAAACAGTGGTCTTTATCGATATAACAGAAGAAGAGTCATATCCAGAGATCGAACCAGTACCGTGCAAACTATGGGTTATTGTCAGCTTATAGTCCGGCCGCTGAAAGATTGCGTTTGACAGTTACCATAAAATTGTAAAAAACTGAATGAAAACTATAAATGCCGATCATTATTTAGTAGCTTTTTGAACTTAAAAGGGCAGCTAGTGCCCTGTGTACTAGAGTGAGCACAGGTAAACAATATTTTCATTCAGTTTTTTACAATTTTATGGTAACTGTCAAACGCAATCTTTCAGCGGCCGGACTTTAGTACTAGACTAGAGAGATTCTATTTTAATCCAAAATGTAACGCACTAAATAAACAACGCTCACAGGCTCATTTTATTTAATACCAAACAGAAGCTCCAAGGATTTTTATTATGGAAACCAGACAACAGCTATACAAACACTAAAACTAGCTTTTTTCCGCGACTTCGTCCGCGAAATTAGAATATAGAAAAACCCTTTCTTAGTGCAACTTTCGTGCGTGAATAGGCGCAAGACCACATACTCCCCAACTGATTTTTAATGAAATTAATTGAAACAATAATGTTATTATTTTAATAATACAATTTTTAAAGTTATTCGCATTTTAAGTTTTCATCTAAAAAATATTGTTTTTATTTCAGCAATGAATGAAACGATTTGTATTATTTCAGCAATGAATGAAAGCGCTAGCGTACTCATGTTTAAATTTTAAGTATCTTGTTTTGGTAGTAAGTGAGTGTACGTGTGCAGTGGGTTGACATCGTGTTCAGTTAATTTTGAATTATACAAACAAATAATTTAATATTTTGAAAAAAATTTACCTATGTTGAAACTTTGATAATTTGATTCTGCTCTCGATTCTACACTTACTATTGTTGTTTTGCGTTTATTCATTTACACGTTGTATATTATTTCTAATATACATGCATGCATGCTTCGATCTTCAGCGCTTTAGGCTGTGCGTTTTCTTTCAGTCATTCAATCACGGAACTGGGGGCCTAGACAAAGTACCTTTCCATACATAAAAAATTTATGGGACTGTAGAAAAGAACGAAAACGAATAGAAAAGGCCTAGACAACATGCAGTTTTTGACAGTTGCTTTCGACAGTGAGCGTTTCGTTTTGAACGCTTCTTGTCGATCAACAAGACCTTTTTTTTTTTTTTTCCTTTATTATTTTTATTTTGAGAGGGTTTTTTCTTACAAGAAAATGTCACCCCCATAATATCTATATCTAAAGCCCTTACAGCTACTACAGACAATTTGTAAACGTATAGGTAGGTACATTATTAGTCAACTAAGGGTCTTCGCCTCATCCCCACCTGAACCATTTTGTAAAGTAGTCTGGCTGTGCCCGATGTGGGCTCAGCCAGAACATTATTACAATAGCTTACCTCTAAATTGAAGTTGCTACAGTATAGAAACTGTGACCTCTCTGCTTCGTTCCGGACACACTCCATGAGAATATGGTAAACATCCTCAAGGACTCCGCACTCGCTACATTCTGGTGATGCTACCTTGCCCATTAAGTAGCCAAAACTATTCAGAGGAATGTGCCCCGAACGGAGCCTAAAAGCCGTGATAATATCCTTCCTGCTCATATCGGCTCCACATATCCAAGGGACGCTAGGTAGGTCAGATTGAATGGTCTTATACCAAATACCTTTGCTAAGTGATCTTTCATCAAAGGATTCCTTCCAAAGTTTGGAGCAACGGTTTTTCACAATATGAAGAAGGTCAGTGAAGTATGGTACACACACAAATAAATCTCCTTCTACCGATGCCTGTTTTGCAAGCAAGTCTACTTGCTCGTTTCCCGCTAAGCCGATATGGGCAGGAATCCATTGTAAAACAACATTTTTATTTTTTAATGACAGTTTATAGATGGCATCCATAATTGAGTAGGCAATCGGTGTTCCTCGAAAACTCGAGGTACAGCGAGCCACATGTTGCAGTGCACTTTTCGAGTCAGACATGATCACAAAGTTCTCAGAATCTATGGTTTCAATATATGCTAAGGCTTCTGCAATAGCTATTAACACCACGTACATAATACATATTTTAGAAGTAATTTTTAATTTGCAATGGACATTTGTCTGAGGATCGAAAAATGCTGCGCCTATACCACATTCGTCTTTGGAGCCATCCGTAAATATTTTATAAAAATTTGCGAAACTTTGATTTATAAATAAACTGCAGGAATCTCTTAAATTAGAAGTTGAATAACAATGTTTACCTTTATCAACAACATCTATGTTCGCCTTAATTGATTTGGCCAGATCCATATTGCTTACCCACGTGTCTAGCGTAAACATCTCAAGCTGTACACTTCTATGTATAGGTATGTCACTAAGATAGTCGTGAATGTTACATAACAAAGGCATTGCTTTGCGGCGCCAATATAGGCCTCGGCATAGCATTTTTAACTTGTCCAACAAGTTTATAATCTCACCATTCTTAATTGACTTACATTTTAGCCAAAACTTAGCAGCCAAATAATGCCTCCTTATGTGCAACGGTGGTAGACATAATTCGTTTTCCATGACGTGAATAGGCGTCGTTTTGATGAAACCCCCTATTACTCTCATGCATTGATTTTGTACTCTATCGAGCTTAATTAGATGTGTTTTACAACTGGAATCATAAAGAAAACTTGCATAGTCCAATCTACTACGTATAATAGCTATGTATAGCCGTCTCAAATGTGTAGGGTGCACGCCCCAACCAGGACCGGTCAGCATTTTTAAAATATTAACAAATTTCATTGTTTTGTCCCTAATTTCGTTTATGTGTTTTGACCATCTCAGTGAGCGATCGAGCCATAGACCTAAATACTTCACATGGTCCACTTCTTCCAAATATCGATTATCAATTTTAAGGTGGGCACGTTCTCTTTTAAAACCCCGTTTAAAAATGCAAACTTTGGATTTTGCGGGAGATATATCCAGGCCTAATTCTAACAGTAATTTAACCATCGTCTCTAGAGCATCCTGTAATTTTAGTGTACCTTCTCGTATATTAGTGCAGGTGGTATATACTACAAAGTCATCCGCGTATTGGGACACACAAACGTCATTAATTTGTTTGCAAATATTAACAGTTGTAATATTAAACAGTAAAGGTGATAACGGGTCACCCTGCGCTAAGCCACGGTTGGTACTTCTAACAATAAATGAGTTATCTGTTTGTATTTTAAGGTTTCTATATTTAAGAAAATTCCACAGATATATACAAAGTTTTGAGCCCGCCCCTAGTCGATCTAAAATAGCTAACAGAGATGGAACGTCCACATTATTGTAGGCGTTATCTATGTCTAAAAAACACCCTATAGTCATCTTATTTTCGGAGAAGCCTGTCAAAATTCTAGTAACTAGACTCCCTAGGTTGTCAAGACTGGACCGCGCTTTTCTAAAACCCACAGTATTATTAGAGAATATTAATTTCTTTTCACAGAACCATTCTAGTCTCTTTTGTAGCATCGAATGAAAAACTTTACACAAACATGATATCATTGATATCGGCCGGAGTGATGACACATGATTAGGATCCCTTCCGGGTTTTGGGATAGCTACAATAGCGATCTCCCTCCATTGTTTCGGCACAAAACCTGTCTCATAAAATCTATTGTATAACCACAATAAAATTAGCTTTCCGCTAATTGGAAGATTTTTTATCATAAGATAAGAAATGCCATCGCATCCAGGAGCAGTATTTTTTACATGTATGCTGCATTCCAATTCTGACATAGATACAGTAGAATCCATCTGAGAATTATAAGGTATGAACGAGGGAGTATCGGTCGAAACATAATCAGGTGTTAAGTTATGTAACAGCTCATTTGCCTTATCTTTGTCAACATAGTGAGGAGGTGATTTATAACCTTTTACCCATCGCATTTTATGCCATAACTCACTCAATGATGAAGACTGATTTAAAGACGAACAAAAGTTATGCCAACTCTCACTTTTAGCTTTGCGTATTAAACACTGTGCGATACGAATTTTTTCTTTGAGAATGTCTGAATTGTGTGGAGTAGGGTTACGGCGAAAAATTGATAATGCAAGCCGTCGTTCGGCCACCGCTTTAGACAAGGTTTGATTCCAATAGGGCTTAGGGATAAATTTACTACTAGGATTTTGGTTATATTTTATGAAGGGGATAGATAATTCTGCTGCTAGATTAATATAGTCTTCGAAAGTGTTATATGCCTTCTGAGGGTTATCAGTGAAACAAAACTCCGCGCAAAGCTTTTCTAATATCTTTTTGTAGATAATCCAATCTGCCTTTTTGAAATCTCGTCTAGCCAACTGTTTCGTAGAGTGACTTATAAGGGTTGTTAATTTTACCCCTCTATGGTCACTTCCTAAAGTTTCATTTAAAACATGGTAGCTAACTCTAAACGCAATATCAGAAGAGGCAATAGCTACATCTGGCGAATACTGTTGCAGCACTCCGTCCACCAGTTTAACCCTGGTTGGTGTGCAATCATTTAGTGTAACTAAATCATTTACCAATAAAGCATCAAGAATTTTAATACCTCTCGAGTCTGTCTTCCGAGACCAATTTGTGTGGTGTCCGTTGAGGTCCCCAACAATTAAAGCTTTAATACTCACCAGAGAGAAGACACGCTCCCAATCCTGTACACTGGTTTGAACAGAAGATGGGCAATACACCGAGACTATATTCTCAATTTCACTGCAATTGAATAGCTTTACATGCACTATTTGGATTCCAGGGTTGCCACCTAGTACCCTACACATTTGAGCTTTTATAGATTTATGAATAAGAACTGCAATACCTCCATACGAATCATCACGATCACATCTAAAAATGTTGTAATCTTTGATCTTCAGATAACTGTCGGGCTCCAGCCACGTCTCACATATGGAAGCAATATGGATCTTTTCTTGAAACAATAAGCTTTCTAATGCCAACATCTTAGGTCTTAAGCTTTGAGCATTCCACTGTAGAATGTTCAAACTTTTATTACCCATTAAGATAACTTAACACTATTTTCAACATTGGCCATTCAGCCATATTATCCACTACGACTAAGGACAACCACTCTAGACAGCACCTCACTGCACTTTGCACTTTAGCTTGAATCGTTGCCCCCTTTAGAAAGAGAATGTCTTTCAATCTTGCCAGTAGCTCCCCAAAAGAGATTTCTCTACCTCGCGGACTATGGTCGTCCTTACCTGATGCATCGTCTGACCTGTCCTGCCAATGGTTTTCTGGTGTATCGGCGAACCCTGAAGCACCCGGCCCCCCTTCTTGATTCTTCTTCAAATGACTTACCATCTCAGTCTTAGTATTACGAATACGCGTAGTCGTTTCTTTTTTCCCCTTACCCTTAAGGACTTCGGCAAACGAAGCTTCATGCTTACTTGCAACTGTCTTAGTGTGGAGGTAATCAGTGAGTTTGTTTTTATCCTCATAAGGTGTTCGTGGTGGATTGATTGTTTTATTGTCGATATAAGGGCCAGGACTATCCTCCTCCCACTTTGAATAGTCCTGCTCATCAGACTGTGGAATGTACACGTCTCGTGCTTTTTTATACGTGCAATTGAATTCGGACATGATCTCCCGAATCCTTTTTTCTTTGAGAAAAGCTGGACACGTTTTCTCTAGCGCCATGTGATTACCCCCACAGTTGACACACTCGAAATACTTTGTGTCACAGTTAGCGTGGTTGTTGCCACATTTCGGACATATTATCTTGTCCGACGGGCATCTCCTTGCTGCATGTCCTAGCTTCCAGCAGCGTGAGCACTGTGAGACCGGAAATACGTACGGGTCTACCTTGATGCGCAGATCATCTACATAAACATTAGGAGGCAGATAAGATCCCCTGAAGCTCAGCCGAACGGTTTCACTTGGCACCCACTCCCCATCCTTATAATAACGTTTCAGGCGGTTTACAGATGACAGGACTGCTGGACTGACGCACGAAATGCTTTTCATGATCTCCTCTTCTGATAGATTTAAATCCACATCTCTGATAATACCATGCGAGAAATTAACTTCCATATCTCTCTGGAATCTCCATCCTTTGTCAATGAGCTCCTGACATGCAATCATTTTCTCTCTATAAATTTCGCTTTCAAACTGCACTCTTATTTTGTATGGGCTGAGATACTTAATTTTTATTACCTGTGAAATTCCATGCTGCTTCAACAATTTGGCTAAGGCAAATTGTTTAGGTAGTTTGTCCCTGCACGCAACATATAATTCAATATTTTCATTAGCATTTTTTTTAATTTTCTTGTCCTTTACGACCTGAGTCCAACTACTCTCTTCTTCTTCCTCCTCTTCTCTATTTCTTTTTATAGGTCTTTCTTTAATCTCTTCCATCTCTTCTGCTTTTGAATATCCGCCTTCCTCTATTTTACTACTTATTGAATTTTGTATTATTCTCTTATAGTACTCATCCAAATCATCCTCAACATCCTCTTCATCTCCAGGTTTCTGCTTATTATCATCCATCTAGTACGCTTAAATAACGTATAATCATAGAGCAGATTTAGCTTTTTTTCTCTAATAAGCGATCGTCAATAATTTGTGACATTGTCTAGAATTCTGTCAATTTTCTATCGTCGATAACGCTGCGGCGTTGTCGTTTGTAGAATACTTTGACTATTTATATGTGGACTGGTTACGCGTGTAATTCTACTAACAAACATTTCTGCCACTTTTTGCGGGGGGCGAGGTAAAATGGAATCCGCAACTTTGGATTTTATTCCCCATAACTTTAGATTCTAATTTTGAATGTTAAAATCATGAAAAGTAGTCACGTGTGAACCCCAAACGTTCCGAGTTCGAAGATATTATTTCGCATTTATAGGCTGTCTCGTTTAGTGATAAGGTGTAAAATTGAATGTAAATGCACAAGATCAATCGTGCTTATACCGTGGCAGAGGGGAAATGCTACCGCAAGGCTAATCCCATATAAATAGTCAAAGGTAGAATAAGTAGCGTGTGCATTTTGTCTAGGTCCCCTGTTTATTATAAATAATAGAACCCACGAACGAAACGGAATTTCAACCAAAGACCTAACAAACACTCTACTGCCAAGTGGCATTATTAAAAAAAAATGTCAAACGAGCTCTCAGATAAGCTGAGAAGAACTTATTCAGAAGCGGTGAATAAAATCCCTACACAAAACTCTCTGCTTTAATATTCTTACCCACTTCAAAGTTAACTTAAATCTTTACTTAAAAGATTTCTTTACAAGAACATATTACGTTTAAAACAAGCCTGTGTTCAAGAAAATATCGTTGGCAACCCGTATAAATTACATAGCAGCCAAGTTTGAGAAAGCCTACAAAATCTTGGTAGATTACCGTTATTATCTTTCCTCTTATAATAGAGCGGTTATCTTAGAGTCAAATAATGAAAATTGTTAGAAGTATGGAAATACTACAATAAGATCGTAATCTCATTTATCAGCAAGGTGCACATTTATCATAATGGTAAAGTGTTTAAATTCTAATAACTTTCTTTATGGAGTCAACCTAAAACAAAAACCGGCCAAGAGCGTGTCGGACTCGCCCATGATAGGGTTCCGTATCCATTGCATAAGTATAATATGAAAAAGTTGTTAAATCGATTATGTTACCTAAAAGAAAATTTTTGCGCGATTTAATTTCCTGCAACGCCACTTAGCTTGTAATTAAAATAGTCCATTATGATACAAGTGAGCAAAGTTGGTAATTACAGCTGAGGCGGGATTTCAACACGAGCCGCAGGCGAGTGGTGCAGATCTAGCAGAGGCTGTAATGACCAATGCTCACGCGTTTCCTACGACGTTTTTCAAAAAGTATAAGGGTTTAGCTACGGAACCTTAAAAGGCAAAAAAGAATTTGCTGTTTCATACATTTGAGTCGTGTTGGTAGGTACTGCAGTTTTGTATAATACAACAGATTTTTTTTTCTATGTTGGATCCATAGTGAAAGTAGTTCAGTTTGATAGTCTAAACCCCTTTAAATATTACTAGGGTGTTGTACTGTATATCTCAATAAAATATTATTAAATTCTCAAATATTAGAGCAAAGCTAAAAAGACATGACATTCGTTTGAGAGATGATATCTAGGATTTCTTTGCAAGTTCATTCAGTCACTGAAGTAGTTCTCACTTTGAACTGCTTTGAACGAAACACGTCGTAAAAACATTTTCAGCTTTATGAAAAAAAAAATAGAAACTGCATTAGTCGTGAACATTATTTCTATTCTAGGGACTATAAACAACGAGCTTCGTTTGCACCGTCGTGGCATCGTAGCGACATAAAATATATGCCAGTTTTAAAGTCTAATTATACGCTTTTAAAACACAAAAAGTTTTAAAAGACCCTATTCTTAAGCCTATATTCAGTAGCCACAGGCTTCGTACGCGCAGACCACATATCCGGCTTTGAATATTATCTGATGGCACTGGCTGGGCCCGCGTGTGGACATTTTTTTTTAAATGCGTTAGCACTGCATTTCCGCCAATGTCAGGAAGTTTGTGGAAGTATCTATCCCAATCTCAGGGGTTGTTTTTCAATTCAATTCAATTCAATTATACTTTATTGCACACCAAAACAGAACATACATTTGAATACAGATAAAGAATTAAAAGTAGGTACAAAAAAGGCGGTTTTGATCAAGAACAAGAAGAGATTGAGGATTGCGGAGCCTCGTGGCAGGCAAAAACGCGACAAATACTCGTTACAGAACCTGCAACGTGACTCCACTCTCTTTTACCATTATACGTGCAACCTATCCAACGTCACCTCACTCGATTTATAATAAAAAAAACAATTTTTTTTCAACCCTTTCGTCGTGTGGGAGGCGTCTTCATAACTACCTCTTTTCTGTTTTTGGGTTAGTGTTATCTGTCATCATGCCAAATTTCGAGCGAGTAATCGAGGTGGGGCATACAGAAATCCAGACAGAATGGACGAAAGTACAAGGGTTCCTTGTTTGACTACGGAACCCTAAAAACATAACCCTCCTTCTATTTTGGGGCAATCGGGTAAAAAGTTTCTAATTTTACGGAAATTGTCTAATAGCTACAATACCCCACTAGTTCTGAAGCTTGAACTTCAATGAATATTACTGTACGAGCCTTCATTGACAATCCTCCTAAGTCCTAACCCTGAGAAAATCTAGAATATTACCATAATCAGATACAGTACCTAGGCGAAATCTAGTCAATATAAGCTGACCGTAATATCGT
Source organism: Agonopterix alstromeriana (assembly GCA_963924505.1). NCBI lineage: Eukaryota > Metazoa > Arthropoda > Insecta > Lepidoptera > Depressariidae > Agonopterix > Agonopterix alstromeriana. The sequence continues at coordinate 2,541,362 of OZ004663.1, read as the reverse complement.
AGATTCTGCTGCTACTCCTATAATAGCCTGGTAGGTGCGTTGCTTATTGCGTACCAATATAAGCCTTTACCTAGCATTCTGATATTGTAGCTTGGGTAAACTACCTTACTTTATATAAAAAACCGGCCTTGCAAGGTATGCGGGGCCGGGGCACAGGCATTGAATCCGCAAAGTCGGTACTGCACTCAGGCAAGTCGGTGCAGGGACGTGCTCCCCCGGCCCCCGCACACTGCGTTTGATTGACCTGTGAGCTACACTGGTAGTTTTGATTACACTATGGTTCCGTACCACCACATAACTAGTTTCGTATAGTAGTTTCTAAGAAAAAGTATATGTCTAAACGCTTCTACCGTATAAAACAAAACGGGCCAACTTTCTTAGGTTGGTGTGCGTGAGGCGTCATAGAGGCCAGTGCTGGTTGAAATTTTTTTCGATGCTTTCTTAGCTTCGACTGTCAATCCTAACATATAACTTACTCAAGAGTAGTTTCTATACATCTTAAGCTTAGCATCTCATGTTCGTTGCGAGTCCCAAAACGGTTAAGGGTCATCCACGGGCTCGCTGAACTGCAGTGCCCAGTGTTGGGAATTCTGGTCTTTTTATTGATCCTGGTTTACAGGAGTTACATTGCGGGCATATTTGTGTTACTGTGGGGGGAGGGGGGGGGGGGGGTGATTGGGCATAGACATTTGATTACATTAAAAAAGCGGAAGATAGGTGACTAGCCTATAGCGAATGGACCGCATAAATTGAGCCCCCGTTGCCTGATTGACTGTGTTGCAATTCGAGCGGCATTGCGTGATTGAGATACTTTTTTGATTTTAGGCGGAATAAAGGTACCACAATGCCTTCGTGTGCTTTTACTCGTTTTACAAATCATTAAAAAAGAAAAAACAAATCACACGGCATTACTTTTCACTCGTAGTAAGTACATGAAAAATAGGTCCATTGTTCGTGTACGCAATGCGAGAACTTCACCTGTCTTCCGCTATTTAAATTTAATCAAAAGTAGGTATATGCCCGGTTTTTCATAGCATCTCATGGCATAGCAACTTTGACTATTTATATGTGGACTGGTTACGCGTGTAATTCTACTAACAAACATTTCTGCCATTTTTTGCGGGAGGCGAGGTAACATGAAATCCGCAACTTTGGATTTTATTCCCCATAACTTTAGATTCTAATTTTGAATGTTAAAAATCATGAAAAGTTGTCTCGTGTGAACCCCAAACGTTCTAAGTTCGAAGTTATTATTTCGCAATTATAGGCTGTCTCGTTTAGTGATAAGGTGTAAAATTGAATGTAAATGCACAAGATCAATTGTGCTTATACCGTGGCAGAGGGGAAATGCTACTGCAAGGCTAGTCCTTATAATAATTAGTCAAAGCATAGCAATTACAAACCAATCGCTATCCTAAATGTTAGTTAAACAATAAGGAATAAACATTATACAGGGTTTAAAATTAAACGCGTTACATATTTGAGGTGTTGCTTGAAACCATGAAACTGAATAACTTTCAGTATCAGACCATCATTGAAATCGCGAAAAAAAACACACGTTCTATAGAAAACGTCAATCGCTGCTGACTGCTCGACCTAAACGTATGGGACAGCTTTTTTTTCGCGATTTACCGCGCGATACCTAGTAAAAGTTGTTCAGTTTGATGGTCTAAAGCTAAGACACCCTGTTTAGCATGTTTTAACGCAATTAATTTTACATCCTGTATTTCTTGCCAGCTATGGTTTTTTTCTTCTAGATTAGAGTTTAAACGTTATCCAAAATAACGATTTATTAACATTTTCAACGAATGAGAGGCCGCTAAAATAATAAACTTTACCCATCTTAACCGTCCCATAAACAAAAGAAACGATATTTTTTTCAAGCAAACGCAAAAAAACTCAACGGCGCAACTTCTTAAGATGAACTGCTGTAATAATTCAAAGCGGTCAGACGAAAATTGTAATTTTAGGGTTCCCTAATAGAACAAATTCAAATTGAATCATCATTACGCTTAAAAGTTGTGCCCGTGTTGACTTCGTGCGTACTGACCGCTTATAATCCAATATATTATAGTATCTACGGAGTTCTTTATCTACTCCATGATAGTATCATTAGCATTTTTATTAGTATTTGTAGATATACTAATATTCTATCCATCAAACTGAACAACTTTTACTACGGGTGTACAAAAAAAATCTGCTGTTGCCATTGACGTAGTCAATGGCTGTTGCATACATTCGAGCCGAGTAAGCGTTGCAGTTTAGTATGTAACAGCTGATTTTTTTGTTGCTCTGATCTGTTTGCTCTCATAATAAAAGATGTTCAGTTTGATGGGTAGACTCTGAAGCCGAGATTCAGAGACATCTTTTTTAGTCTTAGCTTGAGCTAAGCAGGGCGAAAATGTATGGATTTTGACATACGGGAGTTCGAACTATGACTTAAAAATCGTCTCTGAATCTCGGCCTTAGTTTAAAAGGTTGCTAATGATATCAATTTTACCCTGTGGTAATATCCCATAGAGTTTATGGCTTTTTTCGTATCTGAATTATCGCGTGAAATTCATAAATAGCATACCAGAAGTTAGCTACTTTGATGTTTTCATTATACTACAAATAGTACATACCTATATCCAGAAGTCTGCGTGTATGATGTTTCACGTACAGCCAAACTATTAATCTGTGGTACAACTATCATACATTTAAACGTACCTACGGAACTCCCATCCAGTCCAACTAGCATCTGACAGTATTTACAATTGAGAAGGGAAACTGGAACCGTCGTCACATACATACTGTATTAGAAAGTAACATATCACCAGTAATATGTCCTTGTACAAATCTATTGGATAGAAAAAGATGGCGGAATTGATATCTAGGGTTAGTTAGGTTGTGCTTGTACATTTTTAGGTTTGTGTTTTTTATTGATATGAGGCTAGACGAGTGTCGTATTACGAGATGAGTTTTAAGTAGACGAGTATAGTGTATGACTGTGGTAGGAGAGGAAGACAGAAGAGAAGATGGATGGATTGTTTGAAGTGCTGGAAAACGTTATACTTCGTTTACACGACACCGCTCCCGCACGGGAAAAGAATGAACATTCAAATTTAGGCTTAAGATCGTGCTCTGTAGATACAATGTACAATAACGACATTAGACGAGTGTCATATCATATTACGAGATGAGTTTTAAGTAGACGAGTGTAGTGTATGGCTGTGGTAGAAGAGGAAGATAGAAGAGAAGATGGATGGATTGTTTGAAGTGCTGTAAAACGTCATTGCTCTTTTGCACGATACCGCCCCCGCACGGGAAAAGAATGAACATTCAAATATTTCATAGCTTAAGATAAGCTACCGGCTATTATTGCGAAAAGAAGAAGAATAATAATGAGACAAAGTCCCAGTTGCACGTACGTTCATTAAAGTTAACCCTCCATTAAATCTCTTGCTGTCACTTTTTGTCTTGTTGACGTAGTAAAAGCTAGCAAGAGATTTAATGGAGGGTTAACTTTAATGAACGTACGTGCAACTGACAGAGAGTTATCTGCAGTACTACATCAATCACTCCGTGATGACATCCAAAACGGGTTACCTACTTGATTTCGAAACTCGATTGTACGAAAATTGATACATCGATGACTATTCACCGATACTTCGATACTGTGATATGCTGTTGCTTCGGCTCATTTTTTGTTCACTGTTACGTTACTCCGAAAATCTTACTTCGACGACTTGTTCTGTCGATGTTTGTTTGTTCGATGTAATGTTACTTCGACGACTTGTTATGTCGATGTTTGTTTGTTCTAATAGAACACCCTTAGTCGAAAACTGGCCTAACTCAAAATTTAAGCAAATCGCAAAATAAGCTTATTGAAATATCGACATAAAAGCGCCTTTTCAGTAACACTCAATTTTGAATTAGGTCTGTATTCCACTAAGGGTGCTTATTTAAATTAGTAATTTCCTTTGAAAACCTGGCAAATTATGATTCTTACTCGAAATTAATAATCTAATCTGAAATTAAACTCTAGGACGCAGAACATCAATAGTAATCCAACGGTAAATCATTTAAATAAAATAAGATGTTCTACAATAAAACAGTGAAGCGATTTAAATAGTATTTTAATTATCAAAATAAAGAAAAACAAAATTTGCTTTCTTCCGAGTCAGCTATAACATTCAACAATGTTAAACTAAAAATGTTAAACTAAACAATGTAAATTATATTTATTTAACAAAAAAACAGTCTTTTATTTTTAATAAATCAACTTCCAAAAAAGTACGTATATAATGTCTGTGACGGACAGACCAACTGGACGATGTTATAAGGATTTCTTGTTGTATTAACCATAAACCCATGTGTCATCATATCTTCGCAGAAATAAAGCGCCGAAATAACGTGTTCGATGCAACATAATGTCGCAGAAACAGTAGTTGAAGTAACGTTATCGAAGTAAAGAAACACCGGACAAACAAAACTTCGACGTAATGAATCCCCGAAGCAACAGCATATCACAGTATCGAAGTATCGGTGAATAGTCATCGATGTATCAATTTTCGTACAATCGAGTTTCGAAATCAAGTAGGTAACCCTCCAAAACAGTTGTAACACTGCTAAAATATGCAGAACTCAAACAAACAGAGCGTTAACGCGTTTGTTAAAAATATGTAACTTTCAGTTTTAATAGTGAAGATATTTTCTTTTCAACAAAACCGTAGTTTCCACTTATTTTTCCAGAATCATTTAGCTCAGACCATACCGGCTGCACTAACAGGGGAATGCGAGCTAACTTTTTGCGGCATGTCCGTCCGATAGCGGCCGCAAGCGTCACATTTGCATATTCTATCGTGGAGCAAGAAACACGTTTGTGCTGGATTTATATAAATTGACAGACTGAAATTCGTCTGTCTTTTTATTATTGCATAAGCACATACTCACGACTTTATTCCCAGGTGGAGTAGTTAGAGGTATTTTAAAAGTAGGACGGTATAATTATCCATATTTTACTGGCAATGCCAAACTCTGTCCAGTTACTTAGCAATTAGTGAGCTCTTCGCCAGTTTCCATGGACAGTCAATTATTGCTATCACTTCATCACTAATCTATATCTAATCTAAACTCATTGATATCTTATAGGTACAACATTTTAATGAATAAGCGCAAAACCGCATATACCCCAACTGATTCCCAAAAATAATAATTGATTGAAACAATAATTTCAGTATTTTCATACTTAAAATTTAAAGTGAACAAATCATTTTTGCCAAAAATGATTCAGAAAAATTTATACCTCAAAGATTTTTCTCAGACTTTGCCGTGCTTCCATCAATTGTTAAAAATTTAATGTTAAATTTCATGGTCTTCCATTTATTTAAGATGAATGTTATTTCCTAAAAATAATACTTTAGATTAATTATTTATTAAATACAGATACATTTTCATAAAAATATAGTATGTGTTTTATTCACATTTGGCGGGTTCGATTTCTGGGTCAGCCAGGCGATGCTTTAAAAATCTTTGAATGAAGTTCAAATTATTTTTAAATTTAAATAAAGTATTGTTTCAGTAAAATTTCCTATATACAATATTTAAGGTACTTTGCATTAGCATATTTAAGGCATAGCTGTGTGACACCTTGTATATCATTTATCTCGCTACAATGACGGGAACGCGTACGGACGAAGTCGCTGGCAAACTCTAGTAATATATAGAATTAAAAGTCCCCCACCGCCTTTGTATGTAGTCATGTCTGACTGTAAAAGCTAATCTCAAAAACTACAGTTGCGATTTTGAAAAGGTTTCTACTAATAGCATATGCTCACGAATATATTCCCCGAGGGGCATTCAGAGATATTCTGAAACCACAGAACATCCACGTTTCACTAGTACCGAAACTCTGCCCAGTGTGACGGGGAGTGAGCCCGTCGTCACTTGTAATGGACAGTGGGTACAATACATGCCTCGAAATTGAAGCATGCAGGTTTCCTCACGATGTTTTCCTTCACCGAAGAGCCAGTGTGGTTACAAATCGTACATTAATTCCGAAACACTTATTGGTACGAGTCGGCTTCGTCTCCACCGAAAACCAGTCGGAACCATCGCCTCCTGCACGGCAAGCAAGTTTACGCGCCACTGAACCACCACGGCTTTACTAATAAATAGACTTAGTCACGATAAGGTTTGTGAACCCATGGTGCGAAGCTGGAGCTGATCACTAGTAGTATCTACATTCAATCAATCTAATCAGCCCACATCAACCCACTGCTAGGCATAGGCCTCCTTTTTATTGCGCCACTCCTCACGGTCCTGAGCCAATCTAATCCATGTTCGACCCGCCACCCTTACAATGTCGTCTGACCACCGCATCGGTGGTCTACCTACAGACCTCCTTCCTTCTCTTGGTCACCATTCCGATATTGCCTTGGTCCACCGGCCGTCTTCCCTTCTAGCCAAATGTCCTGCATTAATAACAAGGAAATAAAAAGATATAAACTCTCATCATCTTATTTAAGAGCTACGCTCTTGTCGGTGGTGGATTCGCCAATTCTGTCTCTTTTCCGCTAGTGTCTTGAGTTCTTGATACGACTCGACATCAACCTTTTCCTTCACTTGGGCTAGATAACTCTGTCTGGCTCTTCCTCTGCCTCTTTGCCCCTCTATCTTCCCTTCCAGAACCGGAGAGGAAAAATGATCGGACACTTGATACGAAACGACAATTTCTTTAAAACCTAAACTCTAGCTTAGCTTAAAATAAGTCGACGTAAAACAAATTCGCCAACTCAGAAACAAAAAACACAAAAAAAATGTTATTATAACTCTACAAAAACCCGATAACAAAAGGAATCCATAGAAGCCCTCCAAGACTCTACAAAACCATAAACACTGGAGAAAATGCCAATTTTGTTAAGCGAATTTCTTGAAAAACTTCGCATCATCGCGTCCCGAGGGATCGATCGGCACCCACCGCCCGCTCCCCACCCCTCACCTGTCAGATAACCAATATCTCCGCACCTGTCGTGTTGTCACCTGTTCACAAAAACCTGGGAGAGTAGAAATAGGTTAGAGGTTCATATTGACATTTTGGAATTTCACATAAAAAAAATGTATCCTTAGTTTGTCCCGAATTTTTTTATTCGTCATTGGGTATTATCGTTAAAGGTACTACAAACATTACAAAAACAAATCCGTAATGAAACGATCTTGTTTTTTTGGAATTGTTTAGAAATAAAACATACGATTAATGGCAGCACTATAGTAGGCTCGGTATCCTCTTAATGCGTTCAGTTTGCGTTTAACCTCAGTCTCATCTAAGGGGAGGAATTACTTTATTATTATTTTGTTATTGGTTTTCGAAAATCTAATTTCATTAAACTGACAATAGTTTCATGAAATTGAGTTGTTTCAAACTACTGATTTTGATTTAGCCCATGTTATTTGTTTGAAAACGCTAGTTGAAAGTGTAGCCCAGAAAGCTGGAAATAGGTATTGTCTATACCTGGAGTATAGCACGTCTAGTATGATTTCTCTACACGCGCGCGACGCGCCTTCGCTGCATAGAAAATAACATGTTCCCGCGCTTTTCGGAGAGCGAAAGCCGCGCTTGCCGCGACTTGTTGTATGGGAAAAAGCCGAGTCGCGCGCAAGTAGAGAAATCATGCTAAACGTGCAGATTACCTTACAAGCGGTGAAACATGAAAATACTCCTTGGCGTACGTTTTCATCGTCGTTGTTGGTTTGTCCCTTTCTAATCCAACGACGAACATTTAAAAAAAAAGAGTTTTTATTGAATTTTTGATGTGACTGAAAGGGCCAAACCTGTTTGAAACATCGATACGAAAGAAGGTTGAACATTACCGACAGCTGTAGCCAATTTTAGTGTTTCCATGCTTGTAACGAGGATAAATCGATGGTGTAGCCTCTTAAAAATTTTCTAGCTCTATGGCTAAGCGCACTTTCATTAAAATTACTCTTGATGATTTTTCGACGCTTAATAGAAAGTTTTAGGAAAATACTGAATTCGAGGACTATATTGTGACCAATGTTCATTAAATAGTGGCGATGGGCTCACTATATCGATATCTGATTATGTTTTTGGTTTCTCTCCCACCGATACTAATCAAAGTAATAATACGTTTTCTACGACAAAGTTAGGAAACATAATTCTTATACAACGTGTTAATGAATAAGCGCAAAACCTTATACACCCCAACTGATTTATAACTAAGTAATTATATTAAAACAATAATTTCATTATTTTGATGGTTAAAATTTAAAGTTATTCGCATTTTAAGTTTTGTGGCAAAAATGATTTGTTATCATTTCAGCAATAAATGAAAGCGCTAGCGTGCTCATGTATACATTTTAAGAATCTTGTTTTGGTAGTAAGTAGGGTGAGTGTGCCCATGTGGTAGGTTGAGATCAAGTTCAGAAAATTTTAAATTTTACAAACAATTTATTTAATATTTTTTTTAAAAATTACCTATGTTGAAAACATGATACTTCGATTCTGCTCTCGATTCTAAACAAACTACTTTCTAGTTTTGCGTTAATTCATTAACACGTTGTATATAATTCTAACATAATCTTCAATTATTTGGGACTTGTGAAAGCAAAATCAATTTACTTTATAATTTACCATTGAATCATTGTTAATTGTATTGTTTACAATTAAATAAAGATTTCAACTACAATTTAACATAAAACTTTATTGTTGTCGGTTAAATTGGTTTTGCTTTCACAAGTCCCTTAGAGAAAGGATCGAGGCTTTTGCTCTATGTAAAGTAGGATTCTACAGCCTGCAATTATACTTACTGAAATTTAAACGGTCTGCTTGTAGACCCATTAAACTAAGTACCATCAAATTATCTAAACGTTAATGGAGTTAAAAACATTTGAACAACATGCTTTATTCTCGTAATTTGTTCAGATGTCTTTGAACACTTTGCACATACTCAGGATTAGCAACAATATAAGAGCATATATCTATGTATAGTAGCATAGCATGTGCTCACGACTATATTCCCCTAGGGGGTAGTCAGAGATATTCTGAAACCTCAGAACATCCACGTTTCACCAGTGGTACCGAAACTCGGTCCAGTGTGACGGTGAGCCTGACGCCACATAATGGACAGTGGGTACAAGACATGCCTCGGAATTGAAGCATGCAGGTTTCCTCACGATGGATTATTTATGTATAGTGGGTGGAACATAACGACCCACTTTTCGACGACCAATTGTGTTGCATTTGTACACAAATTTTCGTCAATAGATTATAATTAATATCAGTTTTTTTGACAGTCACCGGCTGAGTGAATGGCCGATATTCACCGATTTTACAAAGTTCACATTTTTCAATCTTACTTGTGACTAAATTCCTATACCCATGAGTGCAATACGAGTGCCCCTTCCCACTCGTATTGAACTAATGGGTATGAGAAGGCTTTTGTATGAGATTAAAAACCGTTGAAGCTCACCAGTGACATTCAAAAATCGCACCCCAGGAGTGCGATTTTCGAAAGTCAAATCATCAGTAGAAAGATGCATATCTCCATAGTAATTTTGACATTTTCAAGTACTGAGTTAAATGTGTTGTGTAGCAATAAAAATAAAACAACAATCATAGTATAAATCAGATTGCTTTAATTTATTTTAGTTTTATACAAATCGAATACTACTTACGTTAGTCAATTTAACGAATAAACATTTTACCCGTTCAGTTTTTATCTTTTTACAAATTTACCTTTGTATTTTTATTTTGTCTATTATAAAAACCTCCATAGGGGCTTTTCATTATAAACTTACATTACACTTGGTTGTAATTTAATCAACTTACTGCAGTCGTTATATTTTATTAATTTTAATTAATTATTTTGTCTATGGTTTAGCCACAGGAACACAATATGGATTTTCATTATGAAAGCTAAAGAAAGTGCGATAGAGTAAGCTTACGTATGAATTCCTTATATAAATGAAGGGTGTTGGTCGATTTCTTGTGAATTGTATGAGTTTTGTTGTTCTTGTCCTCCATCTACAAAAACATAGCGAATAGTACTGCAGTGGGAAATCCAAAGGATATCCAATACCATGAAATTTTACGATCTTATTGATAAATTACTTAATAGATATTATAAACTAGTTGAAACACTTCCATGGAGACTTTAACCACACTGTTTTCCAAGTACGTCCTTATACCAATCGTATTTATTGATTCTATATGTATGCCAGCTTAATCAAATTAAAGATTGAAAAAGTCGGGCGAGCGGGATTCGAACCCACGACCTGCCTATCCGGGGCATGCTCCGCTCCAACAGAGCTGTCGGCGCCCCGCAGGCCACGACTCGAATCTCGAATCCCGCTCGCCGCCCGACTTTTTCAATCTTAAATTTTACGTCCTTATACCTTTTCTAATTTCATGGTTTTTTTCTACTGCGTACTGCAGATTTGTTTAAACACGTTTTTACGATATCTTTCGATATTGGGAAAGAAACTTTTGTGTGAAATCTTTATCTACAACAGCAAATAACCACTTTTACAGATGGAAGACAAAGCTTAAGTGCACTACAGACTAAAAAATCGGCCGATTTTGCCTAAGTAAGACATCGAAAATCGGCCGATTATTTTTTCTTCAGAATACATAAGCTATCTAAAAGTATATGAAATATGAATATTTGAAGCGTTGATAGTTTACACCAGTGTAATGCTAAGGTTTCTAAAGACATTGTTCTTTTTGTCGACTTTTATGTACATTGCTGTTTTTTACTTCAACGTTTTCTCTGTTTGTGTTAAGAATGCGCAATGTGTTACGAAAGTATTTTGATAGTGATATAGTCATTTATTTTAAGAGTTAATGTACAACTTGAAAACAAATGTGATAGAGTGAAGTTAAAAATCATAAATGGTTTTTGAAAGTGAAAAACTGTGACTTCTTTTAAGCATCTTTGTTACATAAAGAGAAATTTTTCTCGTTTTTCGACCCATGTTTCTCAGGGAAAGTTGTTTAGTTTCATTATCTGAATACATCGTTAAAATATATCCAGTAATTAAAAAAATTGGGGTGAATACAATAACTTTAGAGCATATGCTCACGACTATATTCCCCGAGGGGGTAGTCAGAGATATTCTGAAACCTCAGAACATCCACGTTTCACCAGTAGTACCGAAACTCTGTCCAGTGTGACGGGGGGTGAGCCCGTCGCCACATAATGGACAGTGGGTACAATACATGCCTCGAAATTGAAGCATGCAGGTTTCCTCACGATGTTTTCCTTCACCGAAAAGCCAGTGGTGTTACAAATCGTACATAAATTCCGAAAAACTCATTGGTACGAGTCGGCCTGGACGGGGATCGAACCATCGCCTCTTGCACGGCAGGCAAGGTTGCTCGCCACTGGACCACCACGGCATAACTTTAGAACACAACCTAATATCATTACCAACATTATAAAGCTTGAGTACGAGTATCTATAAAGTTTACTAGACCCAATAAACTGTCATACATAAAAGCGTCAGTTTTAATGGGATTCCAAAGTAATTATGGAGTTAAATCTAGAGTTAAATAGAGTGGTCGTACATTAGGAAAATTTTCCTTCACTACGAAAATAGGAAAATACCTACACTGAGAAAAAAATGCTACGTATGTACGTAGCCCGTCGTAGCTTATACGTAGCCCGTTGCAGCTTACGTACCACGTAGCTTACGACGCTATACTGATTACGAGAGTTGCATTAGTATTTAAGTTGTCTCGTACTTCATAATGAAGCTTCATTGTGAAGTACGAGACAACTTAAATATCAACTCAAATGTAAGTTGTCTCGTACTTCACAATTAAGCTTCATTATGAAGTACGAGACAACTTAAATACTAATGCAACACTCGTAGTAATCAGTATCGCATCGTAAGCTACGTGGTACGTAAGCTGCGACGGGCTACGTATACGTAGCATTTTCTTCTCAGTATACATAAAATAATGCATTACAAGGATGCTTCAGACCACAGATAATACTTTAGACCATCAAACTGAACCACTTTCACCATAGAGCCAACATTGAAATCGTGAAACTCCCTCGGAGGATCTAGTCGAGAGCATGTTTCTTTCAATTGTTTTTTCTCAAAATTGTATAATTACAATTTATGTTCGAGTCTTTGCGTTTGAATCCGCATGGACACCAAGCCATGTACAAATGAGTTTTTCTAACTTATGTACTGAATACCGACTGCTCTCAAACGCTGAAGAAAAACATCGTGAGAAAACCTGCATACATAGAAGAAGTAATTATGATGCAAATGTGTAGTCCACCAATCAACATTGGGCACGAGTGGTGTGCCCTGCAGTGGGACAAATGTAGCCTGAGCATGAGGATAAGGAATTACAATTTAAAGTTTCGATATTAAAAGAAGTCATTTGATCCAAACATAAATTGTACACAAGCTAAAAAAGTCATTTAAGAATAGGATGTGTGAAAAATATAGTATTATTATAATTTATAATGTGTAATGTCAGTAGATTAAGAATGTACATGATCGTCCAAAATACCTGTTTCATATTTAAAGCATTCCGTTCCGGTTGTGCGGTAAACAGATTTTTATATGTTTGTATGACATAGGGACGAAATTATTATAAAATGGGCTTATGGTAGATCATCATTCCTCCATAGAAAATAAAATAATTTTTACTTTTTTACTGTAAGTATGCACCGTTCATAAAATATTTTACAGAAAAAAGAAAAACGTTGTTTTATAGAATCTAAGGGTGCGTTCACATCTGGCGAATGCACCGCCCGCGACCTGCGCGCGTGGTTTTTATGTTCGAGCATCGCTCCTGCGCCGTGCCGTGCGCGCCGCGGTTCGCGAACGGCACGCGAACGGTGCAGGAGCCGCGCGCTCACTTCCTTAACAACTAAGGCTCACAGTATGAAAGCAAACAGAACTGTAAGCTCGCGAGCTGCTCGCGTGCCACGCGCGCTGACTATACAAGCCTTTCATGAGTTGCACTAAAGAGGAGCACCAAACAATTGCAGTAACGGCACGCGTGCAGCTCGCGAGCTGCGCATTCGCGGCGCAATCGCGAGATGTGGACGCACCCTAAGTGATCGAATATAAGTACGTCAAAAATAATTATTTATGCATCAACTGATATATTTATACAACGTGTTAATGAATAAGCGCAAAACCTCATACACCCCAACTGATTTATTACAAAATAATTTGATTAAAACAATAATTTCATTATTTTGATTGTTAAAATTTAAAGTTATTCGCATTTTAAGTTTTCAGGCAAAAACGATTTGTTATCATTACAGCAATGTATGAAAGAGTTAGCGTGCTCGTGGATACATTTTAAGAATCTTGTTTCGGTAGTAAGTAGGGTGGGTGTGCCCGTACGTTGGGTTGATATCGAGTTCAGTAAATTTAAAATTTTACAAACAAATGATTAAATATTTTGAAAAAAATTACTTATATTGAAAACATGATAATTCGATTCTGCTCTCGATTCTGAACAAACTACTTTCTAGTTTTGCGTTAATTCATTAACACGTTGTATATTCTGAGATCCTGAAGGATCAATTTGAATGCCGTTCTTCTTTTACCGAGACGCTACAGTACTACCGGTAGCTGTAGATGACGTTTAAAACTAAAGAAGAACTTGCACAATATCTCTGAAACTATTCGAAAGTTATAATATATATTCATTTATATAATAAATGTAATATGTCATACAAACACAATGTATCAAAATTGTTCCTTTTTAGTGTCTAGACGTATAAGATAGAAATAGTTCCCTAAAAGTGAAATTCGGAAAGATAGACAAGTCGAAACATGCTGAGTGATCGTATAAGCAACACACGCAGTAAACTAATCTCAAACAATAATTTATTCACGAAATTCAAATTAAGTTAGTCGGTACACCATACACGATGGTAATGGAGACATCAACGTAATAGAGATGCAAAATCTTGTTACTGTCAATATTATTAAGTTAACTATGGATATAGATTGTTAAGTAAATAAAAGAGTAGGTATACTGTGCACTGAAAATAACCAGTAATTAATATACTACGTAGAAGCGAAACTTCGCGCGTCACTGGTTAAACCAACACGAGACAGTAGGCTTATTGATAGCTGCATAGAAAAGAAAACCAGTATAAATAGCATTAGGACTAAATAGTCCTCATGCTATTTATAGGCCACGGCGACGGTTTTTTGCTCACTATGACAACTTTACGAAGATTCTGTCATAGACTTTTGAAGATAACTATCATAGTGACCTTTTTGTGAACGAAATGTATGAACAGATACGGTATATGGAACATATCAGTGGAACGCGGTCTGGAAATACTATTCTGTATGCTACTTCTATTTAGGCGAAGCCGATTCCATCTTCTGTGGATACGCGTATCTTGACCTTGAAAATCTAGCGTGGAAGTTTCACTTCTACATAGTGCAATAGTTATTCGTATGCCAAGTGCACAGTGGACTACTTTAATAATAATTCACGACTTCTGATTGTCGAACCACTGCAGGGTATTAAGCCTACTTCCCATTATCATCACAACTAGTACCTCATCCAGGTCTTTCCAGTATAATGTTTGCTCTCCCATGACCTAATCCCTTCATACTGCAGAAAAAATACGATTATTTTTGTATTTAAGATTTCTTTAAAATAACTTTCGTATACTTAAGAGTTTATTAAGATAACATATAGATGTTGTGAAGACAATCACTCAGCCAGTTTCTATTGATCTTTAACAATACATGTCAGTGTTATCAAAAGTATTTGTAAGACTTGTAAGCTTATTATTGTATCAAGAATACAGTGAGTCAAGAAGCCGGTTTAAAAAATAAATTATATAAAGGTGTACGAATGCGTTGCTGGTGTAGATGAAAAGTGTTAGTAATGCGTCAGTTCGTTTGTACGTTTAGTTGAACCCGGTCCCAGGCAGGCGTTTTATTATTCCCTTTTTATTTTTAGTGTAGACCATTTCTACGTCTTTTAAAATGTATATTTAAATTTATACATTGGGCCGCAGCGGCAGGCTCTAAAATTGTCACAACCTCAGATTATTTCATTAACAAAATAAGTTTTTAAAATTGGCTGATTATCCCACCGGCACGGCTCAATGTCAAGCTTCAACATTATCGTTAAATTACGTGTTAACAAAGACCCTAGTTCGTTTTTATTTTTACAATAAAATTCTCAACTTTATCATTTATTTATACCCCTATAATCCAACTTAATTCAATATTTATAAACCCTATGTTTTGGCACTAACAAATCTAATTAAATATATTCAATTAATTATATAATTTCATTATTCATCAATCATCACTTTCGAATCAAGAGATATACCTAAATGTTACAATAATATTTTAAAACGACAAATATAAAATTGCATATTCAGAAACATTATAATGACGAAATAATATATTTATTGTTTCAACTTTGAATAACAAAATCATTCTGAACTTTGAAAACTTTATGTGATTTTGAATTGGTTAGTTGGAATAATAATTAAATTGTTAAAGTTTAAAATATGATATCAAATGAGCACCATACGGTTTCAACAACATAAACATTGAACCAATACAATAAAATCTTAAATAATTGAAATATATTAAAGTTGCGCCTTAGCATCAATAAAATTTTAATATTGTAAGTAAAATTCTCAATAGCAGTGTATACCATTTTCTAAAAATCTTTTCATGTCATTTCTCACACAATCTCTCATTTATTGTTAATTCTTAAAATACTCTTAACTCGAAATATCGTTCTTGTTACGGTTCTTAGAAAACGATACACTCATAAACTTTACACCACACGACCTCACACAAAAACTTCGATGATAAACAAAATTATTATTCACATTCAAAAATTTATTAGAAAGAACACACCGAGACGTATAATTTTTATTCTTAATTCACTATTATTAGTGAGCTTTCTTATAATACTTTCCTTTATAACCATAATCCTAATTTGATTAGGGGACACGACATTTACTAGGCTATCACGACATCTATAAGAGCGAAATCGAGGAACGGACATAGATAAAGACGTGATTTAAATGTTATTCTCGTTAAACAATATTACTATGTTACGATATAGTAGCTACAGTAAGTGCTAAGGGACTCTACTCAAATCTATCAGAAGCTGTTGCTGAGTATGACTTTCTGAAATCGGTGAATATTTATTTTCGAATACTTCTCATTCGTCTTTTTGTATTTGTTAACATTGAGTAATAATACATTAAATTAGGAAACAAATATACAAAGTGAAATATACGCCGTTTAAAAAATAATGACGCGTCCTACTCAAATTTGTTTTATTCTTATTTATCAAACATCAAAAAATTTTTAAAAATTTTATGATAACGCAAAATTGCCAAAGTGCCTTTAATTATAAACCACGTAGTGATAAGTATGTAGTTGTTTAATATTTCAAGAATTAATTAATAAACAGCAGCAAGCAAAAGTTGACAGAACGTGGGACAGTGTTTGATCAAGAAGACTTTCAGAAAATCGCCCCAGCAACGTTATTAATATTCTGGGTCGTACATTATTACTATGGCAGTATAGGCTGACTTCGAATATTTGAGTATGTCACTACCAAAACTTAAGCCTGCACATCGGAATTGTTTAAGATAAGAACAAAGAAAACAGAAACTGAATTTCTCCTCTCCATGGGTGATTTCTTCCTCTATTAGACAGTCCCCGCTTTTTACTCCGCATTT
Source organism: Agonopterix alstromeriana (assembly GCA_963924505.1). Lineage (NCBI taxonomy): Eukaryota > Metazoa > Arthropoda > Insecta > Lepidoptera > Depressariidae > Agonopterix > Agonopterix alstromeriana. The sequence continues at coordinate 2,524,641 of OZ004663.1, read as the reverse complement.
TCAATTTTTAACCGCATTTGACACACCTAACTAATCGAAGCCAGTCTTCAGTTATGTCGTTTTTTTTAATGACCCAAAAGATAAGATGGTACGGTACTCAGGGAAAGATTTAACATTAGTCTTTTTTCCACTTTTTTCTAAAATTTATATACAAATACACATGTCGTTATTGTTATATATATACAGCTAGTGATACATATTATATTGTGGCTTGTGATATAGTAACGTCTTCGTATAGTTCTAATGTCTGTGTTTACAAATTAATTTGATTAGCTCTAGGTAAGTATATTGTAGTATTCCTAGCGTTTTGATTGCGACAGCGTTTTATCCTCATAGGCAGAACGGCAAAGAGAAAAAAACATTGTCGTATACAGTTTGCTAGACCTACAGGTTCTATATCTGTTTAGTCATTCTATGTCTGTTTAGTCGTGCTAAAACTTTATTTATTTAATAAACTTTTGAAACGAGAACATTGTTTCTATCCAATATTTTAAATATTCAGGTTCGTATTAAATTCAATGTCGCCGTCACTTAACAAATTGTTCAGACGGTTAACATTGATTTTCTTATGCTTTATTATATCGTTATAAATATTGTGATTGAAACAACGTTGTCTTCCAATTCAGTTCAATTTTTAATTCAATTTTATCATTTTCTATTACTAACCTAGCTTTACTTTGGATCTCTATTGTTTCTCTTCTATTAATATTTGTTGATATAACATCAATTCCAACTGTAAACAATTCCTGATTGTTAACAAAATTTCATTTAACTATCAACGAATTAATAACATTTAAACGTATTACTAATATAACATATTTAGGTGATGAATAATGTCAGTTTTAACATTAATAAAAAGTTGTATGTCCTGCAATGGCTAAAGTTAGATCTCACTGATAATGCATTTTCAGCCGAAATTATGTATCTATAAAAGAGAGCATTTCAAATAGCAGGCGATGTCGGTTTGGACCTCGGTTCATGGTTTTTTAATTACCTAATATACCAGACATACTCTGTTAGCTCAATCACCAACAAGACACGTTATATTAATAACAAGAGCACAAGATCAAAACTAATTTTAGAAGACGAATAAAATTTATCATAAAACGTAACCTTAATCTGACACTATACCAATATTTGATCCTTTATTATATACACACTTAATACCCTAAGGTAATGTCATCGTTTGTGATCCCTCATTTTCTTGTGTAAAGGATACCCTCTTCTCGGATTTTATTGTTTAAAATGTCTCCGTCACTGACAAAGACTCTCTTCAAAATGTCTACATAAAAGACAATAAAAATTTCTTTTTTGAAAGCTAAATAAATTTTAATCTGATTATTTTAAAAGGTAAATTATCATATTGCAATTACACAGAAATCCATAATGAATTTATAAAGTCTAAGCTCCAGCTAAACCAAACTCCGTATCTGAGTCGAACGTGCCTCAAACTTTCCTTTAACGAAAACTTTATCAATATCCTCTTTAACCGTATTAATTAGAAATATAATTATATTATTTAACAAATTATAATCGTCAACATTATCTGTAATACTTCCTAGTCAACATCACAATCGTTTTATAATATGTCGGACTTAACTACGCTAGTAACGTAGGGTTTGACAAATGTATCAGTATTTGTTTTACTCGTATCATATTATATAAGACAATGATTAACAGATAAAATAGTATATTACCTACCGAAAACATCACCAAACATGTTATAGGATGTACAGTCAACAAACAAATATAAATTACCTGAAAATAAATATGAAAAGAAATCACTTTCTAAAATGAACTCGTCACTCGCATATACTTATTTGCGCGATGACAGTTATTTCATATACAATATTCCACTTGGGATTATTTTTCTTGGAATCTTAATACAGTACAGATTTTTAGAAATGACTTATAAATAGGTAAGCAAATATTATCTTAAGGTTTGGAATAAATTTAGAATAGAGTGTTCTGCAAGAAACAAATAAAATCGACAAAGCTACGTATGACAAAAGACAGCAGCATGAACGGATGTACCACTGACTTAGAAACGTTAATATTCATTCATAAATGCAAGAAAGTTTGTAACAAAATTTAGTTCAAATTTTTGTTACAATTTGCATTGCATTGGGAGTCTACAATAGCATTTTATCAAAAATCTCTGGCCTGGAATCTCATCCTTACGCCAAACATACATAAAAAAAAACTAATACAACAAACACTTACATTTGTCAAACCTCATTTAAGTTTATATTTATATTAACGTCTTACAACTTTAATGGAGACGTGTGCGTTTCAACCACGTTAGTTAAAGTATTATAGTAATAATTATACATACATCGTTCGACGTAGTCTAAGATTAGTTCTCTCGTACTTGCGTCCGGGGTGAGGCCCGGGTGCGCGTGCGCTCACTGCACGATGATGTGCGGCGCGGACAGAAGGACCGCTACCGTTGCTATTATCGTGAATAGCGTGAACACGAATAGACAGAACCTGCGGGAGAAAGAAACTATTATAATGATCTTTTATTCATTAAAAACAAAAGCGAAACAATAAAATAAAACTAACGCATAATATAGAGCGTCCCCGCAAGATATGGTGCCCAACAGACGCTAAAGGCAAGCAGAAACTATTCATTCTTATATCTTGACTAGCTGAAATGTTCCTTGGAACTTAGAATTTAATATTTAATCTTTGATTAGAAATAAATTGACTAGAAGATACATAATCAACGCTCCAAAATGGCAGAATCAAAAGTGCCCTCAAACGAATATCTAAGGGTATAGGGTATACTCCATCTCACTGACATGAAACATGTCTCGATTCTGATACTTAAATGACTACTGTGCATCTTATATTTTGATCTATAGGGTCCAACTTAATATGCTGACACTTTTTAAGGGGATGATCAGACCATTAAACTGAACAACTTTCTCTATGGGACCAACATTGAAATCACGAAAAAAAAATCTGCTGTCCCACACATTTGGCTCGAGTAGGTTTGCATTTTTGTATGGAAGAGCTGATTTTTTAATCGCGATTTCGTTGTTGGTGCCATAGAGAAAGTTGTTCAGTTTGACGGTCTGACCATCCCCTTAAAAAATGTCAGCATATTAAGAAGGACCCTGTATGTAGAAGAGGAAAAAATCATAAACGGATCAAACTGTTAGTCCATACCTGTCTACAACCATTGCAGCGAACTTCCAGTCACTAATCAGCTCGGCTTCCTCGTCCGCTTTCTTCATCCTCGCTGTGATGAACTGGAGCTCCCTCAATATAAGGTGCAGCTCTCGATGGTGACTGCCGAGGCCACCTACGTCCTCCATAGTGGACGGACGGACGAACGACCGTCTGAAGTCAGTGCGGAATATTGAACACCTGTAGAACATTTTGATTAGGCACAAATGGTACTAATTGATTTTGGATAAGATTACAGGCAACAAACCATCGGTAGCCTTTTTCTTGGTTTGTAAAAATTGGCAATACAAAATTTACTTTACAAACTTACATCGCCTGCGCTGGGCCCATTGTGGTTAGAAAAATTCAACATGCTTTAGCCAGCAGCGATATGGAAAAACTATATCTTTGTGAATGGTGAAATAATAATAGGTATCCAAACATTGATTGCCAGAGGAAATGTGGTTATTAGCAATTAGCATGTCTGAGGTTTCTTTCTACGTCCACCACATTTGATCCAGCGACGACATAGAAAACCACTTTTGTTAGTTCCAAAAAAAAGGACGCATCCAAACTATCCCCATATATCGAATGGATGCCGTGCTATTCTCAGAAAACAGCACGTGTTTTATTCATCGTGTTTTTAATGATCACTGAAGATTAGATTTAGATGAAACAACTGGTATACAAACTTACCCAGGCCCCAGATTTCCAGTGGACGCCGTGCTATTCGTAGGCGGCGGCGCGTGTCGGAAATCATCGTCTATATCCAAGACGTTCGCTAAAAGCGACTTGGAAGACCGCTCCTTCAGTTCCAATTCCCTCATGCGATTGGACATCATGATTGTCTTTCTTGTTATCTTCTTCCCCGGCCTCGACATACGGAGGATCCAAGGCAGCCATTGTAGGAACACAGACTTTATCTGGTAGTATAGAAAATTAAGATGTGTTAATGTCTTTCTTACTATCAGGGCCTGTACACACAAGCAAACAGTTCGTGGTCGCACAGACTGCAATCAATATAACAACCCAATAAGCAAACTATCTTATTTTTCTGCTGTACAGCTCAAAGAGATTTTTAATATCTAGCGGCAACATTTTAGAGTTGAAGCGAACACGCTTCGTGCCTCATATATACATGCCCCTTATTTACCAATAGCTACACTTCTATACGCTAAAACAAACTAGTTGAAACTCGTTTCGTACATGGAGTCTCAACAACTTTTGCAAAAGTTTGATAAGTCTGAAAGTACTAGTGTTATAGCGTACTTAAGTACTCGTTCGTTACTACTCTACTCGACAGCTCACAACTTTTAAATACAAAACAGAACTTTACTCAAAACAAAACAATTTTGTAAGAAAGTAAGTATCTTGGATCTGCTGGAAGAAATCTCTATCTAGGTATTTAATTTATATAATATGTACCTATCCGAGAACTTCGACGAAAGTAAAATTAGTCGTAGTCCGAGAATACAATATAAAGCGTCCAAATAGTAGCTTTTCTCGCAAATTATTTTTATTTAGTTATGGTTGTACCTACAAAGTGCAGTAATCAACACAGTGAAATTAAATTTTTATTTTATCGTTCCAAAATATAATCCCACCTATGATAGTCTTTAACCACATAATTATAACGATGGTTTGGGTGTCGGAAGGCCATAATTTCAGTCTCGTATAACGTACAATACCTATAGTTAATCAATTTGATAGTGGTCCCCTTTTTGCAATAGGGAGAAGTCACTTCGATTGTGTATGATAGTGCTCAAGCTGATTCGTCAGCTCGAGTGACCAGGAGTGACGGCAAGAGAGATGTCCTTACTGATTGACGTTTTCACTTTTTATCTTGGACTTGCTAAATGTAACGCACTCTGTTACGTCAAAGCGTAAAAACAACATAGTGGAACAGCTCAGCGGTCAAAGCAGGTCATTCGGACGGGCGTACCCTAACTGAAGAGGGGGCAAAGACCCGCTCTTTTCGGCCCCCGCACACCGCGCTCGATTGACCTGTTACCACTATCAAGGAGAATCATTGACTTACCACTACTGGACGGAGGGTCCGCGGTCAAAAGTGTCCGAATAAAAAGAAAACGAAAACGCAAAAAAGAGAACGAATTACGCAACAGTCTTCGTTTGATCGGTGCGCGCCGTGCCCCAATGGGGGGTGGGATAGAAAATAATTTCAGCATTTTCAATGTTTTTAGTTGGTTTATATTACTATACGTACTTAGGTTTGTGTATTTTAGTCTCGGGCACTTGATTCGAGTATTTTGTACCTACTAGACCCGGCGTCCATAGTACTCTACGTCAATGAGGAGAATGACAAGTGCGCACGCAGGTTTAGTGTATATATCTCTTCAACTAGATTCAAACAAAGTTTGAGACGCGAGAGTCGAACATTCCTCTATTGTTTGTAATTTCGCTCCAGTAGTAGTCACACATTAAAAAGTTCGGTCGCAAAGCCCAGTGCAATTAAAACTCATGGCGTTCGTTGGAGCTGCGTTGTGATGCGGTTTCGAAATAGAAGCCTATTATAAATTCAAGTCTATTAGCATTTTAATACACGTTTTTGATAGTTATGTTTAGTATTAAAATTTTAAATCTGTTTTCAATGTACAGGATGTAAAGTTAAAATATGTTACATACTTTAGCGGGTGCTTCAGACCATCAAACTGAACAACTTTTACTATTAGAACAATATTGAAATCAGGGAAAAAAATTTGTTGACCCAAATGATAATATGGGACGGCAGCTTTTTTGTTCGCGATTTTAATGTTGGTCCCATTGTGAAAGTGGTTCAGATTGATAGTCTGAAGAACCCCCTTAAGTATGTAACGCTTTCAAGTTTTTATACAGGGTGTAAGGAGGGTATCATTAACCTTTAAACCGTATGTGGTTTCTAAACTGCAATCCCTACACGACGTAAACGTATGAAAACGTACAAAAAAAATCACTTGTTCCATACATTTTGAGTCGAATAGGAACAATGGTCGAGTTGTATGGAACAGCTGTTTTTTTTTGAGATGACAGGTTTGCCCCCAAAGTAAAAGTTGTTCCGTTTAAAGGTTTATGATACTATTCCGTACACTCTGTATACAAGATCCTTCTTAATTATGTGCTGAGTCCGGACTTGTGTTAACCGAAAGTCGTTCTACTTACCCACTGTGGCATCTCATGTATGTCCGCAGTTCTATGGTGATAGTTCAGTACAACCACAGTTAGTACCACCGACGATGCCACCATGAACATGATGCAATTGAAGTAAGTTCCTGTTGCACAGAAAATAAAGATCAAATTACTATGTAGTGGATTTTTCTTTTTAATTAATTGTTTGAGCATTTTTAAAGTTTAGTAGAAAATTCTATTTAGGATTTGTAAATAAATCCAAGTTTTAAAACTCTGTGCAATTCAATTTTAAGTTAAATATAAAATCTTAATAATAAAATGGGTGATAAAAAATAATGAAAATGTTAAGGAGAAAATTAAGTACTTTTTCGTTATTAAAGTTTAGTCAATTTTTTTTTTTTAAGAAAACATTATTTACTAGATTTTAGGGCTTATTCTAACAAACATTGAAAGCAACATCCATGCTTTTATAACATGCAGTATTTATTTGAACTTCATAGAACACAGAGTCATAAGAATATTTATCATGGGATCGGGGATCGTTTTGAAGCTGGAAGGAGATGGTATGCCATTAGTAGTCAAATTAATAACGATGATTAAATTTAACAAAAATCCTTTAATAAAAAATATGTTATGTGAGAAAGCCATGTTCGAAAACGTCTCAAACCCGTAGTAACACTAGCGATGTAGGCGGGCACGATGCTGCGTCGAGTCGGCTTCTTTTGTCGGCATGATAAGAAAAGCTCTTTGACTATTTATATAGGGACCAGCCTTGCGGTAGCATTTCCCCTCTGCCACGGTACAAGATCGATTGATTTTGCATGCATTTACATACAATTTTATACCTTTTATCGCGAACGAGACAGCATATAAATGCGAAACAATAACTTTGAACTTATCTCGTTTGGGGTTCAAACGAGACTACTTTTCAATATTTTTAACAATCAAAATTAGAATCTAAAGTTGCGGATTTCATGCTACCTCGCCCCCGCAAAAAGCGGCAGAGATGTTGGTTTGTTGTAGTCTATATGTAAATAGTCAAAGGAAAAGCTTACTAATAGTTCTCAAACTTTCGTGTTTTCTCGATATTTATTAAATTTCATTTCATTCTTTTTTTTTATTACTATTTTACCGTGCCAATCTATTGTACTTCTGATGGCATATTACCTTCTTCCAGCTTCAAAACGACTCCAATTCCACGGTTTATTTTATAAACCGGGTCTCTTCGAGGCAAGAATACTTAAATAGGCATTTACAGAGAGAGCGCGATACACCTTCATATCTAGTGTACTTTCCATCAGTTATGCGCAATTTTATTATAGGTACTTATAGCTTATGACAGTGTGGAGATTTAGGCTATTGTGTCATATTGTTTACGCTTTTATATGAATACACTTCTAACAAATACCTAATTTATCTCACATTTTGTTAACATCACACGTTTTTAATTCCACAATATACAAAATGACTTGCCTGTTTTATGTTTATAAACAAGAAAACTGTTTTAAACACATTCAGTATTTGAACTACTCTATTAATTAAACGGTTAATTTTGTTAACATATAAGGAGATTAACAAAAAATTGTCAAAAGAAAACAACGAGTTAAGGACATAGCTCACTTACACGACTCCGCTTCCGCACGGTAAAAGAATGAACATTCAAATATAGGCTTAAGGTGGTGCTCTGTAGGTACACTTTAAAATGACAACATACAGCTGTAAACAGCGCACAGCAAGCTGTCAATCAACAATGTTGTCATTGTAAAGTGTATCTACAAAACAAGACCTTAAGCCGATATTTGAATGTTTACCGTGAGGGAGCGGTGTCGTGTAAATGAGCGATGACCCTTATATTTAATAATCATGTACCTAATATTTCCTTTGACAATAATTTAACACTTATGAAGGCCAAACCACACGGGTGACTTTTCATTCAACTTGATTTCAAAATCTGTTAATATTTATCATAAATAGTTTGTTGTGTAGAAGCGACGATTTGTAACCGCAACACATCCCCCGTGAAGTTTGGCCCTAAGTTGATAATGACGGGGTTACAGACAGACCAGACAAAGTTGTGAGATCCGAAGTGAGCGAGATACTTGGAGGCTGGACCCTCGCACCCGCATCCTCTTTGTTGCTTTAAACCGTTGTTTAACTTTATATCCTGCATTTAAACTACAAAGTACAACCCTACATATTTATAAGCTTATTTACAGTTCAGAATTAAGTTCAAATTTAGTTTAAAAGTCGACGTTTCTCGTACCATGCTAGCTTGTAAAATGTTTAAGATATTTGACGTCAGAAGTCGATTATGAAAGCTATGTTATGCCAATCGAAACTGAAATTAAAAATTTAAGTAAACAAAAGTTAATGAAAGGATGACTAAGAGAAATTTAAGAGTTAGTTAAGACTTATTTTAAGACATTACAAGAAGATTAAGATTGGATACAGTAAATTGAAACATACCCAAAAATTATGACTGCTATAGAAGATAGTTTATCTTTCAATCGCGTATGTAATGTGCAATTAATATTTTAAGTGTCCATAGTCTGGAAATGCTATTAAAGCAGACATTTGTGATGCAAAAATGCAGGAAGAGAGAAATAAACTTCTATATTTTTACATTAACATGTTTTAATTTCAAGCAAAAACTGTTATCTAGTTAGATCTTCGTTAAAATGGTGTTCCAAGAATGAGCAAAGGAATATTGTAATGAAAATTAAAACTTGTTTTGAAAATTAATTAATATTCCTCTTAACGCATTCCTGATTAATTGTTTTTATTCAGGAAGAGAATTATATTCATTAGTTATTTATTCTTATTTTTGTAGCAAACGCGCCTTTTCTCACCTATTAGGGGGATCGCCTCTGAAGTTTTAGTGATGACGTGCCCCACCAATAGAGAGAAAACAGTTTGCGACAGAAGAATTGTAACACCTGCAAAGATCAATCAAATACTATGAAAAATAAAAATGATCTATTTACAAGGACATAGAACCTAAAGATAAACGTCCATAGAGTTATAATCTTCAACGATTCGTTGAATAAGAATCCTGTTGTGTGCTGTCGGTATTAGGGGCTCAAGTAAAATCATAAACAAAATATAACAAAGATCATGCAAGTTCTATTTTAAGTGTTTTTTATTCTATATTTTATATTCTTATTTAATATTTAATTTTATAGGAAGATAAGAAGAGTTTTCGCAGTTACCTTTAATACCACCCTCCAAGTATCTAGGACCACAGGTTATACAAAGATTTATAATAAAACCCAAAAAAAAAAATTATAAACATACCATGGAATCGATTGCGCATTTAGGCAGTAGGTATTACAATTAGTTGAGAGTAATAGAAAAATTATTAAGGTTGCTACTTACCCGCTTAAATCTATGAATTGTACACTTTTCAAAAGTGCAGCTCATATTTACATGCCATGCTACTTACTGACGAAGTTTTTTTAGTAACAGAAAAGATGTACCAAAATATAAGTAGGTACTTAATAAGAAATCGAGAAAAAGCCTAGACTACAAATTTACGGAATCGATTCCAAGATTTTATCGATTCTTATTTTACAAGCCCTTTAAAAATAAGAACGCCAGCGTTTAAAATACGAGACACCAAGTAATTTAAGATATATGAGAGTACAACAAATTAAAGCAAAGTCAATCGACGTCGATTAGAATGAAACCACACAAATTTCACCAAATTTACAACAGTCAAAAGCTGAAAATTTCTCGCAACATTTAGCTCACAACACTTAAATTAGCGTACATAATTAACTCCTTGTAATGTTTTAAAAATAATTCTTTATTTAAAAGTTTTAAAAGAACGGTTTGAGAAAGAAACCAAACAAAAGTGAAAGATGAAGAAATTTAGCTGTAGATGATCGTGAAATAAAATTTAAAAAATAGGAATAGCGGGATGGAGTGAAAAGGCAGGTGGGAGGATAGTGTACCTAACAGGGGGATAGCATCGGAGACCTGCGGCAGGGTCTCTGCTACCAGGTTGAGGAACACCGTCAGCGAGAGAAGAATAGTGACTCCTGCAATCAAACACATTGTTAACAACCCTACAATCCAAGTGCCACGATCAACTAGGTCGATCACATGATTACTTCGACAATCCCGATAATATTTATAATACGTTCTTGTTTATATAGCAACACAAAGTTTTCCACATTTTCCGAACTATCCTATCTCACAAAGGCAATGGAAATGATGGTCACGTAAACGACATTGAGCCACTACTATTATGACGTATACACGAGAGCATACTCACCAATCGTAGGTATTTGAGGAATCTGCGCCGTAGATATAGGTACCTATTTACTAACACGGACATCAATACAGTCATATCACATTCCATTGACATTCTAATATCTAACGGACGCTGCGTCTTACCTATGTGAGTAAAGACGTGTCTTAAAATTCGCTATAATTAATCCTAAGAGATTGTCCAGAAAGGGCGAATTCGCCGCGATTCTCTCGCGCGTATTACGCGCGACCGTTGCGTTCACAAGGTGCGTACGGTGTGTACCAACGCGTGAGCATTTGGGGAGGATTCTATGGAGCATTTGCTCTAGAGTTCGCGCGTTAACTGGACGCAACAAGGCGTCCCTAGTATCTCGACTCGCGCGCAATAATCGCGAATCAAGCGCGAGTCGAGAGTCTGGCGTAGTGCACGCGATTTACGCGCGTATTTTGAATTCGCGCGATGCTTTTGGACGCGATGTATTGATGTCTAGTACCTCGACAACGCGCGTATGAATTCGCGCTATACGATTCGCGGCGAATTCGCCCCTTCTGGACAAGGTCTAAGAGCTTGTGCAGATGAGGCGTTTTACGCGCGAATCTCGACGCGTTTTAAAGTACATTGCTGCAAATATCGCGCGCAGCCACAATGCAATGAGTAACTTGTAGTTAACCTGGCAATGTGCTGGGAACAAGCAATTGTCTTCGAAACGCGGGTAATACGCGCGTATATCTAGACGGGATCTTAACTAACTCTAAAAAGTGTATTTTAAGAAAAGTCTTTACAAAATCATAAAATAGAACTAAGTATCGAATATTTAAGATCTGTCTTAACATTGAGATGTCGTAACTCAAATCTTGTCTTAAGACACTCTAAAATAGAAAATCTGAAGGAAGGACGCAGCGTACGTCTTTGCTCAGTAGATTCCTAGCCTACCTACGAGAGGTACCGCCTCTGATGTTGAAGGCAGCTTTTCGGCGACCAGGTTCAGAAAGACGGTCAACGATAGCAAGATCGTCACACCTGTTGGCATTAGCCAGGACTGTCAGCTTTTTGGCTTGTTAATAAACGATCGTAATGGTATTTTATACCCATATTAGATTTTAAGCCTGATTTTAATATTTGCTTTATCCAGGTCAAAATTGGACTGATTGTTTGATAGATGACCTGACAATAAAAACAATAGTCTGCGTTTTGTAATCGGTCCTTATTAAAGTCTATTCAGTAGATTTTATAGCTTAGTTTTTATAATGACTTTTTGCTCAAAATTTTGGTACAGCTTTTCTTTTTGGAAAAAAATAATCTTCAAATATTTATATACTTCATTAAAATTCCTTTTTCGATCGTCAAAAAACAAGAATGTTAATGAAACAACTGAAGTTACGTTTTAACAAAAGTTAAGATAAGTCGAATTAAAAGTTGATTTTACATTATGGGATTATAACCACTCCACAGCCGGAGCAAAAACAGTTCGTCTTCGATATGAAGGCAAACTGGAAACCACGTTCTTGGGATTCTTATATCCATTATCAACTTTCAGCATCGCTGCTTAGTTTCTAAACCTTGCATCAGGAGAGCAGCATTGCTTAGCCACCTAATATTTAGACAATTTAAGCGTCTATCCAATAGATTTGTATGAGGGAGCAATTCTATGAAATAATCATCATTAATAACGCTTAATAAGGAAAATTATGAGATTACATTTAAAATTAGAGTAAACTATTTCCTCGTCAAACATCTCGATGCCTCGCATAGATGCTGTAGACCTTCAGTCTTAGAACTAGTTGTAATTAAAAAAGCAACTGACCGAGTGTTAATTTCTCCCCAGAATCAGGTGGCAATGTAAATCCGAGGAGCGCCATCGATGAGATGAGCACGCAAGGCACTATCAGGTTGAAGAAATAGTAGAGGGTCCGCCTCCTGATCATGATGGTGAAGGTGACGTCTACGTAAGGCTCTGGACAACACGCGTAGTTTATCGTGTTCTTCTTGCCTGGCATTCCTGCGTTCGAAAAGTTTATGATTGCAGTTTCAGATGGCAATGCACATGACTAAATATCCCACAAAAACAAAGCTTCATCTATATATCTATACATAATATAATAAAATTGTAATCTTGGCGTGAATGTACATCGAAGATATTTGCAAAATCTACTACGATCCTAACATACCTCTTTTGCCTCATACACATCCATACATCTTTTCATACATGCCCGTCGGGTTCGAGTACACCGCACCTCCCCTTTTTTGTAGGACGCAACCGATTTGATCAGAATTCGTCCTACGAGGGCGCCCTCTGCCGACGCTTCCCTCACATTAGCACCATATTTCTCTTTCGTACATCTGATGTCACTCATCCTTTCCACAGGACCCAACGAAGCATACCTTTCTCAATTCTTGTCGCAACATCTTCTTTCAATTTACATCGATCTCTAATCACACAATTTCTCACTCTATCTCTCAGCGTACACCACACATACTTAGCAAGGAAGGCGTAATACGTGATCGAGATTACAAACGTCACCAATCTACAATCTAACACCCAGTTTCGGACTACCCCTAAAAGGATAACGTACGAAGGTGTCTTATATGCAAGGTGTTACAAAAGTAAAAATAAACATTTAAAACTTTTGATTAGACCATCAAACTGAACAACTTTCACTAAGGGACCAACAATCGCGAAAAAAAATCTACTGTCCCATATATTTAGCTCGAGCAGATTTGTAGTTTAGTATGGATCATCAGATTTTTTTTTCGAAGTTTCGATATTGGTCCTATAGTGAAAGTTGTTGCTTATTGGTCTATACCACCCCGTTAAATGTTTATTTGTATTTTTGTAACACTTTGTTTAACTTGAAAGCCTGACTTCATTCCATCCTAAAACCTTCAATATGCTTAAATACAAATTAGCCAAGCAATGTTTTTGACCACCATGATAACCATAAAAGTCAAACTTACCTATTAAGTACCACTCTCCATTCGTGATGAAATCTGACAAGTCTCCTCCCGCTTCATCTTTTAGGATCAGGTCCAGCTGTCAGAGCAAACTGTTATAGATTCACATACAAAATGCACTAATCTACCGAATTAACTACTCTTTGACGAAACAATCCATGCTATCGAGCATAAACAAATCAGCCCAAAGAATATGGCAGTCTTAACCCTAAGAGCACAAAGGGCCCATGTCCGAGTCTGTGGGAGCCCCGTGACTTCAGGCTCGCTTCGTTCGGTTTCTTATGAGATCTCTATCCCATAATCAATGCTACGACCTTGTTAGTCTAAATGGGTCCTGAAATTCAGTTCGCCCAGGGGTCTGCCCTGCTAAAGAAATCACTTTTCTTTTACCAGTATAATCCCAGCTAATAAAGAAACAATTAATAAATGGCTTTTATAGGGGGATACCTATGCCTACTAAAAAATATTTGCAAACAGTCTATGGTCTGATTGGTCTATGCTATTGAGGATTATTTCCATGCCTTCTGTCATAATATTTTATACTGTGCAGAGCGGATATTCGTCTCGTTAAAATTGTTACTCTATCCCACATTAAGCTGATAGAAGTATCCAAAGTTTACTCAATTTCAAATGATAATTTCAGGTTATGAAACATATTTATTAGATTTTTTGTGAAAAGTGGGTGAATTCGTTTGAACGCTCTAATTTATCTGGCCGAACATTTTCATGTCGGTTATAAGAAAACGCATAGGTGCGTCCATTATAACAATTACATTATACCTTTCAATTTCAAAAAACATCATGAACTCAATGTCGAAAACGAACGTCATGTTTTATGAAATAATGGTAACCTGTCATTATAAGAAATAATGGTAACATATTATGTGAGGCCCGGTATCCTCCAGAACTCCCGGGGCCCTGGGGCTATTTCCAAACATTCTGAAGCAAGCACCCGCTCTGTACCTCGTTAGACAAGACATGAGACAATTATCTTTGTAATTATAAGGGAAATGTGAGAACCTTAATTAAGTGCAATTCACTAGACTATTTAGGGTTACCTTGCACGTCGCTAGATGCTGCCACTGGATCGAGAGGTCAAAAAATTTAATGCTACGTAACTAGATACAGCGTAGAAGAAACAGATAATGGAGAAGATCGAGTCTTCTAAAAATTACTAACTCGTATTTTTCTTGTATATTATTTTTCGCCCTGTCATCAAAACGCAGGCAAATCTTTTAATAAGTTACTGAGTTGCCTTATGCCTTGTTTTCCATCTCTTACTAAATTATTTTTTTAAGGTACTATTCCGAAGTCGACTGCCGACCGCAACTGCAAGATGCAAGTGTAGTCGTCAGTACTACATTAAAATATTTCTACAGATATAGTTCTGCCGACACTATACTTGCAACCTTCAGTTGCAGTCGGGTTCAGAATAGTGCTTTTAATGAGTTTAGTACTATCGCTTTAAACATATTCTATGATGTACACCTCTCGTGACAGTGGCTCGTCCTAGCGTTTAGTAGTAACCCTATTGGATGCAGCATGCTAAGAAAGATACAAGTCACCACCATACGGATTTTAAGCAAGACTTTAGCTAAAGTCAAAAGTAATGGACTGTATTTGTGTCTCAATAAAGTTCAATTTAAATTGAAAATCAAGTCTGGACAGATAAATACGAAGATTTAACAAAGTTTTGGATTTATTTGTTCAGATTTGGATTACTAATTAATGGGATTTTACTGAGATTTTCCAATACTCGTCGCCTTTCTTTTGATTGCCAGATAATAATTACACAAAAAGCTACAAGCAAAAAATACTATATTATCAGATTTATCAGGTACTACGAATGATGTCTAATTTTATACATATTTTAAAATTTGGTTTCAATAGGATATGGATTTCTTATTACTAGAATGCAATGTCGAATTATTTTCCAAGAATAACAAACAATATATAATGATATCATTTCATAAGAATAAAAGCTGTACGGTAAATGGCTGAAGAGAATCTAGCGAGTGACTCAGGGAGGTACGGCGATTTCACCGCAAATGAGAGGAACAGCGTAGGTAATGAAGTACAGTATAACCTCTAGTATGAAGTCCATACAGCTCAATGTCTACATACTACAGGATCTCAAATTTAAATTAATCATTTTAATAGGATCTTTACTTCATTTATAGGTACTTTCCCAATAATTCGGCAGTATCAAAACTGCCATGATCTCGCATGGCCTCGTATAACAAAACACCGTAGTAATACTTAAGGGGGTGCTTCAGACCGTCAAACTGAACAACTTTCACTATGGAGCCAACATCGAGAAAAATTTTAAAAATTATCTGTCCCATTTGAGTCAAGATGGTATTGCAGTTTTTTATGATAGATCGGATTTTTTTTCGTTATTTCGATTTTGGCTCCATAGTGAAAGTTGTTCAGTTTGATGGTCTAAAGCACCCCCTTTAGTTTTAGGTGTTTTGTTACATATTGTATGAATGCAGTAATCAAAGACTGTATTATACCTATAATCAGGCAAGTTCGTGCGCAACCATCCCGCAGGGCACAGACGTGAGGTAGCAGTCTTTGAGCGGTGCGCGCTTCCTTTCCCCGCTACACCACCCGTCCCCCGCTTACATCTAGAGTACCTCCCTCGCCTCCCGCAACCTCTGTCGCGGGACGGGACGTTTGCGCACTAACTTGTCTGACTATAGTATATTTTATGGAGGTCTAACGATCAATGCAACGATATGAAAAATGTGTAACTATACTATAATTTTATAAAAATACAATACATACATAAAATACCATTAAACAACATACATGTAAACATTGTTGGCACATTACAATTTATACATACATTTAACAAATTTAAAATGTTATTGAAAAGCGAATTAACCTATTTCATAGCTCTACATTCTGCTATACACTACTCCTGATAAGTTTTACATTAAGCTGTGGAATTGAAAATGTTCATAAAATTCGTGCAATCATGATAAAAAAGGTATACAAGGTGTTACAAAAGTAAAAATAAATATTTAAAACTTTTAAGGGGGTTGTTAAGACCATCAAATTGAACAACTTTCACTATGAACCAACATAGAAATCGAGAAAAAAAAATCTGCTGTCTGCTGTTAGCTCGAGTTGATTTATAGTTTAGTATGGAACATCAGATTTTTTTTTCGCGATTTCGATATTGGTCCCACAGTGAAAGTGGTTCAGTTTGATGGTCTAAACCACCCCCTTAAATGTTTATTTGTATTTTTGTAACACCTTGTATAAGTACAATATCAATAACTACATGCATAGAAAAAATAAATATATATCAGTATACAGTACATTTTACTACGACATACGTGCTATAGATAAAAAAAACAGCATATCCGTATGGCAGAGAAGATCGGTGAAAAAAACATTTATTTAAACTTTTTTAAAACAAAAAAGGTGCGTCGTGTGGTGGAGTTCTTTTTTTTTGCTCCATGCAAAATAGTACATACAAAACTTTTAGGATATTAGAATATCCGTCTGGTTTCTCACATGGTTCCCTATCATTCTGTCCCTATTCTAAAACCAAACCTATTTTACAGCCTATTTTTTAATTTTACCTAAAATTAACATCAGCTGCTGTCAAATAAGGAATGAAACTCAATAGTGTATTCGTCATACATTGCTATGAAAAAAACGGATTCAAAAAAAGGAGGAAATTAGGCAAAGGAAATCAGGACAGAAGCATTCAGAGGAACGCGGGAAAGTCAAAAGCCAAGCGGAACGCGCCAAAATATGACCTCAGTACGTAAACAGAAAGGAAGGGACCATGATGCACAATATAAGCAACGAATGACGTCACTCCTCAAAATGACAGCAGCTAAAGAAACAGACTGCACTCTGTACCTGGTTGCCATCATATGTCCAGCTACCAAATTTCATGTCGCAATGTTGATCGTCGAAGGGGAACCAAGTGATGTCTATCTTGCATGTGCTCTTGAAAATGCCCGGGGGCACGTACAGGCAACTGCCGTTGTTTCTGACCACCACGTTGGTCTGGTATGTCCCGTCAAAACCCTCGTCAGCACTTGTAATAAGAAAATCCCGTCATTTCTTTGTCTTTTCACCTCTATATCGTTACATGTTGTTGGTAGAAACACCATTTTTTTTAAAAACAAATGCCAAATGGAACTAGAAATTCGAATTTTGAATCGTCAGAATTTTAATGGTTGAATTTGAATTTAGAATAGTCAGGCGTCCAGTGTTATTTTAATTTTAAAACAGCCAGGATTTACATTTCGAAATCCGGAGTCATAATTAAGTTTTCAACATTCTGTCTACAAGCTATATTAGAAACTAAGATACCAAATTGTATTAGGTATCTATTTGAATACACTTCTGAAACGTTATACGGGAAATTAAATATCTCTAGTATTCATCAAAGCTTTATACAAGGTTACACAGCGCCAACAAATATTTGCTTAAAAGCTTTCCTTTATTCATATTTAAAGGGCCTTTTGATTTCCCGTGGCAATTTTTATGAAACTTGTAAATTATCATTTTTATTTAGGTTAATATGAGTATTTACAAAGTGTACTGACTAAAAGAAAATTAGATAGCAGTCAAGACCTTTTAATGAAATAAAAAAATAAAATTTAATTCTAAGCAGGTGTGTGAAAAAAAAAAGTTTTATTAGAAGTTTTGCAGCATTTAATAGTTTATTTAACTACTTTATAGTGCTTCGGTTTCATCAGGGACTTTATTAGTGCTGCACTGTCATTGATAAACTACAGTACAACAAAAAAAAAGTTCATTTATCAGTGGCAGCAACAGAATCATCCTCTCGCTTCATCAGACCAGAAAAAAATCAATCGTTCTTTCATCGTTCCTTTTTCGAAACGTTCAAGGGACGAAGTTGATTGTGTTGCCAGAGAGAAAAAATCTGTGAAACTCTGACAAGCGAGGTGATGACCGTGGTGTCTCAAATCAGCGACTAGAGTGCCATGTACGGTTAAATTTTTTATTTATTTGTGGCAGCACTGAGTAGGAGTATTAAAAAAAACCACGCGAACGATTGTTGCTTTTTAAAAAAGATTGAAGCACTAATCGTCACATTCGGGACCACCTCCTACTGTGCTGTCACATGTTTTCTGAAAAATGTGCTGTTAGGTTTCAAAATTTTAATCGAAAAATAAGGTTAGGGTTTTAGTTAAAATGAAAATTTTAATTCGCAAAATAATTACGAAAAGATTTTTCTTAAAAACATTTCGCAAATGTCAAAATACAATAAAAGGCGGTACGCAAGCAGCTTAATTATTTTTACGCCAAATGCTCAAATTACGCCATTGCTCAAATCTGTAATAAAATATAAAATGTATGGTTTCACTAAGTCCCCTTAAGACGCAATAGATTGAAAATTTTGTTCTCTGGCTAGTGGACTCGGTAGCGAAATTGGATAACGCACTTCCCCGGTTTGGAAGAGTGCGAGGTCAAGTCCCGCTCGAGACAAATTTTTCAATCTTTAATTTGATTCTAAAATATAGTTTGATACTTGTGACATTCTGTGAAATACATAAATTATTAAGCTTAGTCTCTGTCGCTCTTATTTCTTAAGCATCGCGCGGTCTTGCTGTCACAGGTATCAAGCTACATAACTTTAAATTTAAACTACAATTTAATTAGTGAAACCACAAAAATACCTTTGAAGACCCAGCTCATTTCCCTGCCCAAATAAATCCAATCCTCAGGTCTCCAAAAGCATTTTCACTAAAATACGCTCGCTGCAGGCATCATCGTAAAACCTACTATCCTGCCCCAACAATCCATCCCTAGTCTGTTACCATTACCCTTACACTCTACGTTATAAGAATGAAAATAGTTTGGCCTAAGAGACTTTGCTGGTGTAACGGACTATAACAATATTGCAAATCCCCTGTCTGCACAGAGCCATCAACTGAAAATACATGGACTAGTTAATGCCTCGAAATGTAATACGTCTGACCTGATGTCTGGGGTTCGATGAGCTGAAATACAATGTACATACTAACTACTGCACCTCTATTATAATACCAGTCAGATTGTCATAATATTTTAAACAAAACTGAAATTTAAACGCGTCAAACTGAAACTAAATACAGATCTTTTGTTCTTCACAAAAGTAATCATACTTTAGAGTATCCTACAAATGTGAATAGATGACGAAACTGCAGAAGGTACTATCCGAAATGTGGCTTTTTACAATGTCATTTCATTTCAAACCTTGATTTTCAAGGCAGCTCCCATCCTATCTGGCTTAAAAATAGTCAGGTCATTAGAATAGAATACACAGTCAAATCTTATAAATAGGAACTCGTATTTAGCTTAGCAGTAATTTTTATAATCATAATAATTACTTACATTCATACTTGTCAGTGTGTCGATTTTATGCAAATTGAATTTTGTACATCGTAGCAACTTCCATTAAAGAACAAGTAATTTTGTAAATACTTCAGTGGTCGTTTATTCGCCTGCACATTGGACCCATCGTTTTAATTATCAACACCAAACCTCCATCTTTACTTATGCCTATTATTATCATCATTATCATGTAAGCCGATAGACGTCCACTGCTGGACATAGGCCTCCCCCAAGGTCCCCCACAACTGGTCCTGCGCTTCCCTCGTCCGACGGGTTCCCACCGTCTTCACCAGGTCATCAGTCTACCTTGTGGCACGCTGCGCTTTCCGGTACGCGGTCGCCATTCGAGAACTCTTCGACCCCATCGGTCATCGGTTCTGCAAGCAAATTGCCCCGCCCATTGCCACTTTAGTTTTATCTCTTTATTTCTGATTCAATCTCGCAGATAAACTCCGAGCACAGCCATCTCTATATAGCCCTTTAGGTGACTTTCGGCCTTTTTATGAGCCTATTATTATGTCATTATAAAAGTACTTGTAAGTTATTAAAATTTGTTTTCAATCTTATTCGACTTCAGTTTTAGAATTAGTTTTACGATTATCTTGTTTATTTTTCATATTTCAAGAGTAATGAAACTTGAATTGAAATGAGAGTTAATTTACAAAATGTCGTTGTCTGGCTGGAGTCTGCTCTGAAACTATTTACATTACTCTCTCTTTTGTTTTGTTTTTTGGGATCAGTTATATTATGGAGATGTGAATCAAATAAAGACAGCACAACTTGACTTTAACATGTTTATAATCAATAATATTTGTAGATATGAATTTCTGAGTTTTGTCTTCAATTTCTGTTATTTGTAAATAGCGGGTTTTTGTATTTTACTTTTTCACTTAACAATAAAGGATCTTTCTTAATATGCTGTCAATTTTTAAGAAGATTATCAAACCATCAAACTGAATAACTTTCTCTATGGGACCATCGTCGAAATCTCGAAACAAAGATCAGCTGTTCCATACAAAACTGCAATCCTATTCGACCTAAATGGCAGGCAATTTATTTTAGCGGTTTTTATATTGGCCCCATAGAGAAAGTTGTTCAGTTCATCATTCATAATCTTAAAAACTGTTAGCATATTAAGATTGACCGTGTATTTTATATTTAAGATAATTTGATCAAAAACAGGGCAGCGTTGTCTAATGATCTAAATGTGCCCTTAATGAATTAAAAGAATAAAAAATATTAAACATAATAAAATATATTTTAACCTTAATATCTCAAAAAGCTATAGCTTATTTAGATCTTGTATTTGTGGCAGTGTTTTTACCACAAAAGGGATTACAGTCGTAAGCTTTATCTAGAGGTGAATGTACATTTAGATCCTGTGGTTAAAAGGTTGTGTAGTGTATCAGGATCGTATCTATACTTGTCTACTCTTTGTGTTATATGTCTAAACATTATATTATGTATATCTTATATATAGGGTCCTGCTTATTATGCTGACTTTTTTTAAGGAGTTAGATCAGGCCTTCAAACTGAACAACTTTCTCAATGGCAAAAAATCAGCTGTTCCAAACGAAACAGCAAACCTACTCGAGCCATATGTATGGGACAGCAGATTTTTGTTTCGCTATTTCGATGTTGGCCCCACAGAGAAAGTCATTCAGTTTGGCTGTCTGATCATCTCCTTAAAAAAGTGTCAGCATATTAAGACCCTGTATAGTAAATGACCGACCAAAGACCTGTGCGTTGACCGTCCAAAGGGGAAATGCCGCTAGTGTCATGGGGACCATGGGGCCGGGGTTGCGAGGGCTGGGCCTTTGAGTGTGCGTCTTTATGTTGACGAAGCGTGTAGCTGATTTAGAGCGTATAGGCTTAAGTTTTGACGAAGCATGTTGCTGATTGGGATCCTGCTTTTTTTTTTTTGTTTAACTTTTGACGAAGCATGTGGCAGACACGTATATGTCGCCATTTTTGACGAAGCGTGTTGCAGATTTGAAGTTTGTATTTTCTTATATCGAATTTTAAAAAATCAACTTTGGTAGTAAATGGGTATTTTCCTATCTACTGATATCAGACAAAGTTTCTTCAATTTAAGCGTAACTGTAAGAAACGCCTGACCTTAGAATCTGCGTGTACGAATCCGACCTAATAAAAAATCTGTCTTCCTAACCTAACCAAATACATCCTACGCTAAACTGTTTATATCCATTTATTTGCTATATTTGCCAAACATTTGTACCAACACTGACGGTTCTGGCACGGGTCCAGGAGGACTATTCGAACAACATTTGATTATAGAGCTTTTAAATCACTTACGGACCTGTGTTCGGTGTTTACTGTCTCACTGGGGTTTTGTCGTCGCCGGATTTAAGGAGGCTGCCTTTACACCGCAGCGTAAGATGTTTTTATTGATTTTTTGAACTGAGATTAACATGGCTTTTTTTACTCAAATTTGTGTAATACTAAGAAGGAATCTTTGTACAACTACATGCTTATACAGATATATGGTACTTGTAGTAAAGGTTCCGACCACGATTTTTTTTTCTTAGTCGCTTATAATAATTTATAATACGTGTAGTTGTATCATTTTTTTTTCTAGCAATTTTGTATCAATTATTTTTCTGACATGATGACGTCGACTCTACAAATGAAGAGAAGAAGAAGAATTATTGCTTCAAATAGTTGAAATTAATTACGATCTGAAAACGCAAACGTAGGGATGGACCCCATAACCATTCGAAATTTGTCAAATAAGTGAATCGGAAGCAATCAAAATGTTTTTCGTAATACGTCGATTTAAGAATGTTCTAACGATCTAATAAATATCCCAGCAGATACCATTCTCGTTCTTCGTAGAAAGGTTAATCTTCAACAAATGTTACAGCGTAGTAAAGCACTGCTGGCGTGCCGCCAACACGCGTCCGCGGTGTGGTTACACGTTGCTACACTGACTGCCGTACACGACTGATCTTTTATCATGTTTCCTAGTTTTAGGCAATTTTGAAGTGTATTGCAAATTTTAATTTAGTTTGACGACGCAATAGTGTACACACGGTGACACATCAAGCAACGCAAAACCAGCGTCGCGCGTAACGTCGCGCGGCCAGCTTATGTTTGTTTTGCGGAGCTTGATGTGTCGCCGTGTGAACTTTATTTTCTATTCATATTCCAATAGCTCAGTTGAGTTGGTAAGTAAAAATAATGCCTGTCTGGACCGAGGGTTGATATTTGTTTGAAGAAAACGAATATTTTGTAACAAAGTTTTTGTTTTTATTCATTTAAAATTGTACGTTGTACACAAATTTTACCTGTATCGTTGTCTAATCATCATGTTCCACAGATCTTGACTTAGATATAGATGAGTACTTCGATTGGGACAATCTGTGTGACATAAATGTCCCAGATATTTCATTCGTTATACTTGTGTTTTAATGGGTGAAAACCTATCTACCATCACCACTTATAATGCAACTATGCTATAAACGAACGAACGACTCTACAATTACAACTGCACACATGAAAATAGTTGAAGCAAGTTAACTATTCCGTAAAAGAACATTGTAGTAATTTTAGTTTTATTGTTTTATCTATGTAATACCTCATTAACACTCTCACGCGAGGCAGCGCAAGGCCGATGTACATTGACATATATACGAACAAAACTAATAATCATTACTTCATAAACGAGTCGATGTACAGCGGCCTCGCGTAAGCTGACGCGAGTGTGTAAATGGAGTATAACAGTTTAATTAATCGGCACGAGGGAGTGACACGAGATGGTGTAATATGCAGCCATGCTAGCTGGCGTCCCGCCAACCCGCGAGTGGTTACACGTTGCAACACTGCCATTGAATACATTCATAACACGACTGATAATACTTTTATCGTACTCTCTTCTTATAGACGATTTTGAGTCTAAAGTTTATGTTTTTATGGTTATTTTTTGCAAAGTTTACTATTTGATACAGTATCTTCTTCTATACTTCAATTCAAATAAGGACGAAGAGATTTTCCGATTAATATACAGGGTGTAAGTGACAGCCTAGCAAATACTGAAACGGTGAACTCAGACCATCAAACTGAACAACTTCTACTATTCACTCAGGAAACGCGAAAAAAACTAGCTGTCCCATGGCCGTCCCATACATTTGAGTCGGGTAGGCATAGCAGTTTTGTATGGTACAGTTTTTTTTTTTCGCTATTTCGATGTTGGTGGCATAGAGAAAGTTCTTAAGTTTGACGGTCTGATCATCCATTTAAGAATGTGTCAGCATATTAAGAAGGACCCTACATAATATATTCTCGTAGAAAAAGTAAGATGCCTAAGTGAAAATATGCTTGCACATCTTGATATAAATCCGAAAATTGAAGAATAAGAAAATATGTGTCTTTCATTTTCTATGAATAAACTATTCGTAGAAAATGCAACACTGTTCTGTAAAGATAGTGTGTAACAGACACCCCAGTTATATTTAAAGGGGTGGTTTAGACCATCAAACTCAACACAAAAACTTCCACTACACTACAATACTTTCACAAGGGAGGCAACGTCGAATTTTTTTTTTTTAAATCTGCTATCACATGTGAGTCGAGAATGTAGTGCAGTTTTGTATGAAACAGCGGATTTTTAAATGTTTTTAAATTGTATAAGTTGTTCATTTTCCAAATAGTATAAACCATCCTGTTAAATATTACTAGGATTAGTTACACCTTGTAGCTACAAAGTCTCATAACATAAGTCTAGCTCTCTAGACTAGAGATTAATATATGACAGTTACAAAGGTGAATGCCGGATTTAGGCCCAAAGGAGTGAACTTCAAATTAGATTTAGTAAGAATTGATAAAATATTCATTCATAATTTCTCGCACAATTTATTAATAACTAGAACTTCGTTATTGTTTCATTATCGAAGATAAAGACATTGTTTTTGTATGATTTCTTTCTTTCTCTAAGTATAAAAAACCTCCCAACCGATCCCAGGATCATTATGAAATTGCAAACCACGAACTTTCTAGAAACCTTTTCCTTTGCCATTTTATTAATTGGCATTACAGACATATAATTACATATAGTTTCATATGTGTACACTGCGGTGGCCTAAGTTTCTTTGGAAACCTGGCATTGTATTTTCCAAAGCTTTTATTATCATAGTCAGTACTAATAATAATAAAGAGCAGAAATAATTAGTTTTAAATACAATTTATTCATCCACTGTTAAAACTTTTGTCGCCATAGACATAGAATTTGCTTCAAATTGGTGAAAATAATAGTCCAACGTGATTAATCAAAAACAATTAGGTCATGTTTCAAAATAAATTGTTAGGTCATTAACTGTGGAAACTCAATTACGGTTTTGAACCGATTTTAAAGTCATAAGCTAAGTCGTAAACTGCTAGGATTTGAACTTGTTTGGGGCCGTGTTTATTGGTTTAGTTTAACAAAGGTTAACCGAATGACTTAAAAATCATTACAAACAATATTTAATGGCCTGAGTTTATTTGGCGTACCCTGGGCAGTCATACCTGACTGGCCAATCGTTCCACTACAGCATGAGTGATTGTCAAGCGATGTAGCTCATGCTGACACAAAAGAAGAAGATGACCTTTAAATTAAATCTTTGTGCAGCACGTTTGCATGTTTTAGAGATGCGTAATGGTTTTTTCAACACACTTGGTCATAAAATGGCTCTTATTTCACCGCAATTAGGCACATAATGACACCTGTAATCAAACTGTGACATTTTCATTACTATTATTCACTAGTGAGTTATAGGGTTTTTTTTATTGGATGAGTTGCTTTGTTCTTAAAAAGTTTCGATACAAAAAAGATCGTGTTCAATAGTACAAAATAAACTTTTTATCTACTAACTAAAATGATTTTTTAGTATTATAATCTTCACTAGAGTGTTGAAAAACGTCGTATGATACACGTGTGTATTGATGATTACCGTCCTCGGCTCTCTTAAGACCCTCGCCTAACGGCTTGGGTCTCAATGGCGCCTCAGCGGTAATCATCAACATTACACACTTGTACCATAATGTACTATTACATACGTTAGAGACGAAACGACAAAAAAATCGCCCTTATAATATAATAACCTTATCACAGATCATTTAATAGTTACTACCGTAACAGCATAGGTCCGGCACTGCAAACAACGTTTTAGATTTGATATGATGACGTTCGCACTTGCGCACTTTGCGCAAATTATGCGTGACATATGTGTAGGGTTGACTTACCACGCATCGTATGAACATCATTCATTCTGTTTTTAAAAATAGCATCGAAGCTAAAGAATCACAGAAAATGGGAATTTTGCGTTATTTTCCAACGTTTATTTTTACTGAGAGGTAAAAAATATAATATATTTTATATAGTTAAATCCAACGGTCTGCGAGCGCTTGACTGCATTCCCCCCTCAAGTTTCCTCATAAAGTGTGAGGTAAGGTGGGGTATCTAAAGTCAGAGAAGGGCGGGGAGTGGCCGTTCTGTATGTAGAACTATATACTATCACCTATTCTGTGGTAACAAATAGTTCACTCAACCCGATTTTTCTAATTTCGAACTTTGCGCTTCAGGAACGAAAACTAAAATGCGCCTTATGTCAATGAGCGACCACTCACCTCTCGGTGGGGATCGGCCGTCAAACGTACCTGAGCTGTGGAATGAGACAGGCCTGACCTTATATCTTTAACTGATGATGTGAAATTATGTTGACAAACTATATCTTGAAAACTTTTTAAAATAATAACATTGTTTCCAAGAGAAAAATGTAGTAAGTACCTACAAAGGCAACACAATCAAACATTTCCAGGAAACTGGGTCGCTATTTTCCACCCAGTATAAATAATTAAAGCTCACTGCCATTGTATCAGAACAAAGAAAGCAATCAGAGATTCAATTAGAAATATCAAACAATGTCAATATGAGACCAATCAGGGAAATTAAACGGAAAGTAACATCAAACAGCATCGTACAGGACTTTTATTTCCGCCTTAAGAAACTTGACACTCGCATTTCGTAGAGAAACAACTATGCTGTTGACATTTCATTTTTCCCGTAATTAGGTACTTTGTGTAGTTGAAAAGGGAAAACAAACAAAAACAGTGACAAAGCATCTCGCGGAGAGATACTGCATGAAAACTTCTTTTTTTAAACAATACAACATAATTGGATACAGTTTCCTTCCTCTTAGAATTGGATCGATTTGCTTCATCCAAATTGTCATTATTTACAGGTGTAACCAAAGATATAATTTATTTATCATATTCAGGATATTCACATTCCACTAGCTATGTCCAATGTGTATCCAATGTGTCAATAGACACAATACAATACTCGAAATGGAAGTATGTAGATTTCCTCAAAAAGCCAGTGGTGTTACATTATTATATGTTCCTTAAAACGCATTTTTATTAGTCGACCTGAATGCTACATGTCTGTAGAACACTACAACAACTCTCTCTATTAGGTATGTTCCCGAAGAGGACGTAGTAATAGATATACCAAATATATAGCATGTGCTAAAACTCTGCTGTCCATTGCACTGTGACTTTATAGTGAGTTTTTAGTGGACAATGTACTCTATGCAGTCGTATTATAATTAAGAATCCGTCGCTAAGTAGTGAAACTAAATCGTTTCTATTAAAACATTATCTGACACGATAGAAACAGTATATTGCAGTTGTTTAAGTCATAAGCTTTATTCACATTACAACGGATGAGCGCGGACGGGCGCGGAGGGTGCAATAATACCGATAAAGTTGACATAGAGAACGCCATACGGGCCCCACGGACGGGGACGGAGCGTTCCCGGTGGACTCTATCTGTATTGAAATAGGTATTATTTTACAATACACCCTCCGCGCCTGTCCGCGCCCGCACGTCGTAATGTGAATTGAGCTTTAAACGTTTCAATTATCGCAACATTTTACTAAGAAACTATTCTCAAACAACATTTCTGTAAACATCTACGAGAAATATTTTTCTCGTTATGGCGAAGTGGAAATTGAAAAGGTTTTGTAAACATTTCATTGGAAAATATATCTTATGTCGACTAAGTTTTCTTCTTATTTAGCAGTTGAAAGTTCGTAATGTTTCATAGATAAAGGTTAAAGCAGAAAAGGCCTTATTTCAATGAAGCAAACGCTGGAAAAGAGTGAAATGCATCGGTTGAATGCGTGCTACGTCCGACTGATGAGGGTGAGCTCTTTTGTTTTGAAGCTTTCATACGTGGTCGATCTAGCTTTTCTGAGCTTTATATGTGCTTGAAGAATAATGCTGTATTCCAGTTTTAACTCACATATTTTGTTGCGTTTTCAAATTGAAAGATCTTGATAAAAACAAAAGCGAGTTAAACGCGTTGAGAGATCATGGTGGTAACTACCAAAAACAGTTTTAATACCTGGCACAGAATAGTACAAAGTATAATGATATAAAATGTACCTTGTTTAAATTCGTACAGGAGAAAGATATGTGTTGTAGAGTTTTATAGACCGGGCGTAGAAGCCGTAAAATAACCACTAAGCTATAATAATATTAGAGTTGATGATGTGTCAAAAATATATATCGGGTATAATTATGTTAATATACATATTTATAAAATGTTATAACACTTTCCAGCTTATGGTAAATACACTTTAGGTATTCTCATTATCTCATATTAATATTGATCTAAACTCGAATATTTCTGGTTTCAACTGTCATTATGTGTTATTAGCTTCATATTATTACACAGTTGTTAAAAATGTTAGATATCGGCGAACCAGGTTACGAACTATTATCTAAAGCAAGTTCTAGTTTTTTATAATTTTTTGGAGTATAACTCTACATCATATACCTAATAATATATTAGAAATTGGCAGACTTTAATCATATCAAAACCAATTTTTCTTCAGCCAGTGGCGCATCAATCGTATTAGGCCGCATCTTCTCAACAACTGAACACCTTCCGACGCGGTGGTAGAGTCAAAAATGACGTCAGAAAGCTATCCATGTGATATTATTATGAATTAAGTATTTTGAGTTTTGAGGTTTTTTGAGGTTTGAGAACAAAATGTGAAATAGTAGGAACGGATATCTTACAGAGCTTTTCCATTTCGCGTTTCTAATTTAGGTAGATAGAGCTATGAATAAGATTACATGATTGTCCTTGATTTATTGTTTAAATAAAGGCCTAAAATACAGGGTGTCTCAAAAGAAATTTTATATTTAGTGGATCGATTAAAAAAAAAGTAAGCCGTATATAGAAAAAATGTTTATTAATTATTGAAATACACTTTTTGGGGATTTATTTCTTAAAAATGATATCGTCTAAATGTAGACCCTCGCGTTCTCGGCACTCATTTAATCGAACAGTAAAATTACTTATGACGGCTCGGCAGGTGGATTCAGGGATGGCTGCCATTTCGTGACGGATATTTTCTTTCAAATGGGCCAGTGAAGTCGGTTTATCGGGTTTCTGATGTTTGCGTTTTGGATTCGTTGCACTCCAGTAGCGGCAGTTCTGCTTATTTACGTGGCCATTAAGATGAAAATGAGCTTCATCCGAAAACAAAATGTTGGTAAACGTTGAAAATCGCTCAATCACCTGATTTACGAAATGAAGCCTCTGACTGGCATCTTGGGGCTTTAATTCTTGCACCAATTGAATTTTGTAGGGGTGTAGCTTTAGGTCTTTGTGCATGATGCGATGTAATGATGATCTATGCACATTTAAAGCACTTGCGCGCTTCCGAATTGAAAGGTTCGGGTCGTCACGAACCGACTGATTAACATTCTCCACGTTTTCTACCGTTCTTGATGACCTAGGTCGCCCGGATTTTGATTTATCTAGCGTTGTACCGGTCTCTTCAAACTTTTTAACCCAATGTCGAATGAGAGGAATGCTTGGCGCATCATTTAAGTGGAATTTTCTACGCGCTACAGTCGCCGAATCACCGTTTTTGTAAAACTCTCGCACGCACAACGCGCGGTCTGCTCCCGAGAAACGCTCCATAGCGACTGAATTCCCAAGAGCCAGGCTACCGATTGACATAACCCCCGAGTCCCTCGGATACGTTGCGCTCACGCAGTAAGCTAAATAAATATAAAATTTCTTTTGAGACACCCTGTACTTTATTAACACAGATTATTTCAAATGAAAAACGATAGCATTTCACGGAACTAAATATCTAAAAGTTACTCTAGACTTGAAAACTTCGGAGGAAACTTTCGAACCATATTTCCAGACGCATACGATTTGTCGACAAATCACGAGAAGCTGAAAGTTTTACAGATAAGTAACAAAGCTGGCGAACATCCAGAACTAAGTGAACGATGAGCTAATTTTAATTATTACCATGTTTACGGTTTCAGTATAAAAAGTTTGCTTTTAATTTTATTCTGATATTACTGGCTAAAGCAGACAAAGAATAAAAATAATAAGTTTTTTAAAACATCGAATCCAAATAAATAAAAAGCTTTATTTATTTATTTTGGAGGGACAGTCTTGGGGGCAGAAGTTGTTAAAAACAATAATAGTTTTTTTACATTGTCATGTGGGGTTTAAATGAGCCCAATAAAAAATCTGCTGTCGCATACAAAACTGCTGTACCTACCAGACTCAAATGGGACAGCTAATTTTCGCGTTTTCTGAGGTAGGCTCCATAGTGAAAGTTGTTCAGTTTGATGGTCTGAGTTCATCGTTTCACTTTTTGCCAGGCTGTCACTTGCACCCTTTAATTCTATTTTTTTTTAAATTTTTTATCATTTCGATAGGCTCATAAACCGCAGTAAAAGAAACTCTGTCTCCAAAATACCGAAAAACTACACTATAAAATAAATCACACCATTTTATGGAGTTAAGTTCTTAACTCGTTCGCAGTGATTCTTTTAGATCCAGATATTTAACCACTATAAAAGTACTATAATATTTTAGTAACAACAAAAACACATAAATCTATAGCTGGGCCATTAACTGTCCCACTCTCTCGACTATAACTTTCGCTGCAAAACACAAAGTAAGTTGAAAGTTGGCAAATATTTATAGTTCACTCAACGTCTGGCTGGTGGCCAGGTAACCGATAAA
This sequence comes from Agonopterix alstromeriana, assembly GCA_963924505.1. Lineage (NCBI taxonomy): Eukaryota > Metazoa > Arthropoda > Insecta > Lepidoptera > Depressariidae > Agonopterix > Agonopterix alstromeriana. The sequence continues at coordinate 2,493,699 of OZ004663.1, read as the reverse complement.
CAGGGGTTCACAGCATTATATCATACACTACTTGTACTTGGGAGGTAGGGTTGTCAATATAAGAGTTTTCTGTGTGAAAGAATGAGGTTTGCCAAAAAGTCAAAAGTATACACCACTATCTTTGAATTTTTGGCAATCGATCGACTAATCATGAGTGCGATTTCTAAAAGTCACACTTTCGAATCAGCAGTACAAAGATGCATAACCTCCATAGTAATTTAGACATTTTCTACTGCTGATTTCAACGTGTGAGTTTAAAAATCGCACTGCTGCACTTTTGCATGGGAGGTCCTAAAAAATCTCGTTTTTCCCACCCAAACCATACCCATATTCCCAAGGGAAAGTTGTTTGGTTTCATTGTCTGAAACCCCCTAATATATTCTTAGCAATTAAAAACTAGTGGTGTATAATAAACTTAAAAACGAAATTAATTGGTTGCTGTAGGTCTATTTTAAACTTTACCGAACTTTCTTTGAGCGTAAGTTTGTAATCTACGTCGATTAAAGAATAAATTGATTGAAGGATTTCGCTATGGTTCCGATCGTGATAATTCAACGGTATAGCAGTTTCCGGGCTAGTTAAGCATCCGGGTTCAAAATTCGATCTTAATTTATCAGAGCTGATTTATTTACAAATACAAAACGGAAACAACTTTTCTATGCATATAATACAACAGCAAAAACCTTGTGTCTGCACATAGAAAAAAAAGGAATATGACAATGCTGGTACAAACGATTTTTAGATAGCAGTTTACTGTGTGAGAGTTCTAACAATCCACAATGGAACAATCAACAAAAATGGCCACACCATTTAAAAAATAGTTTAATGGTGCATATGTCGAGTTAGCTAAAAGCCTGAATTTGTAACTTTATTGCAAAATAATAGTTCTATTTGTGAAAACCCGGAGTGATGTTAACGCTATAAAATATAGTAGCCGTAACAATTTATATGCCAAACTTTAAATACAAGTTTATACAACATCTATGGTAGTGAGACATGCCAGCATAACGATGACAACCCTGATTAAGCTACGAATAAAGCGGACTGGCAGCACGCCAGTCATCTTTCAGCGTCAATTTCGTGTGTACTCGACAATTTGTATGACAAGTAATAATGCTCAAACGAGGAACGGTGCACGGTTCTCAGGCTGCTCTACGGATTTTTTTTTGTACTTTGTATCCAGACAAACTTCTATAACAGGTTTTCTAAATTAAACTTTATGTAAAATGATGTACCTACTTTCAGAAAATCATAGTTATACGCTCTTTTCGGTGGAGTATTTGTCAATCCAGTTTCTATCTGCGAATAGTAGAGAAAACATTCACACCTCTCTTTACACTGAAATACTAAATACATAATAGATCTATTTCTTCTTTTAGGGACGTAGTGTTCTCTACGGCTGGCATTGCCAACCACCAATTTTACAATGACAACTTTTTGAACTCTCAGGGTGATTTCGGAAAGCCTCCCCGAGTAACGTACTTAGCCCCCAATATGTCGGGCCCACTTTGGACAATCCGCAAGCCCCTGATTTATGCAGATTGGCAAATCATTTTCCAATGGCAAGTCAAACTTAATGACATACCATCGACTCGACAGCAGAAGAAAAAATATCTCTAAGGTCTCTCCTTGAGAAGAAAATCCAGAATCCGTCTCTTTGGCTTCGGCCAGAACACAATATTTTCCACATACGGCGGTCGAATATTATAATATGTTTATTTTCAAGTCTTACCAACCAAATCCACACACATTCTTGAAAGGATTAACATACATACAGATTACCAGAATTCTCTAACAATTAGTTCGTAATTTCCAAACGCCGAGGTCATTTCGCTTCAAAATTTAGAAACCGATACGATTGAAGCAGTCACTTTGTGCATTGACTAACGTAATCGCTACTCTCTATCGACAATACTACTCGGATTATCTAAATGCCAGCACGAGCATTCGGCTGAATCGTAGCAATCGCAAACGGTATCGGCTTTCGATAACTCGACAAATTTCCACGCCAAATCGAGTGATTGTTTGTATTCAAACACATTATTATAGTTGACTGCATTAAATTGAAGTTTGGACAATGTCACACTGATTGTATAGTTTCGATCGAAGTACTTGTATTATGATTATACATACAGGAATGTTAAGAAGGACTCTTAACATGCGGAAACTTTTTAAGGGGATAATCAGAACGTCAAACTGAACAACTTTCTCTGTAGGACCAACATAAAAATCGCGAAGAAAAAATAACTGTTCCATACAAAATATCAAACCTACTCGAGCCAAATGTATGGGACATTTGGCTCGAGTAGGTCTGTAATTTTTTTTTCGCAATTTTAATGTTAGTCCCATAGAGAAAGTTGTTCACTTTGATGGTCTGATCCCCCTTAAAAACTGCCAGCGTATTAAGAAGGACCCTGTATAGAATATAATACATACAAAAGTCCGTCCTTCTTATTGACTTTAGTAGAAATATATTCATTTTAATCACTCAAATATTTACCCACGATGTGTTTGGATTTAACACGTCGCCGTATACTATAAAAGGGTATATACGATGCAACGGTTTTTGAATCGTACGAGTTTGTATTAAACCACACGGCGCCGTACAACTGCATAACGGACCGACTTCCTGTAATAACCGCCTTATGTCTGCATAAAACAAACCATTGAATTACATGAAATCGTAAAACGATATGATAACTCTCACTATATTTTAATAGCTTACGTCTATATACGCTTACCCTGAGGGGTGGTCATAGATATATCTTAGATATACATATTCCGAATATCTATCGAAATTATATATTCATCATCAACTTAATTCACTAATAAATTAAATCGCCGTTTAATCTACATCAGACCTACAGAATGCCCCAAGACTCATGCCATAAATCTTAGAGTGAAAGATACAATTGAAATTTTTTAGAAACAAGACGAGCGAGAAAATTTGACCGCATAGACCGCAATCACGAGATACATAACGACCGCACGAGTGGCCGCAACCTTATCCAGTGGTCACCGTATGTGTGTTGACAGAACAATGCGTTGAATAGCTGTACTCATAGAGTAGCTAAACGTCCGAAGCGGAATTGCAATGTAGGGACTTGACATTGTGACGCTGTATGTCGTAGGACCTTTATACATATATTTATACCGTATAGTGTTAACTGTGGGAATCATCATAATCATAAAAGGAGGCGTGGACGAAACTTCGCGAAAGGAAGATAAAGTTGAAGTAGAAGTGGAAGTTGAAGTACGTTTGATAAGTGTGCTGCAAGCTCCTATATTGAATAAATTATATTGACTTTGACTTTGAAGTAAACGAAGTCAATATTTTTTGAGCCGATAGGAAGTAGCAAAGGTACGGAAGCGTTTCTTTATGAGACGTACCGAAAAGAGAAGAAGATGAAGAGAGAAGCAAGAGAGAAGAGAGAAAGAGGAACAAAAAGAGAATATAAGAAGTTATTAACATATATATTTAACCAATCAGAAACTATTATTAGATTATTGAAAGACATTGTTATAATACTGGAATGTTTTGGTCGTGCTTTCGGTGGATTCTAATGAATATCAATAAATAGTAGTAATACGGCGGAAATATACTCAAAGGCTATAATCAAAATCCACCCATCCTGACAAATACCATATTTGAATTCTTCAAATTTTATCCGCGCCATAAAACAGTATTAAATCGATCGGATGTTCAAAGAAACTCTTTAAAAAACATTTTAAATCAGATAAGTTCTTACAGAACGAACTATTTTAATAAGCATGTCAGCAATTTAAAGGTACCTTATCAACTTACAACTTAGTTTATGAAACACTGCAACAATATTTTAAACACAAATAAATATAGACGCGGTATGAATCCGGATCCCAAGATAGTTCTGTTCCAATTCCTTTTTAACTTTAATTATTGCTTCGATTTTCATATTCTATCTACCTATTGGCAAGCTGCTACACCACCATTAAAACCCTAATTGGAATTCTTCACATTTTGTATTGTCTTGTATTACAGTAATACAATGCTCTCAGACAAATTCTTCTATTCCACTGAAGACCGCCTTTTAATAAAAATTTCAATTATCCTATATTAATTATTAAAAAATAAATATGTATGTGTATTAAAAATGGAATTGATATTATTTAATAATCTAATACGCTCACCATAGCATTAGTTCCAAATTAAAACCGCGATTTGAATACAACAATTTGCTCAAATATGTCCGGAAACCACTAGCTATTAACGCATGGAATAACAGAATTGTTATGTCACAGAAAACGGAATAATTCACCTCTATTGAGAGACGGGTCCTATTTACATATTATATACTAACATAGGAGTACATAGGTAATGATGAATTTAGCTAGAACCAGTAGTTCACTCACAAGCTTGAAGATTTTTTTACGACACCATAAACTAATGCTAATTGTAAATTGATTTATTTCGTTCTCGACTGACGCCAAGCCGATACAAACCGACAGCAAATTAATTAAAGGTCTCCTCTATCTGCCTTACTCTAACATATGCAGACACTATGCTCTTACTCTTTCGTATTGTCAATCTACATATATAACTATGGTTAGAACCAAAATCCGAAGTAGAAGTTAATTAATTGGCGACCTAGAAAGACGCTCTTTTATGACCTTGTGGAGGTCGCAGGGTACTGGATTGATGTTCTCACGGCGGCACATCAAGCTATACAAAACTAACATAAGCTGGCCGCGCGTAGGCTGAATAAGGTATAACGTTGCTAGGCCAGCTTATGTTGGTTTTGTATAAGTAGCTTGATGTGTCGCCGTTTGTACGTTGCACAAAATGGATCGTTGTAGGGAGGCTAAAGTTCAACAGTATCGACTGAAATTATAACTAGTTTGTGTTATTTACATGAAAGTATTTCTTACTGCGATTCTATAGCAACGCGGCGCTGCTGAGAAACGGTCAATTTCAACTTCACTTGACATCTAAGAATCCCTGCTCCGAGATTCCAAAATATTTATACGCATTCTTATTATATATTACTCGTATTTCTTTTCCATTATGCGAGAAAAATACAGAGATATTTCCGTCCTTTTTTATCCAGGGCAAAATCGTACCGATTCGGTCTTTTCACTGGGTTAATTAAAGCCGAATCATGTAATATCATGTGAAATTCTGATTAAACAATAATTAACTTTGAGAGAATAATGCCTACGGCGTAATTCGATGTAAATTCCAGACTAAACTTCTGTGACAGAACACACAAAACCCCATTTTGCACCCAAACGCAATTCCAACTGACGATGTATAACAATGCAGGCTCTAAACTACACACGTATTATATTCGTACAGACATAAAACGACGTCATTTAGCGTGAATGGCGCCATTATTTGAATGAACCGCTCGCTGACTACCCACATGATAGATAATAGCACTTTTACGATAGAACGGGAGCTGAAACTTGAAAATGAGCATTCTTTACAATCATTGCTCTAAAAAGTACCTCGTAAAATATTAATGTATGAATCGGGTTGACATACAGAAATTGATAAAATCTTACCTACTATAAAGAACCGATACGTATACAAAAATTACGAAATAAATAAATCTATTTATTTAGCCCCAAGGCTGGTCTAATTACTCCACCTCAAACATTTTTTGCAACATAACAAAACTTCTTTTTTTTTGTCTGCATACTACACATTAACATAGAAAACAATTTTATAAGGCGAAAGATAATATTAAAGCTTCATACAGCAATTGGTGTTTTGAATAATCATTAAGAAAAGAATACAGCGTTACAATCTGAATGGTAAAATTGTAGGTACTTCTACCCTGTAAACAATATGACGGTAAAAGAATGAAAACAGGCAGAGGATCAGAAAGAAAATACCCTTAATACGTTTTAACCCAATTCCTATAATAAAAATAATATTCATTCAATACGCATAAAGCCATAACCCAAATAAGATAAAGCAACCCTTTTTATTTTTAATACCAAGAATCAATTACGCAGATTGCATTTTTGAAGCCACTTTAGGAGATTAATAAATCATTCGGCGAATTTCCTCGTTGTCTTCCGACCTGAAAAAATATTAAACCAGTTTTTGGCAGTTTAATATCTTATGCCAAATTATACTGTTTTCCACCCATATTCGTTTCAATTTCATGTAAGAAATTATATATTTACATTATTATCATATTCTTCGTTCATCGTAGAACATCAGTTGTGCCCCCACTATCATTATACCAGTCACTAGATAGCGTTGCTGGATTGGAAGATAACTTTTTCTTATATATATATATATATATATATATATATATATATTATAGAAATCCTCATTAAAACTTGTTAATTCAAGAATATTATAGACCATACATTTCTTTTCATTAGTGCCTTTTTGTGGGCAGAAATCGTAAATATAATACGATAAATGACCATATCTGAAGGTCATTCCAGTAAGGTCTAGAGGACTATTTTTGGAAGTCACGCATTCTAATTCGTACACGGAAATTTCAAAAATGTATAGTGTTTTGCATTATTCATATACTAATTTATATGTATGGAATACAAAATTCGTCTATATTTTAAATAATTCGACTTTTTTTACATGACCATATTATAAGGACCATATTTTTTTAGATTCAGCCCCCAAAATGACTTATTTAGACCATAATACTATTACCCATCCGACTCCCAGTCCATCTATCTCTGTCTCACCTATTATACATGAGTACATCCGGTTTCCATAGCTTGTTGGGTGTGATGCGAAGGTCCTTAACACCTCCATATTCGCTGTCGTTCCACCTCAGATTGTAGTCATTCCATTCCTGTCACACGCAGAGAAATCGTCAAATGTTTGAAGAAGATGGAAGATATACAAATGTTGTTTGAGTGTTTGGTGTGTAAGGTTTTGTTGGAAATCAATCGTGAAAGAAAAAGCATATTGAGTGATTAAACGTAAATAATAGGAGTACAATACAAAGGAAGACTAGGTATGAGTAAGGTTCTATGGAGAAAAATTTCCTTTTTTTTTATTGGTTAGTAATAAAACTTACATTGGTTTTCAGAGGACTCAAAATACATTAAAAAACATTGCTAAGCTGCATCGGAGCTGTGCAAGTCAGGTTTGTATGGAAGAAATCACTTTTTCGCTAAGACCGCCTTGTTTTGTATCTTCTGAATTTCTTTACGGTATATTTTGCTGAGTAGGTTCTTAAAGGCTTAGGTTACTTTTTCATGAACATTTAGAGTCAAATATCTCAGCTCCGATGTGAGCTAGGGCCGTAAGTGTTTATTACAATATGTCTGTTTTTTATAGTACTATAATTATATAATAGTTTGATTGGTGGCCGCGACTTTTTTAAAATGACATTACCTTTACTCATACCCATTACTATTGTGTATACTTTAATCTTTCCGACAAAGCCTGAACGTAGTTGACGACCGTTTTCAACCATTCATATCAGGTATTCTAAATTAAGTAGAAAGTTGCTTTGCTTCTTACTTAAATAATTGAAACTGTTATAGTACACAGTTTCCTTTGTGAAAGCGCAAAAGATAGATAAACTCTGTTCTACCATTTGATTTAATAATGTGACTATGAGGAAAGAAAGAGCGGTGCCATAAAAAAATATGAGCAGAAGATAGTCTACTTTATTAGGTACATAAAGAATGCCCAAAAGCGCAATTTTGATACCTACTTCTGGTATAAATCTTTTAAGTATATGTCTAGGTATCTGAATTTGAAAGTAATACTGTGATATGAAATTATTGCTTACATTATTATAAGATTCCTATATACTATTATAATTAATGGACACGCTGATACCTTTGGACATTTATCTGATAAATTATGATTTTTTCAATAATTTCATTCAGAAATACACAAAGAAATCTTCTGTGATAGAATCATAATGACAAATTTATGACACATACTAGTATAATTCAGTAGTTAAGAATATATATTCCTGATATCTCTATGTACAAACGTACACGAGTGATAATTGCATATAAAACAGTAATTCTGACGAAATATGACCAATGAAATCAGCAATGAAAGTACTCTGACCGTCCATTTTTATGGCACAGAATAATGAACCGTAAACCAATACCGATAAGACCGCTAGTTGAAAACGGTCTACGTGTTGAAGAAACTGCTTATGAAAATATACTTGTGATTTTATTAGCTATCAAAATGGAAGCATAGAGAAACAATATTGAAACCTAACAAAATATAATAGTCTTTATTAAGGTATTCATATAACATGTTTGCTAAATAACCTTACAGCACAAGATTATCTGAAATTTACATCTCATATCATCATTTAGACTGAATATGAGATAAATTAACACAAGAAAGCTCTTATCACATTAGAGATAAGGTTCAAAATTGTTTCCCTACTAATGAACAGTGAAGGTACCAGACTGACAATAACAGGGATGCGTACCCGTCGCTATCAACAGCTCTGTTTAGATAGAACTGAAACAAAGCCGACTCACGGCACCCTACAAACTTCGAACCCCTCTCTGTTAATATTACAAAAGTTACTAGCCAACTTAGTAGCAATATCTCTGAAACTATGTATTTGTACATCGGATAATATGAAAATGTGTTGTCCTTGTGTATAAACTGTCGGAACTTGATAGTCAGCGTGGTAGCTTTTGTTTGCGTGGGAACGAGTCGATTATAGAGCTGTTTCGATCACACACTGGCTCTCTTTTGAAAGTACATTGTTTCAGTCGATTTTAATTCAATAACAGACTGTATATCGATATACATACTATAGAGATTCGTAGTTGATATACAAAAGGGTTCGGCCAAATCGCAATGAGTGAATTTTGAAATTTTGGTAAAAGTAAATTATTTAATGGGATAATTCAGAGCGCATAGTGTACCTTCAAAAGATAACCGTTGGCTTACAAGTATAATTCCAAAGTTTGTGTATTGAATAGTCTGTCATCTAAATATGTGGCGAGAAATATAATGTTATTATTGATGTAAAAACCAACCATTCAAACAAATGTATAGTTAACTACGAAAATACAATTGCATATCAAAATAATATTGGCGGAAATCGTGTTTCAGTTAGATGTACATTTGTTTGGAAAAGTTAAAAGTATTTATAGAATAACCTGGAAAAGCACACATTAAAATTTACTTGACTTTTACCACGACACATTGAAAAAAAACAACAATTAAAAAGAAAGCCTTGTTATATAAATAGATAGAGATTAGTAATTGACTATTATCTATACATAAGAACAAAAGCAACTACGTACATGCAGAGAGAGAATCTTTTTTGAATCATGCACGAGAAACTTCTTTTCTACAAACTTTCTGGTAAGATTTAATTCACAAAAGCGCACTTCAATTCTATTGGGCAGGGACTCAAAGACTAAGGGATGATAAGACCTGTTTTGAAAACAAAACTATAACAAGACCAGGGAATTTGGGGGTTCACTAAATTTCTGGGTCAAACGAAGCTGCCGTATTGGTAAATGCTAAAATAATTTATTGTTTAAATCACTTAACAAACATACCTTCATTGCTGGAAATAAAAATAAAGGATTCAATATTACATTCACTTTTACAATAGAAAATATACAGGAGGTTTCCACAGCCAACATGAATAGTATGTGCATTAAGCTCTTTCATTTATATTCTCTTTTTAATTAATAATAAATAAAAACAACCGAAATTTTTAATAATCAATACCAAAATCTTGACCGAAACCAAAGTTGATGTAACTCAATTTTGACAGGGTATTCAAGGGTTTTAATAAACAAACTTAAAAGGATTTTAATATTGTTATAAGCATATTTAATTTTATTGTTATATTAGTAATTATAAAGTTTAGAAGTAGTTTTTTAAACTCCCTACAGAAGGGGATGCTCTACAAAATATAGTAATAAATTTTATAGAACAGTTTTAAATATACGTTTTCGTCCCAAGGAATTTTTTTCGAAACCACAGGCACTACCGTCGAAACGACCAACACAGTCGAACCCGACTTTAAAAACCTCCCACAGTATAATAATATATCATTCAATGGCCATGCAGAGGATGAAAAATACTACAATTCGTTTGTAGCCAAACAAAAAAATCACAGCAGGTTCCCGGGATGTGCATAATCAATTTACAGTGGACATTAACACATCTCAATATACATGTGTGCATACAAACATATCCATCACCAATATGATACTTCCAATTGACAATATTTATAACTATAGCATTTCGTAGCCCTCTTATATAAATATATAATATACATATATTAATATATATATACATATGGTTTTATTGTATCAAATTAATTCGTCACCAAGACGAACAGAATAATGTTGTTTTATCAAAATGTTTAATGTTTTGTTTTGATTAACGTCAACCATTAGTACATATTGTTAAATGCATTGCGGATTACACGGCAGTTGTTTTGTGACCAATAAATGGATGATATCTAAAAAATTTTGTTCTCTGGAAGATATGTAATGATAAGACATGTTTACTTACCTGTATGTAGATACAGGTAAAGTAAACGATTGTCGGTTAAGTTCTGACTAACAACGAATCAATATACTAAATGGCAAACGTATGAGTTGAAACGAGGATGCATGACAGGGTCTAACAACTAATCTACTGACAGGATCTGAAGACCAGCGCAATGACCAGGAAATCCAGGAAAACACTAAACAAACTTCATACAAAATAGAAAAAAATCTCAAAACTGCCGCATATTCCACAATGCTATGCAATTTTCAAAATAACATAGTTCAGAATAGAAAAGAACCCAACCATAGACAAACTAAAAGAAGGAGTCAATAATCAGAAAGAAAGTAAGAAATAAAGAACATAACATCAGAAATTTTATTAAGTGTTATAATTTAGTTTTGTCTTTTAATCACACTTACCAATGACAGCCATATATTTGTTATAAGTAGTTGATTCTTCTCGTCCTATTGGGTTAGACGATGTCAACAAAAACAGAAAGAAAGGGCGCAGTCAGTATAATGATCTAGACAACTGTGATTTGACACTCTGGACACAGGAACGCGGGGGGGGCGGCGCGCGGACGCCCCATGCGGACCGGCGCCCCCCGCGCGCCGCCCGACATGTAATCTAATATATAGATATGCGAAATGTGTACAACAATTTAACACCGACTCTCCATGCGACATAGCTGCCGCGATGGCGGCGACCTCTAGCCTCCCGCCGCCTGTAACCTGCACGAATGGTGCTCAAATTAATGGTGTTCCAATAGCTTTCAAAGAGTGCATTTCAACTTTACTGTGCTTTCAGCGTGTAAAATAGATAGACTTGTTGGCGCCAGAATGGCTTTTTTGAGAGAGATTGTAGTAGTTTGAATAAGAAAAGGTTACCGACAGTTTGTGGGATTGCGGGGGGCGGGACGGCGGAGGCGCCTGACCCGGCTCCTACCACTTACCAAATTGAGCCACACGTTTGTAGTCAGGATTTGATTTTTCTCATCCTTATTTTGTTAATAGAACGCACGGCGTCGCAAGAAAGGAACGAAAAAACAAAATGAACATCAGACGTTACTTTGTGATGCCCGAGTCTATGATGATCTAACTATAAGGGAGCCAATCCCGTCTGTGATTCATTTGAATCAGAATCACTGCAATTTGCATCAATTAGTCTCTCAAACAATTTTCATAAATCAACAGAGAAATGTGCTCCACATTTTTTTACTGATTTATGAAAATTGTTTAATGAATAAAGTGCATTGCATTTCGTAGAAGAAAAACAAACAATCGATTTTTATTTGCATGCTATTCCGATTCAAATGAATTATATAAACTTAAGGCGAAACATAAGTCGTGCTACCACCAAAATCGTGGGCGCCGGAACGATTATTTTATTTGGGGGAGACATCCAGGGCCGTAGCTAAAACTGAATTTAAGGTAGAACAATTATGAACATCCAAGAACAGCTTATTGGGGCTTCCAATTTAATTTGATGAAATCATATTTCTAGGTGTTACAAGAGCAACACTTTCGGAGCTCTTGTAGAAAGCATTGCTCACGATTGCCAGGGGGGTGCAAATGCACCCCCCTTGCACCCCTTCCGACGCCCATGATTACCAATGTGAAGATTAAAAACAAAAAACATAGTTAAATACCACTTGACTAAACTAAAAATACTGTCATAGTAAATTGCACACAATATCACTTTTACTTGCGATGACAATACGAGTAACATTCAGCCCAAATTGAAATTTTTGTCTCGATTTTTCTATAAATCTGAACTATTATAAAACTGTAACAGAAGTGTCTGTACATTGAAGATATTTACAAAAAAAGTATACGATATGGTTTTTAGATGTTACTGGCTCCAAATCAACCTTTTTTTAGAATTTTTGTTCGTCTGTTTGTTCGTGTGTTTGTGTGTTTCTTTGTGCGAGCATCACGCAAAAACTACTGAATCGATTTTGATTGAACTTTTATTGTTTGATATCCTTATGATCTGACTTAAAATCTGGTATATCATTTGTGCGGACGAAGTCGCGCGTTAACTCTATGTTTTATATTTTTATTCTTCATATTGGTGAACGCGCATATCTATCCGCAGCGAAGAAGCCGACGAACGGAACGTATTTACCTACTTTTAATTCTTCGGACGATTCGTCAGATTCGCCGCGGATAAGTGTGCGAGGTCTCATAGAAAGAATTCTAAAATTTAATTCTTTCACCTTCTTCGGCTCGTTCGCTCGGATAAATATGCGTCTACCTAAAAAGTTCGAATCCTTAAACGTATATCACATCTCTAAGAAAACAGGAACTTATTCTAATCGTCTTAATGTAACTAAGTAGAAGACATTAAAGTAAGTTAAAACCACAAAGTCGCTTCAATCTCCTCTCCCCTATAATTTAACAGAAGGAAATAATCTGGTTTATAGCGAAATGTCATTAAATAACGATCAAATAGATATTCGAGCGAATAACAGAGAAATTTGTCGAGTAATATATTTAATGATTGAATTTAGAGTCGTCGCCTCTTGTTAAGATTAGTAATTATGTGTTGAATTGACGATTTGGAATATTTTATGAAAAGTAAGGTCTAATCTCCAGTAAGCGGATAACGAAAGCTTTGATTCGGTGAAGTGGTGCAAAATATGAAAACCATAACTGAACGATTTAATGGTTCTATTTTTAAATTAGCAAATAGCTAACTCAAACCAAAACTGCTGCCAGTTGCACGTACGTTCATTAAAATTAATCCTCCATTACATCTCTTACTGTCAATTTTTGTCTTGTTGACGTAGTATAAGCTAGCAAGAGATTTAATGAAGGATTGACTTTAATGAGCGTATGTGCAACTGACCGATAATACCTGGACCTCGTAGTTTGGACAATAAGCAGTAGATTTTCAAAATAGTCTGAGGTATTACGAAATTGGAGCAATGTATGTTTGTTTTCACGTAAAACCAAAACCTTGGCAGATTGCGTGTCCAAGCTAGTCCCGACCAATACTAATTTTTTCAATCTTAAATCTTTATATCCACGCATTAGGAGTCTCCATCGATTTATATCATAATCATCATCACCTCAATAACTTCTCAAACCTATATATCGAGACGCAAATCGATAGCACACATCTCATCATACATAACAACAAAACTCTACAATTACTACCAACAATAAACATTTTATCTATTTAAGTTATGATCACATAAAAACCTTCAATTTACATACATTTTCTTTTCACAAATCCTTCCACATTTATACCTAATGCTCTATAAAATGTTATCTTTCCGTCCGTCAGTTTACAACTACTGACAGTAAAAGTCCAAAGAACCGGAAAACCTTCAATTAGGCAAATGGATAATACTTTATTGTCCGTCTCGCTCTAGCTAATGGTAAACTACAACAGATTCTGGAATAAAATGAAAAGTTTTGCCGAAGGATTTTGTTTTACAATTAATTTAGTTTTATTTTGAATAAGTTAGTGAACAGTCCACGAATTTATTCAAAGTTAGAGTGTTTTTGAGGATGCTAGAGTTTAGGGTATATTTAAAGGGAACAATTGTAAAAACCAAAATGTGTTCTTGATATTTTATTGGATCTGACTTGTTTGCTGATGCAAGCGTGGATATATTTTATGCCATATTCGCAAGCAAAATAGCCTCCATCAAAAGTAGTGTACAGAATAATTCCAATGTCATACTGGCTGATAAATATGACAGTCCGTTTTTGAGTCACAACTCACAATAAATATGTATTTACTAACCAATGTCCCGCTCCGATGAGGGCGATATATCACCCTCATCGGAGCGGGACATTGGTTATATTCCATGTGAAAATACTATTTATAAACAACAAATAAAAAATTAAAATCCATGTTTTAACTTTTATAACACCAATGGGCACAAATGGGCCACATTTGCCTTATTAAAAGAATAAAAAATGAAAATTATCGAAACAGTCCTAAACTTACACGTTTTATGTGAAACAATTGTACTTTTTTATCAATCAACAACTATAACAATTTAAACTAACCCAAACTCGACTCTAACGAGACGCAATTAAAAACATTTCCCCGTAACTTTTTTCCTCAAATAAATAGTAGGGGTGGCAGGTAAACGACTAACGTAACAAATAGTTCGTGAAACAAAACTGTCGAACGCATTTTTCTATTTCTCGGATCATTTCCATGGGATAGAAATTTTCTATTCATGTTTGATCCTTACATCTATAGTAATAAGTGTGTTAGTTCAATGACACGGTGAAACAAATGAATTTAGTGCTTGTTATTTTCTTGAGGAGGTCGTATATTGTATCATAAAAGTATTATTTGAACTAAGGGAGTGTTTTTGAGATCGTTCACCTTGGTTTGTTCTTGAAAATACAATGAAATAAGTACCTATTTGTTGATTTATTACTAGTATCGTTCAATTTGTAGTATTTATGAACATTTTCGACGTTTCAGTCTAAACTAGTCTGGCCCGGAATCCACCAAACCGGAGCAGAGTGGAGACGTGTTAAATCAACCAATAAAATTGCTTCATTTTCTTTATGACGCGATTGAGCGAGCGAGCTATTGGTGGATTTACATAGCTCCGCTCCCCCCTACTTTGGTGGATATCGAGCTCTTAGCATGAAACTCTTTGTTCCGAGTACAATCTAGGTTTCCTGTGCACTTTCCATAGAAGACAAATATATTTGTACTAATGAAAATAAAAGATTGAACAATTTGTCTCGGGCGGGACTTGAACCCGCACTGTTCCAATCCGGGGAAGTGCGTTATCCAATTTCGCTACCGAGTCCACCGAGTCGAGTTAATTTGATTCGAAATAGCAACATGGCTGTAATAAGTTTATAATCAATAAGAGTTGATTTATTTGTACTAACTCTTTTCAGTCCAAACCGCGAAAGTAAAAATATTAATAAATTTCCAGGCATGTCGTTTCCGATTTAAAAATGTCTCTCTCGCGTCGCGTCGCGGGTAAAGTTGCAGCCTGCAGGCGCACCACACAGCACTTCAACGATTCTAGTTCCTCTCAAAAAGAGTTTCGTTACATTTTCACACACACTTTTGTTCCTTCAACTCTGCTAGCATTAAAATCAAGCAGTATCACGTCTGTACTGTCTGATTTAATTTGACTAGAAAGAAGCCTAGGAATAGAAAATCCATTCTGAGTGAGCAGTAGATATGTATTTCAATAAATAAAAAAACATGATTTATAACATTTTAGGTAATGAGCTATTTGCTAGATTCAAACGTCTTTTTCTCATACAATTTCTCGCAACAAATGTAATGTATGTAAGTGCAACAATAAATATAGGTATTTTTTGTGAAAATAACAGGCTAGTCAATGAGATTTTTAAATTGTATTCTGTTTAGTTTTATCTGACATTTTAAACAAAGCTGCAACGGCATTCCAAGCTATTTGAACGTGATGTGCGTTCAATTTGTTGGCTTAAATCCTTTTTGTGCCAAGTTTAAAATTAAAATCCATTGATTTTGGAAACTAGTTTATCATGAATTTCTTTTAATTTGTTTTTAAAATGTCTTGATGGTGAGAGTAGTGAGATGGGGACCCATCTCGACAAAATTCGTCTCTGGAATCTCGTCTCAATTCGTATCCTCGGTTCCGCTTTCAAAGACCTAAACCCCTTCCCATGTATACTAAATATAGTATAGGACGGGAGGCAGATTATAAGATTATCAGGTTAACCCTAAGCTATTCCACTGCTTGTGCCTTTACTTAACGCTGGCGCTAACTGAATTTTTCACCGAGACGTTTCAATTTTCTCGAGTTGGATTTTTTTGTTAGACATTTTTGAACGTAACCGAACAATTGGTGGAGTGCGGAGGTATTTGAACGTGCCGTGCGTTCAATTTAACAGAGTTGTTCTACTGCAGAACGTTTGGCTCTCAAACCAATTTGTTAACAGGCTTGATTTTTGTGTTAAAGTTGTTTCAGGAGGAACTAGTTGATGAAAAATGTTTGCTTTTTCGTTCTGTATTCATTTGTAAATGGTCCAGAGTTTTTCAGTTTGTAAACCTCCTTATTCACTGAACATATAATAGAAGTAGACAATTTGTTTCTCTAGTAATGAAATATACAGAGTAACTGGTCTAATTTAAATGAAACTCTGTTTTGGCGTACCTCTTACTTTATTTTATAGTAACAAATGAACCTCTATTGTATGGAGCTTTATTTGTAGCTTTTATGTTTTTGTTGGCGTATTTTTTCAAAAGCTTTATGTTGAAGAGCATGTGCACGAAAAGAAATATATCCTTACGATACGACCAGAGTAAATGGACATTATTGTTCATAGAACAATTTTTTATGTAAACACTAGTATATTTTCTGTTCAAAAATTATGACTGCGCGGGGCGGGCGTTAGAGTCCAAATTATCAATTTTAATATTATAAATTTTTATCGTCAAAGTGACTTTTATAAAATCTAGTTCAGTATAATTTAAAAAAATTGTTTATGTACTCTATTAGTTTAGTTTTATTTTTGCAACTACCAAGTCGTTGGTATTTGGAAAATCTCTTCACCAACTGGGTAACTACTGTACACTACAATAAATTCCTTATAATATCTAGTCTCACAATTCATTGAAATATAAATATGTAATTAATTGTTCTGAAAGTTTGAAACTTGAGAGTTCTATAAACAAACTGGATTATACTAGAATTATTCCGTTATTATTCACAACCTCAAACGAAAACTCTGTTATTTGCTCGAATATTTTACTAACTCATTTATATTCATAGCGCCTACACTAATGTACTCTTTGAATACAATAGGTTTTATAGAATAATAATGTAAGTACAAATGTGTTTTTTTTAAATATATTACAAGATTTATTCCGCGATGTGGTTAGTAAGATGCCTATGGAATTTTTTATAGATTACGTTGGAAACGAAAATTTTAAAGGTTATTTTAAGGTCAAGTTAGAGTTTTTGGAATTACGACTTCAGCAAGTCGACTATATGCTACGGGGAAATATGCTACAAGCAAATCACAAACCCAGTTTGGGAAAAACAATGGATGAGATTAGCGTAGGAGTGCTATTGAATTGAATGTCACACTTCCTAATTTATATTCTAAAGTGGCATTATTCAATCACGATTTTGTAAGAGTGAGAATTAAAAATAGCACTTCAGGACCGGTCCGGACTGGTCTTTATTTAGCCTATGGAATATAGTTAATTTATCCGTCTGACAATCGTCAATATCAGTCCATGTTTACCCACACTGAGATAAAAATGTTACGTATACGTAGCCCGTCACAGCTTATACGTAGCCCGTCGCTTACGTACCACGTAGCTTACGACGCGATACTGATTACGAGTGTTGCATCAGTATTTAAGTTGATTAAAGAAGCTTCATTGTCAAGAGAGAATACGAGACAACTTAAATACTGATGCAAAACTCGTAATCAGTATCGGGCTACGTATACGTAGAATTTTTTTCTTAGTGCAATTGCAGTGTATAAGAACCCGGGGGAAGGTGATTAAGCCACTCTTCCCCGTCCAGTGCTAGTCGCATTCAAGAGATCCTAACAATGTCATCAGATATGCTGGAAGACTCACATCTATCCGATCAGTCTAATTTTATTATTGTAAAACCTGAACATCTCTCTCTGTATCTTCTCAGCGCACTAATTAAACAATCAACAGAAATAATATTCATTTTGCTAATTGAAAGAAAAACAGATTTCAACGAAGCTTTCAAATAGCGTTTAAGCTTACTAACCACACTTTAATTTCACTATTCCGTACTTAATTCCAACAGTGTTTTGTAAAAGTTTTAACAAACTGTGAATGCAATGGAAATAACAGATTATTTTGTTACTTAAACAAACTCCTGTTTCTACCCTTCAACACTCGTGGGTCCAATTATAATTTTGTTTCTATATTAATTTGTAAATCAATGTGCAGGTTAATGTTAAAATTTAAATGTAATCATGAACAACTTTAGTATATTTAAAAATGTAGATGACTTATTTTCATAATAATTCAATAAAAAAGTGCAGTAGAATTATTATCCGAGAAACAAACAATCATTTTACCGCCATCATTTTTTTGCCTATTTTTGTACCGTCTGTATTTCCTGTTTATTAACTCTCTGTATACTATGTTTTTTGGTGTAAAATAAAGTATAATTGATTGATTGATTTTAAATATCACTAAATACACTAATAACATTGGTCTATAAATGGAAACTGAATAAAAAAATCTGACAAAAACCGTCTTTTCAGGGTACTTGCACCAAAAAAGCTTAATGATTAACTACAATGATATTGTATCATTGATTAAATATGAAGCTGTCATCTACCGCACCGCTCTATTGGGCTGGCCACTGGCTCGGATCTATCGACTGGCCTAGAAGTGTGAATCACTTTCGATTTTCGGCGAATAAAGTGGCCCAGCGACCGGCGGCTCAAAGAGTCTCTAATTTTCCACTTTTTTGAAAAGACACCCAATCTTCCCTTTGTGGAAAGGGAACAGAAATCAAGTCAATTTCGGCATAAGTTCAGAATCAAGTTATAATGTAGCAAAATTTCGAGCTCTCTTCGCTCGTTCCTGGTTTTAGTTATCGCAGTTAAATCTCGAGCTCGCTTTGCTCACTCCTGGTTTCAAATTGTATTCCAACGACCCGACCTAAGAATATAACTGTATAATCTCAGATTGGGAGGGCCGAAGATCTCCAAAATGTCCGGGCCGATTTCTAGTCCCAGTCCGGCCCTGCTGTCATCACAACGAGTATTATGAGAGACAGAGCATTTTATACTAAATACGTTTAACCCTCTAAAACACTGTTTTAATATACTTTTTTAATACTATTTTCCAAAACATTGTATACTTTGAATCCATTTTCCGTCTAATAAATAAATCTAAACTCTTAAATGTCATGTCGGAGAAATGTAAAACAGATTTTATTAAATATTCATTTCGATTGCATCCATAGGTTGTTAACAAAACGTCCGCGCTATGATTGGATTGCCGTCACGACTCGTTCAATAACTAGGATGGACATCATCCTGTATATAGGCATGTTTTTTTAAATGGCGTTGATTTAAAAACTAATTTTAGGAATTTTACTTAAAATATTGTGCTTTTACTTAGAACTTTGTAATTTATTTCCGTTTCGTTACTAAAATGCACCCCTCTAACCAAACACTGCAGTGCTTTTTCCTTTACATACTGTTTTTAATTTAAACTTAACTCATGAAATATGCCACTGTGTGGAGAATAAACATTGCAATTTAAAGGCCCATTCACACAAAATTATTGCGTTACATTACTCATAAATTAACCTTTGTCCGGCTGACCTCTGCGTTACGCTACGCATATCAATGTCAAATTGATTTATGGTGCCCTTCTGGCAGTGAATGGTCATTTTAAAAACATAAAATTAACCCCGAACATGATGAAAGTTGCAATATTCCAACGTGTACGTAAAGTGAACACGAGATATTAAACTGTGTAACCGCGTACACAGTTAGGGGTCGGTTTTTTTCATTAATTTCAAATTCTCATAAAAGAAGATAGTAAAACTGTTTGAAATGTGTAAAGTCATGTGGACTCAGAGAAAAAACAGAGTCAATATAACTCATAAATCTACATGAATTGTCTTTTTTGTTACCAAAATATATTTCTTTTAAATTACAATTATTCTTTATTTTGACTCTGTTCATTTAAATTCATACAACATTTTATATAAAACACAGATAAATTTAAAACAACTTACCACATCGATGATTTGCTGAAGGGTCAGTCCAAACTTGACCTCTAGCGGGTCGCTTTCGTTAGCGACCGGCCTTTCAAGCGTGTTGTACGAGTTGAGCAGCGCGTTCAACAAGCGCTTTTCGTGGGGGCCTTGCTCCGATACTGTGGTCACGAAAAAGAAAAAACCTATAAGCTATGGTGGTATAAGACAATTATTAAAACTTTACGCGTCTATTCAGACAAACCAAAACCACAGCGACAAAAATATGGCCGGGAATTGGTTTAAGTGTGAATGGCGTTTTTTCAAAAGCTTGCGTTGCACCAGTCAAGAGTCGCAATACTTGTAGAGTCGCAAGTAGTGTCGCGTTGTGGCTGTTTTGACTTTTAGTTGTCGAAAGTGTGAATGCAACTAAGTGTCTTCTTACAAATTCGTGCCCGGCCACATTTTTGTCATTGTAGTTCGTTTGAATTGAGCCTTAATATCCCAACAATAATATATAATTATCGTAAGGGATATTAATAAATCATTATTATCAATTTCCCTTGCGTTACTACTGACAGTAACGTAAAGGAAACTGATAATATTTAATGTATAAGTCATGGCAATGAGGCAATTATTAGAACGAGAGATGCTGAAGCTATTGAGCTGTTCTCGTAAAGACTTTGCCCCAACACTAGCGTCACGGAAAGGAAAAGACAAAGTAATCATGGTAATGAGATGTTATTAGAACTTGATCCGTTTCATAAGAATTTTTCTCTGAAAGTATGGTAACAAAACTACATTCGCGTTTAAAATAACAAGCTGTTGGTCACACATAAATAAGTATTTTACAATTTGAAGTATGTATTAAAATTGTAATTTTCAATTAATTGGCTATTACAAATGTGTTAAACTGCAATAAAAGAAACAAAGTTAGAACGAACACTTTGGTCAAAAAGAACATAAATGTGTAGTATTCCTACAAAAGAGGAAACAGTCAAACGGATCCATTTATAGGCCTCGCGGGGACTATTCTCTGTATAGCTTTCGATTGCTAGAAATTGTCCTACACTATAACACGGAACGGTAGAAAGCACTATAACAATAATACTTATGGTATCGACAGGGTTACTAAATATTTAAAACATCACGGGAAAATTCAGAACGAAGGTCCTAATAGACTACAAATTTTCCTTAGGCCTAAAATTCAGCTCATGTTGTAGGAAATAAGCATTTAAGCATATGCTCACGTCTATATCCCCTTGGGTGTCGGAGATATTCTGAAACCTCAGAACACCCACGTTTCACTAGTAGTACCGAAACTCTGTTCAGTGTGACGGGGAGTGAGCCTGTTGCCACTTATAATGGATATTCGGTAACAATACATGCCTCGAAATTGAAGCATGCAGGTTGTGGGAATCAAAATGCTTGCTATTATTTAATTTGTTATTCCATTAAGCTAAAAAGGCTTTAAAATTGATTTTTGTGGAATATTACTTAGAGATAGTGTAAAGGAAGGATGGGAATGATTCCCCATTTTAAAATCTATTATCATTACCATGGGCAACGATCGCGACCCAATGGGAGCCAGACGATGGAAGCCGGGGTCGGGGCAGACCAAGAAAGAGATGGCGTGTCGACCTGGATGCCCACGAAGCAAAATGGCAACTGATGGCACGTGGTAGAGAAGGCTGGAAAAGCTTGGGGGAGACCTTTGCCCAACGATAGGATGAAAAAGGTTAAAAAATCATTACCATGATTAAAAGTTTTCCTCATACATCATGATGTCAGGGGATAAACTTTAAAAAATAAAGTCTCCAAGTGCACCAATTAATCTCTCTAATGGCTACCATTTTTGTCTGAAACTTTCTTTAACACCTCGTTTAATACTGTTATTATGGTATACCGCCAGGAGTAAAAAGTCCATCACAATTTAGAAACTACTTACTATAATGACAAGGTCTCATTTGCGTTGTCAGTTTAACAACGCTATAAAATTTTAATGTATTTTACTGAGTTCAGTCAAATAGTGCTTTGATGTGCGAGCTTATGTTTTAAACATGCCTTATTAATATGCACTTATGTATGAAAGTGAAGCGAATTATTAATTGAACACTATTATTATTAAATACTTTGGTTATTGTAAAAGCAACCCATTTATGCTTAATGTTCCAGAAACATAATTGTTATCGTGGACATGAACATTTATGGTTTAGCAAATAAAATCTTTTATTACAAGTTAGAAGCAAATTGACATAAAACTTTTCCATTTGTGTTCATTTTCCAGTAGTGTTCAACTAATCATTTACCCACCGAAATCTTTCATTTAACGCTTAAGCTGAAATACACAAAAATATAAATATTGTTGGTGAGCCAAGGTGATCGAGACTATTTTATATATTACGTTTTACCTGTAAACAAACCCAAAAACATTACCAAAAATTACCCATTAACAAGAACAAACCATTTACCTTTAATTTGAACATCCTCAATCCAACAAAGCCAAAATGTCCAAACAACTTCACTTCCCCAACAAATTGTTCAAATCCGACAAAAATACTATCTACACCAAGAATTACGACGGAATCAACTGAGCACCTGAACCACTCCAAACACACGCACTTAACCCAACGTCGTAAAGTCCATTTTCGCATCAGCAAAGCGCAAGAATCCGGCTCGAAGGACCAGCAATAAACACTTATTTCAATGGCTCAGATCGCTCTTATGAACGTGATGTATTAAGGTAGAAGCGAGACGGATATAAAGCCGACATGTTGGGATTAGAATGTTCAAAAGGGACGGGTATATTTTTGGAAAGTTCGGTAACAAAGTCAGGCGATTTATTTGGTTGGTATCGTAGGGCAGAGTTGGAGGATTTTGGGTATTTACAGATATATGGGTCATAGTCACGTGGACGGATAATAGCCTTGAAGGGAAACTTTCAAAACGCATTAAGTTGCAGGTCACAATCTCTTAGTACTTTGAACTTAAAATTCCTAGATCACAACATTTATTATTGTGACTAAGGAATGAGGATTCTGTTACAGAGTTTTTGTAACAAAATCCTCGGTTTCCATATTAAAGAGCCTAGCTTATGTTTGAGATCATTACAATGTATGTGCCTGTGAGCGTTATTTCTTTATTTAACATTATCATTATCATCTCTATTTCATTGAAAACATACTACAGAAAGCAATGCAATGCACGCGCGACAATGTGTGAACAGCTTTAAAGCCATCATAAATAATAGCATAGCATATGCTCACGACTATATTCCCCGAGGAAGTCAGAGATATTCTGAAACCTCAGAACATCCACGTTTCACCAGTGGTACCAAAACCCTGTCCAGTGTGACGGGGGTGAGCCCGTCGCCACTTATAATGGACAGTGGGCATACATGCCTCGAAATTGAAGCATGCAGGTTTCCTCGCGATGTTTTCCTTCACCGAAAAGCCAGTGGTGTTACAAATCATACATAAATTCCGAAAAACACATTGGTACGAGTCGGTCTGAACGTTAGCAATTTGAAGTATTAATATATTGTCATTTTCCAATTTTGTATTTAAGTGCAAAAGCATGTTAAACGAAGTAAATTTTCCGCTTTGAAACTCTTCAAACTTTTATGACGAAAGCATCGCCACTTTAGTTTTATTTTAAAATGTTTGTAACGCAAGCAGTCAGTTGCACAATAACTAATTTAAACTAACTAGTTAACTCCAAGTTAATTAACAGTTACCTAGTTTTAATACGCTGTCCGCCCAGCATTTCAAGTTACAAGTAAGAAATAACTTTTGTATTAATAGCACGTATAACATTATAATTTTCACTGACGAAGGTATTCTGTTCGGCTCGTATGTCGCCATGTTTATACTCGAAGACATCCACGCTGATTTTGATCATTCACATAGTAAAGGATCTACACATTCCTGGGAATGTTTTTGTATTAATCATGTAGTTAAGAGAATGTTATTCCGAATGCGTAATTGCGCGCTGCATACAATCGAAATCTGGTGATATTTCAATACTAACCAATTAAAGTCAATGAAAATTTTCATAAACAGTCTAGAAACGCATCTCTATGCTTATATGAAGCATTTCGTTGCTATTTAGAATGGAGTATAGATGCCAAACGATAAATTAAGAGCCCGACTACCAGGGCTATACAATATTATGATCAGTATGGCGTGCCCACCACGTGCCCGTTATGTACGAGAATTTTCTTTAGGAAGATTGGCTATGTTAGCTTCATTAGAGCTCATCTTAACGCCAACAATGGAGTTGAAGCAGTCACCGTGGCCGAAATCAGTCAGGAGCATACTTACATCCTTACAAACATCCATGTTTAACTATAGTATAAATATTTATAAGACAAATAAATATTTGCCCTTTCCGTGATTCGAACACACGATCCTCGCTTTAGGAGGCAGGCTTACAAACTATCAGATCGTCGAACTCAACATATGTCACGTGTAAGCTAACCTTAAGGGTATAAAGTAATCACTAAGCGCCTCCCGACCGCAAACTACGATGGCACCCGCGAGCACGAACGTTAATACCCCAGATAAACTACCTAACCCTAACCGCTGCGGAACCCTTAATGTCTGGGGATTTAGCCTGAATAGTGCACGGTCGTGTTTAAGATGATTTATACTTCCTTTTGTTATATATGGAAGAAGAGGGAACATTTTTATATGTCTAAAAAAGTGTTGTTTTATTCTAGACAGTCACAAGATTAACTAGAATCAGTAGCGTAGCAAGGGGGGGGGGGGGGGGCAAGGGGGGAGGCAGGGGGTGGCAAATGCCCCGGGCGGTAATTTACTAGGGGCGGCCAATTCGGGAAAAATATAGATTGATTGAGCTCTGCCTATAACCAGTTCGTAGAGCAGAGAAAAGACGAGCTCGCTTCGGTCGCTTCACTCGCTCTAAGTTTCTATTTTAGTTACTGTGCCTACTGTGCATAGCTTTTACTTCGGTTACTTTGCACATGTTTTGTGTAGCTCTGGCTCTAACCGATTCGTAGAAAAGTCGAGCTCGCTCTTAGTTTCTATTTTTGCATGGATAAACCAAAAGATACCGGAATAAACATATGCTCACGAGATACACGACGTATATTCCCCGAGAGATATTCTGAAACCTCAGAACATCCACGGTTCACCAGTAGTACCGAAACTCTGTCCAGTGTGACGGGGGGTGAGCCCGTCGCCACTTATAATGGACAGTGGGTACAATACATGCCTCGAAAATGAAGCATGCAGGTTTCCTTACGATGTACAAAGATACCGGAATAGATGTGCAAAAAAATTTCGAGCTTGCTTCGCTCGCCCCGTTATTCTTTTTTAGGCAAGATAAGGGGCGGCAAAATCGGTCTGTGCCCTACGCTTTGCCACTGATTAGAATAAAATACACTATCATAGCAAATAAAAAAACAATATAGGTAGTGGGAGACCTCCGCGGTCGTGATTGAATCGAGCGCGGTGTGCGGGGGACACTATGGCACTATGTAGAAGTGAAATTCCCATCTCAGATGCGTTCAAGATCAACATACACCCACTGATAAGCATACCGTCTCGTGTTTGCACCAAACGTCACGCGAAGTTTCACTTCTGGACTGTACCTACTTATTAGTTACTCTAATGGTAGTGTAATGCAATCAAAAGCACCTACATACATTTTTGGTCTTGTGCCGTCGTTGCTTTCATTTTACAAGTATTAGGGTCTCGAAAAACTATCAGGCTGAGAACTGGCAGATCAGAAGTTCTATCATTGTTCTGTCACTATTATATCTGGAATTGCGGCAGTTCATCATGAATAAATAAATTGCAACTAAACAAAACGAAAATCGGTTCAAATTCTGAGTGGCACCTGTTGGCTGCTATACGCCGCTTAAAGGTGACTGGTTGTTGAAATCAGCATCAGAATGCCAGTTACAGCGCCTTAACAACAAACTGAATATTCAATAGCTCATTCTTCGAAATTTGAAACGTTTTGTAGTGCACAAAACAATGGGTTTCTGTTATCCGTTGTGCACAGGGTCGTATTTAGTTAGAGTAGAGGCCGTTAGAAATATAGAGGCAACCATTCTTTTGAAATTAAGTCGAATGATTTGTAAAATGAAAATCATTGAAATAAGTCGCGTGGCTAGAGGATTCAGCTGCTCAGCCGCAGGTGGCCACGCCGCTCCGGTTCAAGTGTGTTTTTGTACAAAAACAATCCTTA
Source organism: Agonopterix alstromeriana (assembly GCA_963924505.1). Taxonomy (NCBI): domain Eukaryota; kingdom Metazoa; phylum Arthropoda; class Insecta; order Lepidoptera; family Depressariidae; genus Agonopterix; species Agonopterix alstromeriana. The sequence continues at coordinate 2,467,312 of OZ004663.1, read as the reverse complement.
AAGTCACCGAAATATCAACGTCAAGCACGCTTAACTATCACTTTTTAACCTACACATTTTAAGACACACAATTTTAAGATTAGAATAGAATAGAAATTGTTAAATTCGAAAAAAAAAACATTGAAAATTGATAATATTTAAGTTTAAGATCAAAATTGCGATAAACATTTCCCTGTCTTGTAAAGTAGTAATTAGTACGGCGAGTGTTAATTATTTAACTAGGTTAGGCTAGGTTATTCATTTCGGAAATTTAATATTATAATTGGCCTTGTCCAAAATTCTACAGCATAAAGTTCTCAGTCTCACTAATAATGGGATAAGAGCTGGGGTATGACAATAAAGATGATAATTTTCTAATAGACGCTAGGTTATAACTCGTTTAAAAGTACATAGTTTTGAGGCCCCTGGTAGCTCCTGAATCCGTCCCGGATGCAATGTAGCAATAAACCAGCATCAGTAGCTAAGCTAGTACAAGCTTAGCCAAGCTATTTGCGCGATATTAACGCCTCGAGTGGAGTACAGATTAAACTGCTTTATTGTTATGGATGGAAGAGCTATTTTTGCTGAGCTCAAGTTTTACAACGATGGGGTCGTTTGTTATAAATGTGACGAAGATAAGCTATGATTTTGTAAGTATATAGTGCTACATACTATACCTATACTTATACAGAGTCCAACTTAATGTGCTAGTGGTTTTTTAGGGGGGGTGATCAAACCATCAAACTGAACATCTTTCTTTTTGTGATTTCGATGTTGGTCCCATAAACAAAGATGTTAATTTTGATGGTCTGAGACCCTATCTACAATTTTAATTTATTGTCCTTTTTCGTCCACTGTTTTATAGTATTCTGAAACTATAATTACGACTATAATTACGATTGTAGTGTGAATTATATTAGTGTTTGAAATATAGTATTATAATAATATAGTATTGTGAAATGATAATTACGATTTCTAGAAACCAAACTTTTTCTGTCAACTCAACTGGAAATTATGTGGACAAAATACTTTAGTTCAATACCTACTCACGACTTTGTTATACTCATCATCATCAGCCTATAAACGTCCCACTGCTGGGCACAACGAGGCCTACCCTTTAAGAGGGCGTTCGCTTCCCCAATGCGGATTGGTAGACTTCACATACCCATCGGAATTTCTTCTTCAGCGTATGCAGGTTTCCTCACGAATTTTTCCTTCACCTTTTGAGAGTAGTCCGTGTCATTTACATAAGTCAAGCTCTACAACGATTATTGATTTAAAGACATATTCATAAAAACTAATCTACGAAAACTCTAAAAAAAAATATGCGAACCTCGACGTACATTTCCCTTATAACTAGATTAAACATAACAAACTGTACTCTAAACCTTATGTCAAAGGGAATAAATATTAAATAAGATGAATCTAAATCTCGTGTACAAACTTGCCACTCAAGGTGTCAGATTCAAATCACAGCTCCACTCGGAGCAGGTTTTGGCAGCTAACAGCGCGGGCTTTCAACGTCATTAATATTCGACAAGATGACAAAACAGGCTTTACGTAAAGACGCCATCAAATACATCTGTATCTCTACCAATGTATGTTACAATTTGACCTACTGAGTTGATATGTTCATTAGAGGTTTTGACTATACAGCGATTGTTTGATTACAAATACCCCCTCTTGGCGCAGTCGGGTAAAAACAGGATATACGGGGTGTAAATATAAATGCGGAGCATACTTAAGGTGCTTCAAACAATCAAACTGAAGAACTTTATATGGGACCAATATTGAAAACGCGAATCACATATTATAATGTCAATACTTATATTCTTTAACAAAATGTATGAAATATATAGCTGATTTCTGTTTTCGCGAGCGATACACTCAGTTGCAGAAACGCTCATTACTACTACATTAAATCTCTTGCTGTCACTTTTTGTCTTGTTGACGTAGTAAAAGGTAGCAAGAGATTTAATGGAGGATTAACTCTAATGAGCGTTTCTGCAACTGAGTGTCAATAAATTATTTACTCAACTGGTAACAGGAGACCGATCGCGCTAACTTAGGACCTCGGAGTCCTTTTTTAAATTCAGTTATAATCAAATTGCAAGCCTGTTACTAATCAACTGTTCTGAATTCCAAATCGCGCTAAACTTGACTTATTTACTATGTAATTGACAGCCTGAAACATCTGAGCGATCTATCAAACGGCTGTCATGCATGGGCTGTCAATTGATTAACGCGATACTGAATGTGTACAAAGTTGAGATCCGCAAGCCGTTTCAGTGGAGACTTAGCAGCGATTACATTACCCAACATGCAGGGCCGATTCCGGCATACATTGCCTGATTTATTTTCTCTGTTTTAAAGTGGAGCGATCAAAGCAAGCAATGTATGCCGAAATCGGACCTAAACGTAGGGTAATGTAATCGCTGCTTTATTTAGCGCGATCACTTGAGCGCTTAATTTGTTAAAATAAATCTGATAACCAAATAGCTTAAATGTACAAAACTTGCAATTAAATAAAATTATTCAAACTCAAACTCAAAATGTTTTATTCAAATAATATCACATGGATAGCTTTCTGACGTTATTTTTGACTCTACCACCGCGTCGGAAGGTGTTCCGTTGTAGAGAAGATGCGGCCAGAAACTCTAATAGATTTAAACAGAAATTTCACGAAATATATCTGCTAAGTACCTAGATACCAACTGTTGGAAAAAAGAAGGCCCGTTGAAACATGAATGAAAATGAAGTCATCCGTGAATGAAAAACATCGAGAGTACCAACACAGAATAAGTGGTTCTACTGACATCGATAGATAGATAAGGGTTTGTGGACCTGACAGCTAACCTCCTGCTTCTAACTGTTGAAACGAAAAACATTTCAAAGCATCCAATCGTCCATGAAGATAGAAGTATCTAAGCAATCAATCTGTCAACAATATATTCATGCATGTATGGATATGATCACGACGACATTCCCTGAGGAGATAGTCAGGAATATTCTAAATTCATGTATGTTATTCATTTTACATTCATCAGTGTAGACCTCAGGACACTGTTTATTATTTAAATGATCAAAATGCTTGGGTCTGAGTGTCACTAACTTATAATTTACTGTACTGTACTGTACTGTTTACTGTGTTTCTGTTGATGTTTTTACTTATTTAAATAAATTTATATCTCTTTATTTACTGTATAGTATCGTTTATTTAATTAAAAATACTATGTATTACTGTATACATAACCTTAGCTTAAGAATTTATATAGTAATAGTCATTAAGTCGTGTTATGTTGTAGAGTTTCTGACCGCATCTTCTCTACAGCGACAATACGTTCCGACGCGGTGGTAGCTTCAAAAAAGAAATGAAGTTTAATTAGTGTGCTTCAAGCTCCTATATTGAATAAATTATTATGACTTTGAATTTGGTTCTCTACCCTCAAGGTGACAGTTCACCACGAAGCACCCGTACTACTCGATTGGTGGACTTCACATACGCATCCAAATTTGTTCCATATTAGATTCATATTGGTTAATTTGTTCTTCAGCGCAAGTTTCCTCACGATGTTTTCTTTCACCGTTTAAGACGTATCCCCCACCGAACGACCTTGACTCTTTCAGAGCCGCCACATTTCTACTAAACTACGTCATTTTAGTAGGTATACATATTTCTAACTGGCTTGTCCTTCATTATGTCACTGTGGTTCCTTCTAATCCAAGGAAATCAAATTCGAAACAAATTTAAACAGCAATTTTCGATCATAACATTGTCTACACAATGATGTGTGTTGCAAGTAAAAGTGACTTCAACTTATTTTTTTTTTTTCAAATATTTAGGCTTTCCTTTGAACAACAGTTTCATATGTATTTAATAGAAAAATAAGAAATATACTACATAGCAAATAAAGCCGAGATATTGAAGATCATTGCTATATTTTTCATTAATTTGTATGTCTTTCAAATAACGAGAAGATAGCTTCTAAAAACAGCAAAATATGGCCCGGCCCTGCGTTTACCTAGTACTCATTGATACATGGCATGTCGTCCGTGCGGATTCGAACCCGAACCCTCATGACTCAGTGTCCATACCTCTCCGCAACGCGCCACTGACGCTCCGACTACACTTACTGTACTTTACGAACGTTAGAAAATCCTTGCATACTTGATATAATGAGATAGTAAAATATTCGTAGTAAATAGTAGCAAAGAATCCCGGCAACAGCTTTCATGGGCGAATATCAGGATATCCCTTTTTCAGGTGTCCATGTAATCTGAAGGTTGCCCAAAGTGCCACGTTTAGGCCTAAGGGTCCGGGCTCGGACGTAATAGGGTCATGTAGGTAAGAATATTTAGTAAGCAAGTGCCCATACAGCACAAATGAACTTTAATTTGGAGTGACGTTCGGTATTTTAGTAGTATCTTGTTTGTGTTTCATACCTATAGTTCTAGTCATAAAAATTGTATTCTGACATGTTTAAATTAAATTTAATTTAATTTAATTTTTAGGTTTCCTGACATGTTACGTTTTTGGTTGATTTTGCGTTAAATTTCTTGTGACATTTGTTATTTTAGTAGTTCCTTCTGTGTCATTTCGTGTCTTGTTTTAGTCGCAAAAATTTTATTCGGACATGTTCTAATTTAATTTCATATTTGTATTTTTATGACATATTTATTTAAATTTACTTCGTTTTAATATCTCCTGACATGCGTGATTGTTTTTAATATGAATAATGTATAATTTGATAGAGAATGATCTTGAAAATGAAAATGTACTTAATACATTTTTTAACTTTTAATAATTTTTGTATTTTACTACGCTATGTCAAAGCAAATTAACATCCACTATGTATATAGCTTGACAATTTTTAGTGCTAATATACAGGGTGTAAATTTAAATGCGTTACATATTTAAAGGGGCCTTCAGACCTTCAAACTGAACAACTTTTCCTACGAGACCAACTTTGAAATCGCGAACAAAAAATCTGCTGTTTTATACATTCTGGTCGAGTAGCTATTGACATTTTCTATGGAACAGCTTTTTTTGCGATTTCAAATATGTAAAGCATCTACGTAATAATAGAAGCTAGGGCTACATTGAAACAAAAAATTCCTCCAATCGCCGATGATTTATTATCCACTTTTGATGAGTTCCATTGTATATCTTTACCATATTAAAAAGGGGCTATTGGCAGTCATCTACATAAAAACCTTGATCAAATATCACAAACATTTTCTACGACGCACAAAACACACACAATCAACAAGGGATCTTTACTGGCACCTTCAGAAAACGGGCCGAAGCCCAGTATCAAATAAAACAATTTAAGCAACCCGTTGCGCGTTGGCTAAACAAACAAAACCGTCTACATTCGATTACGAGCCAGTTCCACCAACACCGGCTAAACTTAGGGTTGTCACCATCGTTGGGACATTTCTTTTACATTCACATTTCGCATGCATACACCCTTTCTCAGGTAGAAAGAAACTTATCTACAACTACTAAATTTATAGGGTCCTTCTGAATATGCTGACACTTTTTTAAGGGGATGATCAGACCGTCAAACTGAACAACTTTCAATATGGCACCAACATCGAAGTAGCAAAAAAAAAATCTGCTGTCCCATACAAAAGTATAGTAAAATAAAGTAAAGTAGGTTTGCAGACCTACTCGAGCCAAATGTATGGTGTATTTGGCTCGAGTAAGTTTGCAGTTATGTAGTTAAGAGTAGATTTTTTTTCGTGATTTCGATGTTGGTGCCATAGACCAAGTTGTTCAGTTTGACGGTCTGATCATGCCCTTAAAAAGTGTCCGCATATTAAGAAGGACTCTGTATTATCTCCAAGAGTCTGCCTTCTACTAACAGCAACAGATTACATTGCGAACCCACAGATCAGTTTGACACCCCTGGTCTACTCATTTACCCACTCTTTTTCCTAATCAAATTTGCACAAATAGATAAAATAAGTTTTATTACGTATAATAGGGTCACAAAACGAACAAAACAAGCTACGTTTATTTGTTAGAAGACTAACCTCTCCCAACGTCTTCTGTGGCAACTGTAACGTCCAGTTCCATACCCCTTCCAAACGTTATATTTGATAGGTGAAATCATAGTAATGAATGAATAAATGTACGAAATAGGACCTTAATTAGTTCTCTAACCATATACAAAATATAAGACATTGAAAAAAATATACAACGTGTTAATGAAATAACGCGAAACTAGAAAGTAGTTTGATTAGAATCGAGAGCAGAATCGAATTATCATGGTTTCAACATAGGTAATTTTTTTCAAAATATTAAATAATTTGTAGGTAAAATTTAAATCGATCGATCTCAACCCACCGCTCGGGCACTCTTACCCTACTTACTACCAAAACAAGATTCTTAAAATGTATCCATGAGCATGTGAGCGCTTTCACTCATTGCTGAAATGATAACAAATTAATTTTGCCTCAAAACTTAAAATGCCAATAACTTTAAATTTTAACTATCAAAATAATGAAATTATTGTTTCAATCTAATTATTTTGTTATAAATCAGTTGGGGTGTATGAGGTTTTGCGCTTATTCAATAACATGTTGTATATTTGCAGACGCAATTGCGAAAAAACAAAATTTTTCAATTCAATTCAATTTTTGTTTAGTGGCATCCGATGCGTTATCACAATTCAGCCAATGTCTCGTTATGTGGATAGTATATGAAGGAAAATGATCAGTAGTATTTATTAAGTCTAGAGTGACAGTTTTGCCAACGTAAGTAGTTTATAATCTCAAGTGATTGTTTTAAGGTTAAAACACAAAAGAGTTCACAAAATGGTGGAGCCACGTGCAATCCCAACGCGTCGATACGCACGCGCGTCCGTACTCCGCCAGAATTGCAGCGCGACAACATCAAAATTTTTCAAAGACACTGGAAAGATGACGGACGATACAATTGTGACAATTTAGCTGTCAGATCGAAAGTTTTTTTTATTACTTAATTTTAGGGAGCGATTTGTTGATTAGTTTTGATTCTTTGAACTGATCACCTCTTTGTGCAGTTAATAGTCGTTTATATACAACAAACGAACATTTTCGATGCTATTAAGTATTAATTTGTAGTGAACAATTTATTGATTGGCAACACCACCTGTCAGACATAATGCAAACCATAGACAAACTGCACTTTTACCTGTCAAAGTTTCAGGTTTATCAGTAACTAGAGTCAAGGAGTCACGTTGCAGGTTCTGACCCGAGAACTTGTCTCGCGTGTTGTCCGCGCGTCGCGTCTTTGCCTGCCACGAGGCTCCGCATTCCTTAATCTCTTCTTGTTCTTTATCAAAAACAATCCCTGAGATTGGGATAGATACTCCCACAAACTACTTGACATTGGCGGAAATGCGGTGCTAACGCACAAGCAAAAAGTCCATTAATTATAAATAAAAAAAAAAAAAAAACTAGAGTCAAGGGGGTCGCGCTGCAAGTCTGACGGAGGGTGGACGCGTGCGTGGTGGCCTCTCTTAGGCTTGCACGTGGCTCCGCCATTTTGTGAAGCTCTTTTGTGTTTTAACCATAAAACAATCACTTGAGATTATAAACTACTTGACATTGGCAGAATTGCTGCGCTAGACGCTTGCAACCGGCCATAAATTAAGAAAAAAAAAAAAAAAAAACTAGATTCAACCCGCGACTTCGTCCGTACAAATTATATACCAAATTTTAAGTCTGATTATAAGCTATCAAACAAAAAAGTTTAATCAAAATCGGTTCAGTAGTTTTCGTGTGATGCTCGCACAAATAAACACACAAGCAAACAGATGGACAAACATTCTAAAAAAGGTTGATTTGGAGTCAGGGACACCTAAAAACCATATCGTCATCTTTTTTTTTCTAAATATCTTCAATATACAGACACACTTCTGTTACATTTTTATAATACTTAAGATAAGATTTTAATATTATCATCTACTGAAGTCTTGGAAATCGCATCGTTTCAATGCGTACGCTTATCTCCCGATGTACAACCCTAGTTCAAGGGTTAAATGAAACCCTCAGAGTCTAACTGTTAACATCGTTAGCCGGCAGGATTTCACAAGTATGTCTACAGTTAGTAGTTCAAATGTTTTAATTAGTTAACAGGTGTTTAAACTTTTGTAAGTCAGATGTAATTAATTTGGGAAGTTAAACGAGGTTGGTGTCGTTGCGGGTAAATTAAATGTGTTTTAGTTTTCTTAGAAAAATTTACGTAATTTCAAGTAGTTAAGGCACACTGCAGATAGCACAGTCGATAGTGAACCTGCCTGCTGTGCCAAGGGTCGCGGGTTCGAATCCCGTAAGGGACAAATAATTGTACGATGAATATGAATATTTGTACCCGAGTCATGGATGTTTGTATCTATATATGTATTCTAAATCGTTGTCTAGTCATTATAATACAAGTCCAGGCTAGATTCTGGTACTTTAAATGTGACTAGATAATTTGTGTGACAACGTCCAAGATATATTTATTTGTTTATATTATTTACTGAGAAAAAAATGCTACGTATACGTAGCCCGTCGCAGCTTACGTACCACGTAGCTTACGACGCAATACTGATTGTTAAGTACGAGACAACTTAAATACTTAACGTAGCTTAAATCCAGATGCAACACTCGTAGTCACTATCGCGTCGTTAGCTACGTGGTACGTAAGCTGCGATGGGCTACGTATACGTAGCTTTTTTTTCTCAGTGCATACCTTGTTTACTATTCTGATCAAGTGCGTTACATCTTTGGTTTTATGTTTAATTTCCATCGGGTGATATTTCATAAAGTCTAGCGAAGGCGCTACGAAATTTAAAAAATAAAATTCCCCGATTGGTTAGTCAGAATTATTGTATTTCAGAATATATCCACATGTCACTAGCAGTACCCACCATGACAGGTAGAAAAAACAAGGAAAAAACCGTCCAATTGTGAGTTGGGTTCGAAGTGTTGATTTTCGAAAAGTATTAATTTGATACAAAGGAGTATCCTTTTAATAATTATATTAAATTCATACTATTGAAATAAAAACGGTCTGGTGCTAATTGGGCTACTAGCCCACCGCAAAACATATTAACTAACAAAAAAGTTTTGTTTTCTCCGGGATCTTTAGCGCGAGACCGACTCACACTTGGTCGGTTTTTATTGTACTATAGAGTTTGTTCTATAATGACACCAAGTTTGACGCTTGTATATATTACCGTTTTTACGACAGAGCGAGAAGAAAAACGTTGATAAAAACTAGTTTCTTGTATGAGGACACAAGATTCCCCCCTTAATTTTTAACTTGTTGATATTTTTATGATTTGTTATCAAATCCGTCATAATACCGCACATTTTGTGAATTTCAACAGTCTAGCTATTACAGTTTAAAAGTTACAGCCCTAAATAGGTAGGATAGACAGACAGACGGACGGACAGACAGACAACGTAGGCTTAGTAATAGAGTCCCGTTTTCACCCTTTGGGTACGAAACCCTAAACAATGACACACGACTCAATAAAAAAACATCGACTATCGACTATCGATAGAAGGCGTGTCTTATATCGAGCAAAAGTATCACATCGTTCTCCTATCCTCCAACTCTAATAACCATATGCATCTATCCACTACACGAGATAACAATACCGTAGGTAACTTATTTTACCGAAATCTTTGTTTACGACGCACGACGGAGAGGGAAAATCTTTCACAGTAAAAAAACTTTAAAAAATAGCTATCTTCCAAAAAACAAGGACTAAATCGATAAACAACCTCCCTAATTAAACTTAAACAGCATCCAAAACAGTAATAAAATGTTCTTTGAGGGAGAGCCGAACAGCACCCAAGTACATCCCAATTGGAGCGGACGGACGTAGGCGTTCGGGCGGTATATCGCCGGGGATGAGGCCGAGGGGCGGGGGGTGGGACGAGCCCCGGGCATGAATGGGTAGCTGCCACGTGTACCCACTGTCTAATAAAGGTATCGTTGAGTGGGTATGCAAGTTATTTGATCGCCCGTTATTTACTTTGTTGATCTGGGTTGTATAAGAGCTGTACTGGTTTGAGGTCCACCGCTTTATGTAAATGCCTCTTTGTGCTTTTGATTGGTGTTATAGAAGGTAAAATTATATGAAATAATTCTTCTACTCGCTGAATTTGGCATCGCGCTAAACTCAATGTAACTGACAGCCTTTAACGTCTGAGCGATCTGTCAAAACGGCTCTAACGGCTGTCAAGAGCAGTCCCGCGATTAGCGCAATATCTAATGTGTCAAAAGTTATGGTTCGTACGTAGTCCAATAAGGGTTCAATTCAAGGGATTGCAGTCTAGGAAAATAAGTCCAGTCGTCAATATTCGTTTGCGCAGACCAGAACAGAGATCCTGTCTAAACCTGAAGTCATTTAGTAATTAAAAATCAATCATGCGCGGTAGTCAAAGGCTGCAAAATCGGCTGCTATCTTGCTCTAAGGGCCGGTTTTTCAATCCTCAGATATAACATCCAATAACAACATAATTAATAAAGTTATCCGGCTGTTTATCTGACTGATAATTGGCCGCCTATTTTTCAATCGTCATTCACTCCACGGATATTTATTTCAACGGCAACTCAAACATCAGAGAGGTGAATCAAATACACTGCAAACTGTTCACAAGACTGTTGTATTAATTTCCTGTCAAGCTAGCGTAACTCTCTACCTATTATTTTTAGGTTGTGTTTGGATTGTTTGGATTTGGATTGTTCGTGTTTTGAACGTTTCATGGAATATCAAGTCTGCTGAACACATTGCTTGCACAGTAAATGAAAAAAGCTAATTCTGTTCCTAAATTCTTCCTAGAGTATATCGCAAGAAGGGATTAAGGGAAGTGCAGCACGTGACCTTGGTCACAACTGTACGTCCTTGATCGCATGTTTAGTGGCAAGAAAAACTGTTGGGTAGGAATAGTTATACGAAATATTGCGCCGTTCTGTGATAAGGGGACAACGGCTAGAGGATGTTGAAACTACTACCTGCTTTATGTATGTATAATATTGTCTAAACTAGGATCTAAACAAAGACGAATGAGAAATAACGCGCAGAGTCTAGCGCAGTATGCACAGTCACAGATTATTTAATAGTTACTACCGCAATGCTCCGTCTTCACGCTCCATCATGCGCGTGCGCATGACTGAGCAAACTGGTTTGCACAAGTAAGCACGCGCGTACAGACGGCAAGCCGTGTAGTTCTACAAGCGCGGCTCGAACGATCATTGACATGCTGAAGATTGAACTGCGCAGTTTTCGGTTTCCACGATTTTGTTTGTGTGTATGGACGGGCAATCAGGCCGCGCCTCAGTACGCGCTTCAGTCCGGCAAATTGTTGCCTGATAATTGATTATATTTTTATTTTGACGGCACTCCGTGTCCCGTCTAGCGTTCGAGTACGGTTTTAACGGCGCAGGCAAGAAGGTGTGTGTGTAGACGGACCATAACAGATATCATACAGCCCGATTTCGAGCGCTTTTTCTAATTTCGAACTTTGCGCTTCAGGAACGAAAACTGAAATGCGCCTAATGCCAATGAGCGACATCCTGCATTTTAGAAGATAAAAGGCGCCAAATTTAATTATCGCAGCTGTCAAACGCGAGTCACGGTGCACTGTCAGAGTCTTTTAATCGAATGGAATATCGATTCTGAACGATTGATTGAATGAATGAACAAATGAGTCGTACAAAACGTTCAAATGTCACTCAATTTGACACAGCAATTGAATATATATTTTGCAGGGTTACCAGATATGAGAAATTAGTTTTTGTGCCCATTTTCCTCGATACAGTTGCAGCACAGTTCCAATCAGCTGTGTATACAGGGTGTCAAATTAAATACGTTACATACTTAAGGGGATATAATTCTAAGCGCGCTCCATACAAACTTACTATGGTGATATTTTCAATACTAACCAATTACAGTCGATGAAATTTTGCAGAAACAATCTAGAAACAGATCTCTATGCTTGTATGTCAGTCAGATTATCGTTAAAATTTACTGTTTCAATGCTAGGATTAATTGAAAATTTGTATGTAAATCTTTGAGGCACTGTAACTTTAAAACTATACATTTTAACGAAAATCGGACTCCATACAAGCATAGATTTTTGTTTCTAGTATGTTTCTGCAAAATTGTATTGATTTTAATTGGTTAGTATTGAAAATATCACCATAGTACGTTTGTATGGAGCGCGCTCCGAATTATATCCTCTTAAGGGGGTGCTTCAGACCATCAAACTAAACATTTAACTTTGCACCGTAGGTTGACTAACTTACTTTCTCGTATACGTATTTTCTAAGTAACGTATTAACCGATCGCAATATTACCCATTGCTGATGAGACGTGAACAAGATTTTATAATCGCCGGCCTAGAACACCTCGATGATCGATGAAAATAAAGAGAACTAAGTAGGTAGGTTCCTATCTATTTTTGAATAACTGGGCCTATAGACAAAGTATCTTTCGATTAGCGTTAACGACAGTAGAAAACATAAAAATGTATGGACTTGACGTATGGTGACGAAAGCAAACGTCAAAATGTTTCGATCAATAATGTCAAATCCATACAATCTGTCATTTTCTACTAGCGTCAATGCCAACAGAATGTCACTTTGTCTAGGGGGGCTGATTTGTTCCGGATTTGTCGTCTTCCGGACTCATCGCGTTCCGAAATCGTCGTATTCCTTAAGTATATTTTATAATGCCTATTTCAAAAGCCCATGGTAAAAGCGTATCGGCAACCCTACTCTTAGTTACAAACTGACTGTGTGACTCACTCGCTGTGTGAGTTTCGTGGCTTGATACATACAATGTATATCTATTGAAGGTTCAAATAACGAATTCAAATATAATTTGAAAACTTTGTCTGTTTACTTATTCGTTATATCAATTTCAATGAGGTTATTTATTTCATTTAATAATTACGCAGCGGTAGATTTCTTGCAGCCATTTAAAAGTTAACATCTTTTGTCTCACCTAATTAACTTTTGACTTAACTACCTGGTTGGTGTGATTGACCACGCCGGACTGCCAAACTAGAGGTGCTGTACCGGCACTCACGTTTGACAGCTCATTGGAATAAGGCGCATTTTAGTTTTATATCCTGAAGCACAAAGTTCGGAATTTTAAAAAGCGTGCGAAATCGGGTTGAGTAAAGGGTTGAGTGCAGTATCTGTTCTGTAACTATGAAATAATATGTGGTCCTGGGTTCAAATCTCATCCGGTCATGGTTGTTTTATGTTTGTATCGTTGTTGTATGCTTTCCATAACTAAAATCCTTTAAGCTTACAATTGGGATCAGAACAATGTATGTGCCTATGAGCGTTTTATTATAATTATCGGAACTATCACAAAAAAATTTTACGGCGTGAAATTTCCCATTAAGAAACGATTTTCAAACTCTGCAATGAAAGTGTTAAAGACCTTACAATTGGTAGTTAAAAGCATAGTTTCTGTCTACCCCTGAAATGGACTTAATCTCTCCTGGTCCCAAATTTACGAGTATATATCGCTGTGTTAGTTAAAACTAAGAATATCAATTTTTTTTTAATTTTCTGTTGCGAACTGACCGATTTTAAATGTTCCCCTTTTTCTAGTGATTAAACCACTATAAGATATCAATGGATTAAACCGACTAAGCGGTAGGCTAACATTTAGTCTACTTTATCACTAAACAACATTTAAAATCGGTTGGTGTAAAAAGGTTTACTTTCCCAAAAAAAAAGTTAGTTACTTAGTTTTTGATATGATGCGGCGATATTGTGCTTTTGACTAAATCTTTACACTAAATGACGCTAACAACAACAACATACCCTTCAATCGATCAGCATCATTCTCTTGCCTATTTCCCATTATTTGAGGTCGTCACAAAATGTCATCCTCTTCCATTCATCTCTCGTACGTTCGTTTCAGCACTCACTCCTTTCTTACACATATCATTCTTCACACAATCCATCCATCTTTTCTTCGGCCTTCCACTCCTACCACAGTAACATGACACTCGTCTCTTCGCATGACATGCCCATACCACGATAATCGGTTACACTCCAATTTTTCCGTCATTGATGCTACTTTCAAACTTCCTCTAATATACTCATTCCTTATCCTGTCCATTCTAGTTACACCACACATCCATCTCAAAATTCACATCTAATCTCAGCTGCATGCAGTCGTTTCTCATCCGTCCCTTTTGTGACCCAACACTCAGATCCGAACATAACGACAGGTCTTATAAATTTTCCCCTTCAATTTGAGGGGGATTCGGGAGTCGCAGATCGTTCCCGTAACCTGCGACCACTTCATCCACCCTGAGTTTATTCGGTGCTTCACGTCCAGATCTATCTCTCGATCGTTTTGTTCTACTGAACCGAGGTACCGGAAGTCGGAACAGACTGGTATTGATTGGCATACCCTTCAATCAATACTGATTAAAAACTCAACAGAACTTAAAGCATCTTCCGAAAATTTCAAACACTTCAACCCTTGATATCCTAATCTTTTAACCAATTTAATTATTCACTACTTAATCTTACTTATTACGATCTTTGGCCAAAATTAAATACGTAGCGGACGACCGAGGGGGGAGGGAGGAGGGAAGCAACAGCCTGCGGGGGGAGGGTTACCATGGTAACCGAGCCACCTCAATTTTTGCCCCAGTTACGGCCGATAGCGATTCAGAATCAACGCTTTGTATTTCGTCCGTACGGCTACATCGGATGAGAGATTTTTTCTAATTGCTATTAAACGAAGGTGTAGGTAGCTTTAAGTTTATATCGTATCGAATACAGTAACAACCTTAAAAATTTACAGATCTCCTGCTCTACAAAACTTCCGTTACATTGAAAATGAACTCAATATATGTGAAATAGTTACGTAAAATAATACAAAAATAATAATTATCAATATTTTAGTAAATATAATTATTAAATAATTATACTTAATTTTTAAAGTAGTTGAAACCATAAATATTAATTTAATTACTTACATTGCATGATAAAGTAACGCATAACAAATGAAACGGCCGATTTTAAAAATGCTAAACTCTAAAAATTTTCATAATTTTCGAAAAATTCAAAAAAAATACCTTCAGGTTTTGAACCTAAGTAACATTTAAAACTTTTAAAATTTATATTTAAATGCGTTAAAATTAATTTAAGTATATTTAAGTGCCCTTTAGACCTTTAGAAACCTACTAAAAACGCCCCTTTTCAGCGATTTTTCGCGATTTTCCAAAAACTGTTAAACATTTAAATTTTTTCGCCTAGATACCTCATCATCATCATCATCGTTAAATACTTATATCCGTCCTAAATAATATGTTAAAATGTATTATATTATTCCTAAGAAAAGGTTTAACGTAGTACCTATATTAATTACTCTGAGGTAAAGGTATAATACAAACTGGTTTTATACAGCCATTCCAACTATAAATTATGTAATATCTTCCTTACTCCATTATGATAAAGTTTACTTTAGAATAAATTTGGATCTTATTCGAAATGCGGGTTTTACACGAAGGGAAGAGAGAAGGGGACTGCAAAAAAAACAGAATGCGAACGTAAAATAAACTTGAAAGAGCAGCTAATTAAATCGTAGAGTTACTTTTTCTAGACGAGGGGGTTCAAACACGAGTGCACTTTGGTTGTTTTGTATGATGGCATGAAGGTTTGTAACCTAGATAACCTAGCATTACATTCATGTATATTGCCCATTCATCTAGATTTTTAACTACTTTTACTCTTGTTCCGAGGGGGAGCCTGGTGATCTGAGATACAGGACCATTTGCCCCAGACACCAGTCTCTCACAAAGACAGATTGTCCATTTATAGTTACATTAATGTCTAGAAATCTGTAATACATATTGCTTGGTACGGATACCAGTCTCTCACAAAGATAAAATTATAATTGTAATGTACATCTTACCTTATCACTGTATTTATTGTGTCTGTGAGAGAAAAAATAAAGTATTTTTGTGTTTGTATAGGATACAAATCCTTAACTTGTAAATGTCTTTCTTTGTGTGAGCCAATAAATACTTTTTTTACTTTTTACTTTACTATCTACTAGGATAACATGATTCGCACCTCCAAAATGTTTACAAATGTATACACGTCTCATAACGCATGCGTGTGTGTTAGACAGACGTAGAAAACAATGATATTATAAACTTACTAAATGCAAACTTTAGACCACGTACGATACCCATCAACCTGAACAACTTTTCCTATGGTCGCAAACCAGTCATAAAAAAATCAGCTCTTCCATACTAAACTGCAATGCCTACACGACTCGTTTAGTATGGAACAGTAGATTTATTTTTTGTTCTGACCGATACAGAACATACAGTATGTAAATTAACAAAAGGAAAACCTTTAAACCACGTACTCTACACATCAACCTGAACAACTGTTTCAAATGTAACGCTTTTTAGTTACTAAATAGATTACCGATTGCCGTTTAGATAGTAAGGTATGAAATTACTAATATAAAAACCTATGTCTTACAGATCACAATCCGCCAAAGCAAAAAAAATAAAATGGTCTGAAATTTTTAAATTTCGTGGTTACCGTTTTTTTTCTAAACTGTCATGTTCTTCACCTTAGTTCAATACCCATACCTAATAGTAAGACTGTCTAAAGTTGCCATACAAAGCTTTAAGACCGATCAAACTTTACTTTTTCGTCTGTCGGTCAAGTCCCGGGGCAATAGGGATAATTTCAAAGTTACAATGGCTCAAAGATTCCCATACTACACGCTACACGGCACGACGCCAACGAGCGCCGCGCCCTTTTCTACCGTGGATACATCATGTATTATGTACACAGTATGTAACTAAAATGTTAGTAAAATTTATGATAAATTCCTGTTCTCTATAATCTCGCGCAAGACATGTAACGTATAAACCAAACAAGCACGGACCCGTTCATAACAACAGTACAAGTTTAATTTCCTCGCGCTCGCTCTGGGCGCACCCGCGAGCAGCATCGCTAATCTCAACTACTTTCTAAGCCGGTTTGAGCCGGTTTGAGCCAGTTCTAGCCGGTTTTAGCCGGTGCTCGTGTTGATATAAAAGTTTTAAAACTCCCGGTGAGTGGAGAATAGAATAGGAAGTTAGGATCATGGAAGCTTCCAAGGTGCTCAATAAAGTGTCTCCACTGGAATGGTGGAGTTCCTGAGTTTTAATTTTATTAATTTATTAACCAACAGTTGTTACAATAGTAATACACATGATATAATCTTAACTATTATAAAACTCTAACATAAGTGTATCTATACATTGAAGATATTTACGTGAAAAAGATTACGATATGGTTTTTAGGTATTCCGGACTCCAAATCAACCTTTTTGAGAATTTTTGTCCGTCTGTTTGTTTGTATGTTTGTAACACTTTTAGTTATATCAATGTTGTAACAGCATCACGCAAAAACTAATGAACTTATTTTTATGAAACTTTTTTGTTTGATAGCTTATGATCTGACTTAAAATCTGGTATATAATTTGTGCAGACGAAGTCGCTGGTAAACGCTCGTATATCATAAATTAATGGGCTTAATGTCTAATTGCTCAACCAATTACAGGTAAATACCACATGCACAAACTAAGTTGCATAGTTAGCGTTAGGTAGCGTAGTTATCGATGTTGTATATGAAACAACACAATATTAGGTTGTCTGGAAGAAATCGCTTTTCTAACGATGACCGCCTTATATGTACCTACTTGTAATTCTTTATGTTTATTCAAACGTATGTTTGGTATAAAGCATAATTGAATTATTAAATTGAATACTTATTTCGATATTGGTTCCATAGTGAAAGTTGTTCAGTTTGGTGGTCTGAAGCACCCATTATAATGTGTAACGTATGTAAGTTTACACCCTGTATAGAGGGTGCAGATTCTCTATGATGCTCAAAGGGTACGTAGATACTATATAAACTTACAACGTTAATCCTATTCGAGGTGGGCAGAAACTTTGCTACAATCTTTATTAAGCTTTGCCATCTTTATGCAGTTTGAGTAGCTAGGGTCACTTTTAGCATGAAGGTTTCGGGATTGAATAACATGATAGGTAATTCCATTTCTTCACAGGAAATACTTCATAAGAAACCTTATCACTTAGTCGCCTCGTACGATACCCACGGGAAGAATTGAGTGCTCGATTCGAAGCCGGAACCACTCAGCAGTTGAAAGGGTTATTCTTCTTCTTATCGTGTGGGCAGCAAGCCCTGGTGTCAGAGTTTTTTCAGACCGCCTTACGGCCTCCGACGTGATTTGTATGTAACGACTACTACCACGAAAGATAGTAGCCGGGACCAATGGCTTAACGGAATCATCATTCTTTTCGGACAATCAGATGATTTAAATGTCCTAACCAACTGAGGTAAAACGCACAAAGTGACATATCGCTAGGGGTACCCCGTGGGAATTGAACCCACGACCTCCGTGTCAAGAGCCCAATACTCTTAACCTTTAGACCACGGAGGTAGTTACAAAAACAAAAAGGGTTATTAAGATAATTTAAATTAGATGTACTACTATAGTTAAGTTAGAATCAAGTTTCTTACAAGTCACAAGTACTGTTACATAGTACTTGACTTGTCAACTTCGTGAAGTTGAACAACTTGAGAGTTTGCAACTTGACTATAAAGATAGGAGGGAAAAAGATTTTATGTTAGTTATTGTTACCAGCACGACGGCAACGTACAAATAGTACTGTAGCCCTGGGACTTTTTAATTACCAAAAAGATTACCGATTGCCTTTAAGAAATTATTGTAAAGTACAAAATTACTAATATAAAAGTCTTATACATACCCGCCGTAACAAAAAAAAAAGTTTTTTTTTTTCATAAATTTTTAAATTTCGGTAAGTATTGCCGTTTTTTTTCTACGAGTATATTCTCATGTTTTTCACCTTAGTTCAATACCCATACTTAATACTCAATATTTATTGCTTACCATAATTACAGCATTCATTACATGAGATCATTATGTACCCTGTATTCTAAGGCACTGCAAACAAGTAGAAGAGAGGGAATAGTAAGATGTCTAGGGTTGCCACACAAAGTGTATAAGACCAGATGAAAAAGTCAATTTTGTATGGTCTTATAGCTTTGTATGTCAACTTCAGACTGTCTTACTATTACATAAATGGGTATTGAACAAAGGTGAAGAATATGATAGTGTAAAAAAAACGGGACAATTCAGACATTTTCTTTTGTTTTTTGTTATGATCTGTAAGACTTGGGTTTTTATATTAGTAACTAGCTGTTGCCCGCGACTCCGTCAGCGTAGACCTTAAAAAAGTATCCTATGTGATAATCCAGATCATATGCTATCTGTGTGCCAAATTTCATTAAAATCCATTTGTAGTTTTTACGTGAAAGAGTAACAAACATCCATCCATACTTACAAACTTTCGCGTTTATAATATTAGTGCCTTTCGTACTTTACAACAAATTCTAAACGGCAATCGGAAACCTTTTTGGTAATTAAAAAGTCCCGGGGCTACAGTACTAAAACGCGAACCGTACAGGATTGCAAATAAAGTTGAATTTTTTGTCACAGTGACTTTTCTTGATTGTTGGAAGATTTTTAATTAAATTTACCGATTAAGGGATATATAGGCGTGTATCAATATCATCATCATCACAGGCCTTAACATCTGTTACAGATGATTTAACTAGTGTTTCAATAGTAACATACCCAAGTACAGACGGAGACAAAACCAACATAAGCTGGCCGCGGGATCTTATACGTTACTCGACCTACGCGCGGCCAGCTTATTTTGGTTTTGATTAGCCTGATGTGTCGCCGTGTGTACATCTTATAACAATTATAAAACTAGCTGTAAAGATATTTACAAAAAAAAGACGACGATATGGTTTTTAGGTATCACTGACTCCAAATCAACCTTTTTTTAGAAATTGTGTCCGTCTGTTTTTTTTTTTCTGTCTGCATGTTTGTTTGTGCGAGCATCACGCGAAAACTACTGAACCGATTTTGATAAAACTTTTGTCATTGTATTCTGTTGCGGCCTAGTACGTGACGTCGAAGAAAATATACGTCTAAATGGCTACGTGCATAATGGTTTCTGAAGTTTTCTTGGTCTCTGCTGATTGTGGTCGTCTAGTGCGCGAGAACTCTAAACGTTACATTTTATGCTAGGTTTTAATGTTAAGGCTCTACCGCCCGAATTTACCGTAAAATTGGGTAATTTTGTAACCATTTTATCCATTAACTATGTCACTTTTTACGCAGAAAACAAAACTGAACAATCTACAGAACATGAGAAGTGATTTGGTTGTTCTCTAAATCTATTTTTTAATTAATAAAACTGAATAAAAAGGAATCTAGTCACCCCTTTTTTCCAGTTGTAACCATTTTACTCTTACATTGTTGATCGGAAGAAAACGAAAATTTACAATATGCTTCACAATACAACATAATTTGTTTTTTTAGTTTTTTAAAATTCATCTCATTTTTCAAAGAAAACAGCTAAATTCTGACCGGAGTCCCGCGCTCGTTCACATCGATTAGTATGAAGAGTAGAATTCCCGGACGGATACGCCTTAAATAAATGTACTTAACTAAGTTTCATCACACGTATGAATGAACGCGACTGTACTATAGCTAAGAGGTACTTCTGTTTAATTGGAATGCTTAATTTAACGTGAATCTGAGTAATGTTTAACAGCATATTAGACTCGTGGTCGCGATATTTGATCGTGCGGTGGTAATCATCGATTTCAAACCAATCTAATCACAGTGAAGCAACAATGTGTAAAGTTTAGCTCATATTACAAATTGCTCATATTTGCTGAATGAATTTTGATTTGCCTTTTATAATAGAAGTTGACATTAATATGTTATGAATTTATTTTCTGAATTTTACAGTATCATAATAAGAATGACACGCGTCGGTACTTAGTTATAATTATGTGTGTTAGTTATTTGTTAATATGTTTAAAATAATATTATGGTGTAAATGGGTACATAGGAAATAATCCACAACACGTTTCGTCACGCATTCCACACTAAAAATATAGTATTTCTGGCAGAAGTAGCGTCGTCCGACCCACAAGTAAGGGAATATTCTGCAACAAGCATCGTCATTACAAAAATACACATTACGCACACACACATTACTCTTTTTACATTTTAAAATAATGTAGTACCGAAACTCTGTCCAGTGTGACGGGGGGTGAGCCCGTCGCCACTTATAATGGACAGTGGGTACAATACATGCCTCGAAATTGAAGCATGCAGGTTTCCTCACGAAGTTTTCCTTCACCGAAAAGCCAGTGGTGTTACAAATCGTACATAAATTCCGATAAACTCATTGGTACGAGTCGGCCTGGACGGGGATCGAAACATCGCCTCCTGCACGGCAGGCAAGGTTACTCGCCACTGGACCACCACGGCTGGTGAAATGTGGATGCTCTGAGATTTCAGAACATCTCTGACTACCCCCTCGGGGAATATAGTCGTGAGCATATACATACATACAAATAATGTAAAAATTTATGCTCTGTCGTGCATATTAATTCAATTCTTGTACGTTCCTAGACGTTGAACACAGAGTTCTATATTTGGAACTATAAAACCTACATTTTCTACGTTTAACTTCATTTCATAGGGTCGTATTCAGTTGTCTGCGCGTAGTTGTGGGCTCCACTATTATAGTCTTAGCTGTAACAGAATTATTTCTGTACATTGAAGAAATTTACAAAATTAAGATGACGATATGATTTTTCGATGTCCCTGACTCCAAATCAACCTTTTTTCTAATTTTGTCAGTCTGTTTGTGCGAGCATCACGCGAAAACGACTGAACCGATTTAGATGAAACTTTTTTTGCTTGTTAGCTTATAATCTGACTTAAAATCTGGTATATCATTTGTGCGGACAAAGTTACCGGGTTAACTCTAGTTGATAATAAAACAAGTTATTGACAAGATGTTCGTTCGTGGCAGCACGTTTGATACAATGTGCCCCAACCCCCCTGGGGGGTCGTCTGCCCCCTCGCGAGGGGGTGACAGGCCCCGTCAGCGGTGAAACGTGTGATGTTTTGTTATTTTTGTATTTGTCACGCCTGCCCCGAGGATTAACGGGATCGGTGTTTCGGAAAAATATTGAGCAGAATTGTGTCGCTAAAACGCAATCGTCATTGCGTTTTAGTGATAAAACCGCCTTATTTTGTACCTTTTGTATTTTCTATAGGAATGCTAAAAAAATTAGTGTTCCAAAGAAAATATCAATGGCTACCAACCAACCTCAACCCAAATGTATGAAACAACAGATTTTTTCGCGATATCTATGTTGGCTCCATAGTGAAAGTTGTTCAGTTTGATGGTCCAAAGCCCCCCCATAAAATTTAACGCCCCTAAAGTATGTAACGCATTTCAGTTTACACCCTGCATTTCTAGTAAATTGAACTCAAAGATTATTAGAACTAACGTAGAAGCATATGGAAGTCGTAACCATGTAGCAAATGCTACGAAGCTACGAGAGTGGAGGGAAAATTTAAACCATTTATGATTTTCCAGGTATTTCCCTCTGGAGTATTCCTATATTCCCCTCTCTGTTATACACGTAGCATAACATATATATGTCTCTATCGCCCCCATTAGATTTCATTGTAGCGTGTTAGCTCGGCGTAGCGTATTACTTCTGGTTTAACTGCTACGCCGTAGCACGTGGCTACGATTGTCTACGAATTATACGGTATTTGTAGTAAGGATTATGTTCTTTCATGAATTTGTTAGACTTTCAGATATTCAGGTGTTCAGATTTGCTTTACGTTTTATCCTGTTTTCAGGTCTCTTTGTGGCTTTGGAACTAGAAAATGATCATGAAAATATGTATGAATGTGAAAGAGGTTAAAGAGGTATGTCAGAATTGTAGCAAGTGGCGGGCCTTAGTCTTTTTCTGCCCCCGTGGGATAATGGCGTGGTTATATCTATGAAAAAAAATTCAGGATGAAACAAAATTCCCTAGTAATATTTAAAGGGGTGGTTTAGAAATTGGGACCAGCAAACTTAACAACATTCACTATGGAGCTAACATCGGATGAAATTAAATGTTTTTTATACTTTGCATCTTTTTTGTTATCTTTTGAAAGTTCAATAAATTTGTGGCGCTATGTAGCGAACCGTAAGAAAATTGCTGGAAAAACCCGCATTTTTGCAAAATCTCTGACCATCCCAAAAGAAAGGGGTTGTGAGTTTATGTATGCATATTTCAGATCTAAAATAAAACCAAAAAGATCCATAACGAATATAAAACCAAAAACACATCAAATAATAAACTAATTCAAAGTAATAGAGTAACAAGTGAACAGGGTAAACGCGCCAGTTTCTGACCGAAACTAATCAACAGTAAAAGGTAACGAGCGAGACGAGCGCTATTGATGAAAAATGTTCTATTATGTAGACGGGGACACAACGTGTGAACCCGACTGTGCTATTGTATGCTTGAGTACTGTTGAAGTGAGAGAGAAACTATTTATTTGAGTATGTACACTTAGGTATGAACGTGTCAAGGTGGTCGAAAACTTTGCCAAAACTATCTTGCTGCTCCTGTGGGTAAAATTGGGATAAATTATTATCTTCTATATTATTATATTACTATATTTTTCCAGCCCAGTATTTTGCCACACGGATAGCATTACTGGAACCGTCCATAAGCTCCATTCACGTGCAAGTGTGTGGACAGGAAGGGCAGGATATAAGATTGACAACTGAATTCTGATCCATAAATAAAACCCCCATTTAAACCAGTTCTCCTTACTCCAGCCGACTTGGGTTCCGAGCCTATTTAAAGACTTCAAATCGACCTGTGCAATTCATCTCCATGGAACAAACGAAACACAATAGTTATAATTACAACACAAATATGTCAGCGCCAGCGTTTAAAACCACTAATTTTGTTAAAACCTAAACAATAATTTAATTTACTAATTATTTAACAGAAGTAACTATTTTATACATTTTTAAACAAGTGTTCTTTATCGACCAATGAGCGTGCGCTTTGTTTGTGTCTGCCTATAAATAGGCGTACTTGTTTGTATTCGATTCATTCCGTTGTGAGCTCTTGTACTGCGAACATCGAAATAAACGAACTTGCCATAACAATCGAGTTTAAATGATGGACCTGACCTGACCTGGAAGATCTGATAACTTGGAACACCGTACTCTCCCCAGACCTGATACCATGGGAACCTCGTTCTAAAAAGAAGTGTAGAATATAATTTTTATTATTTCGAGAGAAACGCACTAGGAGTTGCAAAATCGAGGAGCTACTGGTTTTTTTTTTTCTCAGATTTGCCACCTCCGCGACTTTTAGACACATAGGGTCACGTAGGGTGTTTGATTCTTATACACACCTCATCGACATGGCTCAGAAAAGAAAACAAAAAAATTTACACACTGCGTTTTAGAGAGCGGCATTATTATACAGGGGTTTCTTAAAAAATCACTAAATAGATTTTGTAAGTGCTTTTTTAGACGTTCGGGGAATATACCTTCACGCAATGAGTTTTTGATTTTAAATAGTAGTGGATTAACAATTTCTAAGGACCTTAGTAGAGAAGCCATCAAAACCGCAAGAGTTTTTATTTTTAAAGATCCACTTATTTTGGGGATATCGTCTCTACTTATTGAACCAATGAAAATAGTGCTTCGGGGGTAGCCCGGTAATGAAAGAGGGACGGCCTTTCCTGAACTGGAAGCCCTACCGAAGAAGTTGATAAACAGATTAGGAGCGTCATTACTTGACATCTGGGTCAAGTATCGCTATAAACCCAAATGTATGAAACAGCAGATTTTTTGGTCGTGATTTCAATTTTGGATCCTTAATTAAAGAGGTTCAGTTCGATGGTATGAATCACCTCTCTAAACCCTTCACTATGCGTGGTTCTACACGAACTTGACCTGTTTTTATTCCGCGATATCCATGCTAGGTCCCATAGAGATAGCTCTTTAGTTTAATGGTCTGATCATCGATTTAAAATATTATGTATTATTGCAGATTTACCCTGTATAGCATGGAAACGCGATATTCATGAGAATACTTAAATAAGAAGCATATCCCAGGTAAATAGCCTGAATCGTTCCGGGGCATAATAATGACGCTATATTGAAAACTTATGAACCGATTTGGATAAGTTTAGCATCGGTTGAGAATCCTTTCAGAGTATGATCATATTTTTTTGCTGACATAACCGTTGCTGGAGCTATTTCAGACCCGGTTGAGAAACTAAAGTTTATTAAAGACTATTACTTTTATCTTTTTTTCAGAAATTTTTAATTAAACGTGAAGATTTCGTAAAATGGTGTCATTTCATGGTACCTACTGACTAATTAATACCCGCCATATTTTTCAAAAGAAAACATTTTAAAGTTTCAATTTATATTATTTCAATTGAGATATAGGAGCGTCGGTGGCGCGTGGCGGAGAAGTATGGACACCCAATTATGTTGGTCCGGGTTTGATTCCGCACTGACAAAATGCCATGTACCAATGAGTTTTTCTAACTTATTTACATAATACCGACTAATCTCAAATGGTGGAGGAAAACATGGTGAGGAAACCTGCATACGCTGAAGAAGAAATTCCAGTGCGAATGTGAAATCTACCAAAACGCATTGGGCACGCGTGGTGGATTAACGCCCATACACCCTCCCCAAGGGTAGGCCTGTGCCCTAAAGTGGGACGTTTATATTCTGATGATGAATTGAGATAGTTTCACTATTGATAATATTCAATATAGATAATTTCATTGTGGAGAAGGTCGTTTCGTACCTTGAAGGTAAGGCACGGCACTGGTAGTAAGGGGACAGGATTGGCGATTGCTCCACCGATAGCTCTTATATAAGAAAATTAATAAACCGCTCTTTCCCTCTAAACTTCCACGCTCAACAAAACTGTTGAAGCCATTATGATATTATAAAATGAAAAATAGGCCGTCAAACAATAAAAAGAAACAATCATCAATTCTGCGTTATTAATACGAAATGTCAAGTTCTAAAACTGCAATCCATTATCCAAACAAGCTCCTTTCCAAATCTGCAAAATCACTTTTAAAATGCGAGAAAAGACAAAATAAACGGTGGACGATCAAAACGGTTCGAGGAAAGCGAACAGCGTGAAAAAACAGAAAAGAAAAAACTGGTATCTACCGTATCGGAAGAGGCGTTATTATACTAAGTAGTATTATACGGTAAAATGGTTTAGCTTCTAATTTTATAAACTCACAACACAGTTTTTCTTTTTCACTTTTCACTGAAAATATGTTTTAAATATCCCAAACCGTTCCGAAACTTGAACTTCAATGAACAGTTGTGTATTTTTAAGAATGAGAATGTTCCAAATAATTTTTACAAACTTTTTGACTTATGTACCTACCTATAAACATTGATACTTTATCGATGCTATTATACAAAGCAATAATTTATATACAGGGTGTAAACTAAAATGCGTTACATACTTAAGAGGGTGCTTCAGACCATCAAACTAAACAACTATTACTATTCCACTAACATTGAAATCGCGGAAAAGAAATTTGCTGGTTCAAACATTAGGATCGAGAACCCATCTAATTTTTTATCTATAATACTTCGAAAATTTCTTCTAAAGCTTTTTTCCATATTTTGAAATTGGTTCCTCCGTAAAAGTTGTTCAGTTTGATGGTCTGAAGTGCCCTGTCTAATTTGTAACGCATTTAGTTTTACACCCAGTATAAAGTAACTAATATGCAAGCTGTTGGGTATACAAATGCATTACTTTAATGGGTGATTGTACTTCATGATACTGAACAACTTTTCCAAAATAATAATGATAAATTCACAATAAAAAATTCTACTTTTCATACAGACAGTTCAGCTCATAGCATTTAGTATGGAAAAGCAAACATTTTTTTGCTATCTTCCTGACGGACGCTTAGGATAAGTTGTTTAGTATCATGCATGGTACAATCACCCATAAAGTAATACAACTGTTTACCCTAACACCCTGTAGAAATAAGTAGTATAGTATATTTTCTCTTTGTGTCCAATAAACACAATTAACGTATCTCCACGGCGACGGAAATCATTGTATTTAACGAACCGAAATCCAAATCCCATTGTTTACCCGAAGCAAAATGGTTTGTCCGAAATGTATTCCGTTACAACACCATATTGCTAAAGTATCAAGTGACAGTCCCTCCCCCTCAGTCCGCTGTCCTCCCCCTCAGGCCTCTGTTGAAATCTGATCGATTGAGCATTTGTTTTAGATTAGATGAGATGTCTGCTACAGGTCGTTGGGCTGTTGGAGATAGGTTGGGAATGAGATAAATTTGAGGTCGGGTTAGTTTGTTAATATTGTCAGTCTTAAATTATTATATTGTTGTGTCTTAGTTGAAGGAAAACATCGTGAGGAAACCTGCATGCTTCAATTTCGAGGCATGTATTGTACCCACTGTCCATTATAAGTGGCGACGGGCTCACCCCCCGTCACACTGGACAGAGTTTCGGTACTACTGGTAAATTGTGGATGTTCTGAGGTTTCAGAATATCTCTGACTACCCCCGATTATAGTCGTGAGCATATGCATAAATTGTTAAAGTGTTGCCATAATTTGCAGTCTTTTTGCTATGTATACGTTTTTGAGCTTTCCGTATCCAAAGGGCGCCAACGAGACCTTATTCATAAGCTGTCCCACCGTCCGTCTATCTATCTGTTCTACCTATAAAAAGGCTGTATCGTTTGAAATATAATAGAAGGTTGAAATTTTTATATGCGTTATTAATATTATGGAGGATTCGAATAATTAAAAAAAAAATTCTAAAATTATAAGGGGTCTCGCCATACAAGAAACATGTTTTTTTCAACGTTTTTTGTCTTTGCTCTATCATAAAAGTGGTAATACTAGCAAGCGTCAACCTTGGTGCATACTCTAAGCTCAACAAATAAATAGAAATCTGTCAAGTGTGTATCGGGCCAAATGCCAACTACCTCAATGATCATTTTGTTACTTTTTTCTTTTATTGATTTTATTTTTCATTTAAAATTTTAAACCATCGATTTATAATAATCTGATAAAAGTAGACAGTATCTATTTTGCACCAGGTCAAAGGGTTGGAGGGGTGGAGGGAAGCGGGGCGGGGCGGGGGGCGCGGCCGGAGGTCAACCGAGCAACAGTAGGTCGATTATACAAGCAACACCCACTTGTCGTCTCACTGTTTTTATCGCACTGCTGAAATAACATGGATTGAACCATTAATGTTTACCTAATGAACACACATGAAGAAGTTGATGACCTTTTTCCTGTTTGCGGTGGTCCTAGTGGTTTAAAGATTAGTAGTCCATAAGAAGGACCATAGTCTTTCGAGTTTTCTTGAATTTTCACAAATGTTGCAGTCTATTTATTTATATCGATAGGTGATATATATATATATATATCTATTCTATTCTATACATTATTTTTAAAATGGTAATCTTGGCGTGGTTGTACATTGAAGATATTTGCAAAAAAAAATATTGGGGGGGGTTAAGAATAATATGTAATGGAATGCATTGAGACCATATTTAATTTTTTTTTCTGTTTGTCTGTATGTCTGTTTGTTTGTGTACGCATTACTTACAAATTTGTGAACTGATTAAGATGGGGGTGGGGGATGGGGGTATATAACAAAAAAATAGGACTTAGTTTGGAATAACATTTAGGCTTACTTCATCTCAATAGGTTCATTCAATCAAAAGTTATGAGTATTTCAAGTCAGTGGTCTGCGCGTACAAAGTCGCGAGCGCCGCTAGTCAAAAATAATAGCTAATTTTGTCGTAACATCACGGGGGAAAAAACCTATTTGCTTTTACAATAATTATGTAGTATATGCCAACTTTTCAATTTGGTAGACTTGCAATAAAATTCTGTGCTTAAGTATTATTTGTGGTTTTTCTTTCAGATTTTCGTCACATATCCGAATATGTTACTAAAATCGGTTTTTCTTAACTAGATAAGATAAGATAAATATTCTTTAATTGCACACCAAGAATAGATAAATACAAGAATGAGAAGGGTACGGGTCAGACTAGAATATTTTTTTTTTTTTTTTCTTAATTAATGGCCGTTTGCTTGCGTCTAGCGCGGCAATTCTGACAATGTCAAGTAGTTTATAATCTCAAGTTATTGTTTTATGGTTAAAACACAAAAGAGCTTCCCAAAATGGCGGAGCCACGTGCAAGCCTAAGAGAGGCCACCATGCACGCGTCCACCCTCAGTCAGACTTGCAACGCGACTCCAGATTAGAATTAATGACAACAATAGAACCAAGTGAAGTAGTTTTTCTCCGTCTCCAAAGTTACATCAAAATGCTTAATTTAAGGCATTTGTTATATTAAAGATACACCAGAAATGTTGATGTAAATATACTTTAGCTTAAATAGAAATTAACCTGCCATATCTCATCCACCTTGGTACCTACATAATTTAGCAGCATTCTTAACCTCTTACACGCTTTCGGCTCAACAAATTTAGCAATTAAGGAGCGAAACGAGTTGATAAATGGGTCCCGTATATTAATGGAAGTCACCTGCTTTGGACTGGAAGCAGAAATTCTAAAATATTGACAAGGAATTTTTATAATTAATTTTGTAAGTCGCACCGGCGGTTCCGGTATTGTGACAAGCCACCGGTGAAATGAAAATGTAGGTTTTTGTAAGGAAGGAGGCGTCTTTTTTTACGCATATTTTTTGGCGCGGCCATCAACCAAACTTGAAAATTTTAGTTCAGAATAAAGTAACAAACAAAACTTGTTAAAACAAGTATATCTCTAAACTTAGTCCGAACGAAGATATAAAGGCTTGATGTTGAAAATACATTAATTACGTTTACTTTAAACCTTTTTATCTCCGTTCGGACTGAGTTTAGAGATGTTCTTGATTTAACAAGTTTTGTCTGTTACTTTATTCTGAATTAAAATATTCAAGTTTCGATGGCCGCGCCAAAAAATATACGAAAATAAAGGCGTCATTTTTTTGTTCTTTCAGATACATTTTCACTTGCTTGCACCTTGCGTCGGTGACGCAACGCATTTTTTACGCGTCGTAATGTGATTCCATACTAAATGTAGGAAACCACTCAATTAATTATTAGGTTAGTAATACCATTATTAGCTAGGAAGAATCTTAAATTATTACTCACGGAACAAAACTAAAATCTTTTTAAGAGATTAAAATGTTGAATCACGTTTTATTTCAGTTAGACACCTTATGAATAAGAGAGAAGCTCAGCTTTAAGTGAGATAATAAAATGTTGGAACCTGAGTGGCTTAAATCAAAAGAAAGAGTGATTTTTGCTCTCATCCTACAGTCTAGAAGTGTAGAATAAAGTGGTATTGTGATCCTTTCTCCTTGTCAAGATTAATCTTCTGCCTAGCAGTGTTCTTTCTAAAATAAGTTTGACGGTCTGATCATCCTCTTAAAAAAGTGTCAGCATATTAAGAAGGACCCTATATAACGAATATGAATATTTGTATCCGAGTCATGGATGTTTGTACATCGTTGTCTAGTCATCATAAGTCAAGTCCAGGCTAGATTCTGGTACTTTAAATGTGAGTAGATAGTCTATGTGACAATATCCCAGATATTTATTTCTTTATTTAAGTGCGGGGTGAGGTGTGGTATTTGAAATTAATGAGAGGTAGAGAGTAGCCCTTCTGTAGTCCAATAATCATAAGTTCCTGATAATTTTGACCTGACTATTACTCTCGATTGCTTGAAAAGACACCATGACGACTATTTTACATAAAAATATGAATTAAATCTAAAATTATGACTTGAACAAGTCATTAAGCTTTACGACCTGAACAAAAAAAAGGGAGTAGGTAAACGAAAAAAAGACCTTTTGGAAAATGACTCTGACGTAAATATCTGCCAAAACTCATCAGCAGCCTGTCAATAACCTGCCGGGCTAACAAGCCAGCATTTGCTACCTAAAATTAGGACCATTCCTGATCGAAACGCTGCCAAATTTCCGCGGCCCTGATTTGATTAACCGGCCCGAGTCTAACCTGACAGAGAAAAAACGACCGATTGAACCCGAAGCGTCTGACGAGCCTAATTTATGTTTTACTGATGGATTTTTGAACGGGGTTATTGCTTGAAAAAAGGTATTTTCCCCGTCGAAGTAACTTAAGTATTGGATGGACCAGTTTTTAGGGTTCCGTAGTCAACAAGGAACCCTTATAGTTTCGCCATGTCCGTCCGTCTGTCCGTCTGTCCATCTGTCCGTCTGGCGTCTGTCCGTCTGTCCTCGGCGTAGGTCAGAGACGCTTAGTACTAGAAAGCTGTAATTTGATATCGGTATACATATTTATCACGCCGCCAAAGTGGTAAAATACAATTTTTAGGGTACCTACCCTACACAAAAAATGGGGATGAAATTTTTTTTCTCGTTAAAAATATTGTGGGTGTGTTTATCGATTTAGGGATCCGTTAGCGAAATATTAAGCTTTAAAGTGAAAATTTTTGTTAGACATTGTTTGAATTGTTGTTAGTGATTTTGGTTCCCCAGCTAAACGGTTGTTTCTGGATACGTGAAAAAAATCCAAGGCAGTACCGGTAACTAGGCTTTACGAGTTAACGAGTAATAGTAGACCAATTTGTAAAATGTAATTTTTAGACTTTATTAGCCGTTAAACCGTATTATAAAACAAAAAGCCCCCTTCTAAGTCAGTATACTGTGACGGGCAACTACGAAAATCTACCCTGCGCGTGGCCCGACACACACTTGGCCGGTTTTTTTCGTAAATGAAACGAATGTATAGTAATACAGTAGCATCACGAAAATAATATGAACCTATTTATATTATTAAGAATATTATTTCCCGCATATTTTAAAATATGTAGCCACTTTTGTTACTTATAGTTCGTACAGCATAAAAAGAAAAAAAGAAAATATTATCCCACCTTCTCCCATTAGCTTCTGATGAAAAAACCAGCACATAATCTAATTCCACACCACTATTCAGTAATCGAATGAATGCAAACACAACACAGCTATAAAAAGCGCCATCTCTACTCTCGGTAATGTTATTTATAAAGCATAAAATAACATGGTGATCTAGTTTCAGATATCTCGACTGTGTACTTGGACATTTTATGGCCCATAACATCCAATATGGCGGGTGTGGAAATATTTTGGAGGGAAAGTTTCCATCGAATCGTGAAGGTTTAGATACTTGACTGTTTTTAGAACTGACGATTATTTTTATCATATATTTTGTTGAAAGTCCAAGTTTAGGACCTGGTCTGCACTGGGATCAAACCTCATGGAAAGCGATTCAGCCATTATATCACTACATCATCAGTCTATCATCGTCCAATGCTGAACATTGACCTCTCCCAAAGCGCACTAAAACTCTATTCCTCTTTCAGTCGCTCCCTTTCTCAGGTCGTGGGTCCCACAATGCGCTTGCCAATTCGTAGTCTCCATTCTAGAACTGGGTTTCCCCGTCAGTTGTCAGTTCTTTGGCAGATATGACCAGCCCACTTCAGTTTGCTAATTTTCAGAGCCACTTTAGTTCTCTGACGTATGACCTCATTTCCGATGTGATCTCTCAGGAAAACACCGAGCATAACTCTCTCCATAGTTCGCTGATCGACTTTTAAATTATGAACTAGTCGTATATTAGACCATAGCAGCTTTATTAATATATTTGAATAAAAATCTCCGCCAAAATAACGCACGTTAATAAATCGTCCCCGCAAAAGATTACTGTCAAAAGCCGACAATAATATGGCGGTCGTAAAACATCGGAGGTGCATTGATCTCCATCGAGTTTACATTCTCTCTGTGATCCGCGCAAAAGGCGAAACATGTAAATAATAAATAAAGGTAGTTTCGGTCTGGATGAATGGACAAGATAAAGTAAACAAAAATTTACTTTCTCTAGAACATCTATCAAAGCGTAATCTGATACTCAAGAAGTCGCGCACGTCGCATGATTTTTGTTTTTGTTTTTCTCAACTGGCAAACACAGGATAGCTCAGGGAGTAGTTACTGCTTATTAGCGGACTATAGGGAGACCACACCACACATAATGGTTTCAGAATAGAATTACGTGCAAATAGGTAGCTTTGCGCCAACAAAATCTCCTCAAATATATCCGTGATCTAGTAGCCTCTTAGTTAAGACACCCACGGGCATAAAAGGATGGTCAAAATAAACGGAAAGAATTCCAAATTTTAGCTAATATACATTGTTGATATCATGTGCTAAATAAAACTTAAAACCAATGCCAACAAGCTCCTTTTCTAGCATAAATTTCATTAAATTACTTTCTTGTCTCAAACCGAAAACATGTTCCATTTACTCAAAGAATAGATAATTAAAAATCTTACACGTTATTACGTATATACATAGTCCCATTCGAAGTTCCAAAATCAAGTCCATACTTGTATTAGAATGACTAACTGAACCTACTGATTAAAAACTCTTCCACAATACCTAAGAATCCCTCCAATATTCCAAAGTTCTTTACCCAAAAATATCACTACAGTTTTATCTAACTATCTCATTCTATATTCAAAAACCTTGGCAAAAGAGCGATATCTTCCGACACGCTTCAAAGCACTGAGATCTTCCTTGATAAACAGTCTCTTCAAAAGCTAACCCTTAAGGAAAGGAGATAAGGTACACCTTCATCCGAACTTCTTCATCTTTTGTCGTCAGTACATATTGAAAAGTTTCGATGTAAAAGAATTTTATGACCTTACTCTGAGATATGGCGACGTAATTGGAATTTGTGGGGATTATAAATATGATGTGTAGTCTAAAGGAATAAGGTTGTTTTTTGTTGCTACGTGTTAGAAGTAATAGGTTGGAAAGTGATAAATTCAGGATGTAAAAAAACGTTACCACAAAAAGTAATTTCAATATTAATGTACAGACATTCATTTTGTATTAACCAGCATAGGTAGCATGGCACCGTGATACAGCGATATCACACCTTCGCTCTCTTTCTATTTGCGCGCGAACGAAAGAGATAAAAGACGTGATACATCCTTATCACGTGTAACATGCTACGGCTACAGATCATGGTAGATATAATACTGAACATATTAATTCATTTATTATGTTACGATGCGTAATTTATAAAGTGAACCATGCTATAACTACATGTTTATAAATTTTGTAGCTGCAGCAATGTTTCTAACCACCCCATAAATTATTAATGTCGTAAGTTTATGAATGTACTTATGTAATATCTAAGATGTTTTATATGTAGATGCGTTACCCGCTATCCAAAATGCCAATTAAAAGCAAGGTAATTGCCCGGCTTTCACATAGTCACGCGTCGTCTAGTGTACGGGCTACACGTCACTGTATCGCGCCGTTTTAAAGTGCAGTGATGTTGGCGTATGACGCGTCTATTTGTAAAACGTCAATTGCCTGTATGATCCCACTGCAGAGCAAAGGTCTTCCCTCACGAATAAGGTTGAGAAAGATTGGGCGACCACGCAGGTCCAGTCTTCCTGCCCTTATCTTAATACTTGGAGTCGACGCGATATGTCGTTTTCCTCCATTCATCTCTTTTAGCAGTCGTTTCAGCGCTCACTTTTTTGTACGGATTAATTATGATTAAATTTGTACAAGAAAGGCTATTTTAACTACCCGTATAGTTTACAACCAAATTAAATTGAAACACAAAACTAATATTCAATAAGCCAACAATATCGTAAAATCAATTTCCTGTGAGCCCTCGAGTAAACTACCCTCAAAATGTGTTTAATAAATTAGTTAAGTCCAACCCGCCAGTAACGGTGACTTGCCTCTCTAATGTACCTCAGACGGGAGCGGAACGAGGACCGTTACCCTACTCGACATGGACATAATCACTTATAGGGTAAATGAGTCTGTTATAGGCAGTTTGATTTTAGGAAACAAATTATTTTTGTAGTTCAAAATGAAGTGCATTTAATAAATAAGTCATAATTCAAAAAGCATTCATTCAAGAAAATAATATAGGATAAATTTTATATCACTGCGGATAACTTCAGTATGTATTCTACTCATCAAACTAAACAACATTTGAGTCGAATAGGTACTGCAGTTTTGCATGGCACAGCAGATTTTTTTTCGTGATTTCGAAGTTGGCTCCGTAGAGAAAGTTGTTCAGTTTGATGAGTTGAATACATGCTGAAGTTATAAGATTGTATTCTCTGAATTTTTTATAAAATGTGTGTTTTTGTGGACATAAAGCTAGCCTTCTTCACTAGTTACTGTCATTTCATCCTAAATATTCTGAAAATGAAAATTGCTTAATCAGTATGCATTAAAAATAAAGTTGGTTTACCCAACAAGATTCCGACAAGCCGCAAAATAAATTTGTGTTTTTAAAATGTTAATGTTCTCCGTTATATTTATATAAAATAATTAAATTTGCCTAAACCATACTTTCTGAGTTAAATTGAATAAATCATACGTAAATCTTATTATAAAATGTCAAGAAAATAAACAAGAAAAAAATGTATGAACCGAAATCTAAGGCAATACCGCTTTGATTTTATCATAAAACGTGTCGCAAATCGGCACGTCCGCCCTACTTGTCCAAACTCTTGCCTAATCACCGGCAGAATATAAAGCAGACAAACTTTATTACAAGTTTTGACAAGTCTAAGTTGTCCCCTTCTTGAAAGGTGTCCTGAAATATAAAAAGCTTTAGTCAGGCACAACACAGCAGACGAGTACGTCTCGGGCGGTATTTGGCGGATATTGAGGCGTGCATACATACATAAAACGTCCTATTCGTACATTCGTACGTACTTCCCATTGGGAATTAAAATCAGATGGACCAGCCAATTTCTACATGTAATTATAGTATAAGAGATAAGAGGAATTTTTATAACCATCAGCTGTAAGGCTGATTCAGTATTCATAGGGTGTAGAGCATCTCTGTGATGGGGATGGACCAGGTCTGCCCGCATAACTCCAGTCGGTTCAGGAGTTACAGCCGTTCAAAGGTATGGTACGGTTGTTTAAAATGAATATGCATAAATATGCAGGTATTATTGTAATATGCACTGTAGATATGCGAACAGCACAAAAACTGACATGGTCTATCAGTCGGTTTAGGAGATCCAGCCGTTCAAAGGTCGGAACTTTGAATGGCTGTATCTCCTAAACCGACTGGAGTTATGCAGGCAGACCTGGTCCGTACCCATCACAGAAATGCTCTACACCATATGAATACTGAATCAGCCTTGCAGCTGATGGTTACCGAAATTTCTCTTATCTCTTATACTATTAGTAGAACGAGGCAGAAAGGGGCTAAGGTAACACTTATGCAATCTATGTCAAATATTATATTTATAAAGCAAAGTATGTGTATCTATTAAATTGCCTGCTACGTAAAGTATTTGACACATAAGATCAGCCGGAATTTTAGCTTTGGCACCTCTAATAAAATAAGAGCTTTTGAATACTTTAAATAACTACTTATCTTTATTTAGTGAAAGATAAAAGATAAATCTAAATATTAACGATACCGCATTTTGTTTTCCAGCATATTTTGCCTTATCTTGGCATACAATAATTGTTATTCAATTGTTTATTATTTATATTGATCTATGGTGGGAACCGGCTTCAGTGCTTAAAATATTGGCAATCAATATGTTCAAACCTTTGACTATTTATATGTGGACTGGTTACGCGTGTAATTCTACTAACAAACATTTCTGCCACTTTTTGCGGGGGGCGAGGTAACATGAAATCCGCAACTTTGGATTTTATTCCCCATAACTTTATTCTAATTTTGAATGTTAAAAATCATGAAAAGTAGTCTCGTGTGAACCCCAAACGTTCTAAGTTCGAAGTTATTGTTTCGCAATTATAGGCTATCTCGTTTAGTGATAAGGTGTAAATTTGAATGAAAATGCACAAGATCAATTGTGCTTATACCGTGGCAGAGGGGAAATGCTACCGCAAGGCTAGTCCTTATAATAATTAGTCAAAGGTTCAAACCATGTAAGGTAATTACAAACATCCGAGACTTTTTGTGGATTGTGAATCGTGATCCACACCTGTTTTTTTCTCTGAGTAAAATGCGCATTGGACTATCCATTTTTTGCGCTGACCCTTAGTGTTAGGAAATGTAGAACTTTTGGGAAACTTGGAACGTGCTCGTATTGGGAGTAAGAATGATCGGAATTTTGAGTTAGTTGCGAGGACGAGAATTTAAGATGGGACATCGTTGAGTGGTGTAACGATAGTCACGCTACGGATACACACGGATACACTACGGATATACACGCTACGGAATAGGATTTGCTGAAATTAAGTGCTTGTAATTCATGTTTCGGTTAGGAAGTGTTAGGTTTTCATTTTATTGTTGTGTAGAGTCTCAAGTTTAAGGCACGATGGGGCTGGCATAAGCTCAGGGTTAAAAGCCCCAAATAAAAAACAAATAAAAAAATTAAGAACTAATAAAAATCGTTTTACATAGTTTTATTTTTCGAATTTCCTCATTAATATAAATTTTATTTCCTCATTAATTAATATCTGGTTCAATATAGCGCTACGGTATTTTACATAATTAGAAGTCGAAAATCAACTAATTTGCACGCAGTGGAATTAACGTGATAACCGGATTATTTCCTAAGCCTATCAAGCCTGTAAACGGAGACTCTGTTCTCTTCATTAGGGATACGCAATTTTTATTCAAATCAAAATTTTGAATCAAACCATTTTTAAACATTTTACGCGACCACGACCTATCAGCGGCACTTTACGCTACACAAAATGGCGGTTGCTTTTTTATTTTGTAGCCATGTCACGGCATGTCCGCTGAAGGTTTCAGTTTTCAGAGAATTGATGAAAAATTTTGAAGCATTCTATTCGCTTTGCCGATTCGTGTATTGACGAGAAGGATAAAGTATTTTAAAATGGTTCACTAAAATAAAATCATGAAGTTCTCAAAAACGTTTTAGTAACACTACTTTTCGGTGGGGGAACAATACGTACCTACATACGTACCTACAGGGTGTTAGGGTAAACAGTTGCATTACCGTACTTTAAGGGGTGATTGTACCCATGATACCGAACAACTTTCCCTAAGAAACCTATAGGAAATTCTCAAAAAAAATTCGGACTTTCTACACTAAATGCAATCAGCTGATCGAACGTTTTTTGTATGAAAAGTTGATTTTTTTTTTGCGAATATCCTATCAGTTTCTTAGAGAACGTTGTTCAGTATCGTGGGTAAAATCACCCCTTAAAGTAATGCAAATGTTTACTCTAAAATCCTGTATATTTTAAATAAAACATTTCGAGTTGAGTTACGCTGGAGAAGTAATTCCAAGTGCATGCGTGATGTATCAAGTAACGCTCATTCATCCTCACCAGAACGATAGACTTTTTCCCAGCGGTGGAGACTTATACGCTAATGATAATTCTCAAATTTTATCATGGACCAAAATTCGAACACTCAGAATCCACTGATGTTCACCTCAATGAAAATTGTAAGTTTAGCTTATGTTCTCTTTTTAAGTGACAGAGATGCAAAACAAATGCCTGATTACCACTTTTATTAGTTAAAAGAAGATCAAAATCTTTACAAGATTTTACTTTTAAAACTTGTGTTATGTTCCAGTTGTATCAAATGTTTTAATTTAAGACTGTATTTTGGTAGACACCAACTCAAATTCTGCGTATTGAATATTCTACGTGTAAAGGTAAAATAATGTATTCCCAAATACTTAAACGTCAAGCCGTGGTGGTACAGTGGCGAGTAACCTTGCCTTCCGCGATGAAGCGATGGTTCGATCCCCGTCCAGGCCGACTCGTACCAAAGAGTTTTACTGAATTTATGTACGATTTGTAACATAACTGGCTTTTCGGTGAAGGAAAACATCGTGATGCATGCTTCAATTTCGAGGCACGGGGCATGTATTGTACCCACTGTCCGTCACACTGGCCAGAGTTTCGGTACTACTAGTGAAACGTGGATGTTCTGAGGTATCAGAATATCTCTGACTACCCCCTTGGGAAAAATAGTCGTAAGCATATGCTAATTAAACGTCAAAACTTTTTTGCTATAGAGAAGATGCTAATTTGAAGATATAATTATATTGTAAGTAAACGAACCCAACCTTAGATTTTAGTAAATCTGAACCCGAAGTTACGAATAAAATAACATCACACAACCCTTCCAGATTTACAAACCCAGCCCTTATCCAATAGATGTGAGATTAAAAAACAAACATTACTCACACAATCGGAAGCCGTCCCTTTTGGGAAACCCGAAAAAATGAATTATCTGAAACGTTGTATGGCGCTAAAACAATTAACCTTTTGGAAAAATGTCACGTGACCCGTATCACTTGGAATTAATGGCGTGCTTAGCTTTCATTTTCTATGGGAACAAAGATTTGTAAAAAAAGGATTTTAATGACCAGTTTCTGAGCAGTGGTGGTCCAGTGGCAAGTAGCCTTGCCTGCCGTGCAGGAGGCAATGGTTCGATCCCCGTCCAAGCCGACTCGTACCAATGAGTTTTTAGGAATTGATGTACGATTTGTAACACCACTGGCTTTTCGGTGAAGGAAAACATCGTGAGGAAACCTGCATGCTTCAATTTCGATGCATGTATTGTACCCACTGTCCATTATAAGTGGCGACGGGCTCAGCCCCCGTCACACTGGACAGATTGTCGGTACTACTGGTGAAACTAGGATATTCTGAGGTTTCAGAATATCTCTGACTACCTCGGGAAATATAGTCGTGAGCATATGCTATGCTATGACCAGTTTCTAACCTTGTGGATACCGCAATCTGGAATTCACAATATACAGATTAGAGGTCAAAGGCGGCTTGAAAATAATTTAGCAGCGAAACCATTAACTGCCTCCACCAATCAACACTGGGCCCGCGTGGTGGTGTTTGGCCTACGCTCTCTCGCCTTTATTTTTGAGAGGTGGCTTGTGCCCTGTTGTGTGATGTACAGGCTGATGATGGTAATAATTATAATCACATCTGGTTGGGTTAGATAGAGATATAACATATCGTCGAGACCGTATATCAGAAAAAAGGCACCCTTCACAAAGTTATAAACTACCAAAATATGACTATAAACTACACTATTTAACAAACAAAAACCTTATTTGAAATTCACCACAGTACAAAATTGTACAACAATGCATTCTTAACCACATCCTCGTCCATAGGCTTATAAATAAAGAAGGCTCTACACTCTGGTAAGGAAATAAACAAAAGCTCGCTACGACATTCAAGATGTATGTCCCGTGTTTGCCGTTGCAGTACTATGAATAATTCATGCTAATAGTGCGGGAACGTATCCGTATCCAAACATATCGGATATAAAGAATTTATTATATGAAGCAGAATTCGGAATTTCTGTTTATTTCTTCTAGATCGTGGCTCTGTAAGAAGAAACTCTACCTTTTTTCGATTTGTAGGTATTTGATGTAGAAATGTATGTATAACACATATGTTTGTTTCGGTTACTACCTTAACCTATGTTTCCCGCTATCTTGATAGTAATTATTTTCATGAAATTCTGATGCCAAACGATCACTTCAAATAAATTAAGAAAACACTAATTTAAATAACAAAAATCACCAGCATTGCAGCACGACGACACCAACAGAGATCTGTCGTGGGAGAACTTCCTTTTTTCACATTCGAGATCTATCTCAAACGCAATAACTATTCACGAAATTTCATGAGACTAGATTAACAGCTTCTTAAAAAACTAAACCTATAAAGCACATTAGCTCAAATAAAGAATACTATCACTGAGATGTGTGAAAGAAAATGAAGTTATAATTTTACCTCCTGGTGGCACATGAATAAATATCCCTACAGAACGAAAGCTTCAGTCAAGCGGCCGCTTCGGTGCACTCACACATAGCGCGCGTTAGAGGACATACGAACTGCTGCACACACTCATCCGGGGTACGTCCTCTATCGCGCGCTATGTGCGATTGCTCCGACAGCGGCAGCTTCTATTAAACATTCCTTCTGTAGGGATATTTATTAATTTAGTAGTGGTACCTACATCAATGGCTTATAAAACACTTATAATAACTTTGTCCATATCCGAAATATAATATCGCTCACATCCGAAAACAGGCTAGACTAGAACGATGGTTTAGTTAAGAGTTCCTTCCGAAGTATTTCATGCAATCGGTCGTATAAATGCATGACTCGTAAGTTTGTTGATCTGACTGTTACAGTTTATACTTCTGAACTTCAAGTAGGACAGCCATTTTTGTATAGAGAGAAATCAAAGTTAGTTTACTTGGAATACCTAAGTCTATGATTATTAAATTACAGCGGGTTTAACCCCTTTTCTTTTTATTTAGAGATCATTTAAGATGACTTGAAATTACTCGAAATGTGTATAATACAAATCAAAAACTGCCGACCCACCGATAATGTCGGCGACATACACACACGACATTGTAATGATCCCACACGTAAGCTACAGTACCCGGCAAACATCTTGAAGAATGCGGGAGAGTGAGGGGGCCTGCGCTCTAGTAGCGCTTTCGCCTACAAATTTTATTTCTGCGCATTCTAGGCCTTGCTCAAGAAGTTGGTCGGCCATTATACTCAGGCTTTTATTATGGAAACCATACAACAACGGCACAAACATATAACTGAACCGGGATTAGAACCTAGGACCCTGGTTTGGCAGTCCAACGTGGTAACAATTACACCAAGTGGGTCATATACAATAGATGTTCTTTATTATTGTTTTATTCTTAAGTTAATATCATTTTGCGTGTAGCAATTTTTCCAGTATCAAGTGGTTTATGTAGTCTCAAGTATTGTTTTGACGAAAACACATTAGAGGTATACAAAATTTCGGAGCCACGTGCAAGCCTAAGAGAAGCCAATACGCACGCGACCGTCCTCCGACAGACATGCAGCGCGACTCCAATAGATGATGTTCTGGAAAATCGCTTATTAATAACCTAACAACCTAACCTAACAAGGTGTCTAGTGAATGAACACATAATCTGTAGGTTATACCTGTAGATTGTTCCACTTTAAGCAAGTTTTAAGTTTCCAACGTAGCAGTAAAACGGTTTGTAAAATAAAAACAAAAAATTAAATACCCTGAAACCGTTTACTTGATTTCAATAACAAATGAGCCTCGTATCTACCCCACCTAATAGCCTCGGTTGAAAGACCCATTGTGTCACCCGATCGATTCTTAAACTCTTCTTTTGTCCGAGATTAGCCCACGGTTTTACATACATTTTATTTGAAAATTGTTAGCCTATTCAGTTTGAATAGCTTGGTACCCGGG
Source organism: Agonopterix alstromeriana (assembly GCA_963924505.1). NCBI lineage: Eukaryota > Metazoa > Arthropoda > Insecta > Lepidoptera > Depressariidae > Agonopterix > Agonopterix alstromeriana. Next base: position 2,425,004 of record OZ004663.1, on the reverse strand, counting down.
GCGCTTTCCTCTTACTGAAGATTTTTCATTCAGTGGTCTACAGAGAGAGAGAGAGAGAGAGAGAGAGAGAGAGAGCCTTTTCTGTATTAGAGGCAATAGTCTGAAATAGATAACCTGTGGCATAAAAAGTAAAGTTTTCTGGTTAAAACGTGTATTGTTAAACTTCCACAAATTTTATTTTAGGGTGAAATGTTTTGGTTTAGTGTGGACATTATGTCGCCGACTACACTGTAAGAGAAAACAATTTCAGTTTTATTTATTTTGTAATTATCTTCTATACAAAAAAACACTTTCCAACGCGGTGATAGAGTCAATAAAATTCAATCGGGAAGCTATCTCCCGCGTGTAGCTTCTCTGTAGTCTAGCTATGTGATATTATTTTGAATTTAAATCTTTTGAGTTCGTAAATATGTACTCAAAAATACGCCGAATCATTTTGAAATAAAATTCTGTTGTCTTAACTCAAACAAGGATGTGGGCAAACTATTTACAAAATCCCCTAGTATAAACAGGCGTAGTACTGTGTGGTTCCCACTTAGAATGCCTCCTATTTCTTCTAAGGCTATTATTCACCATTAATACGTCATTCTATCAAAAAAACTCGATTTTCTAACAGTAATTGCCTTGATAAAAGAGTTTTTATTTAGTTTCAAGTTTTACTAAAAACCATAAATAATTCTGAGCAAATAAAATCCTTTGTCCACGCACAACAATTTATAAGGCAACTTGTAAAGATTAACATCGGAAGGTCGCAAAACAAACAAGGGCGCGTGAAAAAATAAACTTGAAGAATATTCTTAACGGCAATTTTGTTCGCAAATTGTGTCATCACGGGTCCTATTGGGCACATAATGTGCTAAAGGGTTGTTCTCGTTCCCTCTTGTTTAAATTTTTTCACGGACTACGTTTCCTTTTTTGAATGCTCGAACGGTTTTATAGGCTTTCCGTGTCCAGCTATTTTGTAGAATGCATTTTCGTATTGTCACCGTATGTGGCGTATTCCAAGACTAGTAAAACTAAAAATCTGTAGATGGGAATATTAGAATTAGAGAAACCTGTCGCATTATCATCCATTCATCATCATCTTGACAGCTTTGTGTTGCCAATGCACAGTCTTTTAGAATCGCTTGGGAGCGGACATTTTATGTTAATTAGCAATCTTTACTTAGCAAGTCATTCATAGCAAAATGCTAAAAGTAACCCATGCTCTATCTTTAACAGTTTCAGAGACAGATGGGTTACTTTTAGCATTTTGCTAAAAGACTGTGCAATGGGTAAACTTTTCACTACCAATAAATACACACTAACACCGAAAGTGTTAGTCTGTTATACTTACGTACATCGACTGCGTAAAAAGTCGATAAATTCAAAGTATCAGTATTTATGTCTTTCACATTATAAACATCCAAATCGAATTAATACATTGGCAATGTTGACTTTTCTTAATCATCATGATGCCACTAATAATAATAATTCGTTAATGTCTACACAAAACAAGCAGTCAGCACAAGCTTCGAAATAATACAACAGCTGGTAATCATAGTCAATATACATCACACTTAAGGCATAGATACTTTTTCTATGCTGTGCTAAAGGACAGTACTTCTGTCAATTGGTCATTTGACATCTGCACGCGAGCGAAGTCGCGGGTAAAAGCTCGTATAACCATTAGACAACTATTTTATTTTTTCTTACGAACGAAATTACAATTCACTGCCAATATGCACTTACATTTATTCAAACAGGTAGATACTTATAATAAAAATTTAAGCAGAAATTTGTGTGCACGGCCACGGTAATAACGAGAATACCCCAAAAACTGGTACCTCAATGTAATTTCATCACAAAATGCGGCCATAACCAGCACGTGCGAGCGAAATGGAAATATTACTGTACTTCTGCATACCTACAGGTATGTTTATTTGACAGTTATACTTACACGGTTATGGGACAGTGTAAGAAAAAGGGGACCTACTGCCTATCTATGGTACTATCATAGTGTAATAACATTAATAGTGATAAGCTCAGCGATCGCGGCGGATCCACGGTCGCACGGTGTGCGGGGGGTGGCGGGGGACGGGCGTACCCTAATTAAATTCGCTTTTAGGGTATGCGCGCAGGCAGCGGGGGCCGGGAAGCGCTTCGCCCAGCCCCCGCACACCCCGCACGATTGGCGTGTCGCGACCTCTGAGTTACACCACTAGTTTTTATTACACTATGGTACTACATAGTTATTGATGGTTTAAGATACTGTTAGAAGATAAATAAAGATTTATGGTAAGCCTTTTTTAGAATTTAATAAATAAAAGGTTTGTTAGCTACTAGCTTTTGTAACGACTTCGTCAGCGTTAAATTTATAAAAGTAACATCATAACATCTATGAGCCAATTTCACTCAAATCCGTTCTGCCGTTTTGCGTGAACAAACATCAACAAACATCCAAACAAACTTTCCTCCCGTAACGTTAGTCACATACGTTCCCATTTATAATATTAGTAGGATAGTATGTGCTATGGAACCCTAAAATGAAGACGTCAATAAAATTCATATTAATATCTAGAAATCTAAACTGTACGATCCAAATGCAACGGCAAACGCCTCCTCTCCCTAAAAAGAGTGAGAGGAAGTGAGCCATACTCCACCATACAAGCCCGTGGGGATTGGTGAAGACAAGTTAAGTGGGATTTAGTCGAGTCGATTTTCGCCGAGCGGTTAAGTGCGATTTGAAGTACATTGCTGTGTGAGCTTGTTATGTATCAAGTGTGTGGCAAACTAAACAGTCGGTGTACATCAAATCACCCTTAGCGCACGGAAAAAATCGACCCATCCCTCTGTAGTGGTCTGGTCTCAGAGTATTGTCAAGTATTTAAAGAACATATGAAAACTGTACAATTTTACAACAGCACTGGTAAAAATTGATAACATTCGACTGGAAAAATATTTGGTAAGTGTGATACTCTTAGATCAGACAAAATCCTCTATTCAATTGTACTCCACCATTAACCATCATGCCCCCTTACCATAAAGTATAGTGAAGAGCTCAGCCATTAGGGATGCGTATACTTCATCCCGGAAATCTCGGAATTTCGATCGGAAACCGGGACACAATGCGTCATCCATCATCGGTAACGGAAACTGACCGAGCTGATATGTTTTTCTATTTTTACGGATTCCACTTTTTGTCCCGTTCGTTGTGTCCGTTTATTGCTTGTTTTCTGAATACAATGTATCGTTTTTCCCCTGTGTGTAATTGGTAGCTGTGATAGATAAATCATTTTATGACTTCGGTTCAGGAAGTTACAAAAAGATTTACTTGTGAAATATTGTTAATTATTTGAACTAACTTTTACAGTATTTCGAGACAGTTGATGGTGGGCACTGTCTGCTTATCATTCACTTTTGCCATAACACAATGTCACTTCTAGAATATTATGTACCTAATATTAACATACACGTTAAAGTTTTTGGGCATGGGTCATGTTGTCTAAAGAAGAATTAATTTTTTGCTATAAGACTGCCTAATTTTAACTAAATAAAGTTGTATTTTTATGTAAATAAAGTACTAGTAGTAGTAATTTTAATGAATGAAAATTGAATGAATGAATTCATTGAAAATTTTTATTTATTTGATTTATTTAATGTATTGCACATTAAATAATTTTTTTAAGCAAACCGAACCAAAGTCAGAAGGGGTTCCGTAAAGCGAACGTATGCCGACCAAATTTAAGAAGTACTTCAAAAGGGCCATGTTAAATGTGCCTGAAACCACCGAGCGTGTTTGAAACGGCTTTTGAATGTGAAAGAGGCGAGAGGCATGTTTCAGGACCGTTACAGATAGAGATCTATCGTCTGTGCCTAATGTGATGGAAAACATGAGATATTGCTGTACTTTTAATCTTTTCGCGTCGGAATGTCATAAAATATTAAGTTAGATAATAAAATACCTACTATTAATGCATTTTCAGCGGACAGGTGGTTTAGAAAAATATTGAGTAGAAAAATTCGTATTTTAAAAACTCTTTCCACATACTGAACAACTTTCACTATGGAACCAACGTCGAGAAAAAAAAACATTTCATTCAAGACGGTACTGCAGTTTTGTATGAAAAAGCGGAATTTTTAATCTAAATTGTTTAAATTTTTATATAAAGTTGTGCAGTTTGATGGTCTGAAGCACCCCCTTAAGTATTACTAGGGTGTTTTGTTACAACCTGTAAAGCTTTCTGGCCAATTCTGATTTGCAAATAAGTATAATTTATTTATCAAAAAGATATAGTTACTATCCGACATATCTTGGACGTTACTAAAGCTGTTCTAAGAATAAGTGAGAGGAAGTGTTTCAAATATCTGTTTCTGTAATTCAAAATATCCTTAAAATGTCGTTGTTATTTGAAATGGAGTATAAGTTCACAACGCTTGCTGCGCAGAGTCCTCTTAAAACGGTCCTACTGGAATGAGATATGGGTCCTACTGGATATTGTAAAATAAGTTGGCGTTACTGCTCTAAATAAATTGATCCACAGTACTGAACAACCAACAGTAACACAATACAATAGAAACCTTTTTTCCCGGAAGCTAAATAGAACAAGATCCCATCTGATTTACCAACTAAAACAAATATTACACGTAAGCCAGTTAAAACCCCGGACTAGCCGGGATCCCGGGAATATTACAACACTAATATCGGCTCGACAGAATGGACCAGCGACTAAAGAGGTTCTTGGACGAAGTGCTTTTGAGCTCCGAGTATTATTTTATTTGAGCATTTGTGATTGTTACTTGCATTCGGTAAGCTGTTTCCTTTGTAACGGTATTAGTATAAAACGAGATGAAAAGGATTTCTACTTTAGTTTAAGAAGATATAATCGCTAGTGCGCTCCATGCAAACTAAGTTTAATTATAATTTTGGATGTTAACTAACTAGAATCAATGATATTTGTTAAACACGATTTTGAAACTATAATCTCTGTACCTGTTATATGTCAGATTTTCGTTAAAATGTACTATCTCGAAGATACCGTGGCTCAAAGATTTCCATACAAATCGTAATTAACCCTAGCATTGAAACTAAGTTTATATTTTAACGGAAATCTGACAAAACACAGACATAGTTTCTAGATCGCGTTTAAAAATCCACATTTTGAGTCAATTTTTAGATATTGGTATAATATGCTTAAATAATTATTACTTACTTCATGTTTTTTTCATCACTCTATGCTATGAAGAAACTAACTAACAAATAATAAAAACACAAAATTATGATATAAATCGTCTCCTCCCGTTTAACGTAGAAGGCGAATAAGGTAAGGAGGGGTTTTATCAACAAAAGGCTTGAATATTTATGTTATGTTATGTTACTTAACAAATAAACTTACATCTTGAAACTTATCTATGTTAAATGGAAACTAAAACCTGAAAAATCTTAATAAGCTGTTATCCTTTCCAAAAGGGAAGACGGGGACGGACGGAAATTACGTAAGTACGTTGTGTAAATAAGCCTTGTTCAGTTGTCTAAACGTTGAAATGATCGTATAACAAAGTAACAGAATACTGCTGATGAGATATAATATTTTGTTACAACACGTTATCCGATTGCTTCCTCAAGGGCCTAATTTTGCTTGACAACTAATGTTATTTGATAGTTAATGTACACATATCTCCAAGATGTTGAACTATGTAATACGGAACATTTTATTGGGATAAAAACTTTTTAGTTTATGTGGTGACTACTAGCTTGACAGTTACAAATACACATTCTGAATATTTAAAAAAGAGTCGTGAAGAAACCCAGTTGCATAACTGAAAAGGGTGATTGTACTCATGATACTGAACAACTTTCCCAAAGCTACGAAAGGGAAATTCGCAATAAAAAGTCGACTTTTCAGACAGACGTTCGATCAGCTGATTGCATTTAGTATGGCATATTTTTTTTTCCCAGTTTCTACACTAACATCCTGTATTTAAAACATAAAATTATCTTTTCCAACACTGAACTTCCATTATGCACCGCGGTCCTTGCCAAATGATTTCATTAACATTGAACCGTTCCGGGACATGGCTGTTCACATGTCTAAACGTACTAAAGGGTTCAATTGCCTATGTGCTAAATATTACGAGGGTCAAAATGTAAGTTTAACAGACTAGTGATGACACGAATACGAATACGAATATTCGTATTCGCCGAATAGCAGCCAATCACCGAATATTCGTATTCGGAGAATATCAGGAACACATTCGTAATTAAATGTATTCGCAAAACCCACTTATTTTTTGTCAGAAAGACATACATTTTCCTACGCTGCCGCTGAATAAATTTTTCCAGAAACAGTCATCTTTCAAATTATTCACTGTGTCTTCAGAAATAAAATTTTTCAAGGGTTTCGAGGGTCAAAAAAGGGTTTTCTTTAAATAAAATTCCATTAAATATCCATAGTTTTCCCATAAAAGTGTCTTTTAACCGGTTTTCAAAATGGAACGAAACATTGGTCAGAACTTTAGGAATTTTAGAGCATATCCGACACGCTGTCGATTTTGATTGTTTAAATAATATTTCGAATGATTAACGTGTCTTTTCAACATTTTCAAATTATTTTTCGCTATTCGTATTTGTATTCGTATTCGCCGAATTATTAAATCAATATTCGTATTCTTATTCGTAAAAGTGGTATTCGTTGCATCACTATAACAGACATATAGGGTCTTTCTTAATATGCTTTCTTAATTTCTTAAGAAGCCGTGGTGGTCCAGTGGCGAGTAACCTTGCCTGCCGTGCAGGAGGCGATGGTTCGATCCCCGTCCAGGCCGACTCGTACCAATGAGTTTTTCTGAATTTATGTACGATTTGTAACACCACTGGTTTTTCGGTGAAGGAAAACATCGTGAGGAAACCTGCATGCTTCAATTTCGAAGCATGTATTGTACCGACTGTCCATTTAAAGTGGCGACGGGCTCACTCCCCTTCACACTGGTCAGAGATTCGGTACTACGGTGAAACGTGGATGTTCTAAGTTTCAGAATATCTCTGACTACCCCCTCAGGGAATATAGTCGTGAGCATATGCTATGCTAATGCTTAATATGCTGACACTTTTTTAAGGGGATGATGAGACCGTCAAACTTAACAACTTTGTCTATGGCACCAACATCGAAATCGCGAAAAAAATAACAGCTGTTCCATACAAAACTGCAAACCTACTAGAGCCATATATATGGGACAGCAGATTTTTTGTCGCGATTTCGATATTGGTCCCATACTGAAAGTTGTTCAGTTTGATGGTCTGATCATCCCCTTAAAAAATTGTCAGCGTATTAAGAATGACCCTGTATAATACGATTGAACATAGACGAATCTAAGAACTCTAGAAACTTATTCTGACCATAGAAAAGTTTAAAGAGAAGAAATGAAAGTAAATTGAAAAGTTCTACTCGCGTCACATCTAGACAGATTCAATTTGCGTTTGTGATGGGAAACAATTTAATTTCCTACGCCGTGTCTTGATGGCGTTCAATTTCGAATGTCGACGGCTCGCTTATATTTTATACTCTTTGCTAACATTTTTACGTTGCAAGTTTGTTGGTAAGTGTTTGTAATAAGGGTGAAAATGTTACTGCTTTTTTTTTGTAACATAAGGTTTGACCTCAGTATCACTCACCTGACTTTAAGATATTGCGAGGCCGTTGGAAAACATTTACCCAGACGATACCTACATTATCTATGTATTATTGTACGTATATATAACCTCTTAGCTTATGAATTTATAATGCAATAGTTATTTAGTCGTGTTTAAAGTTTCTGGCCACATCTTCTCTACACAACACGATCCGACGCGGTAGTAGCTACAAAAAAAGAGTTGACGTTTAATACGTGTGCTTGAAGCTCCTATATTGAATAAATTATGTTGACTTTGACTTACGCTCTTGCCTTCAAGACATAGAGTTTGTATGATTCTGTAGGCTTAACCCCGAAAAAAGAATATAAATCAAGATGTACCTCCATCTTTGTTTCTTTACGTATTCCAAAGAGACGAAAAAGAATTACTCCAGAAGAGTAAGAAAAACATCATGCGCGGTCTGCGCATGATGTTTTTCTCGTTTTATCGCTTTGTCGAAGGTGGCATGCTAGCCGTGCTGGTATTATCGCAGCCGAGGTGTTCCTCTCTGAGCATTTAAAAACTACAAGCATTCTGTGATTATTCTAGCTAATTTAGCATCCCTATTCATTGTCTTAAAAACTATATATCTACACCAACTCTGTCAATCAGCTTGATAACAGCCGCTCAAAGCCTTTGTCTACGATCCCAAGCCAATTGTTATTCCTCCACCGAAATGTATAATTCCCAAAGAGATACAATATTGAATGACTTAAATATTACTTCTATGTTTCTCTCATAATATCCTCGGTAATTTATGGAATGTTCTTTCGATAAATTTACATTAGACAGTTTTTAAATTTCAGTTTCATAGTTACAGGCATATTCTAGCCCTTGCGGGTAACTTTAAACCAAATCAGTAAAAGTTGTTTCATGTGCGCAAACTGCTTTATAATTAATTTAAAAAATCATGCCTTACCTAAATGCTAGCATGTGATCGGAGCTTAGGTTACATGACACTGCCGGTACACTGAGAAACAAATGCTACGTATACGTAGCCCATCGCAGCTTACGTACCACGGAGCTTACGACGTGATACTTTTTACTATTTATATATGCACTGGTTACGCGTGTAATTCTACTAACAAACATTTTTGCCACTTTTTGCGGGGGGTGAGGTAACATGAAATCCGCAACTTTGGATTTTATTCCCCATAACTTTAGATTCTAATTTTGAATGTTAAAAATCATGAAAAGTAGGCTCGTGTGAACCCCAAACGTTCTAAGTTCGAAGTTATTATTTGGCAATTATAGGCTGTCTCGTTTAGTGATAAGGTGTAAAATTGAATGTAAATGCCCAAGATCAATTGTGCTTATACCGTGGCAGAGGGGAAATGCTACCGCAAGTCCTTATAATAATTAGTCAAAAGGCGATACTGATTACGAGTGTTGCATCAGTATTTAAGTAAGAAGTACGAGACAACTTAAATACTGATGCAACACTCGTAATCAGTATCGCGTCGTAAGCTACGTGGTACGTAAGCTGCGACGGGCTACGTATACGTAGCATTGTTTTCTCAGTGTTTTGATTTATGTGGAAAATTAAAACCAAAATGTTACTGACTCGATTGAAGAAGAGTTTTAAAAGATCCCTTTTGGGGCACTGTAGGGAACGTGGCCTACCGTTGTTTTATTCGGCTTCGCTGGAGAGGTTTTAGTGGACTGTAGTTTTTCTGGTGGCAGGAGTGGTTCGATGTAAAGGAAAGTCTTGTTTGCAGCACTGGAGGTTTATTTTAGTGATTTTTACACCAGAGTTAGTTACACGCACAAGCATCGTACTAATATGGAAGGCGGAAACGGAAATACAACTTTTTTAATTACTACATTTTATGTTGGTGTTGCCAACAGGCACTGCACTATTCATATGTATGCATAAGCTCCTCACATCAAGTTCATTGGTAAAAAGAGGTCTGTTAGCCTACATTGGAATCCCAGGGACTATCACTTACGTTTGCTTACATAATCAAAGAAGAGATTCCTTCTAAACGTAAGAAAAAAGGTAAGCCACCAAAAGGTTACCACAATACTCGCCATAAAAGGATTTACCCAAATTACCCCTATGAGAAAAAAAGGGTCAAGTGGCGTATAGGGGAACTACTTCTATAGATTTAGATACCTACTAGCACCACAGATTACTAAAGTTACATCACTTCCATAGAAAACGATAAATTTTCACGCTTTAATTACCTACTGCCAGACGATACGCGCAAAAATGTACCTAGTGAAGCTTGCCACAGGTTGTTATTACTTCGTACAGCGCGCGACGAATGCGACGTTGTTTTGTGTGCAAAAGATGTGTGTTGTAGAGTTCCTGGCCGCATCTTCTCTACAACGGAACACCTTTCGACGCGGTGGTAGAGTGAAAAATGACGAATAAAACATTTTAAGTTTTTTGAGTTTTGTGTTTCGTTCCTGTCTGGCGCGAGTGGCAGAAATCAAGCAAGCGCAAAAGTACGTAGAAAGTACGATAAAGTGTAGGTACTCACTACTTGGTACCTAGGTAGGTACTCGGTACCCACGGCCGAGTAACAGAGGCCTGCTAGTACTCCAATCCCAGAAATCCCTTATATAAGCAACAATAGAGTATCCATCCGCCACCCTGTCTAATGGAACCTAAGTGAAATCGGTCGATGTTTTAATTAACCCTGTCTTATTCGGTTCAACACTTTGATGTCGGAAACATTAATGGAATACGAAATGTAACATTCCACTGTCTCTGTATTGAATGTTTCATGCAAATCGAGTTTCTAAACGAACAAGCAGTTTTGGGTATAGAAAGGTCGCATCGCGTCTTCGTATTGTCCCAAAAATTCGATGGGTCGTCGATATGGGAAAAGGGTTGTGATTTTGAATAAGGAACGGTGGATAAATGTTGCATGAAATCGTTTTTCTTGTACTAGTGTAGGCGTTTTCTTTGGAAGCCTAAAATTGATTTAGTAATACGTAGCGTTTATTGTTATTAGAACTTAGATGCAGGATAGGCTACATTCTTTAGGCGTAAATTCTATTCCAAAAAGATTTCTAGACGATGTTATCACCGAACTCTATAACCTTTCGTCAAACATTATAGGTTGAATTTTTTGTACACAATCAAAACAATTTTTTTTAGAATCAAACGTATTTTGGCTCCTGAACAATGCAATGCAATAACTAGGCAGTAGCGATAATTCTCACTACACGATTAAATCGAGCAAAAACACACAGAACCGCGAGTAACTCGACGCGGATGCTGCATGGATTATTTTGGAGTGCCCAGGTACACACTTATTGCCTATGACCACTGTCATCAAACGTATTGAGCCCTATTCTGTTTTTAAGACTTATTAACTTGGCCCATTTGAAACCAGAACTTTTAATAGAGAACAAGATGGTATCGCAACTTTCACTTCTACCTAGTAGACAATTTCTATTTCGTTAGTTGGATTTCCGCAGTGATTCAATAAATTCCAAAACTTTTAAAAATGTTCTCGTTCATATCGTGATAAAGCGCTATCGTGCCTTAGCTCTCTTTCTATTTGCGCGCGAACGAACGAAATAAAAGGCATGATATAGCCTTATCGTGCGCGTCTTAGTTTCAATACTGCTTGATTAGTGAATGGACCTTAACCCCAGCCATTTTAAGGTCACAACTCCTGTCAAAGTCACCTACGACATTTATCTAAACGAAATCTATAAAATAGAAAAATAAAGGCAAAACGAAACAAAGGCTTCGCCTCACGCCTCTGTTTTACGAGCACTCAGAAACTAAATAAACAAATTGTGTATGAAACTATTGAATTAATTAGAATAGTAATTTGTTTCAGATAGTTGAGGTTTGAGGCTGTTTGTTTTGTGGAAATTAAACTGTGTTACCATGTACAGAGTGTTTCTTCTCTGCTTCGGTAACGCTGAAGACATTATGCAAACAAATCAGCATAAACTCCAATCACAAAATTGGGTCGTTTTAGTAGTTTTAGTAGTGTTTTAACGCCGTCATTCCCATGGACAAATTGATACCACAGTACGGACAAACTAAATAATAAAAAATAGATATAGATCAGTGCTCTTGGTCTTTTATAACAGCGCTATAAAAATTATGTTTCTTATAAAAAATATGAAACTATTTAGCCACAGTAATGACGGAATTTAAACGCCCACTGGAATGACTTTGGTACATCATAAAGTACAATGGTATAGATGTCTAGTGTCAAAATGTACTAAGCTTTATAAAACAGGTCGATCTAGGATTGAAAATGTAATATATTTTTCACCTAATGTCCAATCTTCAACATTCTAAACCAGAATCAGTACTCCCTGGGTACCTGTGATTGCGAAGCTTTCTATGATTGAGAGCATTCAAGTGCAAAAAAGCCTTTTAAAACAGTAATAAAACCTGACATGACCAAGAAATCCTCTGCTGTATAAGCAAATAGTACCTGGGCGGATAGAGCTTTGCTCGACGCCTTTTAAGTTAATCGATACTCCATTCAAAATAGCAACGACATATTAAGGCTATTTTGCATTGCAGAAACAGAGATTTGAATCACTTCCTCTCACTTATTCTTAGAACAGCTTTTGTACCGTCCAAGATATGTCGGATAGTATATGTATCCAATAAATGAATTACATTTGGTAATTAGAATTGGCCAAAAAGCCAAATAGGAATCGTAAAATCGCGTCGTCCTTATTTGGAATGAAGTATAGATAGGTTTTATCCCTGAAAAAATCAATTTCACAACAAAAAGAAGTTTTTTTTCAACGCCATCTATATTGATATAGCAGAACGCTGATATAGACATGCTACCTTTCTCAAGAATAGCTCACTAAAATATTTAAGGGCAGTATTATTTTCAAATACTTTGCTCCTCTAACGATTTAACATTTTTAGTCACCAAATTAAACGAAAATTAAAATAACCTCAAAAACACACCTTTACCTAAAAGTTTACATGGAATCTTGCCACGGAATGGAGGAGTATAAATGTAAACATAAAGCGTGTTAAGATTAGTTTATTTCCAAGTTGACGTTGATCGATTGTGGAGACATTAAACCCTGCCCACGACGATATATAGAATTTCCACAAAAGTAGAACAGCTGGTCAAAGGAAAATTAAGGTGTAACTACTTTGTAATGTTGTATAGTGTATTTTTTCACAGTATACATTTATACAAAACATGACTGAATGAATGACTGTCTAACTGACAGACAATCTATACCTACATATAGTAAAATCGCAAAATGTTTGAACGCACATCACGCAAAAACCACTGAATGGATTTTAATGACACACAGATAGAATATAATCTGGATTAACACATAGGATACTTTTTAAGACCTACGCAGACAGAATCGCGGGCAACAGCTAGTACAATATAAAACAGTTCCATGACTGACTGTCAAACAACGCACACCCACAGAAAACAGAAACACGAAATTTGGCGTACCCATAAAAGGATTTAGGGGTGCACTATAAAAGATTTTTCAAAACTCAACCCCTAACGGAGTGAAATTAAAATAACCTCAAAAACACAGAGAATCGTATGCTCTGTTTGTACCCGCAATTCAGGCAAACAAAGTTTTATTATGTACTTAACACATTTTAAATCCTGAATTGAAAAGCTTGCTCCCGACGCATAATGACCTAATTTGTCAACGCGATATGTCTTAAACGCGATATGTCCTAATCATTCCAAATCACTCATACTCATACGTAAGAACTCATAACTTCTCTAAACACATAAAAGCCACACAAACGGGACACAAAAGGATTAATTAGTGAAACAAAACAAGGACCTCATTACAAGAGAAAGTCATTAAATATCTGAGTCGAGTCGAGTCTAAGCCGCGAATGTAATCAAGTTGGGACGATTGGTGACAGCGACGGCGCTGTTTTGTGCGTGAAATACGATAGCAGCATTACCGGGGGAAAAGATATATCTGTGAAATGAGTAAGGAAATAATATCAGGGTGGTTTTCCATCAGAGCTGGAGAGAATTGGCTTGATTCATGGCGAGGATGTTAATCTGAGCGAGGATGCGCAGTGGAGCTGTGAAACTACGAGTATGTGACTCTTTCCACCAAAGCTGTTACGCGAAAAAATATACGGAGACAAAGTCGTTTAAAAGCCAAGTTTTTTTAAATGTACTAAAAAGAGAATAAGGTATTCCTATTTCGTCACACTTTTTTGTAAACTACTTAACATTAAAATTGCTAATTATTGCTTACTATGGGATCTAGTTATAACAAACCATCCTTTTGCAAATTAATATTATGTGTGCATGCTGTGTTGATCTATAATTATTAGTTGTACATTTAGATAAAATCTATTAAATAAGTATTTAAGCTTGCATTGATGTAACAACTGTTGATGAACAAATAAAATAAAATAAAAAATAAATAAAAAACAAAGAGACCAAACAAAACCTATTGAGTGAATGAAATGAATGACATGATCTCAAGAAGCTTAAATTGTTGAATACTTTGTTTCCCACTCCAAGGTTTTTTTTTTCACTTTCTCAAAAATGTCAGCGTTTTTCCCAGCGCTAATTAAAAGCTTGTTTGTAGCCAGATAAGGTGGCGAAAAATGTTTATAAAGTCTACTTTTAATTATGTGCTTCATGTCACGCAGATTACTTTATAAATATGACATCAATAGAGTTTTGCCACGACTTCGTCCGGTCATTCATCGTAGGGGGATAAATGTTATACCTAATTTTAAGTCTAATCATAAGCTTTCAAACACAAAAAGTTTTATTAAAATCGGTCCAGTAGATTTCGCGTGATGCGACAAACAAATAAGCAGATAGACAAAAAGTCCATTGGTGGTTTGGAGTCAGGGACACCTAAAAGCCACATCGTATCTTTTTTTTGTAAATAGGTATCTTCAATGGGCAGACACACTTCTGTTACAGTTTTAAAGTAGAGATAACACGAGCGAAACACTTTATTTTAATTCAGGAAGTTACATAATTCATTTAAACATGTCACGATAACTTTTAAACACCAAAAAGGGTTTACTTTGGCTGCGAAATGAAACATCTGTTGCTTTATTACTCGTAAAATACAACGAACGAACGAGCGTAGTGGTACACTCAATAATGTTAAAACCACATTTATATCAAATGAATTATTGAACGAATGCCGAAAACCATTTTATGAATGTGCGAAAACATGAAATTTCTGCCAACATAAATAATTCATAATAATATCGATGAAATGAGTTGAAGTTTTGATACAGCCTTTTCTGTTATTAGTAAGGATTGGACGAAAATGCTTAAGACGCAAAAGGCAAAAGCAGGCTGGGCCATATCTTTCTAGTTTTTAGAAGCTATCTTCTCGTTATTTGGAAGACATACAAATTAATGAAAAATATAGCAATGATCTTCAATATCTCGGCTTTATTTGCTTTGAAGTATATTTCTTATTCTTCTATAAAATACATATAAAACCTGTGTTCAAAGGAAAGCCTAAATATTTGAATAAAGCTGTATTATGTGCATCTACTTTATAAGTTGAAGTTACTTTTACTTGCGACACACATCATTGTGTAGACAATATTAAGATCTAAAAATGCTTCGAAGTAATTGTTTTTTTAAGATCAATATTTAATGAGTTAATTAGATACCTAATTGTAAAATTTGGTGCGAATGCTTGTGATTTTCGAATTTGATTTCCTTAGATTAGAAGGCACCATAGTGACATAATGAAGTACAAGCCAGTCGAAAATAGGTATACCTACGTGAATTACGTAGTTTAGTAGAGGTGAGGCGGCCCTGAAAGGGTCATGGTCGTACGGTCAGGGAAACCTTTTCATACTATATTTTGATTCAAAGATAACTCTTTGAAAGTATAAATCGAGCAATGTTTGTTTGTTTACATAATAAACTTAGCGGACTAACATAAATAATGTAATTGGTTTCTGGAAATCGGTTTCGCTCTAGAAAATGTTTGGGTCAAGAAATCGATATAACCATTTCTTATCTTCGGAAAAATTCATTGCGAACTCCTGGATAGCACTGACAGAGCAACACTCGTTTGACCAGGTGATAAATAAACATTAAATATAGATATTTATCTACAATTTCTAAATCAGAAAGGTTTTTAATATTTTAATTAAGTATTTGCTACCATAAAGTTACAGACCGAATGAATGTACAAATGCGCGAATATTATCTAACAAAAATATGCACAAAAAGCAACTGTTATAAAAAACGGTAGCGCTAACGAGAATTTTCAACTCTAAATCACAAAAATAAATTGATCCGCAGATTAACACAGCTTTCATTCCAGTGGGAATTAATTAATGTCATAAAGGAAGCGAGTTGAAAAAAAAATATTACTGCATAAATTAACGCGGAATGCGGACGGACTTTGCCGAAACAAAAGCATAAAAGGCGGCAAAGCGAGTGAGATGTCACAGCTGAATATTAAACTCCGTGGCAGTACTGGTACCCATTCACTCATTCGGTCGCAAGGGAACCATTCAGTCGGTCGGTCACTAACGTTTTAACTTTGTGAATAGGTGATTTGGTAGTGGACGAATATAACTGCCTTTGCAGTTTTGTGTTTGCAAAAAACCAGAGGTTTTTGATTGCAAAACCAAGCTATAAAGCGCTATCTGTCTCACTGAATCTTTTGACAATTATAAGCGAATGGAAAAGAAAGATTGAGTTGTCTAACTCTGAATGGTTTGGGGCGTACATTTTTATAACGAATTACATTTAGTCACAAATCGAAGCTCACGAAATAATATAGTAGCTTCATATTAGACTAGAATGTTAACTACTATACTAGAAGCTTTAAGACAAAAGTGCTCTTAGATATTCGTTTGAGGCACTTTTAAATCTTCCATTTTTGGAGCGTTGATTGTATTTCTAGTTCTTATTCTTGATTTAAGATGTCTAACTAGATAATATACAGGGTACAAACTTTGATGTGTTACATATTTAAGATTTATACTTGATCAAACTGAACATCTTTCACTATGGGACCAACCAATGATAAGTTCTTGTCTACCAATATCATTCATTAGAAATGTTGATGTTTCATACATTTTAGTAGTAGTGAGTAGCTAGCTATTGACATTTTCTATGGAACAGCAGATTTCAATGTTGGTCCAAATAGTAAAAGTTGTTCAGTTTGATGTACTCCGTTTATTATGTAACGCATTTAAGTTTACACACTGTATACTTAAAACTGCAACCAATTGTACAAAAACCACGTTCAGAATATTGATCTTCTAAGTATTTCTACCCAAGAACACAAAAACAAAAGCTAAGATTAAGTACATTTCATTCATTCATTCAGTCATTAAGTCCTGAATTAAAGCGACAAGAGAATTAACCCATGACAAATAACTCGTAAAATCTACCCTACATCACTATTATTTGAAACAGGCATTAATCTCCCGTACTTTAGAGGAACAAGACGTAAACAAACGAACAAGCAATCTTGAGCCCTTGGAATGTTAGGCTCTACTAACGTTTAATGACGAATTAACGTGCGCAGTAAAATCTTAATACTTGCGTTACTCAACCGCGTATTCTTGGTACTTTAGGGTTAGCAAGAGACATAATCTAGTGAAGAATTCGAAAAAAGTAAACCTTGCTAAAAGATAAAGAGAACAGAGTTCCGGTACGACTGGTGAAACGTGTATGTTCTGAGGTTTCAGAATAAGTCTGACTACCCCCTCGGGGAATATAATCGTGAGCATATGCTATGCTACACTAAAAGATAAATACAGACATATGTTACATAGATAGCTTCTTGACATTATTTTTTCTCTCTACCACCCCTAGGAAGGTGTTCTGTTATAGAGAAGATGCGGCCAGAAACTCTACAACACAAATCTTTCAAAGAAAACAAAATATACAAAGTTAGTACAACTACAAAATAAGTACAAAATGGAATTACGTAATGTAACATTGTCAAGACGGCATTTGGTCATTCATATAATCATCGAGTTTATAATAAGTTTTTTTACAGAGGACTTGCTTAACATGGGACTAAAACTTTTTGTCATACAAGTTTGGAGTATCCTCCGGCATCGTATTATAATAGCGAATACCTACAGTGCCCCATAAAAGATGTGTTGACTTTATTGAGCCCAAAATGTGGGAATACTAATTTATTTTTAATTTCTTGTGTTGTAATTATGAACGTCACTGTTTTTTGGAAAGAGAGATTTATTTTTGCGAACGTATTAAATATTTTCGTAAATAAATTAACTATACAGGATGAAATTGATATAATTAGCCTTCCTATCCTTTTAAACTAAGAGTCTACCCATCAAACTGAACAACATTTACTATGGGAGCAAACCGATCCGACCTATATTTGAGTCAAGTAGGCATTGCAGTTTAGTATGGAACAACTTCGGAACAACCGATTTTTTTGTTGCTCCGATCGCTTTGCTCACATAAATGTTGTTCAGTTCGATGGCTAGACTCTTAGTTTAAAAGGATGCTAATGATCTAGATCTAGATTTTAACGGGTTCTTACCGTGTTTAGGGGGCGTCCATTAATTACGTGAGGTGTTTAGGGGAGGAGGGGGTCGTGCCAAATCTCACCCAATCTCACGTGTGGGAGAGGGGGGGTCTCGGTAAATATCAAGTAATTTTTTTCAGCAAGGTACAAAGTAAAATTGCGAGAAAAGTTTAGTTAAGTAAAACATGTTTCCACACCGAAAATTTAAAATTTCAACGCAATCAAGCACAGATTAACGCATTTACACTAAAAATACGCATTTTGAAAAATATGACGTGAGATTTTGAGGGGGCGGGGAGGGGGTCAAGCTAAATCTCACGAAATCTCACCAAGGGGGGAGGGGAGGTAGAAAAATCGCAAAAATCACCTCACGTCATTAATGGATGCCCCCTTAGGTATATTTGAGTTCCCGATATTTCGGCAGTGTTACAACTGCCATGATCACCCGAAATGATGCCGATATATCGGGAACTCAAATATACCTAAACGCGGTAAGAACCAGTTTAAATGTTTAATTCTAGATTTAAAATAATAACCGCTTAACTCTCAAAAACTGTGATGCTAATGATATCAATTTCATCCTGTAGAATGTCAAAATACTGATAAGACCAGTATTTTGAGATTCAGAATTTCAGCAAACTAAATTCTACATTCTGTTTGTTCAAAAACCAGAGACGTTGATATCGTTACCAACATTCGTATTAAATTTCTAAAGACTACGTTAAAGCTTGTACACATAGCTCTAAGTTAGAGAGCTCGCAGCTCGTTTATGATTATGTATGTTCTCAAATGCAGGCTAAATCCCTCAGTAATTAATGCGGGGCTGAGTGCCGCCCTGTCAAGATCCCCTTGATAGGGCTTAGTTTCAGTACATCCTGCAAGCAGTGGAACCTGGCTGGTAACGTAGCCCGCAAATATTTATTACACGTTGGTTCATTAATAAATAAATTGATAAAAATAAATTACTACTTAAAACAAAATAAATACCGCTAATGAAGGTTTTTGTAAATGAGAAAAGTTTATAGATATGTTTTATTTAAAAAACGTTATGACATACATAATATACCAATTTTACTCCCTGTGGCGATACAAAATTTTGCTGCTAGAAGGTGGTGGAAACATTATAATATAAAGCAGATACCATTGTACAATACAATAAATCTGCATAGATAATCATCGTCATATCTATGCCATGTTCTCTTATGATCAAAATCGAATATCGTTTTGTATAACACGTACAAGTCACGCGCTATGCGTTTTTTTCGAAGTATGGTAGTAGAACATTCGAATATATTATGTATCAGAAAATAAAACACATTCAATTTGTTTAAACAATAAGAAGGCCATTTATCAGTAAATTGAATTTGAAAATGCCATTTTAAAATAATAAAATATATTAGTATTTTCTTGTATTCTGTTGATGTGTTCGATCTGATTATCTCATTTACTTTGTTTGTTTGTTTAATATATCGTTTATATTGTTAGTTTTAGGATATTTTGATACATTTTTATTTAATTAACTGTTTAAGACTTTCATTATTTAATGTTAGGATTAATTTAAGATCTATCTCAAATAAAATAAATTCTACTGTGTGCATGTCACGTGTACTGTATCAGAGCGACACGAGAGCTCACGAGAAGTAAACGTAAGGCTTGAAGGTAATATATTTTATGTTAATCACTTCTTGTAGCTTTTACTATGTTGAATTTTGACAAATATTTTACGGGATTCCTCAAATAATATTTTGTGTGGTGTGTATGTATCCTGTGTATATCTACGAACCGCATTAGTCACGCATGGTGGACTTACGGCATTAGGTACATGAGAGTGGGCTTGTGCCCTAGTAGAGTGAACACAAAGGCTATGTGAAATGAGTATGTTTAATCTTTTGTCGTTGGCTTTTTTAAATTACAGAAACAGAGATTTGAAGCACTTCCTCTCACTTATTCTTAGAACAGCTTTAGTATCGTCCAAGATATGCCGGATAGTATATCTTTCCGGTAAATAAATTATATTTGCAAATCGGAATTGGCCAGAAAGCTATATAGGAATCGGAATATCTTTTTGTCCTTATTTGAAATAATGTACAGTTTTTAATCACTAACAAAATTATTAAGGGTGTATTCAGACACTGAAACTAAGCAACCCATGTTCCCCAGGGAAATATCACCCTTAAAATGTTGTTAATATATTACTTAACTTGAAAACAACTGATTTTGCTATTTCAAGTTAGTGCCTATATATAGTATAAGTAGTTCAGTTTGATGTTATGACTTTTATTTCAACCTGTAGATTAATTACAAATTATTTCTAGGTTTTAAGATCATTAAATAACATATCGTTTTAATTCTATCAACAAATCACAAGACGTATCGATTTTTTAATCTCAATAAAAGCAACAATAGATAGGTGAAACATTTTCGCCGCAAAATACCACGGATGATTGATCTGTCTGCACGAGAACACTAATGTATTGGAACACCGAGTTATTATAATGTTGGTTCACTTTCACACATACTACGTCCCCACGACACCGTCCTATTCAATGATCCGAGTCAATCATTCGTACACCAGAGAAAACCTTTGTTAAATTTAAAAAAAACACCTGCCTACTCTTTCTAACTCTAGGCTAGAAACAGAAACGGCATCATCAAATGTCAAATTCTGAAATTGGGAATAGTTTTTTCTTAATGGCCAGTTATTTTAAGTTGGGAGTTTACAGGTCGTTGAGTTATGTCACTCGTTTTAACGATAAACGACATTATTTTATTAAAATATCTGTAATCCTCTAAAATCTCTAGCACAGAAAATATTAATATCGAAACAATCTCGAAATTGTTTTCGATTTAGCGCTGAAAAAGAACTTGACATACCGAATTATGTCCAACTTGATTTGATATTGTGTCGATAATCCTCAAATACTACGATAAAAATGTGGTGTTATCAATAAAAGATACATTGTAATACTACTCTCTCTCTCTAACCACTAAACTCTTTGGATGATTGATCTACCCACACGCAAACCCTAATGTATTGGAACACCAAACTTGTTATGATATCTTTATTTGACGGAGGCTGTGTGCTTGATCGATATGTGCTACTTTATGAGACTGAAGAAATTACGTGTAGAGGTTTGGTAGAGGTTATAAAAAACGTCACTTAGAATGAATTATGAAAATTAAAAACTAAAGAAACCGAAACCGACGAGCGTGTATGAAATGACGTATGACTGTGGAAGAGGCAAAAGAGGTATGTCAGGATCGTAGCAGATGGCGATCAATTGTCTCTGCCTACCTCAATGGGACACAGACGTCAGTATATGTAAAAACTAAAGAAATGAGGTTTCGAGGTATACTCGAAATCGGTGGACCGGCGAGCATGTATTCAAAGAAAAAGATGTATGGATTTGAGGCGAAAGAATAATATAAAGTTGTGCGGTTAAGTGCAATTTGAAGTAAATCGACTGGTTAGTTTGACATAAACTTGAAACGTAACACACTCACGCAGCAATATACTTCAAATCACACTTGGCTGAACGGCGAAAATCGACCCGTGTCTACGCCGTTAGTCTACAACACTGGGAAAGAGGCTAAAAGTTATAAATAAAATAGACATAATAAATATTAAACGAAGTACTTTAAAAATTTACTATGCTACAGTAAAAAACTTTGATATTTGGAGCAAAGATTCTGACTACCCCAAAAGAGGATTGTTTTATATACCTATTAATAAATGAAACTGAATTTGAATTCATTCAGGAAGATATACCTGTAAGCATCTAAATAAGTTATAGACCTTTGACCTGGCTTAACGAATAATCGTAATATCAGTAACGTACCTCACTAATCTAAAAACATTATTGTTTTTTATTAAAATACTGCAATATCAGTACATTTCAGAGATCGCGCACGAAGTTGCTAACAAAACACAGTACAGCTAGTTTCTAATAAATACAAAACCTACTTAGATTACCATAAAGTTTACGTTCAGACAAAACAGCTTATATCCTAAGACCTAGACTAAACCTAGACTGAACTAATACGTCTAGACTGATTTAGGTGAATTACATTTATTATACAGTTTCGTCCACTTACGAAAATTTGAGTATTTTTCGTGAGTTCATCGTCTCTATAATATTATCTCTAGGGAATAGATGATAAACATTGAGTTATGTCCTAGAGAAGACTCTTTATTACACTGTTCCATTCAAGTGCGGAAATATTACCTACTGCACTCAGTAAAACGCTAGATTCTCATCCACCCACGCTCCGTCTACCCATGGCATGTGACGTTTGTTTTTCCCATCACCTCATAAGACACGTAAAGCTCAATGACCATCATATCAGCCAATAGACGTCCACTACTGGTTATAAACCTGGAAACCTCGCTGCGATAGGATGGGTTCGAGTTCTGGTCCTGTAGTCAGACTGACAGAGCGGCGTTTTTGTACAAGCATTTCAGCACCGGTAGTCAACTTGGTATATCGCTGAAGAGACTGCAAAGCTCAATCATGAACGCAAAAACACTCTTGTTCGAATGAACAGATTACAATATAATAAGGTTTCTTTTGTTGTATTTTTGTCGACCAAAACTATGATGCTACTCACAACCGCTACTTTTAGGAGTAGCCAGAAATCTTATTACAAGCAATCAACTACATTACTAAGTGTGAAATTCTAGCAAGGTTCTCTCTTAATATTCAGTGTCATTAGCACTTATTTAATAGTTTCCCGACTGCGTCAGAAGGAGGGTAATGTTTTTATTTATTACATGTTTTTAGTAAGGTTTTTAACGCATTTCTATTATCGAAATTCTTATCACCACTTGACCATAGTATATCTATATTAGAAAGAGTAATACCTACGTACAGTATGGACACTCCCTGCCCCCAGCAATTTCGACCTAACCCGCTCTGAGTGGTACTAGAGGTGGCCGACAGTAAGCAGTGGTGTATTCCTCTCTCACTCGCACTCACTCCAGATACATGTGCTTTCCTCTTCTTGTCAAAGTGAGCCCGTTTGTATGAATTATGTTTCTTATACTGTGTCACTACCTTGCTTTACCAATTACCATCTGTTAACTTCCCATGGACAACGATGGTAATTGAAAACTATTCGAGCCCCTAACAACAACACCCCTTTAATAAAGTACAAATTCAAACCTTATCACAACGAGATAAAGTGCAGGTACTCGCTGTTACCTTTGATTACTACACTTTACCATTCAAATATGAACTCTATCGCAATGGTATAAAGTGCAGGAGTATGACAGGAGCACAAAGACTAGATTACAAAGCAAGACTGCTGTTGATTTTGTCTGTTTGTTTGTTTGTAGTGGGCTTTGTATGTGTATCAACGGGGAGAGACTGAATTTAACTAGTTGAGTTGATTCACAGACATACGTGTGTATTCTTGCGCGTTTTGGCTGGCCACGTGGCTCCGCCATTTTGTATCCTACAATGTATTTTACTACTCTCTTTCAAACTACACGACCTTGGCAGAATTGTTGTGCTAAGAACAAGAAACCAGCTATTAAATTTTTTTTTTTCATTGGCTATAAAGAGGTTGTGATGCGAGCAAACTCCATACAAAAGGCGAACACATTTTACATTCCTAAACCGTAAAGATTTAAAAAAAATTGTTTACTTTGTCTCCATACTAAAAGTTGCTCAGTTGATGGTAAACTGCCCCATTAAATATCACTAATGTGTTTTATTGCACTCTGTAGAGTTAAAATAAAGTAAGTAAAGATTCCAATTACCCCGAGTAGAGTATTTTGTATGTAACACTCGTAATACTTGATAAAGAAATTCTTGAGAAAATTCAAAATGTACGTTCATAAAAAACAAAAGGCTACTTTGTACTCGTCTAATAGTCAGACATACACATATTTTTCTCCGTTTATGGCTCGTAGCTCGTAGACTATTCGTAGTCAGCTACGCTACGCCGTAACTGTTGCTACGGGCAGATATATTTTACACGCGTCCAATCTGTCTGCTATGAAAATGTTACAGTTTTGAAAATGTGTAAGTTTGTTCTGAAAATTGTTTCAGAGTAAAAGAGTTATATTTCAGTGGTGGAGAGAAATTAATTAGTATCTAACATACCTACATTGCTCTCGTAGATATTAACTTTGCTAGAAATTAATCCGTACCATACTAAACTCAACATCCGGCTTTGGGTATATTTTATTGGACTCAAGCTCCAATTGAGTCAGCGTACTTACGTCTAGGGCAGACCCTTTTGACTTTTCCACTTAAAATATATATTTTTTTAATTCTTCGTCTTATCTTGTGGGCAGCAAGCCTTACGGCCTCTGACGTAGTTTTTATGTAGCGATTACTACCACTAGAGATAGTAGCCGGGACCAATGGCTCAACGTGCCATCCGAAGCACGGAATCAACTTTCTTTTTCAGACAATCAGGTGATTCAGCCTGCAATGTCCTAGCCAACTGGGTAAAAACGGACAAAGTGACATATCACTAGGTGTCCCCGTGGGAATCGAACCCACGACCTCCGTGTCAAGAGCCCAATGCTCTTAACCATTAGACCACGGAGGCAGTTCCATACTACTAATAATTCTACACAAAGTATTTTTTGTGTTCTCGTTAATTCCGTAACTCGTGTAAAAGTCAAGAAATATTAAATTAAAATAACAAAAACCTAAACAAAACTCAAATATTAAAGCAGAACTTGCAGAGTCACACGTCAGCGAAACCCACGTAATTATAAAACCCCCGAAAAGTAATTTGAGAGTGCGTCTTAAATTCTTGTTATTCTAACAAAATGTCGCCCGTTCGTGTTTTGGCTGAGACTCGGGGGCTAAAAGTGAATCCGTACTAATTGAAATTCTCGCCGCTCACCCGCCGAGACTGTTGCCCTCTGCCAAAAAGCGTATATATTCGGAATTCAATATTTTAATATTGTGACAATCGTTATACAAACATTTGCTCTATAGAAATCTACGTCTCTCTTGATTCAGAGCACCATATAGAGTCCTTAATATGCTGATAGATTTTTTAATCGGACTATCAAACTGAACAACTTTTTCAATTGGACCAACAGCGAAATTGCGAAAAAAACATTTGGCTCAAGTTGATTTGCAGTTTTGTTCGCGATTTTTTTTCGCGTTTTCAATGTTGGTGCCATAGGGAAAGTTGTTCAGTTTGATGGTCTAAACTACCCCTTTAAATATTACTACAGTATTTTCTTACACTTTATACAAACCTATAAAGTAACATTTTATTAAATCACAACGTACAAACCTGGTTATTTGTCAGTAACGTTTATATTAAATCATTGACACACGTATTTTCGCTTTTTGTATAGTGCTTGGTAGCTACATATTCCTCTTAAAGCTACTTCTAACTTCATATTACGATCATTAGAGAACTCATTTGATGTACATAATTAAGGGTATATTACTGTTGGCGCGCTCCATACAAACGAAGTCTGGTGATATTTTCAATACTATCCAATTAAACTCAATGAAATTTTGCAGAAACAATCTAGAAAGAAATCTCTATGCTTGTATCGTGTCAGATTTTCCTTAAAATGCACAGTTTTAAAGTTATAGTGCCTTAAAGATTTCCATACAAATCTTAAATTAATCCTAGCATTGAAACTGTACATTTTAACGAAAATCTGACACGATACAAGCATAGAAATTTGTTTCTAGATTGTTTCTGCCGAAATGTCATTGATTTTAATTGGTTAGTATTGAAAATATCACCAGACGTCGTTTGTATGCAGCGCGTATTTACGCATTCGGAATAAACTTCTCTTAAAATCATTTTCTAAAATATATTATAAGGTGCTAAAACCAAAATCAAAAAAAGGAAGAGGTTTTAGTCTCAAATTACAATTAGGTTTAGTTCGACAATGAAGTTAGTAAGTAAACAAAAGATAACAAGTCCGACTATGCAACAAACTCTCAAGTCCAACTAATTTACAGCGGGTCCTCATATTATGGACAATAGAAGCACGGACTGGGTCAACAATTGCGTTCTGAGATAACTCGAGTCTGCTTCTAATTAGGTATATGTATGTACTTAGTATATGTAGTTACGCCATACGTTAGCGCCAAGCAAAACTCGATAATGAGTAAAATTTGTGGTGTTGCCAATAGGCTAACTGCTCATTATTAATAATTATTAATTACTAATAATTATAAAACTGTAACAAAAGTGTGTATGTACATTGAAGATATTTACGAGAAAAAGATTACGATATGGTTTTTAGGTGTCCTTGGGTCAAAATCAACTTTTTTAGAATTTTTGTCTGTCTGTCTGTTTGTTTGTTTATTACAGCAACACGCAAAAATTTCTGAACCGATTTTTATGAAACTTTTTTGGTTTGATAGATTATGATTTGACTTTAAATCTGGTATAATTTGTGTACTGATATAATACACTCTAGTTACTAATAAATACGTAAAACACCGAAAATTTCAGTCTGTTATACTTAAACGAACATCAACTGAATAAAAAGTCGAAAAATTCAAAACACTATAAAACTAACGAAAATTGTTTTCCTTTGTATAAATATTAAGCAGCATTCTAAATGAAACACATATAGGTCTGTAAAGTATCTAGACTAACGCGGTAACATTGGGTCTGGAATCTTGGCACAGTGCTGGTGCCAACGGAAAGTGAACGGGCATGTGGTACACTACACTAATTCTGCTCCACAAGCTGTTAGCTACGTTGCGGTCCAGATACTGATATTGCTGAGCTAAATTTAGCTATTTAGCCACGTTTTACTGCTTGTCTTTCTCAATTTGATACTGCCTGATAAAATCTATTTAGATGTAATACGGGAACTTACACTCAGTTGCAGGAACGCTCATTAAATTTAATCCTCCAATAAATCTCTTGCTAGCTTTACTACATCAATGAGACAAAAAGTGACAGCAAGAGATTTAATGGCGGATTAACTTTAATTAGCGTTTCTGCAACTGAGTGCTAGTGTAATAGAACAACCTAATATCACAGAGTACTATAAATATACTATACAACGTGTTAATGAATAAGTGCAAAACCTTATACACCCCAACTGATTTATAACAAAACAATTAGATTGTAACAATTATTTATTTATTTTGATAGTTAAAATTTCAAGTTATTCACGTTTTAAGTTTTCAGGCAAAAATTATTTGATATCATTCCAGTAATGAATGAAAGCGCTAGCGTGTGTTTTAAGGATCTTGTTTTGGTAGTAAGTAGGGTGAGTGTAGCTGTGCGGTTGGTTGAGAACGAGTTCAGTAAATTTAAAAATTTTACAAACATTTTAATTAATATTTTGAAAAAAATTACCTATTTTGAAATCATGATAATTCGATTCTGCTCTCGATTCTAAACAAACTACTTTCTAGTTTTGCGTTAATTCATTAACACGTTGCATATGCGTTCAAAAACTTGAACAATTTTCACTATGGAACCAATTTCGAAATTGAAAAAGATAGAAAACTGCAGGTACCGACTCGACTCAAATGTTCAGTTCAAAGGAACAGGTTGATTATGTTTTTCTCGATGTTAGTTTCATAATGAAAGTTACTAGAATGTTTTATTACATCCTGCCTATTAGGTTGTTCTGTTATAATAAGTTCCCGGTACTAGTTTTCTAGCCCCATAGGCTAATCACCAATCATTTTGAAAGAGTTCAATTGTAAGTAAGATTCGCTTATAACATTTTTGTATTATTTAATAGAGTTCACCCGCGACTGCGTCCATAAAAAATATTTAACAGATCAAAAGCTATCAAACAAAAAAAGTTTGATCAAAATCGGTTAAGCAGTTTTTGCGTGATGCACGAACAAAAAAAACTGACAGACAAAAATTCTGAAAAGGTTTATTTAGGGTCAGGGACACCTAAAAACCATTATCGTAATCTTTTTCTTGTAAATATCTTCAATGTACAGACACACTTCTGTTACAGTATTATAATAGTTTAGGTGTAAAATAAGTTTACTTACCAAAACCATTATTTTGTTTCTAAAATAATTCCGATACATGTGACTAAATCCTGTTTTCTATAACAAAAATCCAGTAATAATGTTAAATATTTTATCTCCGTACAGTTTTTAAATTCGAATATTTTTATCTCAATCACAAACGGATCAATCTCACCGGCGTGGATTTATTCGCGAAACACTTTTTGTTTCAACATCGGGACGCACTGAAATCACTGAAAATGTCACTGAATCGGGAACGACTGGAACTGGGACGATGTAGCAAACTCAAACGTATTGGACCTGAAAGTTTCAGGCCGGTTTCAGGTTAGGTTTGTTAGTTAGATGTACTGAAATTGATGCCGATGTACTATTGATTGAAAGAGTTGCTCCCTTAGAACCAGCGCATTGCAAATACACACAGTATGACTATAATCCCTTTCGGGTTTTGGTATCATATTCTCCGTCTTCTCTTTTATCGAGCCGATGGCATGTCGATTTAAATTTTTCCAGCCCAGTATTTTACCACACATTATCGGCAGCGTCCACATTCTTGGTAACCAGGCTAGCCACCTATCGCTAATTTACACGTCATTTCATCTTGAAATCTTCAAAATGCTAAAAGTGACCCGTTACAACTGCAAGACAGCTAGTAATTGTAGCAATGTTTCTGACCGCCCTCTGTAATGGATTATAGTCGCGAGTTTATGTAGGTATATAGTATGTATTGTAGTAAACAAATTAATATTATATCAAAATCTGAAACACGTTTTTTTTTTTTTCAGTTAAAACCTAAACTGTAATGCTAACCGAACAAATAGTCTATCACCTTAGTACCCTTTTTTAATACAGGGTCCTTCTTAATATGCTGACACTTTTTAAGGGGATGACCGACCATCAAACTAAACAACTCTCTCTATAGGACCAACATCGAAATCGAGAAAAAAAATCAGCTGTCCCATATATTTGGCTCAAGTAGCAAGTAGTTTGCAGTTTTATATGTAACAGCTGATTTTGTTTCGCGATTTTGAAGTGGGTGCCATAGAGAAAGTTGTTCAGTTTGGCGGTCTAATCATCCCCTTGAAAAAGAGGACTATACCTATAATTATATCTTTTATTGGGATTCCCATTCGAGATGATTAGAAGCAACATCTTCAGCCGCCGTTCTACCTAAAACTGATTTAGGTATAAGGACAAACATTATCTTGTTTAATTAGCTTACTCTCCGTAATTAAGAAGCAGCTTCAAAATCTTTGATCCCTGCGGCAGTCCAATTAACTGTTCGACATGGTTTATTGAACAAACTCAAGTATATACAGATATCTATCAACGCTGTCATCCGTGACAACGGTGCCTCTCTCGGTTATCATTGATTTTATTCCATTTTAAGCCTAGAATAGTTCTAGATATATATAAAAGCATATGCTCACGACGACGAAAGTTACGTCTTAATTAATTTAACAATCGGGGGAGAAAAATGGTTAGTTTAATGGTCAGAAGGGGGGTGTCCCCCTTTGGCATGTAACCGTGACTTCTTTATGTATTAGTAAGACGTCTATCTTGCATAGTGACGTTAAAAAGCTATTAAACATGAAACAAAATTTAGGCATTAGCATATGCTCACGACTGTATTCCCCGAGGGGGTAGTCAGAGATATTCTGAAACCTCAGAACATCCACGTTTCACCAGTAGAACCGAAACTCTGTACAGTATGATGGGGGGTGAGCCCTTCGCTAATTATATTGGACAGTGGGTACAATACATGCCTCGAAATTGAAGCATGCAGGTTTCCTCACGATGTTTTTCCTTCACCGAAAAGTCAGTGGTGTTACAAATCGTAACAACTCTACTATTAATAGTATTACAATTTGAAAGTTGACATTGATAATATTCGGCAAAGAGGTAAAGACCTTTCATCCAATTCCTTCAGATCACAATAAATTAACTATTTTTGTTAGTTTTATTTTACTCTACACGTATTGCTAAGTTTCATTTATGTATTGTATCCTTCCACCACACTTCGTTTCGAGTTATTTATTGTGCGGAAACGACGGACTCCCAACTAATTACGCTGGATAGAGTTGAAAAAATAACACTTTTAACCAAAGGGGGACGACGGATTTAGGCCCTGAGGAGTGTACATCAAATTAGATTTAGTAAGAGTTGATAAAATATTCATTAATAATTAATTAGTTAGTGATAGTCTGACGAAGCTTGCATGAGGATTTTATACAGCCATTGACGAAGCTTGTAGCGGATATAAATGCATGTAATTAAGATTTGACGAACTCTGCGTTGCAGATTCGATTATTTTGGTACATTGATTTAAATTTGAATAAATGATTTAATATAAAATCAAAAAAATTCTGGCACTATTTATTAATTACTAGAACTTCGCAATTGTTTTATTTTCGAAGATAAAGACATTGTTTTTGTATGATTTCTTTTGTCTCTAAGCCTCCCAACCGATCCCGGGATAATTATTAAATTGCCTACTTAATATTTATTATATTACGGATCCCGACAACAGGTAAAACTACAAATAAAATTTTGGTAATTTCGCATATTTTGCCATTTTAATAATAGGCATTACATACTTCCATATAGTTTCGTATGTATACACTATGATGGCCTAAGTTTCTTTCGGAAATTGGCATTGTCTTTTAGTACACAGGTGTGTGGGCGTTTCAAATTCATCATTAGCTTTATCCATATCCGAATGTAAGAGGATTGCCTAAATTAATTCATGTAATAAATCATTTGAATCGGCCATACGTGCATTCGATGTGGCCGGCCTCTGTTAATTTGTGGTCGTCATTCTGTGGCTTTTAGACGTACAAATTGAGTACCATTTTATTGCTTTTGCAATATTTTTGTTTGTTATAAAAATGTGGGTGCTACATTATACATTTACATTCTTCCTCTTACAATTATATACCATCTATTCGTTAAAAGACGCCTAAACCATGCGTACCCCAAGGTTACAGAAGTCTGAGTATGTGGATTATATTCAGTATGATGATGATGATGATGATGATGATGCCCTCCACGATATATCTTTTAAGGGCGTATTCAGATAACGAAACTAAACAATTTTCCCTAGCGATAAATGAGAACATTTTTTGAACCTCCCATAGATAATCCATCGGCTGATTTGCACTTTTGAATGGTCCAAAAAAAAAATCTCGTTTTTTTCGCATGTTCCTTAGGGGCAGTTGTTTTGTTTCATTTAATTATTTAAAATAACGTTGAAATTAAAAAAAAAGGGGTGTACACTAGAAAACATTTAGTTTTTCGCAAAAATCTCCCGTTCGCGCAAATGTCCCGTTCGCTCAAGAGTCCATTCGCACAAAAGTTTTTCGCTCAAATGTCCTTCGCGCAAGTGTCTTTCGCTCAAATGTCCCAGATCTGTTGTAAGTACCTACTTGAACCGTGTGGTTCCTTAGAATAAAGTCCCCCTCATTTGTTGATGTTGTTACGCGACTAATGTATCTATGCGGTTTGCTAATTTATCAGTGGGTGAAAGGCTAATTGTATTTAAAGGATTGTAAAAGTGAAAACGTTTTTACACTCCTAAACCTTAATATATTTCAATAATGTTATTGGCATGCTGTGGTATGATAAATAACCGGGCTAGACAAACCTTGCCGACAAACCTTGCCGATCCTACATCCGTACCCAACTTAGAATCCCGTCTCACTCTACAGACTTCTACTCCTACTCCTTCACAGTCCATGCTGCCCGGTTGTGGAACTCACTCCCTACCCACATTCGTGAATCTCGTACCATATCTATTTTTAAAAAGCAAGTAAGAGAACACTATCTTTCCACTCAATGATCTAGTAGGTATAATAATATGTATTTAGTATAATTATGTATTTTATTATTGGTATATATTTATTTAATTTGTATTGGTATTTATTTTGTATTTTATGAATTGTTATTGTTTTAATTTTTTTATTCTATTGATATTGTAAGTTAATTCCTTTATAATTTTAATTTCTATCGTTTTTTTGTTGTTTGTCTGTTTAAATGCTCTGTATTATTTTATTCGTTACTGACTGTATGTACACATTATGTCTGCCTCTCTTTTAATAATTGTCTCTGTTGCGGGTCTGCTGGAAGAAATCTCTTAAGAGATAAGCTCGCCCTTTGTACATGTCTTTTCTATTGTTTGTATCAATGTGTCTGTGTACAATAAAGTGTTAAAATATAAAAATTCACAAACCATTTCTCTTTCTCCGTCAAAAATAGTAGGAAACTACGCGATCAATCGTAAACGAGACGAATGGAACGCAAACGTAGACTTATGATCCGGACACTAATGGCACGAATATGATAGATGACGTCACCACAGTTATACCGTTTTACTCTAGATCTTGAGGGAGGACCTTTCCTATAGAACTTAAGTTGTGATGATAAATGCGACAGAAATATGGGCTAATGTTTGCACGGATTTTGTTATGATGACGCGAGGTTTTGGTGTAGTTTGTATTAACCAATGAATTTCCCGTCTTACTACTAAGACTTGGTAGTAACAGGGGTACAAAACGATTTTTTCCACTTCACCAATTCATCTTAGTACATGCATACACGTCCCCTTAGGATGCAATAGATTGAAAAATTTCGTTCTCTGGGTAGTGGGCTCGTTGGCGAAATTGGATAAACGCAATTCCGGGGAATTGGAAGAGTTCGCGGGTTCAAGTGCCCGAGACTTAATTTTTCAATCTCTAATTTGATTACATACATGCGTTACTTTATATATTTTTCCAGACCAAACATTCACTATTGAAATCGCACAAAAAAATCTGTTGTTCTATACATTTGGTTCAAGTAGCCATATTTTCCATGAAACAACACAATGATTTCTTTCGCGATTTCGAAGTTCGCTCTGAAGTGAAAGTTGTTCAGTTTGATGGTCTTAACCACCCACTAAAATATACATATTTTAGTGGGTGGTTAAACCCACTAAAATATGTAAATCATATAATTTGACACCCGTATAGGTATGTAAACTATGGACACTTAATCATGAGGGTCCAGGTTCGAATCCTTACGGACGAAATGCCATGTACCAATGAGTTTTTCTAACTTATTTCCGTAATACCGACAGCTCTCAAACCATTGTAATTTATCTGTGTCTCAAATGGTGTAGGAATACATTGTGAGGAAACCTGCATACGCTGAAGAGGAAATTCTGATACGAATATGTAGGTCACCAATCCCCACTGGGCATGGGTGGGTATAGGGTCCTGAGGATAGGTCTATGAAAATGGAACGTATAAATATAGGCTGATGATGACTATACTTCATTCCAAATAAGGACGACGAGATTTTCCGATTCCTACTTAGCTTTCTGGCCAATTCTGATTACCAAATGTTATTAATTATTGGATACATATACTATCCGACATATCTTGGACGTTACTAAAGCTATTCTAAGAATAAGTGAGAAGAAGTCTTTCAAATCTCTGTTTCTGTAATGCAAAATGGCATTAAAATTTCGTTGCTATTTTGAATGGAGTATAGGTATATGTAAACTCAAACTGTTAGTATTGCCGACAAATACTAGTTTGATCCTGTTCCTAAATCTCCCTTTTACCTTTAGCAAACAGAAGGGTAGCAAAGCTTAAAGGATATAGAGTTAGTAGAGTACGTGAGTCTATATTAATATGTAGAGCTCTCGATCCTGGATTATATTGAAATCGAACAGGATTTGCGATGAGTTCCTTCTGTGTATCTTGTCTTAGGTCTGATTATCCGTCAATATTGTTCTGTGGACTTAAGAGTACTGCGAATATGATTGGAGCATTTTTAGAGTTCCGTACTTCGAATGGAAAAAACGAGACCCGTAAAATATTAAGATTACAAACACCTATTCTGTTGAATCTAGACCATTATGTAGACCGATGTCTGGAAGAACATTTTCCGTGTCAAAGTTAAGTTTGTACGGAGCCCTGAAGGAGATAAACATCTGCTGCTGGACATTAGCCTCCCCCCGTTTAGTCGGGGAAATCTACGGATTTTTGTATGGAGAAGGTTGCATTAATTGCACTTTTGGTGATAATTTGGAATATAGTAGATAAATACCTGAAAAACATAAATTCTCAATAATCCCCGATTTTTTTATTGTGTATTAGTGAATAATTAAGACATTTACAAAACATTAAATTTAGGTATGAACAAAAAATTTAAAACTGGTGATTTTGTACAGGATGGCTTCATTCAATACGTTTTACTTATAACAATAATAATCCCAGGTTAATATCGTAAATTTGAGCAGATATTTAATATTTTGTAAGTCTTCAAAAATTATTTACTGTTTGTTTGTACACATTAAATTTGCCTTGTGATAATTAACTGTCTCTTTTGCTAGTATGCTGGATAAAATATATTTCGAAATAAGCTTGCCCTTTATACATTTATATCGATTTTAAGGTATTTTTCAATTTCCTGAGCCAATATAACCACGAAATCTCAACAAAAATGTTATAAACTAACAGTAATATTATTTCAAACACAATTTACTAAAGTGTCTTTAATGCAATCTCAAACCTTATTTTTCCTAGACTAGTTCGCATATAATGTGCAATAATTTTTACATGACAAATTTCAGTGAAACATACAGGCTTGCACTGACAAGAAGAAGTTAGCATTTATATTATACTGATTGAGTGCGAGTGAGAGAGTATTACACCATTGCTAAATGTAGTCCACCTCCCGTACCACCGAGAGGGGATGAGGTCAAAGTTGGGGAGCAGGGAGTGTCCGTACTGTACGTAGGTACGTACATGGTACGTAAAGTACGTAGTACTCTTTCTTATCTGTGGTGAGTGCTGTCACGAACAATACTTCGAAAATAAAGTTTGTTTGCGGAACAAGACGGTATATCTCGAAATGTTCGAAGTACGTCTCCGACAATCGAATTTGTTCTATTCTCTCTATATATAGCCTTATTCTCCAAGGACACCTATCCGTTGTTACATTGTGAACTTTATGTAGTTGTGATAAGAATATGTATTGTGGGAGAAATGTTGGCAATAGTGAATGTTCTTTTGTAGTCAGGGCGCGCTAAATGTTTCATGTTCGATTAAATATCTTGAGTCAATGTATAGTAAGGAACCTTATTGACTGGAATTTTATATGTAAGTTTAAATTTATGGGTATGTACACTTAATTACAAGGATCTGGTTTCAAATCCGCACAGACGACATGCCATGTACCAATGAGTTTTTCTAACTTTTGTACCTATGGAATACTACAAACTGCTCTCAAACGATGAAGGAAAACATCGTAAGGAAACCTGAATACGCTGAAGAAGAATTTCTGAATGTCTACCAATCCTCATTGGGCACGCGTGGTGGACTAACGCCCATACACTCTTTGGGGGTAGGCCTTTGCCCTGCAGTGGGACGGATTTGACTGATGACGAAACATATTATGTAACTATATCTTTTTAAAATAATTACTTAAACATATAATTCAACAAATATGAACTGAGTGGGTAATATATTTCGATTGATGAAGATATAATGTATTCCTTGTTATGTAAATAAATTATATCTTCATACCCACTCAGCAAAATAAACCGTAAAGAAATACAGAAGATACAAATATGGACTTAATATAATTTGAAGTATATCTCGAGCTAAAGCGGATTATTTATATCAGTTTCATACGATGGAGAATTGCTATCGCTATTACGGTTGTAGCAAAAAGCGAAGTGCCTTTTCCGACAAAAAGGGGTCAGTGGAAGAATCGGAGAATTATTTGATGCGGGTTAGATCTTATTTGAACCTCTGTGATGTTTTTTGCTGTCAATATCACGAGAAGGTACTATAAATTTTAGTGATTTGATTCAAAGTCATAAAACGATACTAATGGCGAAAGAAGGGTGAAATCAGAATGACATAGGTACATAAATTCATGACTACTATACCTTTTACAGTGGTCAGCAACCTTACTAGTCGGGGAAATCTACGGATTTTTGTATGGAGTAGGTTGCATTAATTACACTTTTGGTGAACATTTGGAATATAGTAGATACATATCTGAAAAACATAAATTCTCAATAATCCCCGATTTTTTATGTTGGATTATTGAATAATTAAGACATTTACAAAACATTAAATTTAGGTATGACCAAAAAATTGAAAACTGGTGATTTTGTACAGGATGGCTTCGTTCAATACGTTTTACTTATAACAATAATAATCCACGGTTAATATCGTTAATTTGGGTAGATATTTAATATTTTGTAAGTCTTCAAAAATTATAACCTCAAAACTAAATTATTTACTGTTTGTTTTTAAACATTAAATTTGCCTTTTGATAATTAACTGTCTCTATTGCTGGTAAGCTGGTCGAAATATTTTTAGAAATAAGCTTGTCATTTGTACATTAATATCGATTTTAAGGTATTTCTCAGGTTCCTGAGCCTCTATAACCACGAAATCTCGACGAAAGTGTTATAAACTAACAGTAATATTATTTCAAACACAATTTACTAAAGTGTCTTTAGTGCAATCTCAAACCTTATTTTTCCTAGACTATACCTTTAAGTTACCTTTTAATCTTTTGATTGTAGCTAATTTACAGCATTGTAAGTTTTTAGGATGGCGTGGCAAATAAATAAATAACGTTCATACATAACGGGACATATATTGTAATGATCTCAGGTAAAATACTAAGCATTTTCTTATGGTAATCACACAACAACGGCACAAACATAATATACTGGGAACGTAACGAGGGGCTTTCCAATTAAGGGTGTATTCAGACAATGAAACTAAACAACTTTCCATAAGGAATATTGGTCGAAAAACGAAAAAATTTTTGGACCTCCCATAGAAAATAGATCGGCTGTTCCGCACTTTTGTATAGGAAACCTAGTGCCACTTTCACTTTGTGCGATTTTCCCCAGTTGGTTAGGTCAGCATTTGAACAGCAGTTGGACATTGCAGGCTGAATCACCTGATTGTCTGAAAAGAAAGATGATTCCGTGCTTCGGATGGTACTTTAAGCCGTTGGTCCCGGCTACTATCTCTGGTTGTAGTAGTCATTACATAAAAACCACTTCAGAGGCCGTAAGGCGGTCTGAAAAAACTCTAACACCAGGGCTTGCTGCCCACACGATAAGAAGAACATCACACACACCCAAATTGACAACTTTCAATGCACTGACAAATGACGAGATACTATAAAGATGTTATAACAAGCTTACCTACACATTTTATGAATTCACTAGGCTTTTTATTAAAAATAAGTAACGTTTAGTAAACTAACTGTTTAATTTATTGTATGTGAAATTATAAATTACACAGTTAGTTTTCTTTTATCAAAGTGTTGTCGTTATTGCACCTACAACTGAGTCGATACACAATAAATTTCATATATTATTTATCACTATAAAAGTGATGACATTTTGATAAAAGAAAATAAACATGAAATTATTCACTGTTCACTTGAATCGATTTTTGAAAGCTATTAATTTTGTTCGGGCAAGTCAATAATACTTAAAGTCTACATCTAATTTCAATGAGGAAGCATTGCGATTAATTTAAGAGAGCCTATTAATTTTAACGGCGATTGAATCAGATGTAATGGGGTCCTTAGGACGAAAGGAATTGGTGATAATAAATGTTTAAATATCGATTTGATATTACTTTCTCTGTGGTATTAATACTTTAGCAGATAGATAGATAAGTCAGACGATCTGTGAGGTAAGATATTAAGAACTTATCTTCAAATAGAAAAATACTCCGGGTAGAATTATCTTTCGGGGTGATGAGAACCATTATTGCAAATACTCAACATAAAATTTAAGATTTTTACTCAAGAAAACCTAAAAAAAAAGTGCAGCACCTTCTTACTACAAAAGCCTAAAAAGTTATATTATGCATTTAGCCTGGCTTGCACCAACAAGAAATGTTTAAAATATAACATTCTTGGTTAAACGTATTTAGTAAACGCTCTATCTCTCACACCGCTCATACTGATGACAGTGACAGCATCATATTCAATGATTCAGACGTGTTTAAGCCTAAACACTTTTTGGTAGCTGTTTCATACTAAACTGCAATGCCTACACGACTTAAACATATGAAACAATTGATATTTTTTTATTCTAACAGGTTTGCTCCCATAGCAAAAGGTTCAGTTTGATGGGTAGAGTACGTGGTTTAAAGGTTTGCCTTTAGTTAGTTTACATACTGCATAACTGGTTACGCCATTTAAGGTTTTGTTAATAGAACTATTGTTCTTGTTTCAGGAAACGGAAGTACGAGTGCAATATAAGTACTCTCGTCATTGTCTTGCACGTCTCGTAGCGAGCGTAGCAAGCGTAGCGAGAATGCTACGGAGTTGCTACGGGGCGCTACGAACATTCTATACGTCAGCAATGCTTACTGGATGAAAGCTTTGTAACTTTGGATTCGAGAAATGTTAGTTAAGTTGATGGTTGCTAAGTTTAATATTGACTGTAGTTTAATTTATGTGCTTAATTTTTCAAAGTGTTCGAACGTTCAAAAAGTAATTTGATATTAAAAGTGTGATGCTATACATTTTTTCCACTTTTTCATAATAGGCTAGAAATGTTTTTATTTGTGATAGTAGTAACTGACACAAGTATTGTGCTGAGATAGTGGAAGATACAGTATGGTACAAACTGTATTTTTAATCTAGTCTACTAACTAGTCTAGTCTACTTAATTTTGATCTAGAATTAAATATTTTTAACGAGTTCTTATCGCGCTTAAGTTTTACGGTCGAATGTGATGTTGTTTAGGTTATTTGGAAAAAAGGGTGAATAATTTTAAGTGTTTTACACGCCATACAAACCTCATATGTTCGGTTTATTCCACTTTAATCACCTGGGTAAAATAACCTGGAATATACATATAATCTCCTGACAATTTTGTAAAGTTTTATTTAAACCTTTAAACATTGATTTATTTAATCACAATATAGGTTTACAGCGTTAGCCAAAACGCTCATATTTTAGCTATAGTTATTTAATTAAGTTGAACACCTAGATGATTAAAGTCGTCTGTAAATCAAATATTTTGCTAGCTTAAAGCTTTGTGATATGAGTAATATGTATATTCTTAAGGTAAGATGTTGGAAGATAGATAAATTAAGATAAGAATAAGTCGTTTTTAACTTTGTCTTTACCAATGAGTTTTTGTTCTGAATGTTCTGTATTTTTTCAGGTTTTAGCGCAGAATTTTCTAATCGCTAATTGTTACGCTGACGCAAAAAGGTGTTTTTCGCAGAATATCCCTTTCGCAAGAATTCCCATTCGCATTCGATTACGATGTAAAACACACAATTTAATAAATAATAGAAGAATGATAAATTATGAGAAAAATTAACCAAATTTGATCAATTTGGGTTACGTCAGATATAATCTGATGTATCCCAAATTGATCAACTTTTTTTTGAGTGCACTTAAATTAAAGCACTCAAGGTGTTCCAAGCTTAGCATCACTATGGGCTTAGTTTGGAACTAGAATATTGAAGATGCATGCATTTTTTTCTTTCTCTAAGCAACAATACTTTCAACCTTTAGGCAAATATTTGTATCACGAATATAAATAAATGTACCCGAGTCATGGATGTTTGTATCTATATAAGTATTCTAAATTATTTCTAGCCATCATTTATACAAGTCCAGGCTAGATTCTGGTAAATGTGATTAGATAATTTGTGTGACAAAGTCGAAAATATTTTGGAATTCTTTGGGTGCTATAAATTAAGTGTTCTTACAAAATCGGTGTTCGATGTGAGATACTTCTTTATGTAGTCCTTTTTTATTTACACTAAATTATGATATAGATGTATAACTTAATTGAATTAGAGGATAAGATATTCTATGCTTAGAAATACCTAAAATCGTTTTTATTTAAAAAAATTATTGCAAAAAGAGCTAAGCTTGATTGGATCAAAGCACGTACCGAATAGAAAGGTTTCAGGTTCGATTTCCACTCACCATAACATTTTTAATCTAGTAAAATTGTTCATTGTCTGTACACACAATGGTCAAATAATTAACAGACCATGCAGCTTAAATTTTTCGCACATTGGTTTAATTACATTAAAGAATGTTCCGGTTTAACAGGGTTCGAACCCCGCTCACCACTTCGCATGTAGCGCATGTCGCAGTAAAATTCGTATTTTCTAGGCAAAGATCAAATAGACCATACAGCCTACATTTTTAACCTGAAGCAAACCTTGTCCTTGATGTGGGCGTTTTCAATAGACAGAAGCAAGAAGATTGGATGGTATAGACTTATTGTCTATGATAGAAGTTGACGCTATTTCATGGCGACCGTGACAGACAAACAAAGAAACATTGTCATATCTGAAACGTCTTGAATTGAGTTGTTTCTATTGTCTTGTTTATCCAATGATATTATATGTTATTGTAAGCTCACTGTCTTTATCTCAATAGCCGTAGTTGATTTTCATTATGCTGTATCATTGAAATAAAAGATGACTAGCACAAAAAGTTCCTAATAGTAGCTCAAGCATGACTTTCTGAAAGTAGGGAAACTAGCATTATAATCATCAAACGTTTAGGCATTCTGTTTGTTAGTGATTGAGTATTTATAGTCACGATACATTGTAGGCAATCTGCTTCATAGCCAATTTGATTGATAGGTATGATTGCAGTAGTGGAATCATTTTTTTAGGCAGTTTCATAAATTAATCGTCTCTGTTATCTTTGTCATAGTATGAAATGCGTGAAAACAATCGACTGTTGATGAAAAACTTTAGTTCATTTTATGGACGCAAGTGGCGCTGTTCAGATTGTCATAGATCATTCTCGCACTTAAAATAATTATAGTAAACTCGTTGTTGACCTACTAAAAAAATAAATAGACGAATAATGTTTAATTCAACGACCGTAGTACATCATGTTCCGAAGACACGACTCAATATAGAACCAAACCTTAGATACCTTAAGCCCAAGCAGGGCCATAAAATTGCCACCCTTTACAACGTGCCTGTACCCCGAATCATTACGATTTCAGCCAACACAGCCTTTTAACTGAAAATAGTAGAGATTCACTCGTAAAACGGCTGTTTTTCCCTTTTTTATTGCCTCGTATAAACGACGATGGAGAAAATCTAGCTTTTTGTAGACTTAACACCTAAATGAACCTTCAGAGTCTTCATCTGCAGCCTCCAACGATACCTGCCTCGATCCAGAAGTATCAAACACGAGAACACTCACAACACCTCGGCTCACCACGGGGGATCGATTGGGGTAAACAAACGCGGGGCGAGGCGGACGCCTGTTGCGCCTCGCTTACACTCACCGGGAAGCAAAGCCAGGAGAGCCAAGGCCGCCAAAAGGGGGGCCATGACGAACGCGCGGGCATACCACACCCGCGCGGGCTGCGCTAGCACGCTGTCGCGCTCATCAGCCGGCACACATGCGGCCGGCCCGAGCGGCGGCCGGCGCAAGACTGAGCCCTGTAGCTCCCCTCCCGCGCCGCCCCTCACCCCCGCGGCCCCACGCCCGCCTGCGCAGCCCACAGGTGCGCGGCGACCTGGGCCCTGCCCTGATATACCTTCATTAGGTCATTAGTTTTCCTATATCAGAAGTGGGATTGATTGACAGCATTGCTTTTTTTTCTCTTAAGTGTTTCACACCCGGGGACAAAGTAGGGCAGCGGGCCCAAGGTCGGTGCAGCCCTGGTTGTAATCTTTATGCGTCCTCAGCGACCCTTCGCTAAAGTTGAGCGGCCCCTAGCTTTCTCGTCAAATATTAAAGCGCCGCCCACACGATAGGCGATTCATCAACAATTCGCTACTTCTATTAAAGTTTAAATAGCTCCGGCACGTTTCCCTGCGAATCTTTTTGATGAAATAGCATTCATTAATGGGATATTAGCGGAGGTTGCTGTGTCCCCGAGATTAGGATGGCCCTTTGCCAAGCTAATGAGATTAAGGACTGAGTCAGCCTGTGTAGCTGTCGGAGGCAGGACATCACAGGTTTCTGTATTTAAAGTTTATTTTGTTTGCGTTTTTTATTTTTTCTTAACGTAGTTTGTCAGATCATTTTGTTATAAATCGAGTAAAGAAGTTCGTAATGAAAAGATCATTAACTATGCCTCACATAGCCTGACTACTAAATGAAAATCAGAAATCAGAAAGTTTATTCATAGAAATGGGTACATTAACACAATAGAAAACACATTACACAAAATAAAAAATAAAGCCTGCGAAATCTTGTCCGAAAGCGTACAAATAATAATAATATATGATCATCATCTCAACACATCAACATAATAGCAATCATGGATGTTTATATTCAACTACACAATTATAGTGCTACGATGTTGCTACGACGACGCTACGAAAACCGTAGCTCCACGTAGCACAAATTACGCTCGTCTATTGCGAAATCTGTAATCAACTTTAATGAAATGACGGTATTCCAGATATACCACATTCAGAACATTCCCATTTCACTGGCATGACAATAACAGGTAGGTAGTGAGCCCGTGTCGCCACTTTTTAGCCGACAGTTGGAGTCGCGTTGCAAGCAACGATATTTGGAACAATGTTGCAAGTCTGTTACTTGGTGATCGCGTGCCGATTGCCTGCTCTCCAGCTTGCAACGATTTTCCACCATGTGTGCTTTTTTTTAGGGCTCAAGTCTGTTTTTTTACTAAAACAATCCTTATGAGATCATTTTATCTATTACCATACTACGTCAAGCACATTTGCTATTTAAACTGGATATTGGCAAAATCATCACGATGGAGCCCCAATTTTAAGATTAGAATAGAATTGAAAGTTGACACGTTAGGTACATGCTTCAGTGTAGGTTTCCTCAAGATGTTCTCCTTCACCCAAAAGCAAACCTAAAATACTCTATTTCAAACAACCTACCCACATTCTAGCAACATAAAGTAATTCAAAACAAACAAAGCTGTGAACAGCGCGTCCTGCCGACGGCACCCTATCTCGCAGTTTCACGCCCCCGTCAAACTAAAGCCTGCCTATAAACTGTGAGAGACTGACGGACAGTAGACACCTGCTTTTATATTTATAGCTAGATTCGTAAACTTCTACAGAAATACTTTTCGAATGTACAAGTTGTTAGGGTAAACAGTTGCATTACTTTAAGGGGTGATTGTATCCATGATACTAAACAACTTTCCCTAAGAAACCTATTGGAAATTCGCA
Source organism: Agonopterix alstromeriana (assembly GCA_963924505.1). NCBI lineage: Eukaryota > Metazoa > Arthropoda > Insecta > Lepidoptera > Depressariidae > Agonopterix > Agonopterix alstromeriana. The sequence goes on along the minus strand of OZ004663.1, from coordinate 2,381,742 downwards.
AAAAAATTTTTGGACTTTTAAAGTTGACATCTTTTTTTGCGAATTTCCTTTGCTTCTTTGAGAATGTTGTTCAGTATCATGAGTACAATTAGCCTTTAAAGTAATCCATCTATCTACCCACCCTGACGATTTTTAAGGGGAGGATCAGACCATCGTACTGAACAACTTTCTGCGTGTGCCGTGTGGTGTCCAGCTTCGCATCACCAACCCAGACGGGTGTCGTAAAAGGTGACTTATTATATCACCACATATCACTGATGTATATGTAAGTATGTGAATCAACACTGTTATAAAACCGTTACTAAAATGTGTCTGTACATACTAAATAGGTTACGAAATGGTGTTTAGGTGTGACTGACTACATATCACCAATTTTTGGATTGTTTGTTCGAGCATCATGCAAAACTAATTTTATTCGCTTGGACCGATTTTTTAATAGCATCTTTCTACTACTTCACTTTCAAAAATCACTATCTAGGAGTTGGATTTTTGAAAGTCAAAACATCAGTAGCAAGATGCATATCTCCAAAGCTCCATAGTAATTTTGACATTTTCAACTACTGAGTCAAAAATCGCACTCCTAGTCGCTGCAATGTACAAAAGCATATGTTTTTACAGCGATATTTTATATCTTTATTAAAATATTTTGTACGTTCTGAACGCGGGAATAAAATTTTAATGTTAAGCCAGTTAAGACTTTATTGAAAGAAGTGTTTTTAAAAGAAGTTAAAGTTGGAAGCAAGATCCGTAGTTGAATTAAGTTAGTTGATTTATATTTAAAGTTTAAAAATTCTTCATGCTTCGAGTAAAAGATTTAATAATATTTGATTACCTATTTATTTAATCATGTTTCCATCTCCGCCTTAACAGTGAGTGCAGGTCTGCTGTGGAAAGAGTAGGTAAGGGCTGATGATCGAATTCATAATCAAAAAATATAATAAATTAATAAACTTTGTGAAGGACCTTGGGCTCGCACCGCTGCCGTGGACTGACGCCCAGTGGCGTAGCGTGGGTTTCAGCCGCTCGCTTATCTTTATAAGAAGACCTACACAAAAATAAAGGAGCGAGCGAAGCGAGATTGACATTTTTTTTTCTATTCGGGTTCTTGTCAGAAATTTTTTTTGTTTATCCATGCAAAAACTGAAACATAGAGCGAGTGAAGCGAGCTCCACTTTTCTCCTTAATACGAATCTGTTAGAGCTCTTTAGGATTATGTGTAGAAACAGTAATTAAAACAAAAACTTAGAGCGAGCCAAGTGAGCTCGACTTTTCTCTGCTCTACGACTTTTCCGAACTTTAAGCCCCCAGCAAAGTGCCGCCCGTGACATTTGCCACGTACAAAGTTCCAATGATTTTTCGCAAATTGGCGTGGCCATTTTATTTTTCTGGTCTGGCTTTACACTAGCTATGAAGATAGATGTAGGATATAAATGCATACATGCATGCATATGCTCACGACTATATTCCCCGAGGGGGTAGTCAGAGATATTCTGAAACCTCTGAACATCCACGATATAAAGAGGCTGAATAATATTTCCTATTTATCTCATTGTATATAGGGTGTAGTAGTATGTGAAGTCTACCAATGCGCATTGTGCACGCGTGGTGAACGCAAATCCATTCACCCTTTCTTCCTTCCTTGAGGGTAGGCCTATGCCCAGCAGTGGGACGTATATTATGTAAGCTGTTGATGAAATCTGATAATGACGTATTTTTAATACTCATGTATCTAATTCTAGCTCTGAAAGTCTAATTTATTATTTAAAAAATATTTCTGTTCGAAAATTTTTGAACTTACCTGTAACGCCATATTTTTACGAAAATAAATAAACAAAAAACAAAAACCTTTGGCTCAGTTTTGATCTCACCAAAAAAATTAAACAGAATTTTCATTTCCCTGTAAATATAAAGTAAATGGCGTACAAACAGCAGGAAACGGAAAGAAGTGGAGGGAATGAGACCATGCAATACAAATAAAATGAGCATTAGGCAAATACGAGGATTATTGCTTTCATTTCATTCCTACGGCGAAAATTTAAGGGTATGAGCTCTTTGAACTGTAGAAGTCTGACAAAGCAGACTTGAAATTGGCCCTCAGGTAGCGAGACTCAATAATCAGCATTCTTTCATATTTTTAACAAAAGTTAGTTTGAACAACTGTTCCTATAAATTGAACCTACCTAGATTCAAAGATCTAATCTTCTTAATTTGCTGACAATCTTTTAAGGGGATGAACAGAACGTCAAACTGAACAACTTTCTCAATCGTATCAACATCGAAATTGCGAACTGCAAACCTACTCGACCTACCTACCTACTCGACCAAATGTGTAGGACCTGGTGATTTTCGCATTTTCGATGTTGTTCCCATAGAGAAAGTTGTTCAGTTTGACGGTCTGATCATCCCCTTAAAAAAGTGTCAGCATATTTAGAAGGACCCTGTTTTTCCAACTTGACTGTTTTTTGTTTTTACTTAAGTATTTTTGTAGTCATAGAATAAGTAAATATGTAGAGTCGCGTTGCAAGTGTTTTAGGGAGTGGTCGAGTACCGGGTTCACCCCGGATTGCACGTCGGCTCCACCTTTTTCTATTAGCTTAAATGTGTTTTTGTTCATAAAACTATCATTGAGACGCAGTAATGCAGTGCTAGACACGAGTAAAACACCAATGATTATAATTAAAAAGTATGTAGACAAACTCACACACACAACAAATATTTTATCAGTTCAAAGACGATTGTGGTAGGTAGAATTAGATATGAACTTACAAATATAATGTTCTGAATCAAACAATACTTTGGCGCCCAACAAGGGACGTATTAACCGATAAAACTAACATTATCGACAACCCTGCAATATTCAAACTACCCCTAAAACAAGTAATCGTGTAACACTCCAAAAGTCCTTTATACAAATAGGCTAACATCAAATAGGCACTTTGGAAGCCTAAAATGAAAGCTAAAAAGCTTAGCGCGCCAATTTACCAAGATGGCTGCCAAATTTGCACATTTGCATACAAAACTGGGAGTTAGGAGGCCCCTTAATGAGCAATCGTGTCGCTATACCGACGAGGGAGTCAGAATAGTCTTCTATTTGTATTGGTTACCTGCCGTGAGTTTTACTGCATCGGAGCAAACAGAATAATGCTGTCGTAACAAATAGGTAGGCACTTACTTACATCGAATGAATGTCATAAAAATACATTTGATATTTTCTTCGTAAATGCCATCTCGATTCTACATTAACTTAGATTTCTCAATTCAGATATCAGATTTGGCAACAAACACAACATACAATTTGCCATTTATTAAGTTTACAAAATTTTTAGATAGCACTAAACCATCACTAAACACACGAGTTTCCCGTCATATTTTTTAAGTGACTTAATATCTAAGTTTTCACGCGCTCTAAAATATTTACAAATTAAAACGAATAAAAAAAATTGAATTGAATAAATCACAGCCGACGCCAGGCGTCCCATCTAACCTTGCGGCACGTCTTTCCTTATAACATAAGCATATTGCTCACGACTATATTCCCCAAGGGGGCAATCAGAGATATTCCGAAACCTCAGAACATCCGCGTTTCAATAGTAGTACCGAAACTCGGTCCACTGTGACGGGGAGTGAGCCTGTCGCCACTTCTAATGGAAAGTGGGTACAATACATGCATCGAAATTGAAACATGCAGGTTTCCTCACGATATTTTCCTTCACCGAAAAGCTAGTGGTGTTACAAATTCGTACATAAATTCCGAAAAACTCATTGGTACGAGTCGGCCAGGGTTGCAATCACTATTTGTAAATATTGGGTGATTGAACCGTGACTGGACTACGTACGAACCATAACTTTTAATACATTTGGTATTGCGCTAATCGCGGTACAGCTCATGACAGCCGTTAGAGCCGTTTTGACAGATCGCTCAGACGTTAAAGGCAGTTACATAGAGTTTAGCGCGATGCGGAATTCAGCACAGTTGAATAGTAATTGGATTGCAATGTGATTAGAACTCAAATTGGATAAGAATAGAACTTCGATATTTTGAATTAGCGCAATCTGTCTCCAGGACGGGGATTTAAACATCGCCTCCTGTACGTCAGGCCAAGTTACTCGCCACTGGACCACCACGTCTTTCCTTACAAGTATTGAATTTTCGATTACTTAACGGCTCGTTGGTGCACGGCTTCACATAGCACCAACCCAGTCTGGTGTCGTAAGAGGTGACTAATTCCTTTAGACGTCTTATTATACATCTTTGACGTCCAAACCGTGTGGCTGTCGGTTATAGCCACTGCATCTAACCCCACCTCTAATCGTATCAGTCTCCCGTTCCATCAGACATAGGAGGGTAAGGTCGAGAGAGTGCATTCTGTGTTTAGCGCGTACACTTTTGAACTTCAAAATATTCTACGTGACTGCTTTTCTGTAAAGATTAGCAGTCGCCGTAACCGACTAGGTATTCATCATCATCATCTACAAATTATATTTACTCTGTGTCACTCATCCGTGCAAAAAAACTATAAATTCAAATTCTATTGTAGGTATCTAGTATGACTTTTCTAAACGCGCGCGACGCGCCTTCGCTGCATAGAAAATAACCTGTTCCCGCGCTTTTCGGAGAGCGAAAGCAGCACTTGCCGCGACATGCAGTATGGGAAAAAGCCAAGTCGCTCGCCAGTAGAGAAATCATGCTAGACGTGCTGGTATGAACCTGAAGGGTTAAAAGCTGGGTAACGCTCAAGGGCGAAGTTTTTGAAATACCTATGAGGGAAGCATTTTAAAAACTCAAGTCACAGTGTAAGAAAGAGTAAATGTCAATATTAAGGTGCAAGTGCACCGATGCCAGTGGCCGATGCGACTGACGCGCGCGTCTGACGCGTGGGTCTGTCATATGCCATATGTCTATAGCAACGGCCGCGCGCGTCAGTCGCTGGCATCGGAAGCGGCGCCATACGTTTTCATAGTAACTAGTATTGTCGCATCGGCCGTCGGCCGCGAGATGCGCGCGTCAGTGGCATCGGCCGCTGGCATCGGAAGTGCACCTTTAAATGAATCAGACTTCAGCATGTTTTGCGTTTACTTTCTGAATCCAAATAGTTTGTTCCTTGGTCAAATATCCCTTATTTTTACCCGACTGCGCGACGCAAAGGAAGGGTAATTGCATTCTGGAATCACTGTATACCTTAGCTTAGGCCGAGATTCAGAGACGATTTTTTTAGTCTTAGCTCGAGCTAAGCGTGGCGAAAATGTATGGATTTTGACATACGGGAGTCCGAACTATGACTTACAAGTCGTCTCTGAATCTCGGCCTTAGACCTAAGGCTTAGACCATAAAAGCTGTTTGTGTACACATACCTCTATCTACAAGTTCTAAACCTAAACGGACCCTGTTAGAACTATATAAGTAAAATTTCACTGTCTCATCTTATCTGTAGCTTGCTACATATCAGTAATCTGTGGTATATTCCCTGGATTTGAATTGGGTGTTTTTTGCGCGGGAACCGAGAAGAAAAAGACGGGCTTTGTTTCTTAATTTACTATTTTTATTATTTCTTTCTGTTTGTTGTGATAATGTGGTGAAATTATTATAATAATGTTTCATTAACGGATTCGATAAAGAAAGACGCTCCAATTTGATTGATCTTTACGTAAAACTCCCTTGAACATTGGAATGTGTGCACCACCCTCACATTTAAAGAGTTAGATATAGGTTAGGTTAGATTCAACGAAAAAAGTTACTGAGACAACGGCTGTAAGGGCTAGTTCCCATTGCCTTTCCGAAAGAAGAATTTAAAAAAATAACATATTTGAGGCCTTTGACAGCTTTAGTTTCCATAGGTCCGTTTTGTCGCTGCTGTCGTCAAGCTAATTTGTATAGAACTTGTAGTTGTAGGTATGTATACAATTATTCTGGAATACAAAAAATGGGGATATTTGACCAAGGAACTGTAAAGATGGCGGCTAGGGGAACAAGGGGGCCCGTGAGCATCAGTCTGCGGGAGGGCGCGCGGCCGGTTTTCCTACGCGCGCGGCCCCTGGCGTACGCACTGCGCGCGCCGGTGGAGCGCGCGCTGGAGGAACTGGTGCGCGACGGCATTCTCACGCCGGTCGAGCGATCGGACTGGGCCACACCGATTGTACCAGTTGTCAAAAAAGACGGGAACATTAGAATTTGCGCAGATTTTAAAATTACTTTGAATAAGGTGATAGAAGTTGACCGTTACCCGCTGCCGAGAGTAGAGGACATTTTAGTGCGTTTAGAAGGGGGAGAGAGGTTTAGTAAATTGGACTTATCCCAAGCGTATGCACAGTTTTTGTTGGATGATACTAAGAAGTGTGCTGTCATCAATACCCACAAGGGTTTGTTCATGTACAACAGGTTGGTGTACGGGCTTTCGTCCAGCCCTGGCATATTTCAAAGGCGTTTGGAACAGCTGTTTTCAGATTTACCGTATGTAGGGGTGTTCCTAGATGATATAATAATAACGGGACGTAATACTGAAGAGCATTTGTCCAACTTGCACAAGGTTTTTGAGAGATTACAATCTTATGGGCTGAAGGTCAAAAAAGAAAAGTGTGAATTCTTTTCAAAGTCTATTCAATACTTGGGGCACATAGTAACCAAGGAAGGCGTGCAAACGTGCCCAGACAAGGTGAAGGCTATATTGAAAACCCCAGTACCTCAGAATGTGTCAGAGTTGCGGGCATTTATAGGAATGATAATGTATTATGGCAAGTTCATTAAGAACGTGAGTACGATTTTGGCTCCATTGTACGATTTGTTGAAGGCAGGCGTTAAGTTCTTTTGGAGTATGGAGTGTGAGCGAGCTTACACGCAGGTGAAACGAGCGCTGGTGTCGAGCGAGGTGCTGGCGCACTACTCATCGGAGCTGCCGCTGGTGCTGACGACGGACGCGAGCAGCGTGGGCGTCGGCGCCGTGCTGTCGCACCTCACGCCTGACGGCGAACGGCCCATTGCGTTCGCCTCGCGTTCCCTCACACCCGCCGAGCGTGCGTATTCGCAGATAGATAGGGAGGCGCTATCGATTGTATATGGTATTAAAAAATATCATCAGTATTTATATGGTAGAAAATTTACGATGAGAACGGATCACAAACCATTGACCTACATTTTCGGGGACAAAGTGGGCATACCCGTGATGGCAGCTTCACGGTTACAGAGGTGGGCGGTGTTGTTATCGGGCTATGTTTATGATATTGAATACATACCTTCGGCTAAAAATTGTGCGGACGCTCTATCCAGGCTGCCCTACCGAGACAGTAAGGGGACAGCTGCGCAGGAAGTTACGTATGTAAACTTTGTAGAACAATTTTTACCAGTGACTAACAGGGAGGTCAGTAAGGCGACCTCTAGTGATACTACCTTAAGCAGAGTTTTGATGTACATTCAATCGGGTTGGCCGACGATTTGTCCGAATGATGAAATTAAACCTTATTTCCTTAAGAAGAATGAATTGTATTCGGAATCAGGATGTGTTATGTGGGGCTACAGAATGGTAATTCCATCCTCGTCGCCAGTGTAAAGATGGCGGATAGGGTAACAAGGGAGCGCAGTAAATAACACAAATCACGTCAGCTCGGTATCACGTATATTGCGAGACAACTAGTGTTGCCAACTCTAGCTACGTATTAGCTACTGCATACATCACAGGAACAAAGTAATCAACGATATTATTATATCATACAACGGAGAAGAATTAGGGCTTCTCAAGGATTCTCAACTCAGCGAAAATACCAGGAAAACCACAAGATATAAGCTTCTGATGCAACAACACGGCATATCGCTGCTGTTGCTGTAAGTTCAATATGGCGTCCTATCATCGCCCAATGATAACGTTTCATGAGGGAAAATGTGACTTCAGCGCCAAAGCGGCTAGATAGGAACTACAGCTGTCATAGGCCTGGTCAAATTGAAAGTGATTGTCATTGTCAATGTCAGTGATAGACATTCTTTTGCGGCTTTTGTGTTTTAGAAAACCGAAAGATACGTGAATTTCGTAAACCGTTAATCCAAAATGAATCAAATAAATCAATCAATGAACCAAACGATCAGCGTTGAACAGCTCAACACTGCTTTAACTTCCCTACGCACCCTCCGTTCCAGCGTGAGCCATGTCTTCGAGACCCTCGCCAACGGATTACGTGCCGACCACGGCGAGGACGGCAAAGAAAAGTTCCTTCTAGAACTCCAGGAGCTCCTGAACAACGTTAACATCAACCTGAGGGACTTGGAGCAAGCTACAAATAGCCTACCGATACCTACCGCGCCATTCAACCTCGGTAACACTACATTTTTAAGTCAGGAGACGACGCAAGATCGACAAGCGTTGTACACTCAACTGGTGAACAGTTACAAATGGACAGACAAGATACACGAGTACAGTTCATTCGCTCACACATTATTAAGCCAGAATTCGCTAAAACGTTCCTATATTAACTCCGGTAGCACGAAACGGAGAGGAAAGTTGCAAAGCAACCACAACGTTGCTCCGTTACAGGTCGATAATGTCATTAACAACATTGACAGGTCGTATAACGATATGAAGATAACAATTTCTCGTCCGTTCGCCAGCAACGCAGTCGTACAAATCAATCTTAGTCATGTACTAAAAGCTGTAGTGGCATTTAAAGGGTTGCTCATGGAATGGGTCATGGTTAAAGGCTACGGTGAGACACTGGATCTTTGGACGGAATCGAGACACAATGTCTTCAGAAAAGTAACGGAGAATGCTCACGCTGCAATGCTCCACTTCTACTCACCGACTTTACCAGAATTGGCGGTACGATCGTTCATGACTTGGCTGCATAGTTACGTAAACCTCTTCAGCGATGCGTGCAAGAAATGCGGGTGTTATCTCCATCATACGTCGCTACTGCCGCCGGCGTGGCGCGATTTTCGTACTTTAGAGCCTTTCCATGACGAATGCAAGCAATAGTCTATGTGGTATTGAATGGGAAAGTTTGCTTTCTTATTCAATTATGTGATTTGTAAAAAAGTTCTATTTGTACTAAGGTCTGATGGCACAGTATAAGAAATAGTATGGTACTATACTTCATTTCAAATAAGGACAAAAAGATTTTCCGATTCCTATACTGGGTCCTTCTTAATATGCTGACACTTTTTTAAGGGGGTGATCAGAACATCAAACTAAACAACTTTCTCTATGGCACCAACATTGAAATCGCGAAAAAAAAATCAGCTCTTCCATACAAAACTGCAAACCTACTTGAGCCAAATGTATGGGACAGCAGATTTCGCGATTTTGATGTTGGTCGAATGCGAAAAATATTGTTATCTGTACAGATAGCAAGAGTGCAATTCAACATATTGTGGGATGCGCCTCTGGGAAGATCAGTTCGGCAGCAGGTCACAAGGTGCTCTCCGAAATGGATGATCTGATCACACATGGATTTAATCCAGTATTGCAATGGGTTCCATCTCATATTGGGCTACTGGGAAATGAGAAAGCGGATTTACTAGCAAAGCGAGCTGTAAGTGACGGAAGAGCTGTAGACTTTCTGCCGAATCACTCTGAGATATTACCTAAATGTAAAAAAAAATGCTATGAGATGTGGACGGATTCTTTTAATGAAATATGCAAAGGTAAAGGAATATGGTATAAGTCTATACAGAATCTGCCACCTCTCATACCATGGTCTACTAATACTAAAATTGGAAGAAAGTTGATAGTAGTCGCTCACAGGCTTCGAGCAGGACACATGCCACTGAGAAAGTTCACATTCCTCATGAGAAAGGCTGATTCCCCAAATTGTGAGGAGTGTAATGTGGTAGAGGATGTGTATCATCTGTTGGTGGAGTGTGTCAAGTTCAATCAAGCGCGAGATTTACTGATGAAGGATCTGAGGTTGAACAAATTTGATGTAGGTGCTTTTCACAACGTTTTAGCTAGACCTAGTTCCGATGAAGCCAAAAAGTTGTTCACCTTTGTGATTTCATCAGTGAATCAATGATGTGATTTGTCTTCTGATGTAATAAAGTTCAGGGTATGATGGGACTGATATATACATGAGTATAAAAGTCCCTAATAAAGAATAAAATAAAAAAAAAAAAAATAAAAAATATCGTACCTTTATTACAAAAACCAATTATCTGCACCAAAATTTAACCAACATGTTTTTGAGATTTAAGAACTTGAAAGTTTGATGACACAAAAATATATTATAATAATGTTTATTTTATATATTAATGGTTATTTATAAATAAGCAATTATTCTAGTTTCATTGAGTAGGATCATAATTGAAGAAAACTGACTAGATTTTATAGAAAAATCAGGTATTTAACTCATTTTTGATAAAAGATGCAGATAGTTGGTTTTTGCAATAATGGTAATAATTTATTTATCAGATAGATATACTATCCGACATATCTTGGATGTTACTGAAGCTGTTCTAAGAATAAGTGAGAGGAAGAGTTTCAAATCCCTGTTTCTGTAATTCATAATAGCCTTAAAATTTTGTTGCTATTTGAAATGGAGTATAGGATACAATATGGACACTGTTTGCCCCCGACAAATTTTTACCTCCTCCTTTAGATGTCAACAGTAGGCAATGTTTGTAGTCGTATTTCATGTGCTTTCCTGTTTTCATCAGTGTGAGCCTGTTTCTATGAAGTGTCCAGGGTATGCTAATGGTACTGAGGACCCTCATCACACAACGCCACCTCAATGACTCAGTGTAATGTGTTTTAATAATTACACTGGTCTACAGTGGTTTTGTTGCCCTAGATATGAAAATGATTTTGGGTCCATTTATGCACACAATTCATGAAACTATCAATGATTTTGTTAGATTTGCTCAGATTTTTTAAAAATCTTTATTTTCATTATACATTTAATTATTTAACAAACCGATAATTGTTCAAAATATAAGATATGCAAAAATCATGAAAATACGAGCACATTGAGAACTTTCATGAAAATATTCGTAATCTGGGCACTTGAAAACGTTAAAATTTGTGATGATATCCAGGGCAACAACAAAAAACTTTTTTTTCTCTGATTATTTTATCTGATTTTCAAGACCGATGTTCTAAAATTCTAAATGGGTGTTAGGAAGTATATCAATCTCTTTCATTAAAAATGTTAAACCAGCATCTTTTCTGTTTAGATTTCCTGATTTAAAGCTAATGCTAAAGGACGGGTCGGGTCAGATTCACAACTCATAAATTTTGCAAAATTACTATATAATTAAATTTAAATAGGGGTTCCCAACAAAAATTCTGAAATTAAACACATAAATTACCTGTCTTTCCACTCCGATCAACTGAACCAACCAACTGAAACAGATCAACTATTTTGGTCCGATAAATTACCAATGTATAATTAAAATCTATGATCTTTATAGGTATTTCTGTTTGTTTTGTCTACTTTCCCATTATTTACTTTACTTTTATTTCAATTATTTAGTCTGTTAATTATTTTAGCATGAATCTCTATAGGTATTCATACACCAAAAAAAAAAAGTTTTTTGCCACTCTAGCTAGACTCAATGAATAGGTATATCAAAAGGGGCAAGGGTACAATATGAGTAGAGTTGAGAAATAGTTTACTATCTGTGATAGATGCTTTTATAAATCAAAATGAAAGCATGACTGCTCCCTTTTGAAGTACTCTGCTATATTCAAAGAATGCGAATGGAATGTTAGTAGAATAGTAATTTTGGTGTTAACTTAAATAAGGTCCAAGAAAATTAACTGAAACTACTTGAGCTGGACCAAGGCCGAATTATCTGCTCTTCCATTCAAAACAGCAAATATACTTGACCCAAATGTATGATGGTTGAGAAAAAAAATTCAGCTGTCCCAGTAATTTTTTTCTTAATGTAGATGTTTTTGATGTTAGTCCCATAGAAATATTAATCCTACACCAAAAAAATCAGATCTTTGTTGTACATCGCAATACAACTTTATGCGTCTTGCAAGAATATTTATTGTATTTTGTATAAAAATTTTGTAGAATTATTCTTACTTTTAAGTCTATTTGTAAGTGTAATTAAGAAATTATATTGTCTAAGTAAATGTTATAAAAATAAAAATACCATTTCAACATCGTTATTAACTATAATTAAACTAAACAGTCTTAACAAAAACAATCCTCCTCAACTTAAAAACAAACTAAACGAAAGGTTTACACATCGCTATTGTGTGATCTACACTACATATCACTTTTAAAACGTGCGCACCGACAGACACTTTCAATGGGAACTGTTGATCTTTAGCGTGCCCCAAGCCGAGGCATCCGTGTCTATTTCTACCCCACATGTATAGGTCTCCATTGTTGGTGACAGCAGCAAGATGACCGATGCCACAGGCTACTTTTTCGACCATACATTCTGGGTTGAACTCGTTGCGGCCGAATAGTGCTGGAGGGATTAGTTTTGGTTTATGTGCGTGTTGGACATTTGGCCCGAGGCCTAGCAAGCCGTATCCCCATACAAACGTATCTCCTTGGTCTGGAACAAACAAAAATGGTTAAAGGAGCTTTGTGACAATAGCTTTTATCAGAAAAGGTAAAAATCTTTCCATCCGATCATGATGAATACAAATGCAGAGGCCTACAAATGCAAATTTTAGGTGGGGTATCATGCATTCTAAAAATTTTCACGAGAAAAGAATGGTAACCATAAAAACAATTTTTTTTTAAGATGGATGGCGGGAAGTTACTATGCCACTATCTCCTATCCACTATCCTATATTTCATAAGTAGGAATATATAATATTGGAGTGATGCATTTGGTCATGGAATGTGATGCCCAATAATTTTGATGTCTGTGTAGGGTTTGATGCCATCTGCCATTTCTTACGTACATACTCCAAAATACAATAATAAAAGACCCGATATTTTTCAGTATATTCAACAAAAAAACATTATTTATCCTTTAACCCTTAAAACAAAGGAGTGTATGCTGACCAATCATAGTCCAGAATCTGGAATATGAAAACTTAAGAGTAAATGTGAGCTTACCATTAACAATAAGACAGAAGGAGCCTCCCGCAGCCACGTCCACAATGCTGCCGAGCCCCCGCGTGAAGCTCAGCAGCGAGTAGGACATGTTCACTTGCTGGTGCTTCGCGTTCATCGGCACCTGGCCGTACTCGGAGTTGCCCCAGCCGAAGAGCTCACCTTTGTCTGGAAATTAAGGTTTGGGGTGTTTACTTATTTACACAGATTATAAAAATAATGGGTTGAAATTGAAAATCACAAATACCACCATTGGGAGCAGTGAATCAATGGTGTGGAAACGTATGGATTATTTTCTCATTGGTTGATGCTAAGAGGAAGGATCTCTCTTTAACCTCTCGGCTGCCGGAACGCGGATCCGCGCGACGAAAGCAATTGATTTCTATTGTGTCTGTATTTCCCAGCAGACGACAGGTTACGACTAGAGTGAGCCATACCAATTGTAAAGAATCCACTTTTTTTGACGTTTAGGTTTGAGTGTGTGGTATCAAGTAGTATGGACAAAAGGCACCAAGTGACATATGACCTTATGTTTACGGTCACTTTTCACACACACTAGCTCAAAAAAAAGTGGACAGCCGCATAAACAAATATCTATAGTTCCATCTCCTTCTACTATTAAAGGTATGTCATAAGACAAAAGATACCAACTACAATCGTAAATTTATACGGACTCTATGGGAGATCCTTCCTCTTAGGGTTGATGAAATAAAGTTTCGATGGAACTGATATGTAAAAGTCCCTAAACAAAAAATACGTTGGGAGGACGCGACAGGTCGTTATCCCGGGGCGAGCGGCCTATGTATCACATCCCAGGCGCTCTATAGAATAATCTTACGATACTACACGGTACTACTACAGAAACAAAATGGCGTTGACAAACGCGCGGTCCCGCTCTTACGTGTGTCTCTGCAGTATGTCCTTGCTCTGCTCCTCTAAAATCACCCTGAAGTGTGGTATCAGTTTGGGAGTGGCCATTCTATATTTAGTACTATTTACATTCTGTGGTAGCGTTCAGGTAATCGCCGCCAGCACCGTCAAGTATGATATGCACCGCCTACAGTTATGTGATAAAATTTAAAGTCTGTAATCACGCACATATACCCTCCTCAAGGGTAGGCCTATGCCCTGCAGTGGGGCGTATATACAGCTTACGTACCACGTAGCTTACGACGCGATAATTGCATCAGTATTTAAGTTGTCTCGTACTTCATAATGAAGCTTCACTATGCAGTACGAAACAACTGAAATACTGATGCAACACAGTAATCAGTATCGCGTCGTAAGCTACGTGGTACGTAAGCTGCGACGGGCTACGTATACGTAGCATTTTTTTCTGAGTGTAGGCTAATGATGAAGCAAATCACTCACCGTTCAGAGCCAGGACGCAGTCAGCTGTAGAGGCGAGCTTGACTATGTGTTCGCTGGTCACATCGCCCCGCACGGCGGCCGGTATGGCCGTGTTCTCGTAGGTACCGAGCCCGGTCTGCCCGTCCGCTCCCCACCCACACGCGTACACCTTGCCAGACTCTGTTATGAACAGACTGAAAATTTGTTTTATATATTCATTGTCGCATTTTTTGGATGGATTTATTGGGGAATTGTGTCGCGTTGTTAACGGAATGACGGGTTATAATAGGTCACCCTGGGTTTCTTCCTTTATGTGTTCTATGAGATAATGAGGATCAACAATCTTTTTTTATTTTGAATGTAGCAAGACCGGTGTCCTGTCATTTCACCGACAGTCAATTTGCAAATTTTTACTTGACAACCAACTACTGGCAAAAAAATGAATCGTTATTTCATCTTTACACAATTACTGATTTTACAAATTATTCAAGTATTAAACTAATCACCTGACTTATTTTCATTTTGCGACATATCATTTGACAAACGATTCATTTATCATTCATGTTATTTAAACAAACAACACTTGGTGTATTGCATTATTTGACATGTTGCATTATTATTAGGCACACATTTTACTAATGTCAACCAAAATAATTAATAAAAAAAAACATCATTATCATTCGTAATTTTAATAAATCAACAAAAGTAAAAATTAACAACAGCCTATTTTAATTTCAAATGGATTGCCAACGATCTTAATAGTTTTCCAATCCAAAGTAAAATATATGAAGTCGGTTAGGTTAGGTTTGACTTGCGACTACGCCGCACGAGCCGAGCGAGCGGAGCGAGCGTGCCGCGGCAGCGGCCGGCGAGTGCCAGAACCGAATCACTCGTGTTAAACTAGTTTAGCCGACTTCACTAGGCTATCCAAAGTAAAATGAGTAGGTTAGGTTAGGTTTGACTTGCGACAACAATGATGCCAGAAACCATTTTTGTTTTTAGAAAAAACAAAAACTTTAGTACTTACTTACCTGTAAATTATTTGGCACAAATGGAAATTGCAACCGTGCAGGACTGTGTTTTCAAAATTTGATCGCAAGCTTAAGATAGCTGCTTTTTCAAAGTCTAATATGCAGACTTTTGGTTTGAAATCAATGTTATTTTCTGTTCCATATTCTATAAGCTATCTATTTTGTTAATACGTGATTTTGTAAAATAGTAACAATATTACATGAAAAATACATAAAAGAAAAAAATACTTTAGGTACATTTGTAAAGACAAGCTTTTGCAAAAAATATTTTTGTTAAGCGATTATTTGTAAAATGATCAATTTGCGGAACAAGGTGTTTGTAAAATGAATATTACATGAAACGTTGCTTGTTAAGTAATAATTTGCCAATAAGTTTTTGGACAAACATTAGTGAACCAGCAAGACCAAATATGAGCGAGGAAAAACCATTGGTACTGCGGTTAAGGTATTTTCTCGGTTATGGTGCATCCCACATTGAAAAAGCATATTGACTAAAAACGTTCCAATGAACAAATGATGTGCAGAAGGGTTTGTGGAGCGATAATTGTCGCAATGTTTCTGATCGCCCTAAAAGGAATGGCGGTAGTTATGTGGGGTATTTACTCAAGTGCCGGTGCCCTGCAGTGGGACGTACGGGCTGATGATTATGATGCTGCATCTAGTAAGTTAATACACTACCCAACAAATAACTTGACCAAGAGAGAGCAGTAGCGCTTTCGCTTACAAATTTTGTTTTGCGCAGTCAAGTTTTTTGCCAAGTTGTTTGCCGGCTATTATACTTACGTATGGTCCTGTCCACAGCATACGTCAACTATGTTCTCTTTGCCGAGCCTCCTAATGTTGTGTGAGACCATACTGCCTCGGTACTCCTCCTGGGGATTGATCTTCCGCCCACATTGTCCGTACGCGTTGTTACCGAGTGTGTACACGCCTTCTGAGTCTGTCAGTATGACGGTGTGTGCTCGGCCTGCTGCTAGGGCTATTATCTGTAGGATAAGTAATTAACATAACATAAACATAAGTGTTTGGTAGAGGGCGCCCTCGTATGTACTGTGATCAAACCTAGGTTAGGTGCGGAGTATGCAAAACCTATGGGCATGTATGAAGATGTATGGATGCGGATGTGAAAGAGGTATGTCAGGTCAGGATCAATCAAATGAACATTGGGCATAGGCCTCCTTATTATTGTTCCATTCATCATGATCTGATCCATTGCCGACTTAAAAGAAATCCTATACTATAGTGTGACTGGCGTGCTAGACGCGGGCCAGACTGAAGGGACGTGAGACGAGGACTGGGCGCGGCGCGTTATTTCATACAAAATGTGTTAGTGCCAGATCGCTTTTATAAATTTACTTTACTATTGCAGTTACGTCACTAATTTTGTGTTGAATTTCGAACAGCGCTCCTAGTGGTTACGTTGAGAACTAATTTCTGCCATACGAATTGGTGACATAACTACAGCAGTAAAGTACAGTGAAAACTCATGGCCTACTGGACGGAGGGTCCGCACTCAAAAGTATCCGAATAAAAAGAGAACGAAAACGTAAAAAAGAGAACGAATTACGCAACAGTCTTCGTATGATCGGCCGACTACGCGCACAAGTGAGTGCACCTATGGGGGAGTGGGACGGAAAAGAATTTCAGCATTTTCAATGTTTTTAGTTGTGTATTTTAGTCTCGGACACTTTATTCGAGTATTTTATACTAGACCCGGCGTCCATAGTATTCTACGTCAATGTTTGTGGTGGTAAATAAAAATGTTTCTTTAACGACGAAATAACATAGAGCATACTGTCCCGGCCCCCCGCCGCGCACCTACCTACGGGGCGTGGTGTAGCGCTTGCGGTCACATTATACATATTAAACAAGCAAGTCTTCTGTATTTGTAATTGTTAACTCGACAACAAATTTCATTTTGTGGATAGCGGAGATTTTTTGAGTCTATGTACAAAGTCCACAGATTTTCATGGCGTACATTGGGTAGAGTTAACTGGTTGGTTAAAGTTTAAGATCACAACTGAAAAAATATTTTGTTCGGTTATGGTAGATGTTTTGATACCTTAGTCTCCAAACTCTTGTAGGGTATGTAAATGGGGGCAGGACTAAGCAGCAATTCCAGAGGGTGGCCCATCCGAGGAGAGTGGTAACCGATCTGAGAGTCTGTATTGATGCCAGTGCCAAACACTTTGTGTTGCTCGTTCGTTTTTACTGATGCCACTGTGAAGCCATAGCCGCATGCTACTTGTGTTACCTGCAATTTTATACAGGGTGTAAGTATCAATGCAGTAAATATGGTGATACTTCGGACCATCAAACTGAACAACTGCTAAGTATTAAACTTCATGACCAAATACTCACATGCATGTAGCACTAAAAATCTGTTTGGTTATATCACCTTTCATACAATTTTTGTCACAAGGATTCTATTTAGGTTCATATTGGCTCTTTCCCAAAAAGTCCCTTTACCAAAATGTTAATCCCAGAAAGTCAACTTCTCACGTATCCTTTTCCCAAAATGTCAGAATGTAGACATTCCCAGGGCCATTTTAGGAAATGGACAATATAAATGATCCTCTTATGTATAAATTAAAACAATGACGCAATTATAAGGATGGTATAAAACAAACTCCTTTAAAATAACTAGTGTTTCATACTTACATCAAACCTCTCTCCAAAGCTGGACCTCATGGGATGCCAGGCCAGTGAGAAATTGTTCTTATAAGCTTTCCGGCCTCTCTTGCCGCGCGGCAGGTGGATGCCCAGGGCTCCCGTCTCCGCCAGGCCCCAGCCGTAGATACGACGGTCTGAGCTCTTGCTTATTGGATATTGGAATACTGTAAATATAATTTTTAAATTCAATTTTTTATTATGGTCGTAATATTCGGTTACGGTTCGTAATATTGAATTTATCGTAATGTTGTAATTGTAATTTCAATGGGAATAATAATATTTTATTTATTTTATTTTATAGTAGGTATTTTATTTATACAGCGTTGCTCTGGGAGCATTTACTGCTTTTTACTGCGGACTATTGGAGGGACCAGAAGGGTCACCGAGCCAATTGAATGAACTTAAGCAACCGACCTAGGGGCACCCCAGGGGGGTACGGACCTCGGCATAGGACGTTGCTGGGGCTACGCGGCGGATTGGGTAGCTGGATTCGGTGAGAATAGGTATTTGGGATAACAATAGCCTTAAATAAGTAATTTTACATTAGTAACTTATAATAAATAGAGGAAAATAACAGCTATCCACATATTATCATTACACAAAATTAACATAACGAATAAAATAATATTTCACTATAATTTATAATCAATTAAGTAGAAGTATTTTAAAAAGCTGTCGCCAGAATTGAAATAGTAAAATTTCACAGGTCATTTCTAAAACCCATCATAAACAGTACATACATAAAGGCTTAGACGATTTTAAAGGTGACACTCTGACCTAAACTCATGACCGTATTCCCTTTTGGAGTTGTCAGAATTTTTGCTAGTTATTTTCTAACAATTGTTTCAACGAAAACTTGGGAGATTATGCGTACCTGTTTCCGTCTAAACTAAAGAATCTATTTAAGGTTGCCAGAGAAGCAGCATGAGAAAAATTGTTTATCCTAAAAACTCGGCTAACTATAAATTATTGTAAAGTGATGTGATCGTACTTGGAAGTTGCTCCTCTTCATTTCCATCTGGTATTTTCTTCTTCGTAGTAGCGTAGCATCGGTTGAAAAATAAACTAGCACTTCGGTGTCGAACTAATCCTTTTAGCGCATTCATTTTTGATAAAACAATCTCATTTTGTGTTACTCAATCATTTTTGTTATTTTCGACTTTTTGAGGTTATGATGCACGCACGAGAATATGTCAATGTCACTGTCACTAATGCCACTTTGACAGATTCGTTTTTTCCACGAAATTTACGTTCCGTTTCATGCAGATAATGTAATCACTGCGTTTGTTTCGTACACAAGGACAACAGCCACGACATGACACGAGTCATGAGGTCAATTGAGAATTTCAGTCCTCTATCCTGATCCATTTCAGTTCCGAAACCACCAAAAGACAAAAAACCATTTAACACCATTTATTAAACATAGAGCAGACAACAAATTATTTAATTTTCGACAAAAGATTAGCTCTGAACTGAGTATTTTGGAACAGCGCTTTGATCAGACTCCTCAGCTCCTCAGTCCTGAAGTGCACAGCCAGGGGTCCGGAGCCGTCGGCCCAGTGCGCCTCTATATCCTTGAGGGAGCCGCCTAGCACGAAGATCAGCTCTTGAAGTTTGGTCCAGGTCTTCACGTACTTTTTGACATCAGAGGGGTTCTGGAAACAATTTTGATGTTTAGTCATCATCAGCCTGTATACGCCTTATTGCAGGGCACGGGCCAGAATAAGCGTGGGAAGTAGAGGGTCATATTCTACGACACAGGCCCATTGCGGTTTGGTGGAGGGAAGTTAGCTTGGACCATATAACCAGAGACCAGCCTTGAGGTAGGCACTTCCCCTCTGCCACGTTACAAGATCAATTAATCATGTGCATTTACATACAACTTTATACCTTATCACTAAACGAGACAGCCTATACTTGCGGAACAATAACTTCAAACGACTCGCGTTCGGGTTTCACACGAGACTATTTTAACAATCAATATTCTGATCTAAAAAGTTGCGGATTTTATCGTACCTCGTCCCCCGCAAAAAGTGTCAGAATTTTTTTTTAGTAGAATTACACGCGTAACTCGTCCATAGTTATATTGCCTAAGGAAGTTAGTGATCAGATCAGCATGCCGAGTACACTGGACAGAGTTTAAAGATATTCTGGATTTGCAATATTTATAATAACCCCAACTTCCATGGGCCTACCACGGCTTATGGGTGAGACTCAAACATGAGTCGGGATTCAAAAAAGCATGCACAACAAGCCATTCTTTTTTTTTAGTCTTTTATACACTTAATACATCAACCAATGAGACGATAGTCACATCATTGATTCACTGATGATGTCACAAAGGTAAACAAGTTTTTAGCTTCATCTGAACAAGGGCTCGCTAAAACTTTGCGAAAAGCACCTACATCAAATGCAATGTATGTAACGATAAGATTTGACAACTAAGATGTTTAATCCTATTACAGGCTGCTCTCAAACAGTGAAGGAAAACAGTCAGTAAGTATACTGAAAAAAAAACGTGTGGTGGACTAATGCCCACATACAGTAGTACTATCTTTATAAGTCTGACCGATGTACCTGTGCAGGTGGCAAATTTACAGAGCACGAAATTATATTGACCAATCAGAATGTGCCACCTTAAATACCTTGTCGCTATTGGCTAATTGTTTTCTTGCACCCTTTGATTACTAAATGACTTCAGGTTTTGACGGGGACTCGGTCCTGCTCTGCGCAAACTAACAGAATTATTTTCGTGGTCGTACTGTACCCTCATTGAGGATATAAACCTGTGCCTCTGCTGACCCTCTTGGGGAACATTGCCGTGAGCATATACTAAGCTTATGCTAACCTGGAACAAAGCAGGTGCCTTCTGAATGACGAGCGTGTACATCTCAGTAAGCTGGGTGCCCATCTCCATGGATATGTCCTCGACGGTGCACACCCGGTGGATCAGCTCGTCCGCGAACATGTTCACGAGGGTTGCCATCAATCTGCAAACATAATATGTTGCACTTATGATTAAGGGCACATATCAGAATTCGTAAAAATTTCCTGTTCTCCGGACCGCATCGTTTAATCAATAGTGATTGATACCAACATATACATGGAACCTCTATCTATAAATGGCCGGCAAAACAATTTAATAGCAATTTATAATACTAACTATTTTTGTAAATTCTGTCAATCCACGTAAACTTTGATGTACTGCAATAAGGTTCAGTTTACTTTGGTAATTACACTGGATTTCTGTTTAAATTCACAAGCTTTTAAATAAAGAAATCAGTGGGCGTTCATGCGCCCTTGTGGGAGGAGAGCCATAGATAATGCGGCACGCATTTTTGATCGCATCGGTACGCATAATTAAGTTCTAATTCTTAATTACTGCAAAATACTATGGATTGGAAAGTTGAATGTAAAGACTTGTCATGGAACACTTTAGGCAATCACTATTTACAGAATATAAAAAAAAGAAAAGAAAACCGGATGAAAGAAATCTTTATCAGCAGCGTAAAGAGAGGCTTAGATTTGAAAACAGATGCCTAAGCAGAAAAAAAACCCTATTGTATACAGGCATAAGGGGTATATTGCCCCCTTTTGTAATTCCTAGAAAGACTATTTCACTAAATAAGCTGGCAGAACCTATTCGCTGTAGCTTTTTCCTCACATCCTACCATGGATCTTAAATTCAGTTTTAGCTAAGGCCCTGTGGATATACTAAATATGTTTTGTTCAGAATATCTCTAACTCGGGGAATATGGTCGTGAGCATATGACAATAACAATTATGTCGATAATTGTTTCTTTTGCTAGCCAGAAAGTGTCTATCAAATACCAGAATAAAATTACCTGGTGAAAACATTGCTGGGAAACACTCCGATCCAAACATTCTTCAATAAATGCAGTTGCCTCAGGCACTGACGCACAGCTGCTTCAGCGTTCTCACCGAGCACATCCTTCGATACTATGCAGTTCAAGTCTGGAATTATAAATTGTTTTCCTTGAGTACAAGAAACAAAACACGAAAATACTGTAAATGGGAAGACAAAGTTATACATAAAACATCAAGGTGGCCTTTTGCTTGTACTTAAGCGCAGCAAAGTACATTTTTCACTGCTAAACCATTTTCTACTTTGCTTGCGTTGAAATAACATCGAAAATCAACTGCTAGTCACTGAGAGCATAAAAGCAACTTGAGGTGACTTATTTTCACTTATTTCAACGCCAGCGAAGTCATGCCTCAAAAAAACAATACGTTTTTTATGGAGAACATCCACGTTTCACCAGTAGTAGTACCAAGACCCTGTTCAGTGTGACGGGGAGTTAGCCCGTCGCTACTCATAATGGACAGTGGGTACAATACATACCTCGAAATTCAAGCATGCAGGTTTCCTCACGATGTTTTCCTTCACTGAAAAGCCAGTGGTGCTACAAATCGTACATAAATTACGAAAAACTCATTGGTACGAGTCGGCCTGGACGGGGATCGAACCATCGCCTCCTGCACGGCAGGCAAGGATACTCGCAACTGGACCACCACAAATTTATGTTTGTTAGTCATGCCACATTTATCAAAAAAACAGATTACAACAGCCAGTTATCAACATGCTTCGTTCATTCATTCAACATCTTCATCCTTCATCCATATTCAACAGTTATTTACCTGAAGACCTGATGTTATCCAGAATCTGTTTCCTTTGCTGCTGCATATGTATAGTAAGGTGCTTGTAGCCGAGGTCCCGTAACTTCTGAACTAGGTCTATGAAGCTAATAGCATAGTCAAGCTCTCTGCCTTCCATTAGGATCAGCCACTTGTCTCCAAAAGTCTGAAGGTTGTGTGCCAGATACATGCAGTTGTTGTGGAATAACGCTGGAATAGGGAAAGTTACAAATTAATTGAATTGTTAGTGGAGGTGTCTGCAAATCCTACTAATATTATAAACGCGAAAGTTTGTAAGTATGGATGGATGTTTGTTACTCTTTCACGTAAAAACTACTGAATGGTTTTTAATGAAATTTGGCACACAGATAGAATATAATCTGGATTAACACATAGGATACTTGTTTAAGGTCTACGCAGACGGAGTCGCGGGCAACAGCTAGTTGATAATAAAAATGGTTACTTAAAAGTAAAGTTTCTATTTTGTCATGTTCCGGTTGATAATGAAATATCTATTATTCTTACACACATGTACATATCAATCCCATCATACCCTAAACTTTATTACAGCAACGAAAGATATAATAATAATAATAATATGTTACAACATCATTCACTGATGAAGTCACATAGGTCAGCTCAGAATTGGAATACCCAATTTCTTTTCATGGATGGATGTCATATGAATGAGACCACTGAGGAATAAGGTTTCTTATACAGAGTATAAGGAATAGTATCATTAACCTTTAAACAACATATCCCATAGTAAAAGTTGTTCAGTTTGATGGGTAGAGTATGTGGTTTAAAGGTTAATGATACTTTTCCTTACACCCTGTACAGTGTTTTATGTGAGTGAAAGGCTTTTTTTTTTTTTTTGGAATGACTTATACAGCTTTGCTCAGGGAGCATTTACTGCTTTTTACGCGGACTATTGGAGGGACCGGAAGGGTCGCCGAGCCAATTGAATACTTAACTTAAGCAACCGACCTAGGGGCACCCCAGGGGGGTACGGACCTCGGCATAGGACGTTGCTGGGACTACGCGGCGGATTGGGTAGTTGGGATCGGTGAGATGAGTGAAAGGCTAGCCACCTAACACCACTTGACAAATCATTCCTTTATGCTAAAGGTACAACTATACGCTCAAAAATATAGTTGACAGTTTTAGTAGTTTCGGACCTAGTAGGAAATATGGTTGTGTGTTCAAGTAAATATGATGAATTTAACTTACCTACATACTGTGGTATAGTTTGCAAATAATTCTCATGATGATACGGTACAACGGCATCGTACAACTCAAATACTAGTCTCGTTGTATTGTACAGCTTCTTGCTGACAACGTCTGAGCATTGCACAGCCTGCTCCATCATCACATAGACCAGGTCTAACAGTTCCTGAGCAGTCTTTGATATCATGCACCGAGGGAAGTAGAATAAGCTCTTTGGAATAGTTTTGTCAAGTATTTTTAATGCTTCCTCTGTGCTTTCATCCTTGCTTGTGCTTGGGGTGGGCTCTGTATCGTCAGGTATGCACTCAACTCCGATAGACATTGTGACGCTAAGGTCTTTGAACATGATTGATCGAGCGGTCTCTAGAAAGTATTGACTAGACTTATCGGCAAATAAAACATCGATGTTATTTACGTACTGTAGTATAGAAAAGTTTTCATCTGGAAATATTTTTACTAGTGCTAAGAAATGTTGGAATTCTTCAATTTCAGCTGTTATTCGTCCATAACTTTGTAATTCATTTATGTTATTTGGTATGGTGTCTATAAGACAATCTTTTACAAGAACATCTCTAAATTCAGCACTTATTTCCTTGCCTATCATATTCATTATAGTATTGTCTCTGTTATATTCTATGGTTAACTTGTTACTTAAATAATGGAAAAGTAACCTCAGGTTTGCTATAACCTCATCGTAACGAGGTTTGAAATTCAATTTGTGATTAATTGTAACTATCATTAACTCATCAGTTTCGGCGTAAACTGTACAATCGTTATGTATGATGGGTAAAAGAACATCTTTAAGAAGTATTTGTGCAAATTCTGAAGTTTTCTCCTGAAGTTTCTTACTTTTTTCTAGCGCGTTTAAGACATCTATTGCAATCAGTGACTCGTCCAAATTTAGTGTAATAGTGACTACAGTTTTTCGTGTATTGGTTGTGATGGTCCATGTGACCATACGTTCCCATTCTGAGAACAGATCGTGGAGTAAACTGTCTAGAATCAACTGTGCAGTGTGTCTTGTATTAGCGTAGAGATCTAAATACTGAAAACCTTCTGCCGGTGTCTCAATGTACTGTAATAAATCGTAAACTGCCTCAACAGCTCTCGTGAAACTTTGTGCTTCCCTCCCATCATCAAATTCTTTAACATACTTCCCACATTGAATAACATCGTAAACAATATCAATAGAAAAGTTAACGGCCTGTAGTTCTTTGGAAAGCAAGTCATGATTTTCTATGGATTTGAGTATTTCAGCCATCGTTTCTTTTTCTATCTCCTGCTTGCACAGCACCATATCATCGACTAACGTCTTGCTCTCTTCGCACAATTCCTGGCTCTCTTTCATTATCGCCGCCATATCATAATCACTGTTCTTCAGGAATGTTTTCAATTCTTGTTTGAGCTGGTCGATCTCTTTAGTCACCAGAGGTATTTTGTCCAATGGTTTCCAATTAGTATCTTTGCTGTCGAAAATGTTTTTTAAAACGTTGTCTACGTCGTATTCTGACATTTTAGTGTTTTCGCTTAGATCTGTCTTTTTTGATGGAGGGCTCTGGGTGGTCATGTTTTGATGTTCTGTTATTGTTTCGGTGGGATTTTCGCGAGCTGTGGTACTTGTTGGAGGTGACGGCATTCCGTAGCGTGTTCACAAGGAAGCGCTTGTTAGTTTTCTGTTGCGGCGCTTTGATCCACCCCGAAGGACCAACTATTTCGGCTCTAGCAGCGCCTTGAACTGCCTCCCGCATTAGCTCTTCTACTGCTAGTCTGGAATGGAAGATTCCGTGTAAATATGTACCAATAACTACAGACAGCTAGTAAATACTGAATATTATCAAAACATATGCCTACTTCTCGAGAGCTTCTTCATCTAGTGGTTCTTTTTCAGGTGTTTTGGTAGCATCTTCTTTTTCGGTCATAGTTTATTACAATGTATCTTAAAAACACTTCACCTCTCTATACTTGTGAAATACCTACTTAAAATAATCGAATAGAAATCCTACTGAAATCCATTTTTTCAGGAAAATCGCAAACGAGAGCAAGAAACTTGCAAGAAAACAAACACTTTGACATTTCAAATAAATGCGTTCACTTCATGGTTTGTCGAGTTTAAATTTCTTTTTCCATTATGGCAGCTTTTTCAGCTGATATGTAAAAAATCTATCTCACTTTCTCGTATTTCAAACTTTAGTAGGAGAAAGAAAGATAATCCAACAACTTTTCAAGTAAACTTACTATCCACAAGAATATTCGAAATCGGTTTAATTTGAATGCATCCATAACTGTACATGAATTTTCGAAATGGCAATAAATTCGGACGCGTGGAGTGAAACGTCAGCCACGTACAAAAACCTGTCACCGGAAAATCTCTCCTTTCGGATTTATTTCATTGAATTAGAAGCAACTAAAAGGTAATATTTATGAATTATAACTATCAAGTGTTGGTTTTAGTATAAACATTGAATAATCAAGTGATCCAAATTAACTTTCATTTACAATTCCGTGAAAATCCCTCATAATCGACGATCGTAATCAAGAACCAAAAATCTAAACATCCAATTGGATTTTTCAGACAGAATGGCTGCGAAACTGTTCTCGCTGATCCTCCTGGTCACCGCGGCGGTGATGGCCGATGACGAGCCAGCGGTCGCAAGGCTTCTCGTCTCCAAACAAGTGTTGAACAAATACTTGGTTGAAAACATGGATATCTTGGTGAAATACACATTGTTCAACGTCGGAACCGCCCCGGCCGTGAACGTGCAGCTGGTAGACAACGGGTTCCACCCCGACGTGTTCACGGTTGTCGGGGGCCAGCTGACGGCGCACATCGACAGGATCCCGCCGCAGACTAATGTATCTCATGTGGTCACTGTGAGGTCGAACAGATATGGTTACTTCAACTTCACGTCTGCTGAAGTCACCTACAAGCCCACTGAAGACTCTGTTGAGGTGAGAATTGTTTGATATTTGTTTGTTTAGTTCATAAGATAAAAAGTTTGATATCTAATATAGGGTCCAACTTAATATGCTGACACTTTTTAAGGGACCGTCAAACTGAAAAACTTTTTCTATGGGGCCAACATCGAAATTGCAAAAAAAAAAATTTGCTGTCCCATACATTTGGCTCAAGTAGGTTTGCAGTATTGTATGGAAGAGCTGATTTTTTTCGTGATTTCGATGTTTGTGCCATAGAGAAAGTTGTTCAGTTTGCCGGTCTGATCATCCCCTTGAAAAAGTGTCAGCATATTAAGAAGGACCCTGTATACTGGCCAGAGAATCCGCCGGTCATTCCAGGTCTGTATTTAAATGATATGACTGGAGCCTTCTTTTTAATTTTCTGTTTATCTGTATTTTGCAAAAAGTCTTTATATTTATTTAAATAAATTCCTTGTTATTTTGAGATTGTAAACAAAGCCAATCCATAGTACCCCAGAAGTAGCCCACTAGTGGGGGACCACTGTCACAAAATACAATTTAAAAAAAGAGGGCCCCAATTATATCACTTATATGCAGACCTAAGAAAGTATCCCCACGGTGAAAGTCGAAGTGAACTGCTCTACTAAGACCTACAGAGATAGGATCACTCACCATGTAAATAGTGAGAGTAGAACCTCTCAGCATAAGACTGCTAAAACGACGACACATTTGGGATAACATATGACCTGGTAGTAACCACATGAAGGTGGCCTGACAAAGGGAAGGCATGCCTGCAACCATCGATACATGCAAAATAACTGGTCCTCAGACCGCTAGCATGTTATAACTAACCAAAAAAATAATAATGCAGACTTGAAATGACTGGTAGATTCCAACCTCTGATTATAACAGAACTAGATAAACAATCGACACTCCAAGAATGGAAGAGTTCCTATTCCTTTTCTAACTGATAGTAAACATGCCAAATATAAGTTTATTAATAAAATACAACATATTAGTGGAGTCGCTTGGCTAGAGGAGTCACGAGTAGACATCTTTTATTTGGCTCCCAACTTTCTAGTTTTGCGTTAATTCATTAACACTTTGTATAGGGTCCTTCTTAATATGCTGACACTTTTTTCAGGGAATGATTAGACCGTCAAACTGAACAACTTTCTCTATGGCACCAACATTGAAATCGCGAAAAAAATTAGATGTTCCATACAAAAATGCAAACCTACTCGAGCCACATAATATGGGACAACTGATCTTTTTTTCGCGATTTCGATGTTGGTCCCATAGAGAAAGTTGTTCAGTTTGATGGTCTGATCATCCGCCTAAAAAACTGTCAGCATATTAATTTGGACCCTGTATGTGTTAAACCAGAACATATTCTATCTGTGTGCTAATTTTCATTTTATGTCTATTTTACTTCCAATTCTAATAAATATTTTGCAATAATATGTATTAACTAGTCTCTGAAGACAAGACAATTTTATTTGGTATATTCAAAAACCCATTAATTAATTTTTACAAACCATTATATTATGTTTATTATCTAATGACATGCTTTATTAAATACCAAGTTGCAATGATTGCAATTTCCTAAAACTACATTTTATATATTTTGATGGGCTCAGTAGTTTAGAAAGGCTGATTGTGGACCCAGACACTCAAATTCACTATTTTCTTGGGTGCACACGGCGAAACATCAAGCAAAGCCAACATAAGCTGGCCGCGCGACGTTATACATTACTCTACCTACGCCCGGCAAGCTTATTTTGGTTTTGCGTAGCTTGATGTGTCGCCGTGTGTACTTGGTTAAGACTTGTGAATTTTCTAATTTATGTCCAAGTTAAAACTGTTCATTAGTCTAATATTTCTTAGGACCGACTCACATCTGCGAAGCGCAGCGCAGAGCCTTTTTCATTGCCAAACGATTATCGACTTTGCTAGCGTTGAAATAACATTGAAAATCAATTAAAACAACTTTCGCCTCAAGTTGCTTCAATGCTCTTGGGTATTGCAATGTAATTGATTTTGGATATTATTTCCACGCGAGTAAAGTTGATATTAGTTTAGCATTGGAAAATGCTCCGCACCGCGCTTCAACAGGTGTGCGCCAGATCGGCAAAATATCTACAAACCAAAAGCTAGATAGAATGAATATATATAATTACTTCAAATGTTAGAGCCGCTACATTGTCTTTTTGGCCAGAATTGTGCACGTTGTGATACAAAGCATAAAATTGACACCATGCTTAGTAGGTACCAGAAGGTTTATTTTAAGATGAAAAGGGAAGTCAGATTTGATCTCTGACTTTTAGATCATAAACTACAAAAAATTATTGTCGCATATAATTATAATTAACAATCACATTTCCTCTATTCCAGCCCCAATTCTCATACAGCAGCGCGCCAGGAGAGGGCGCCATCGTCGCTTACAAGGACTACGACCGCAAGTTCTCATCTCACATCCTGGACTGGGCCGCCTTCGCAGTCATGACCCTGCCGTCTCTCGCAATACCCTTCGGTCTCTGGTACTCGTCTAAGAGCAAATATGAGAAACTCGCCAAACCTAAGAAAGCTCATTAATTTAGTTTATTTACTGTCAGTTGCATGTAAGTTCATTAAAGTTAATCCTCCATTAAATCTCTTGCTGTCAGTTTTTGTCTTGTAGTAAAAGTTAGCAAGAGATTCAATGGAGGATTAACTTAAATGATTTGTGCAACTGACCATTAGTTAAAACGCTAATGTTGTATGTTTTTCGGGCTTATTTTGATGTGATTATGAATTTAGTGTTTTTGAGATTGTGCCTGCATTTATAAATAAATTAGGAAATTTAAAAAATTACACACAGTTTGTTTTAGAAATTGTGTCAAACAACATCATCAATGAGTTTTGTTTTTTTAGATAGCATGATCAATATTTTATTTTCAAATAGAAATGCGTACAACATTAGTAGAGATTCATCCCTAGTTCATCATCATCATTACATTGTTAAAATAATTTATATGAACAATAAAAATAAATGTTTTTATAGGTAAATTGTGTTTTGATGTTATATTTACATAAATAATACCACAAATACAATAATGTACAGGGTAAATTTTATACGAATAGGGATAACTTTACAATTTATTCTACTCATCGAACTGAACAACTTTCACTATGGAGCCAACATCGAAAACGCGAAAAAAAAATTTCGTTCTTCTCTTCCATAGAAAATGTCAATGGCTACTCGACCCAAATGTATGGGACAGACGGCTGATTTATTTTTTCGCGATTTTAATGTTGGTCCTATACTCCCATAGTGAAAGTTGTTCAATTTGATGGTCTGAATCTGAAGCACCCCTTATTTAAATATGTAACGCATTTAAGTTTACATCCTGTATACAGTCAATAACAATATGTATGCAACTACAAATTACATAAAACTAATTAACAACTATAAATTCAACCGTATTGCCATTAGCTTACGATTAAAATTAGTATTTCCTCCACTCCTGCTTACTGTCGATTACCGAACTGTAGGTACCTATATTTTATCTGAAATCTGACAAATGTAAGACACAGATATTGGTTTAGAGACCGTGTCTAATAAATTTCATTGACTTTGATAAGTTAATATCGAAACTAGGACGGAACTTCGACGGAAAATCTATACCTATAGTGATACCTATATGTATAGATCGATGTTCACATCCACCTGTACTCCGTTTCAAATAGCAACGAAATGTTAAGGCTATTTTGAATTACAGAAACAGAGATCACTTCCTCTTGTAATTAGAACAGCTTTAGTAACGTCCAAGATACCTACGTCGGATAGTATATCTGTCTGATAGTTAAATAAATTATATATTTGCAAATCAGAATTGGCCAGAAAGCTATAATCTATTCGTCCTTATTTGAAATGAGGTATATTGTATATCGTTACTTACTATTGGAACGGGCCTATAGATACTGAGGCCGAGATTCAGAGACGATTTTTTTAGTCTTAGCTCGATTTAAGCAAGGCGAAAATGTATGGATTTTGACATACGGGAGTTCGAACTATGATTTAAAAATCGTCTCTAAATCTTGGCCTTAGGGGAACATTGGTATATAATAAAAATAACATTTCGTTTGTATTGAAGTACCTACCTATCCCCTGTTCCATCACAATCATCTAAAGCCGATATTATAGCATCAAATCTTCGTCTACTCTACTTCCTTGCTCACCGTCCTCAATTTTGTAACTATATACGATATATTACTGTAAAAAAATGATATCTATCAGCAACTTATAAAATTGTACCTTTTAGTATAGCATCGAGATTCCGTATCATCTGCATCGTTGTGCATAAATTTGCATCTAATTATGACTCACGCTCACGCACGACTAATACAAAATATTTTAGCTCATTGATTATTTTAGGAATCTAGTTGGTAGTCCTGGGCTGCAATCGCGGTAAATATTCGGTGATTGAACCATGACTGGACTACGTACGAACCATAACTTTTGACACATTTGGTAATCTTGGTGGGCTAATCGCGGTACAGCTCATGACAGCCGTTAAGACAGATCGCGCAGACGTTAAAGGCTGTCAGTTACATAGAGTTTATCGCGATGCGGATTTCAGCACAGTAGTTGAATAGTAATTGGATTGCTTTGTGATTAGAACTGAAATTGGATAAGAATAGAACTTCGATGTTTTAAATTAAGGGGATATAATTCGAAGCGCGCTCCATACAAACGTACTATGGTGATATTTTCAATACTAACCAATTATAGTCAATGAAATTTTGAAGAAACAATCTAGAAACAGATCTCTATGCTTGTATGGAATCCGATTTTCGTTAAAATTTACAGTTTCAATGCTAGGATTAATTAAAAATGTGTATGGAAATCTTTGAGGCATTGTAACTTTAAAACTATACATTTTAACGAAAATCTGACTCCATACAAGCATAGAGATTTGTTTCTAGATTGTTTCTGCAAAATTTTATTGACTTTAATTGGTTAGTATTTAAAATATCACCATAGTACGTTTGTATGGAGCGCGCTCCGAATTATATCCTCTTAACACAATCGGTCTCCTGAGTATGAGGAATTCGCGATACGGCTACGCGCGGGCGCCTACCGTTTTCATTCGGTAGGCTTTTTTGACTCTTAGTTCAATAAAAGGATGGTAATGATATCAATTTCACCCTGTACATGCTGATGATGATGATGGTTAATCTAAAATTCTTTCTGGGAAGAAGGGAGAAAATGGTGTTGTTTTCTCTCATTCTTCCTAGGAAAGTAAATTACTAGGTTATGGGTAGGTATGGGTAAAGTAAATGATAGGTATGGCTGGAACCCTACACTAAGCGTGATTCGATATGTGCACTTCACTGATTTTTTAAAGATGTGCAGTAACTGCATACCTGTGTTCATTGCACCAGACGAATCTATCCTCTTATTTATCAATGTGCCAGTAAGTTATGAGATGCTGAATTCACCGAGTAGGCCTACGTTCTTTAACACCTACCTATTTATCCACATATTCGTCAGTTTATACACAACTACAAGCGTGTACATTTTAGCCTTCATTTTAGCAGGAGTCTCCGTTGTTTATCATCTCAGCTCATTCTGTCTGTCAACATCCGCAAATGATTCAGAGACGCGCCGCCGCGCGTGCGTGACACAGAAAACAACCATACCAGCTGGTCAAGCACTCAGAGCAAGTAGGTAGGTACAAAGAATAAACCGACCTCGGCCAGTGGATTTACTCCTATTATGTGACTCTGTTTCGTATGTCTACTTTCATTCATCCTTTCAAAGTCAAAGTCAATATAATTTATTCAATATAGGAGCTTGCAGCACACTTATCAAACGTCAAATCTTTTTTAAAGCTACCACCGCGTCGGAACGTGTTGTCACTGTAGAGAAGATGCGGCCAGAAACTCTACAACATAACACGACTTAATAACTATTACAATATAAATTCTTAAGCTAAAGTTATGTGTACAATAATACATAGTCTATTCAATAAAAAAATTGATACTATACAGTAAAGTAAATAAACTATACGATACGATGGTTTGGACATACTTTCGATATGTCCAAACCATCGAAGCATTCCTCATTCTATTCCAAAGGCTGCCTGTCCACTGAATCTGAGTTGGCTGCGGAGCGGAGAAGCGAGGGAATTTTGGCCTCTCCTCCGAGATTGTATGCAATCCCATTGGCCAAAATTCCCTCGTTTCTCCGCTCCACTTCAATGGATAGGCAGCCGTATAGTCACACCACCCATTTGATAAGAAGTGATAATAAAATTAACGCACATTGTATAAAACAATTTATTTAAAAGCTTATCATATACATAAATCGCTAATACAAACGTAGAATCAAATTTACATAAAAAGGGCAATGGAAACCAGAATCAATTAGCTAATAATCTAATAGCTGTTATAAAATAAATTAATAAAACAAAATATAGACAACTTTATTAGAAAACAATAGAATAGTAAAGCTAGATATTGCTATGTATATAATTATGCTATTTATAGGCTATTAGGTATTGCCTAGTAGTTTTGATCTTATGTATCTGCTAAGAGTACTAAAACTTTTGCTCTCTATGTTACAAAAAGCCCGGTATGTATGTATGTATCTTGTACCAAATATCTTTGGCGTATTGTTAATCTTAAAACATGTATTTTACAGAATATCTATCACAATTCATTTCCCAAAACACAACGTAATGTTTGTTTATGGCGAACAATGCCTTAACTAGGTAAATGGCAAATTTTAATTTCAAAAATCATTTCTTTAATACGGCGAACGGATTACCTTTAATTTTGATTTGCGAAATTGCTCCTATTTAAGTAAGCAAAACCTTTATAATTAACAGCAAACAAATTTAAACCGTCGGTTGGTAATAAGAATAAAATAATACTTTTAATAGGCTTTGTTCCTCACAAATAACATAGGTTCGCAACATTAAACCACTGAGCAAGTAATCACTACGTTTTACATTAAACTTGCAACATGTTATACCAGCATATGTTATACAATAAAACCTGCTTGTGAAATAACTTTAGTTCCGGCGTGTAAATGAGTTACAGTAGTCTTACAGTGCTTTACATTCCTAAGAATAATTCTATAAAAACGAAGTGCCGATTGTGATGCAAGTTATCGTTATTTTAAGCCTGTTTAGTAGGTACCTATTTAAGGAACCATTAACTTGTATAGTACCTATCAAGAACCAGTTATTTGACT
This sequence comes from Agonopterix alstromeriana, assembly GCA_963924505.1. Taxonomy (NCBI): domain Eukaryota; kingdom Metazoa; phylum Arthropoda; class Insecta; order Lepidoptera; family Depressariidae; genus Agonopterix; species Agonopterix alstromeriana. The sequence goes on along the minus strand of OZ004663.1, from coordinate 2,347,647 downwards.
TTGTTTTAATGTTTTAAAAATTAGATTTGGGATCAGGAAACTGTTGAAAACCTAACTTGTTGCGTGTTGGAATATTTTTTACGGAAGAATAATGATTTACCACTTCTAAAGTTATTTCTTCTAAAATGTTGATTTATTACAATCGATTATAATAAGCAAGCAGGACATTGAAAGACGATTTCATGACAAAGATCGAGAAAGGTACGCTTAGTTGGTTCCACGTGGTGAGGATGAACAACAGCAGATGCATTTGTACAAAGGAAATCGATTGTGCGGATGTGAATAGACGAGTCAGTCAGTAGAGGGCCCATTGTCAAAATCTGTAATATTCTACATCCAGGTGAGGTGCACAGAGCTCGAAACTGACAGTCCCAGTAAACAGGGTGTCAGGAAAAGTATTATTAACCTTTAAACCACATACTCTACTCATCAAACTGAACAACTTTTACTATGGGAGCAAACCTGTCAGCGCAAAAAAAATCTGCTGTTCCATACTAAACTGCAATAGCTACACGACTCAAATGTATGTGACAACAGATTTTTTATTTTTTCTGACAGGTTTGCTCCCATAGTAAAAGTTGTTCAGTTTGATGGGTAGAGTATGTGGTAAAGGTTAATGATACTTTTCCTAACACCCTGTATATGCGAAGAAGCAGACTTGAGTGAGGCAAAAGAGGTACCCTAGTCACAAGTTTGACTACCCCACTGGAAAAGAGGTGTGAGTGTGACATTCATTATAGATAGATAGGACAAAAATTTTCTAGCACGACCAAAGTAAAACAGAAGCATGCAAAGTCTTTACCCTTTGAAGCAATTAAACCAGCCCTATCTGAAATCGAAACCGAATTGAGAAATGCATTAAGTGTGATTATTGCAAAAATATTTCACAAGTCCATAACAAACAGGACAGCTGCTGAAGGACAATACATTTTAATTTTAATGATGTTCACAACATCGCCTTGGCCAATCGTTCAAAAGTCAACGACGGCCAGTCATGCTGTAATCGGTCGCGGTCTGATTAGACAAGGCAATCCCACCCTCCGGTAAAACACAGATAAAGATTAAAATGGCAAAAACAACTGAATGAAATTACAACAATAGACACGTTAAGGGGAAAAAGAAAACTTGGCGTCAGTCAAGGCCGATTTGTTTTAAATTGTCCACACATTGCCTCATTGCGTCTGATATCGATGACAATAATTTAATTGTTTGTTGTCTACTTCAGTCGGTCTCTATTCATAATACACGACACTCCTGCTAGCTGTATGTCGGAAACTGAGAAAAAAATCAAGAAGGACGAAATTTGACTACTTCAAGAACAAAACTGATTTTCGCACGAATCTCGGGGGAATGCAAGATGATCTGCCCAAAAGTGTTACATTCTCGCTTAGGTATTCTGTAGTATGGTTATGTAGAGAGAAAGAAAATAAAGAACAACTGAGGTTCTAACACGTGTCGAAAACCGTGATGAAAGCTGTTTCTAATGTTTCTATTGTTTTGTACTAGCACTGTGAATATAAGCATCTAGGCATGTAACTAATATCACAGGTCCGGCACTCTAAAGAACGTTTTTGAATTTCGAAATGGCGTCTGCACATGCGCACTTTGTACAAACCGTCCATGACATTGCGTTTAGAGTTGAAAGCCAAGCTTTGCATTTAACGTCATCGACATTTCAATACTTTTAACTGTTCGTTCTATTATTAACAATAGTATTTGAGCTAAAGAATTATTGAAAATGTGAATTTAGCGTTATTTTTCAACGTTTTTTATGCACCGATAAGACACAATTTTATGTAGTCAAATCCAACGGGTGCGCGCGGCTGACTTCATTCCCTTGCTCGGCTTCCCTCAAGTTTCCCAGAAAGTGTGAGGTGAGGTGGGGGATCTGAAGTCAGAGGGGGGCGGGGAGTGGCCGTTCTGTATATATAACTATATACTATGACCTATTCTGTGTTAATATCGTAAATGTTTATAGATGAAAAGAAAGACTAATAAAACGCCGCGCCAAAAAGACCTTCCCAGTTCACAAAACAAAAGCGACCTATTACGAAAGCAACGTTTTTCCCATTTCCATTAACGCGCATTCGCTAAATAATCTCGACGATATGATTAGCGTATGTTTACCTACTTAGATTTGTTTTTCCACATCACAGAATTTAGTTCTTATCGCTTTAACGAACTACCTTTATTTCGTGATAATGAAATTTTATGAGATGAGGAAGGAAATACGGTATCGACTGTCCTTACAAAGTAGGCCATCGAATGAACAATGCACAAAACAGAATTGGTCATTATTAGCCAATCTCCTACTAAATTGACAAATATTATAGATCCAATACTAGAACAATCGCTCGCGGAAGATTCCACGCCAAAACTGATTTATTTACGAAAATACAACTTCCCTCTCATGTTCGTGCTGTTAATTCCATAACAACAATAAATGACAATAGATAGACAATTAGACAGGTATCTAAGCTTTAATAACGTTTTATTTGAGAAATGTTTGGAACATACTGAATAGCGGTTTTAACAATTAATTACTGTACTGTAATGTGGATAATTCGTAGCATAGGTATTAGTCGAATAGGCATTTCATCGTGAGTCAATCCATTTTTCATTAATCCGCACTGGGCTGCGCCCGCGTGGTAGAGTGTGGCCCGTTCCCATTGTGAATCCATTGTCGCTTATTCTTGTGAGGTGGCCTGCAGTTGAACCTAGGGGCATTTATATTGAAGGCTTGTAGGGTGCGTGCCTGCTTGTGAACCCATGGTCGCAATCAATGATATTATTTGAGCGCTTTACTATTCAATTTCGGGCATTTCATTTCGTCTCGCTACGTATTGTACGTTAGCTACATCATATTCATGTTCCCTAAGCAGAAGACATTTATGTATATTGTGCCCACAGAACTGAAAAACTTGTATTAAACCGACAAAATGTAGAAAAATTATGAAGGTTCAGTTAGAAGACTTCCCTAAAAGCCGATTAGTACACATAAGCGGTAAACCGTATTTAAAACGATACGTAACTTGTTTATTGACCGTTACATTATATTATGGAGGGGAGATATTATTGATTGAGATTTAACAAACACAATTTATTCAATATTATTGTGTTATCAATTTATCATAGCCCGTAAAATCGCTAAACTCAAGTGACAATGCGGGACCGAATGAGGCCGAAAAGTACTCGAGTGATAGCCGCATACCGGAAAACGCAGCAGGGATAGAATAAGTTGTACCGACTTCCTGGTGAAGGCAGCGTTGGATGAGGGCAGCGCAGAACCGTTTGCAGCGATCTTTGGGGGAGGCTTTAGTCTGGAGATGGACGTCTTTCGACTGAGACGATGATTATAATTTTCCGTATCTGTTAGTACCTACTGAGCTACGAAGACATTACAACTACCTAGATATTAAAATATGCAGATTAATGAGAAACTATGCAAACATCAATGGTTCCAATTGGAAATGATGCAATGTGCTTCTGTAAACAAGATTCTGTTTAAAAACTTTGATGATACGACTCGGTAGTTTATATTGAGAAGTCAATAACATTCTTTACGACGATGTTGCCAAAATACGTGCTAAAGTATGTTGAATTTAAGCGAAAATTTCTACACAATTATGAAGGGATTGAATGAGTAATTTTATCACAGTTATTCTTCGTTTCGTCTTTTATTGCAACGAATTCACTGAGCAAAGGATTTGATTGATAAAGTTGCTTGTTTGAAAACAGAGCGCAAAATCGTCTTGATCAAATTTCCTTTTGTTTTCGTATTCAAACTAAACTTAGACATTTGATACGTAAACGTGACAAAATATCTTTTAAACATAAATTGTATATCTTTAGAACATATTTCATTACATCATTTCATTAACAACAAATAAGTTAGAGGTACTTCAAAGGCAATATAAAAGGACAGCCGTAAAAAAATCACAAATAACACCAGATGTCTAAAATCATTTGAAAAATAATCTAAGTACATAATTGTACTTATTTATTAGGTATCCAAAGAGTGCTAATCGATTTACGCGGAAGTAAAGTTTCGTATAATAAGGCTATTGCTATGAGTCACTCAATATGAAATAATGTGACGCCTTCCAACAAAGGACCGAACGCTGTAATAGAGCCAGCAATATAAAGCCAGTTCCAGGTGTAGCAAAACATTTTCAAAAGATAATAAACATCTGCCGAAAACTACACGATACTACAATGTAATTATAAAAAATAGTTATTTACACTTTTATAAAAACCTATCAATCCTTCATCCATTAGTTGAAATTATCGGAAATTCGCTTATCGCGAGATATGGTCTTTATTTCCTTTAAACCCGCAAACGATAAATTGTTCAATTTAAATGTTAATAGCATCAGGGCTGTAGCCATGATTGATTGGAGACGAAGCCCCGTAGTCGGGAGTCGTAGGGGTCGAACTGGGAGGAGAATCGACGGGTTTCGTCAGCACAGGCGCGACGTACTCCGGGAACCGAATACTAGACTCCACCTGCAGAGGTGCCGGCGGCGTGCAGCTCGGGAACGGACTGAGTAGCAGGAACGTCCCAAACGCAACAATTGACGCCATTATGAGTATAATAGTGCGAGCTTCGAAACCAGCCCTCAAACCAGCCCAAGCCGCCATATTGACTAACAAAAGCAACACCGACACGCGAATTAATCTCACGGCCGTTGCGTGAATCCGACCGCCACCCACCCCACTCATATCGCAAGGCCCGTAAGCGAAATATAAGTTATGCTTATCACCGAAATGCTTCAACATCATGTAGATCAAACCGAACGGCGCAATCAAAGGACAAGCGAAGCTGTATACCATTGTTATGGAGAAAATCGCTATACTCCAGGCATAATGCACGCCGAATGGAAACTCGTAAAGAATTGCTTTCTTTACGTAACTCTTTTCCGCTTTCGATTTCGACTGCAATAGATACCAGACGTAAAGAAATAGTTCCGGAAAACGTATTAATTCTAATGCGGTACCTATGAAGCCAGAGGTTATTACGTAATTGACGAAGAATGCGCCCTTGTCGGGAAGGAATACGCAGTCCCAACGCATAGTGTCGTTCTCGTGATGCAACGTCCACGTGACGAAAGCCTCGGCACTGGCAAGCCCTAACGATGGCAAGATCAAGGTCATGAGTAGAAGAAATGATACAGTTTTTGTCATAATGGAGTAGTTCTGTTGAGACTTTGTCCAATGAGAGAGAAACTTGTCAGAGAAAGAAACTATCGCGGGCATTACGGCAGCCATGGTCCACAGGAGTAGTGTTGGAAGAAATTCGAATATAACGGTGCTGATTTTGCTAAGAGTTTCAGGCTTTGCTACCAACGTGTTGAAAAGATTTACGACGATGGCCGGTGTAGTCAGGAAGAACAAAACAAAGAACAAGAAGAAATTGACGACAATAGCCCTAATGTACCAAACACCAGGTTTTACACTTAAATTCTCCCAAATAATGTCGGAGGGGTTGGTGGCATGGGACAGAACCCAGCCACGGTGAAGACTGAAATGGTTGATCACGTGTTCAGCTAGTTGGTAAGATGGTAAAGTCAAAAAGGCAATACCTAAAGGATCATTAAGTACTATAGCGCGGCATCTCTTAGCTTCATCTTTTAATCTCTTCTCTTCGACGGTGTAAAACTCCAACGCATCTACTTCTGGTCCGCACCACTGTGGTTTCACTGTGATTCGTTTCCCTGTCTTCTTGAAGTATGTGTCCGTATAAATCAGAGCTTCGGTGACCATTTCTCTTTTCTCTTGCACTTCATTAAGCTTGTTAATATTGAAAGCGAGACGTAGGTCAACTATTTGAATATGAGGAAAGTTGTGAGCGAAGTAAGCTCTTATCGTAGCTTCATTTCTATCTGCTCTTGATATATTACTGATCATTATTGTACCGGTCATAGACGTAGGAACTGGCTTGCGACCTGTGCACCGTCTCATAATCAATACTGATATTGGCAGAAACGAGATGCTGAGTAACGTATGCACCCACAACCAATTATTAGTGCCGCTCAAATTAGATAGCGTAGTTCTACTAAACGTACTTGCGTCTACATCTAACAATCTACCTTGAAAGTTAATAGGCAATATAATGCATATAGACACAAGTGTTATGATGAACATTAAAGTTATAGAATGTCTCTGGAACGACAAGTAATGAACGGCATCTGGACCGCATTTCGCCAATATCTGCTCGCGGTTAAGTCGGAAAACGGCGGGAAGCCATGTGAAGAAACCTTCGTCTATGTTAACAGATTCATCGTTGCTTCTTCTTCTGTCCACGAGAGCGTCTCCGTCACCTCCTCGGTAGAATAAACTCGTCCAACGAGTTTTGGAGCGCTGCACGAGCGCCATCCGCCCGTAGTTCCACGCAGTTCGTCGCAGCACGGTGAACAATATGATTAGACATGACCATGCTATCAAATTAAGTATTAATGTTTGAGGTATACCGTTGTACGCTCCGGTTATTATCACATTCTGCGATGGATTTATCAGCATGCAGCCCTCGTCGGTCCCATTAGAAGAGTTTGATATAGAGGCCGTGTAAAGTATTTCGTTAAATGGATTCATTTTTAATGTCGCAACAAAATTCGAGCACAGAAGGGAAAGTAATCACTAATCACATAATGAGAGTTTCACACGACACTGCAATCATTGCACATTTATAGTCAAAACACTTTAACGAAATATTATCGTATTACAATACCATCTGGAACTCCCGAAATTATTGTTTGCTACAAGATAACATTATTGAGGGAATGAAACACAATGAGAATGACGTATGAGTATGACTGACGGTTCTGTCAAGTACGATCAAAGTACGTCCAAAATGCAATGCAATTTTTTTAAATCTTCAAAATAGTGGGGTTCATCTAACCAATAAACGACGGGCAAGGGTCAGTTTCTAACTTCTGATTGGCCAGCCGATGATGACGTTGACGTAAAATGCTAATTCGTTTACTTAACTTTTGAACATACTTTATACGTTTCGTTAATTAATGTTTGAAAGAAAATATGTAAGGCTATAAAACAATTTAGCTTCAGCAAGAAACCATGAAAATAATAGAAAATTGAACGCTAATGTACAGGATTTCAGGAAATGCTTAAACATTTGTGACACTACTAAAAATTTGGTGTATGCTTCAAATTTCTAATCAGTTTTCTGCGTGGAACGGAAAAGCATGTTTTACAACGAGAGAGATAGCAATATGCATTTTCTATGGGCGAGATGAAATGGCGATATAATGTAATTTTAATTTTCGTCATTGAAATTTTAACAAGTTCAGCCGTTCGTTCGTTCGAGTAATTTTTGTGTGAAAATCATATTTTATTCTTCATGAGGTCAAACTTATAACAGCGAATAATCATGGAGTTTGATTGGAGTGATTATTTAGAATCAAACAAAAGTATTGCTGTTCCTGAGGAGCTCTTCTCTCATGTAAGTTGCGAAAACATTTTCAGTTTTCTATAGTAATGAATTAATTTACCTACCCAATTTCCTATTTGTTCATTAAAGTAATAATTGAATTTCAGTTTTATTCTGTTTCCTCTCTGTTTTTTTACTATCGTGGTAATTTAATAAAAAGCTTGTCTTTTAAAATACCTTGACCACATTAACAAATATTTTTTCTATTATTAGCAGCAGTTTATTAGTTGGAAACTTTGATTTTTTTGTCATCAACCATTACGTTCCAATAATTAACTTCTTTTGGGTTTTCAATAACTCATGTAGTGTTCAAGTCAGTACCTATTCATAAAATTAAAAAATGCTTTGCTCATCCATATGGATCACTAAAATTGTTTTTGTCATCGAATCTGACTAAATTCTGCGCCATCTTAATTACTTGCCTACTTTATTGTAATTATAATTTATTTTATTTAAATAAAACAATAAACCTTGAATTGTATTTCAACACTATGTGTCACATATTAAGTTATTTTGTAAGAACTAGGTACAAATATCTATGAATGCAATATTAGGTAAAACCAATCAGGAATATTAATTATTTTATTTAATAAAACCTTGAATTGTATTTCTACACTATGTGTCATATATTGTTCCAATTTATTTTGTAAGAACTAAGTACATCTATCTATGAATGCAGTATTAGGTAATACCAAACCAGGATTATTATTTAAAACCTTGGATTGTAATTTTACACTATATGTCAAATACTGTTCCAATTTATTTTGTAAGAACTAGGAACAGTACATGTATCTATGAATAGGTACAATATCAGATAAAAACAATAGTTATGTAATATGTAGGTATATATATGAAGTTGGAATGGTCTACAAATAGGTATTATAAATTATTTTAGTCAATGAGGAAAAATGTTACTGTAATGAAGCAACCAAGCAACCAAACTCTACATTATAAATATTGATTATGTTACATAACAAAAATATTTTTTTATAAGTATCTCGTTAAGGTGGTTGCAGAGTTGTCAATTTCATACAAAAGTTTGACACATAATCCGTGTAGTGGGTACAATTAAAAGTAATATTTTATATTTGGAAAAATTGTTTAGAAAATCTAGATGCCGCATATAAGCAATTTATAATATAATTATGAAGATATAAAGCTTTGTAATTTTATATGGATAAGTTCAAAGCTTTATAATTATCTTCATAATCATATTATAAATTACAAATATTATTTGATACAAGGCATGTAGATTTTCTAAACTATTTTTCCCTAATAAAATATTACTAATAGGTACCGTATTATGCGTCAAACTTTTGTATGAAATTGACAACTCTGCAACCAACTTAATATTAATAATTCCTTAAAATATTGCTCCTTATTTTGGCTTAGCTCAGGACACAAATTATCATTCTATGGTCTGATAATGCAATAATAAATTCAATAGCTATTTTGACCTATACCTTCACATTTTTATCTGGTATTTACTTATTATTATTTAAAAATATCATATAAGGTCTTTCTTAATGCTGATGGTTTTTTAAGGGGATGATCAGACCATCAATCTAAAAAATTTCTCTATGGAACTAAATCAGCTGTGTCATACAAAAGCGCAAACCAACTCACCCCAAACGATTTTGATCTGTTAGTCCTAGAGAAAGTTGTTTAGCTTGATGGTCTGATCATCCCCTTAAAATATTGTGCACAATTAAGAACGAAAAAAAAAATTGCAAATGTTGTTTTAAAAAAAAACAATTTGTATGAGGATATGAATTGATATTTTTAAATAGTTATTAAGCGTAGGTACCATAATCCATGTGTGTGAAGAAAGTCTTCGTCAAGGCTTTAACTGACTTTTATGGCATGCTGAATGTTTCAGGATGATGGCATGACGTGGTGATTGATGATGATAATGATGGTGGCCTGACTTTTAACCACAAAAACACTGTCCCTCACTTTCCCTTAAAGTATTTTTCACTGTGTCTTGCATTGAAATAACAACCAAAATCAATTACCTACCTTACATCTCAAGTCACTTTGATTCTCTCGGTGACTAGTAGTACTAGTAGCACAGAATAAATACTTGTACTACGCTTACAGAAGGATCACTTCGAAAACAGATTGAAACAAATAGTGACTATCTCTACATGGCAATAAGGTCCAAAGTTATTCGCACCCGTTCTATTGTACAATTCGTGAATAACCTACCAAACGTCACAACGGTGCGCGTACAAAAAAAAAGAACCAAGTCATTAGGCTTCCTTTACATAGTCTCCCTCTTTCATTCTTTCACGTGCTGACAGCATGACATCGCTAGGGTATTCAAGTCTCGCATTGACTACTCACAAAATTGCGGCAAGTCTAATGAGATTTGACCAAGAAGTTAACACGGTATACCTAATCTATTGCGATTCACTGCTTGGTGGGGATCGGCTGTCAAGAAAGACAAGCTGTGGAGTGAGACAGGCCTGCTAGTATTGATTTTCGATGTTATTTCTACGCAAGCAAAGTCGATAATGGTTTGGCAGTGAAAAATGCGCTACGCTTCGCCAGGCCGTTATTCACCTATACGGCAAACCAAACGTATAAAACAGATTTCAATTCTCTAACCAGGTGGAATCCAGTCTCAACAATGGCATCAAGCAAGGCATGCTTCTCGAAGTATGCCACAAAAACAACCCAGATATATACTGGATAGCGGAGATCACCATGGTCTGCGGTCACCTCCTCCGAATCAAGTTCATAGGATCCGGAAACGACTTTTGGTGCGACATATCCACAACCAAAGTCCACCCTTTGGGCTGGTGTGGGAAGTATGATGAGTTGATAGAGCCCCCGGATGAGATCAACGAGAAATATGGAGATACAATCATAGATATTATGAAGAAGGCTCTGTTGGATGGACAGTCAGTGTCTGTCGAGGCACTGAAGCATAAGGGACTGTCTCCCATTGATAGGATCAAGACCGGGATGAAGGTGGAGGTCCAAAATGTATTGGATCCTTATAGATATTGGATTGCTACGGTTAGTTATTTTTATGAGGTACTTTTATTGTTAAGGTCATAGCTAAGCAACGACGGTTAGTGCACGTCTGGTTTTAATGGTGTTTCGTCATGAGCTACTCCATACTTCGAAAGGCTGTTTAACTGACTTTTGCGCCTTTTAAAATGTTACATACATGTTATCAAATGTAGAAACAGTAGGTCTTTGGATATGAAATAGCACACACAAACGCTCCAGATGAAAAACGTTCACCACGTTTGTGCTATTTCATCTGGAACGCGTTTGTGCTTCGGGATTGAAGATATGGCGGTGTAACTAACTATTCGTTAAGCCAGGTCTGAAGCCTATAAAGGTGGCTTGAAAATTTTCCAGCAGCAAGCTGACCACTAACTTGCCTGCACAAATCCGAACTGGGGCCGCGTGGTGGAGTATGTCCCACTTCCTCTCACCCTTATTCGTGAGACAAGACCTTTGCCCTGCAGTGGGATCCTACAGACTATAACTTACTTACTGACTACCCCCTTCTGATGTTGGTAGACACATCATAAATCAAATCTAAATGAATAACTTGCAGGTATGTGAGAACGTCGGGGGGCGTCTCCTACTGCGCTACGATGGCTGCGACGAGGACTTCCAGAAGTTCTGGATATTCTTCTCCAATCCTCGACTGAGCAGCTTTGGCTTCGTCACCAATAAGGTAAGAATACCTATAGCCTGACCATAAGCCTGGCAGGGCGAGATAAGGTGGCCGTCCGTTTTGCCATTCAGTTGTAGACTTTCGCGGCGGTTTATTTGCACCGGATTTTGGATTCTTTGTATGCCTGTTTGTTCGTTCGAGCCGATTTTGAAAACTATTGAACCGATTTTGAAGAAATTGTTGTGTCTTAAAGCTCATGATTAGACTTCAAAATTGGTTTGTATACCTATGCCAGGTTTTATTTCGCTACGATAACGAGAGCGGCGTGTGTGTGCCGGTGGGCAAAAGCTAGCTTACGGTGGTTGCAGTGTTGTCAATTTCATACAAAAATTTGACGCATAATACGCGTAGACGGTACAATTAAAGGTAATATTTTATATATGGAAAAATCTTTTAGAAAATCTAGATGCCGCGTAACAAATAACATTCGCAATTTATAATACGAGTATAATTATGAAGCTTTGAACTTATTCATAGAAAATTTAAAAACTTAATATCTTCGTAATTATATTAAAAATTGCAAATGGTATTAGATACGCGGCACGGCATCTAGATTTTCTAAACTATTTTTCTATATTAATACCGTCTACGCGTATTATGCGTTAAACTTTTGTATGAAATTGACAACTCTGCAACCACCTTAATATAAATACTATCGATGCCAGCTCTATCATAATGTTCATAAAATAATATTGGATGAAAACCGGATATTAGTAAAACACAATCTTTTCTAAAAAGTTATTTCTAACAAGAATTTATTTAGTTGGTGCTGAATGAAAAACAAGAATTGCAACTATAAAAGTAATAAGTCAGACTTTTTGTATTCTTCCTACGAATGAAGACATTTTTCTGATTTAGTATGTTAGCGGAAATCATTATCCTCCTTATATGTCAGTTATATGTAAACTAATATTCGGAGTTAGCAGAAGGAGTCGCGCTGCAGTTCTGGCGGAGTACGGACGCTTGCGTATCGGCGCGTTAAGATTGCACGTGGCTCCACCATTTTGTGAACTCTTTTGTGTTTTAACCTTAAAACAATCACTTGAGATTATAAACTACTTACATTGGCAAAACTGCCACTCTAGACTTAATAAATACTACTGATCATTTTCCTTCATATACTATCCACATAACGAGACATTGGCTGAATTGTGATAACACATCGGATGCCATTAAACAAAAATTGAAATGAATTGAGTTAGCAGAAAAAATGTCTCGGAAACGATGTACAGTAGAATGCGCCAAAAGTCTTTCAATAAAGAGCTTAATTTTGTCTACAGGGTTCACCATGGCAGTTCAAGTACCCGGGCAAAGTGAACAAGTTTTCGTGTAAGAACAAACTGAGCACCCAGCTGAGGCAGAGTGCCGAGGAGTCCATCAAGGAGCCGACGCCTGCTGATTTGTTCCAGGTAATTTTTAAACGATTCTCAATTTTATTTGAGTTCAATAGAATTCACAACTATAGTTAGATACAATTGGATGAAACACTTATCAAACAATTGTTATGTACTTTTCTTATTTGTTGTTGAGAAAATATGCGCATGATGAAACGGGAAATCCCTAGGCTGCTTAGTCATTTAAAGGGAAGTCCTCCTCAGTTATGGTTTAGACGATGAATTTATAGTAAATTAGTAAATATTTGACTTTGAAAGAGATTATCTAATCCCGATTGAAGTTCTAGAATGTAGACTAGAGTTGTAACTATGACAGAATCACGACTTGGATGTTTGGATTCGAACCCATGACCGTCTGTGTTGTAAAGTGGACACAACTTTAGCTATTAAGAAGTAAATTATTCAATTTTATCACTTCGCCTTTGCATCAATTAAAATTCTAAATAAATAAATATAATGTGATCAATCCCACATTAACCTACTTTTTATTTCACAGCCAAACCCAAGCTTAGAAGCCCATAGCTTCGTGACCGGCATGAAACTAGAAGCCCTTGATCCTCAGGACATGAAAACCATCCGCCCAGCCACTGTAACCAAAGTATTCAACAACTTCCACTTCCTGGTCACCATAGATGACCACACAGAAGATTACGAGGACACAAAAATGGCCTGGCTTTGCGACTCCATGCATTCTTACATCTTCTCTATAGGCTGGGCACAGAAACATAATATTGCCTTCAAGAATCCAAAGATCTGGAAAGAAGGTCCCTTCGATTGGGACGAATACCTCACTATGACGTCATCGGTACCAGCCCCTGAATACTGCTTCGGCGATAAAAAGTCATTGAAGGACTTAAAACTCGATATGAAACTTGAAGCTGTCAATCCATTGAATCATGAAGAAATACACGTGGCAACAATAGATACTATAATCGAGCACATGGTTTGTGTTGAATTACTCCCTATTGGAGAAAAGTTTTGGTATGCGCAAGACAGCGATTTGCTGTTCCCAGTTGGGTGGTGCGATAGCAATAACTACGCACTACATATACCTGATCTGAACCATGTCAAAGAACAGCCACCACCAAAGCCTGTCGAAGATAGAAACCTCAAAGAAGACATCAAATCTACGGAAGAATGGTGTGAGAAGATATACTTTAACTACAAATGTTATGCTGGGCCTTCGATAAGCAGGAACAAATTGTCTCAGCTGCCGAAGCACGTAGGACCCGGCCCGCTGTCGTTGGTGCTCAAAGAAGTACTGAATAAGATCATATCGGCTTCTTACAAGCCAGCGAAGATGCTGAAAGATTGGGAGACAGAAGGTCCGCCTGAAGAGGGGATGCGGCTTGAAATGCTGAGAGCCAAGTTAGTAGCAATCTGTTTTCTATCTCTGTTTTAGATTTAGATATGTTGTAGCCTAATATACTATCTTTATTACTACGGGTAATCAATACGACTCTCCTCAGAGTCGACCACACCAGGTGAAAGATAAGCAACATGCCTCAGGGCACCAAGTTACGGATCCCTTATAACATTGCATTCGAACTAGGATTTCGTTAGTGTCAAAAATATGTAAGGAAGATAGTGCCATCACCGGTGGAGTTTATACTTCTTAGTTCTTTGTAGTGTTGAGGAAAATAACTGCATTGCATTGTGCATGCGTGGTATACTAACACCCATTTTCCACCACCATCACCAGCCTATACAACGTGTTAATGAATAATCGCACAACCTCATACACCCCAACTGATTTATATCAAAATAATTAGATTAAAACAATAATTTCAGTATTTTGATAGTTCAAATTTAAAGTTATTCGAGAAAATAAAGTTATTCAATGAATGAAAGCGCTAACGTGCTCATGGATACATTTTAAGAATCTTGTTTTGGTAGTAAGCAAGGTGAGTGTGCCCGTGCGATGGGTTGAGATCGAGTTTAGTACATTTTAAATTTTACAATTTTTTATTTAATATTTTGAAAAAAATTACTTATGTTGAAAACATGATAATTCGATTCTGCTCTCGATTCTAAACAAACTACTTTCTAGTTTTGCGTTAATTAATTGACACGTTGTATACATCTTCTGCAGGGTACAAGCCTACCCATACACCATGTATTGATTAATTCACCACACGTGCCCTTTGTCGACTTCACAATACGCATCAGAATTTCTTCAGCGTATGCAGGTTTCCTCGATATTTTTTCTTCAATTAACATAAACAATGATTGCAGATTAAAAAGCAGCACGTACCACGCATACGTGCCGGTGGCGACAACCCTGCAGCAGGTGCCGTCGTTCTGCCGCGAGGTGTGCGTGCGCCTGCAGGCCTGCCCCTGCCTGTTCGGACCTCTCGAGTACACCGACCGCTGCCCGCAGAACTGCCAGCACGTCGACAAGTCCACCTTCCGTTAGTTTATATTTTTACTAGTTTTTGCAAGTGACTTCGTACGTTCATTTCATCGTAGAGAGATAAAATATATTACTATACAGGGTGATTGATATCATCATCCTTTTAAACTAAGATTCTACCCATCAAACTGAACAACTTATACCTGAAAAAGAAGCGCTCGTTGGCGTAGTGGAGCTTAGGTATTGGAAACGATCACCGAAGTTAAGCAACGCCAGGGCCGGTTAGTCTTTGGAAGGGTGACCGTTTCGTGGTTTTTTAGGCACGTTAAGCAGTTGGTCTCGGATAGTTCAGTCCACAGAACATTATAAGGGGGGTAGAAGTGCAAAGTAGGCGTGGAACGTGTCGCCACAGGTTATGCAATGATTTGCATAACACCATAAGGTGCGCGGCGTGGTGCGAGCGAGAGGGCATGAGTAATTGTAGCAGCGTAAGCGGGAAGACAAGTGGCGACAGCCATCTCCGAAGCAAAAGCGCTACTTTGCATTTCTAACCCCTCTTACAATGTTCTGTGGTTCAGTTAGATGGCGTTGTAACTGTTCGTTAAGCCAGGTCAGAGGCCTATTAAGGCGACTTGAAAATTCTCTGACAGCAAGTTGACCATTAACTTGCCTCCACTAACACGCACTGGGCCCGCGTAGTGGAGTATTGCCCACTCCCTCTCACTCTTATTCGTGAGAGGTCTTTGCCTTGCAGTGGGATTCTACAGGCTATAACTTACTCTATACGAGTAGAGAATAGGACAAGTTGACAGAGAGAGCCCCGTCTCAGGGCCTGAATGCCGACGGGGCTCTATACTCTTTGTATGCAGACGGTTTGGTTCCTTTTTCCCAGAGGGGTAATTTCCTACAAATTACCCTAATTTCCCTAGAGAGTGATTGGGTCAATGGACCGTAATTTTATATTGGTTTTAAATAATTGGTTATTAAATTACGATTAGCACATATAATAAGCTAATGTGACTTGATAACTGATTATATTTCATTAGAGTATTACGTCATCCATCGTTTTTGTGACACAATGTTTATAAACGAATCTTTCACAGATAACGGCACGGAGCGTCGAGGCAGACCGAAGGGAAGCGTCAACGGCCGCAGGAGAAAGAAAAAATGCGCTCCAGAGAAACGAGAGAAGGAGCAGCAACCATCCCAAGAGACAGAGAGCAATAAGGACGGAGAATCAGTTGAAAGCGAACACAGCGCAGGTTCCACCCCACCCTCTGAATCTGGCACCAGGCCCAACACGCCAGACAGCAGCCAAGAGTACAAACGAAGCCAAAGAAGAAAGCGAGAACCCAAAAATAACTATCCAAAATTGGAGATGAAAACTCGAGGAGCGAAACTCCCAAACTTTGCCCTTCAAATGAAGGAATCCCATTGGAACAAAAAAGATGTAGAGACAATTTACAACAATACGTGCGCAACGAAGAAACAAAACTCGCCCGATAGCGATACAGAAAATGATACGAACGAAAGCAGCTCAAATTCACGAGATGCCAAGAATATCTCCGACGTATCAGATTCAGAAGAACCAGAGTTGAAGAAACTGAAGTTCCACTCCTATGACCCGCTTCCTTCAGACAATAAAATGTTCGAAAAAGATACTTCAATGACCTGGATGAAAGGGAAACTCAAACTATCGCCTAATCCTCTAGATTGGTCCGTAGATGATGTCTACACATACTTGAAGAACACAGACGACTGTAAGCTAATAGCAGATAAAATGAAACAGGAAGAATTCGATGGACAAGCACTCATAATGCTCGATTTACAAACCATCAAAGATTTTTTGCACATGAAGAAAGAGTTTGCAATGCAACTCTGCAAACATATTACGATGATAAGGTATTATTATGTAGTTAATTTTGAAGAGAATTGTGAATCGTGATAATTTTGTTCCTTCTATTCCATTTGTCTAGTCCATATTAAAATAGTTTAAAAAAATTATAAGTATTTATTTTCACTCATAATAATTTAGGACGCTCACATATACGAAACAATAATCAAGAGATGGAGTTCTTTCGAAACTTCTTGCATAGGAAGTTGCATAATTTAGACATAAACGATTTGCTATGGGCACCTTTGTCACGATCGTTAAAATCTTCATTCAAAAAAATGTTTTTCTTAGCGGATGAAATTCGTACAGGTATATCTCTATCAGGCCACTGATCTTGTTGCGTTTTCACGTAATTTTCCAATTCAGTTTTTTTAGCAGCTAATTTCTGAAAATTGTCTGCCGAAGCGTTTTTGGGATCGGCGCAGTCGCTCGGATTTTTTATATTTATTTCCGATAAAAGATTACGATCATTCATCTTGATTTCTAGACACGGATTCGCATTGAGAAGATAGATGTTAAATATTTCCCCATTAGTGTAGCGTTTAATTTGGGAATTGTTATCGTCGAAAGTGGAATCTGTGAAGTAGTTTTCATTTTTGTACGCTTCGACAACCGACTGTACGAGTTTATTGCTTTCGTCTCTTGAATTTGTAGTACAGGTGTCAATACTGTTGGTGAGATTCGTCTCTTGTATTCCTTCCAAAGTCGACTGATCTACCGACTTGTGACCGTCAGTCGACACTGACTCGGATGATATTATATGCTGAATCATATCTTTGATGAAGTTTTCCATTTCCATAATAGAATCGTCTTGATTCTTTGCTAAAATATCATGAAATCTTTTCTTGTATTGTTCAATGTCTTGCATAGCAGTATGAAAGTTATCAAAGATTTGTTGTACAGTTGTTTTAAAGAATTTTATGTTGGAATCGAGGCTGCTGAAGGAGCTTCCGTCAGTTTGCAACTCCTGAGAGACATTTTGGAGTACCTTTCTTTCTAATTTATCCAAATCTGAATTAGTCAGTGAGGTTTTTTCTTTCAACCGTGTAGAGACATCTACAAGGTTGAAGGTAGCATCGCTGAAAGTGTGTCCGTCTTTGACTGGTATTTCGTCATGTTCATATCTTTTGTAATATTCTCCGCTGCTTTTGGCGCAATCATGGAAGTGCATTTCGCTATTTCTGGATTGTTTAGATGTATCGCTGGGGATCAAGTTAATATCAGATTTCCATACATTTTGAGCGGAGTCCTTTGGGAAACGTCTTGGGGAGTAGTAACTATGACACTCTGTCAATTTAACGTTCGAATCACCTGTAATCATAATATGTATTAAACTATTAGAAGGGGATGATGATCAGACCATCAAACTGAAAAATTATCTCTAATGGTCCAAAGTCGAAATCACAAAAAAAAAACATGTTAGAGTTCCGTAGTAGCCATTGCATAAGTAGAATTAGAAAAAGTTATAATGTCGATTACCGTACCTAAAAGAAAATTTGGAACCTAACGATAGCGCGATTTAATTTCCTGCAACGCCATCTAGTTTGTATTCGAAAATATATTTGTTACAGGTTTTTTCAGAAACTGGTTGGGCATCGGCATCCATTATAATTTTCATTGCACTTTCTTATAAGTTTAAGATGGCCTATAATTGATATACTATAACAAATAAACGATAGGATTCTGGTCTATTTTAGCTGTTGTATAGGCTATCACTGATATTTCATCACGAGCGCCTTCGTGATTCTGGAGGTGGTCCGGATCGTATGTTAATAGCGGTAGGTAAGTATTTTTAAGGCTAAATACTACGAAAGCAAGTTAACTAATAACTTGCATCACTGGGCCCGCGCAAGCCTGCGGGTGGAGTTTGGTCCACTTGCCTCCACTGCAGCCCCGTGTCTAGGGGTACGCTCAGGCCCACGCCCCGGGCGGCCGGTTAAGAGGGCGCCAAAATTAAGTTTTTGGCTCGGTTCGCAAAAATCCTAGATCCGGGGCGACTCCACTGGGGGCCCGCGGGTGGAATATACCTCTCAAGCTTATTCGTGAGATTTGAACAAGATGATGATGATGGACTGTAAAGAGAATTGAACACAACAGTAGTAGTACTTAACTTACACATGATAAATACTTTTGTAGCACTGGAATTGAAACTTCTGAAAAAAATTCGTTAAATGAGAGGAAACCGGTCAAGTGCGAGTGAGACTCGCGCACCGAGCTTTTGTCGGTGATCCTTAGCGCGATCCCGACAAACATTCGTTTTTTATTATTTGTTGTCTTACTTAAGAGTACGCATATAAAGTTTGACGCTTGCATGTATTGCCGTTTTTACCATTATAGTCACATTATAACACAAAAAAACCTTGAAAAAAACACGTTTCTTGAATGCACCCCCTTTCATATTGCGAATTCTGCCAGAACCTTAAGGGCTCGATCCTTGGCACCCTTTGGAGACGGGACTCTAAAAACGACTATGACTACAAATAATATGTACGATTGAGGAGCCACAATTGCTATTGAAAAGTATTCTATGCCCATTTTGTAGGTAATTAGTAGATTTTGTAAGCTCAATCACAAATTACTGATATGTAGCCGGGCTCAATTCTGGAATTTGTAGCAAAAGTATAGAGAAGTTACATGAACAAAAAGGTGGCTCCTCTCACACCAGAGCCACCTCTAACTCTGCAAGTACAATGATGAATCTTTTTGAAAATTCTGAAGGATTTAGTAGGAGTTAAAAAAGATCCTACAAAAAAAAACAGCTCTGTATGACTATAACTGGGCATGGAATCCTTTTTTCAATTGTAAATGTGGCTCCTCAATCCGTACGCACATCAAATAATAGGTATAATGTTTGAGTAAATTAGGCTTGTAAGGGTTTATGTAAATACAAGCCGATTGCTTGGAGCAGCGGAGTAGTTTGTCAAGAGGAATTACAGGCAGTTGATTAGTAGGTACTTCTAAATTAGCAAGTATATCATTTAATTTTTTTCCATTACATTTGATGCGTTATCTTTATCAGACCTCAGTGGACATAGTACGCTAGTATTGTGAAAGTGTATGACGAAAATAGTTTTGGGATTTAATAAAATTTGTATTTGTTTGACAGCGGAAACCATGAAGAAACAACATAAACTTTTTGCTTCAATTTTGAAATTCGCGCATTTGAATCGCGTAAGGTGCGTTCCGAAGTTAAAAGAATGATGAGTTCGATTGATGAAAACTATTTCTAATTCCACATAAATTCAGATCTTTCTGTTTGTTTTCTGTATGAGCACAAACAAACAAATGTACAAATACAATTGTATGTTTTAGTACAAATTCCTTGTTTTTCTAAACGTCTTTTCTCAACCGTATTGATAGTAAGAATTTTAGTATTTAAAATAAAAAATAGAAAGAGAGCTTAAAAGAGAGTTGGAAATACAAAGCACATCGCTTTAAAACGCACGTTCACGTTTGTTTACATTTGTCTATGACCTTGTCGAAGAAAGAGAAGCGAATATATTTACTGGTATGTTCAAAAGAGATGCAGCTCAGTCATGGCCGCGGCCGCATTTCTTCTTTTTTGTCTCTGGCAGTCAATTGTTGAACGAACGAACGACGGCCGACAAATCTCTGAGGCCCCGCCTATAAATCCGCAAATTTTATAATTTTCAGTTATTTATGCCGAAATGATATTATTATAAAACTGGAATATAGGTAATATATTTAAATAATTAACGTAAAAACATAATTTCAGTGATAAACCGCCAGTGTAAGCAGTATCGGAATGTAATTATCGATTTACCGTCTATTGAAACAATAGTGAATTTGTGCGGTTTTCTAATGTTAGTTTGCAAAGAAAAAGTGTAATTAGAACGGCTTAGGGGTTTACGAAAGCTCATGAAGTCGTGTAATAAAGTTTTAAGTCATAACAGGACGGCAATTTAGTGATTTTGATGTTACTATTTTTAGTGGGTGTTGTCATTTGTGGCCAAGCTTTATTCGGATTAGGTCATCGTGTGCGGTGAACATGTGTGCCGGAGAAATGTGTTTCAGTGTAACTAAACTGGCTTGTTTGGTTTCTTCTTAGATATACGAGGAAGCGGATTAGCAACTATGGAGACCAGTAAAGTGGTTTGTTTACTGGCAGTCTTATCACAAGCGGCGGCGCTATGTGAGTATTAAGAAGTTGTTATCAAGCTCAGCATGCTTCAACCTGAAGGTCATTCAACTATTTAACAATCAAGCTTTTATAAAAATGCTACTTTTCGATAGCTTGTTACTTTGTAGTATTTCTTTATTTGAATTTTATAGAAAGTGGTATAAATTTATAAAGAGTCTCCTTACAGTTTTTGGCATGTTTTTGGCGCTTAAATGCTAGGCCAAGTCATTATATAGATTTAGTATATACTACGTTAGAATGGCTACAGATTATCGGATCTCGGATATTGGATGGCAATGTGAGGAACCCTGCAAATGCGGGCACTCGTGGTGAACTAACACCCATACACTCCGCTGAGGGCTGGCCTGTGCCTTACAGTGGGATGTGTATAGGCTGATGATGATGATGATCTGTTTCTGTAAGGCTACAGGTTTCACTAAAACGGTCAATCAGATTGATGCTGAGATAAAATTGACAGGATCAAATTAATGAGATCAAGTTGACATGATTATTTATTTATTTTAATACTTTATTGTACACATCAGTGTTGCCAAGTCCCAGCCAGACTGAATTGCCATCTCGGGCCAAGTAGCCTAAAGTCACCTAATTAATTCACACAGCAGTGTAATATAGTCTAAAGTAGCCTAAAAATACAAAAAATTTGCCAAAATAAATGGAAACAGATGGCGACTGGTCGCCGTTAGACCCCCTGATGTAGCCCTAAATTGCGATAAATCATCTAACTTGGCAGCACCGGTATACAAGGTAACATGTGATCAGATTGTCAAGTTGATCCGATTGTCACGATCATATTAACGTGATGTGGACTTCTAGTTTCAGTGGATAGCCTAACCAGAGTATATGATACAGTATAAACTGATACTAGCCTAGTCACCTAAGTGTTACATATTAGTAATTGACAATATTGCTTTGTCCTTGTCCTTGCATGAAGTATTTTTTGATGTCATACACTGCATTTAGAGTAGGGACACTGCCTTGTACACCTATGAATAAAGTTTAAAATCGGTAGACTGTAAATTATAAGATAAACAGTAGTGGTTTGGTACCTAATAATTTTTTTCACAATACCCAAGTCTTGCTTTTAACAAATTAATATACAAGGTGTTAAAAAAGTAAAAATAAACATTTAAAACTTTTTCAGGTCGCTTAGACCATCAAACGGAACAACTTTCGCTATGGGACCAACATCGAAATCGCAAAAAAATAAATCAGTTTTCCCATACATTTAGCTCGAGTAGATTTGTTTTTGCGATTTCGATATTGGACCCATAGTGAAAGTTGTTCAGTTTGATGGTCTAAACCACCCCCTAAAATGTTTATTTGTATTTTTGTAACACCGTGTATAAGTGCAGACAAGTACTGTTCATTGCATTTCAAGCTTCGAACACGTTTGTTGATTATCAACAATTTCAGCAAAAATAAAAATTTTCTTGCATGTATGTCGATGAATAGCTGAAAGGCTCTCACTATAACAAAATTAGTAGTCATAAATCTATTATTTAGATATTTCAGTCTGTGTTAATAGTTACACAGATTTCAAACAAAGTTGGCCACTAAGTTGCATGTATAGCTAATATATGTCGATGTTATGTTATATTATAACTTATAAGTATTATAAATAACTGGTTTCTGTTATGTGCAGTTTAGATACTTGAGAATTGATTATATTTAACTTGTTAACTCTCCACAACTGTATGAATGAAATGATTTTTAAATATTCTTCCAATTTATATTATGCTGACCTGTGAACAATCATTCATTGTTTATTATGCTACTATTATACAGAATAAAACTCAAACTCAATTACATCAAAAAGGGACCAGCTGTGCAGTATCAAGTTAAACAATTCTGTAACAGATGTGTGTAAATATGATGTACTGCAAAAATCAATCGGTCACACAACTGGTACCTTATATTGACTACAATTCATTATGAGAGTTGTCACTAATAACATTACATTGGCAACACTTTTCTCTACAAATAATTTTCAACAATATCTTTGTAATAATTACTTTTAAGACATATTGTAAAAAACAAACAACAATAGTTAACAGACACTCCAAATGGTGAAATGTCTCAAAGTTTTTTGTAATGTTGAAAGTGCATCTAGGCTACTAAAGGTGCTGATGGTAAAAATCTGCATCACCCCAATCACACACCCCTCTTCATACACCCCTCTTCACAAATAGCATTTAGTTCAAAGGATCCCATAAGGCTGCCTGTCTACTGAAGCGAAGCGAAGCGAAGCGAAGCGAAGCGAAGCGAGGCTGTGGAGCGGATAAATGTGGGAATTTTGGCCAATGGGATTGCTTAAAATCTCTGCTTCGAAATTTCATGCTATCCTATTGGTTGATATTTCTTCGTTTCTCCGCTCTGTAGCCTCGCTCCGCTTCAGTGGACAGTGCAACTTTACACTTGCAGCATTCGAAATCCTAACAGCTACAATCCCAAGCTCCCAAGCAAGGATTGTTCTCTTTCTAAATTTTAAATCAATTTTCTATAATTTGATATGTTTGTCGCAGTGACGTCACCACCGAGGATCGTGAAGCAGCCGCCGGTGGAGGAGCTGCTGTTCCAAGTGGCGCAGGCGAGAGAGGTTCACAAACCCTTCGTGATAGAGTGCGAGGCGGAGGGGGAACCGGCACCCAAGTACTTACATATTATTTATCTTCTATACTTATAAAAGAGTTCCGTGACTGACTGATTGACAGACTAATCCGGTGAAGATAGAAACATGAAATTTGGAATATACAATGTGTTAATGAATTAACGCAAAACTAGAAAGTAGTTTGTTAATAATCAAGAGCAGGATCGAATTATCATGGTTTCAATTTCTTTCAAAATATTAAATAATTTGATTGTAAAATTTAAAATTTACTGAACTCATTCTCAACCCACCGCTCGGGCACTCTCACCCTACACACTACCAAAACAAGATTCTTAAAATGTATCCATGAACATGTTAGCGCTTTCATTAATTGCTCAAATGATAACAAATCATTTATGCCTCAAAACATTAAATGTGGATAACTTTAAATTTTAACTATCAAAATAATCAAATATTATTTAAATCTAATTATTTTGTTATAATCAGTTCGGGTTTATGAGGTTATGCGCTTATTCATTAACACGTTGTATATTCTACAGATGATGTAGGGGTGCACTAAGGATTTTGCGAAAATCGACCCCACGTTTATTTGATACATGGTCAAAAGTTGATCAAAATGTGATGTTACTAATGTATAAAGTTTCAGCCTTTAGTGTTCATTGTATTTTTAAACTTAAACTGGGTTAGTTTATGTTAGTTACAAACTTCAATAGTTTTGTTCGAAATATGTACTTGCCTGCAATGTTTTAGTGGTCAGATGCAATATTTTTAGGATATTTCTTTTTTGGCTTGTGACATTTTTATGGATGATTCATGTATTGGCTATGTGCACGACACTAGCGGTGTCGGACCGCCGTGAATTATTTCAAGTAACATGTTAGTTAAAAGTTGGTTAAAATAATGTAAAAACTAAAGAAATAAATACATTATCGATATTAAAAAAAAAACATATTTGCTAGAATCAACGATATTTGCAGTGCCAATTTCCGAACAATTTTTTATCCCGGTTTTCACACTCTTGGAGATAACATTTCAAAAAACCCTTTTCTAGATGCCAATAGAAACTTCCATGCCAAATTTTAAGTTAGTAGTCTTTTCAGTTTTGGAGATTTCGTGTAGTGTGTGGATTTGAATAGATGCAAGCATATTTTACACAGCTTGACCAACAAAAGTTCACATTTCTGCCACCCCGGGCGCTGCGATCGATTTGTCAGTTCCCATCACCACTTCGCACATAGCCAATAGTATCAGTGTTTATTACCTCTGTGACCTAGGGATATTTCTAAGTAATTTATTAGAGTTCATACATTTCTAGATATTCGTGTGCAAAATTGAAACTAAATGTTATTAATCATTTGAGGATCCTTGTAGGTTCGTTTGCCGCTTATCTTAGTCTGTGTCCATAAGAAATAGTAATAGATCTTGTTGCGTGCAGCATGCAGGCTAATTCTCTTAATGGCTCCATTTGTTTTTATGAATGGACGTTTACGTGAATGTTAAGGTTGCATAACAAACAACAAACATATTAAGAAACTATAATGCAGGGCAGGATGCTATTCATAATGATACATTTTTAATTCATCATTTATTTAATATAATTATGCTTTTGTTTGTTAGGGTAAAAGACACATTGACCGACTACAAAAAGCACGTTTAGTATGGTCCCGCCGCGCCGTCGGTCAATGAGTACCCTTATTCGACATCCAACACGTCTAGTATGATTTCCCTTCACGCGCGCGACGCGCCTTCGCTGCATAGACCCGCGTTTGCCGCGTCTTGTAGCATGGGAAAAAACCGAGTCGCGCGCAAGTAGAGAAAGATGATATATAGGAATGTGATAACTGCAGAATGTGAATGCCAGGCCAACTTTACATTGATCCCTTTCGAAATGGTCACAATAAGACTTTATAAAAACAGAACTGAAAGAAGAAAGCTTGATTTGACATCATTGAAAGACGGGTATAATATTTTGTGAATAACTATTACCTAATCTGGCAACTAAAACTGTAACTATAATATTAATTATATCATAAGAGTTATAGTTATTTCGATGTGGCAGTTTGGTTTCATCATGTGTCAGAATAATTGAATTGATGGATTAAACATATGATGTTCGTGCACCCCAAATACCACACAAAAAACATACCGTCTACCCACAGACCAGTAAGAAAAGTGTGTACCACAGTCCGCATACAAAAAAATTGGCGCCAGTGCATTACACTTTTTTTGGTCAAAGGCTTTTAGACCGCTGTACGTTCCACATAAAATAACAATTTCCTACATAATTTTCCCATCACACATTTCAATCTGAGACAGTGCATTACAGCAGGGTGCAATGTATCCAATTCAAGCTGGCTAGACGCCTAGCCTAGGCTAACACATAATCCTTTTAACTTCCATGCGGGCTGAATCACTTCCTTGTCTTCAGGCGGTGTTGAATTACATAGCCTTCTTAAATGGACGGACGTCTAATTGACTAAGTATTTTCTTACAGTAATTATTTAACGAAGATGGGGGGAGCGTCGGTGGCGCGTTATGGAGAGGTATAGACACTCGATCATGAGGGCCTGAGTTCAAATCAGCATGGTCAACGTGCCACGTATACACGGTGACACATCAAGTTACGCAAAACCAAAATAAGCTGGCCGCGCGTAGGGGGAGTTATAATATGTAATATGATGACGGTTTTTAAGGGAATAATCAGACCATTAAACTGAACAACTGTCTGTATGGGCTCAACACCGAAATCGCGAAAAAGAAATCTGCTGTTTCATCCAAAACTGCAATCCTACTCGACCCAAATGAATGGATCAGAAAAGTTTTTTTTGACAATTTCGTTGTTGGTGTCGTATAGAAAGTTGTTCAGATTCATGGTCTGATCATTCTATTAAAAAACCGTCCGCATATGGGACCCGGTATAAGCTAATAATGATGATGATGTAATATGCTGATAATACAAGATTGCTGTGTATGAAAGTGGATGGGTATAAGAGGAGAGAAATAATAGATGTGTGGGTTACTCACGGTGAATGCCGACCATCATCGTGATCAGCCAATCATCGTCCACTGCTTAATATAGGCTTCTCCAAAAACGCGCCACAACATTATATTTCTCGCCTTCCTGATTCAGTCGCACCAGCTGTCTCAGGTCGTAGGTCTAGTGGGTCGGAAGGCGCACACTCCACGCACGCGCCTTCCAGTTCGTAGTCTTGAAGAACTCTGACTCCCCGTCAGTTTTTTGTAGATATGATCAGTCATCCTATTGACACCAAAATGTTCAGAGAAATCTTATTATGGAAAATATTTTAGAGTCTTACCGAGTTCGCGTTCCGTTGATAGTTCTTTGTAGCAAAATACATTTCTACTGTTATTCGTACCGTGATAGCAATTCGGTTACTCGGAAAGTAGTATGAAATGTCTGGCGTAACTTCCACTTGAAAACATTTTAATCTCTCCTTGAGTCTAGCAATATAGACTGTTCAGCTTTAGCTTTTAGACGCGCTACTGCATCCAAGTATATCTGTGAACGGTTCCTTCCTTTTCAATCTTGTAAAGGACTTTCAGTAACAGTGCTCTTTAATAAAAATAACTTGAAGTAAATTGTATTCGTACTTAGTTCCTCGGAATTACTGCAATTAAGTCTAGTTCCGCGATGGAATTTCCACTACGGAACTACTAGGAATAAACAGAGGAAACACATTTTTACGTACCTAAGGCGTATAGCATACAGAAGGAGTCGAGGCGGCATCGAGGCGCGGGCGCGCGCCTTGGCGACCTTGACATACGATCGGTAATTGTATATCATACCAATTCGAGCGGCGTTCGGATTTATTTTTGGTATACAATTATTGACCGTATGTTAAGTCGCCAAGGCGCGCCCGCGCCTCGACGCCGCCTCGACTCCTGTATGCGTTACGCTCCGGAATTTGTTGCATAGTAGGTTAGAAAGAGTATTAAAGGGCCATACGTCCCGAAAGTACCCTATTTCTCTCTGTTGTTGTTATGTTCTAAGAGAACATGCGTATTATGTTTTTCTACAAGATAAACAATGTCCCGTTCGTTGGCACTTTTTAGGTACGGAAGGACAGCGTCGGCTTAGAGTTACATTAGTAATATGATTGGCTGAATCCTTTGGGTTTTGGGCACGGAACCCTAAAAAACCTACCTAACGATCTAAAACAAGCGAAGTAGACATTATTTCGGCCTCCATTATGTAACCAGGAATTACAACAAAGAAAGCAAAACTAGCATAAAACTATGACCCCTCTCAGTTACAATTATCAGTTACGATAACCTCGTCGATGTCAAGTTGAATGGGATATACTCTCTATTAAAGGGAAAAAATTGAATTTAGTGAAAACGAATAGATTTAAGAGGATATCTATCAATTCATCTCAATCTACAAATTTTTCGAAACCTTACTTTCGTATCGAATAAAAAAAAATATTCTTATCACGTACACAAATGCTTACTTAAAAAATTATTTCTATTTCGGCTTTGCTCGGGCTACTTTTCCCAAAAATCCTGAATTTAAATTCTATCGCGACGATTTTATGTCAATCTTTCTAGGCGTTCGTTCTATAACACATACTGCAAACGTAATATTTGCAGTATATGTTCCGTCCTTTTGCATTTAAAATCAACGAACGTAACTACAATTACCTTAAAATGTTCTAGTAAAGGAGATAACGTGTGTATTCATAATAAATAATTCATAACTTCATTTATTCACGTCGCGTGAGTCAAGCTGAGTCAACCTTGCAGTCATCTCGTTTGTATCGGATGCGTTAGGTCACCAATATAATAGTCATAAACCTTTTATTAGGTTTATAAATTGTACTGTCTATTTTCATTCAATATTGATTCATTGTTGTTTCAACTTGATAACTGTTATTTTTAATCTAAACTATTATAAATCTGTAATAGACACACTTCGTGTCTGTAGATTGAAAATATTTACAAGAAAAAGATTACAATATGGTTTTTAGGTATCCCTGACTCCAAATCAACCTTTTTAGAATTTTTGTCAGTCTGTTTGTTTGTTTGTATGTTTGTAACAGCATCACGCAAAAACTACTGAACCGATTTTAATGTAACTTTTTTGTTTGATAGCTTATGATCTGACTTAAACTGGTATATAGGATTCTTCTTAATATGCTTACACTTTTAAATGGGATGAGCAGACCATCAAACTGAACAACTTTCTCTATGGAACCAATGTCGAAAACGAAAAAATCAGCTGGTTCATACTAAACTGAAATCTTACTCGACCCAATTGTATGGGACAGCAGTTTTTTTTTTCGCGATTTCGACATTGGTCCCAAGAGCATATTACGTTGGACCCTGTATAATTTGTGCCTAGTATTTCAACTCCAAAGTTAACTAAAATCGTTCCCTCGTGAAACATACTAATAGTACAAACTGGGATCATTGTGGTTTACTACTTCCAGTGGAACTATTATTAGTTTTATGTTCCCGGAATTATCCGAGTAATTGCGGTGTTTTTTTGGCGCTATGCTATTTGCATATTACTTCCATAATATTTTAGAGTAATTTTCTCGCGTTGTAGATATAATTTATGGTCATATTAAAACCTTCGAAATCTTCAACATGATTTAATCAAATCGGTACAACTATTAAAGAAAACGGTATTATTCCCTGTTTTTCTCAACCACGTTGCAGGGGGAATTTACATCTTCCAGAAAACCCAAAAATTGATTTTGGAGTTTGTGGATTGAATTATGTATTAATAGTTCTTTGTAGTTGACTACGGTTAGCCTTTCACCTACAGACACTAATATAAAACTTATCTCTTAATCGCTTTGTGCCATATTGTGGCTGTTTAGCCATGAACCCGGCTTTATTGTATACAGTCCTAATTAAATCTCTATTTATCTTCCAAACAGGTACAGATGGATCAAGAACGGTAAACCGTTCGAGTACTCGAGCTACGATACGCGTATCCTGCAGCAACCCGGCCGAGGTACCCTCATCGTCAACGAGCCCCAGGACGAGGATCTCGGCCAATACCAATGTTTCGCGGAGAACGAGTGGGGTACCGCCACCTCAAACTCGGTCTTCGTACGGAAAGCCGAACTGAATTCCTTCAACGAAACAGTCGGCGCTCAGAAAACGATAACTGCTCAAGAAGGCGCACCATTCAAACTCACTTGCATCCCTCCCGATGGTTACCCCAAGCCTAAAGTTTACTGGATGTTACAAGGAGATCAGGGACAATTGAAGACTATCAATAACTCCCGAATGACGTTAGATCCGGAGGGAAACTTGTTGTTCTCGAATGTAACTCGCAACGACGCGAGTGTCGACTACGCGTATACATGCGCTGCTAAGTCACTGTTCCGAAACGAGTACAAGTTCGGTAATAAGGTGTTCTTGGATGTTCAGCAGACAGGGATATCGCCGACTTTGAACAAGCATAAGCTGGTTAAGCAGTATACTACTAGGAAGGTAGAAACATCTTTGAAAGGGAAGAAGACGGAATTGTACTGTATTTATGGTGGAACGTAAGTTTTTGAACATTTTCCTAAGCTTGTCTGGTTGGATTTGTGTTCGAATTTCTTGTAATTTGTGTATTTCGTGTTCACTGTGACCGTTTTTGGTTTTTCAGTACTAAATTGTTATAATTGAGGTTCTTTAAATACCATAGTATATTATCAGTTTTTTTTCCGGAAAAGGAATTAAAAGTCTAAATCCGAAGCCATTAGGCAATAATTATAATAATTTAGTACATTTTTAGTCTTATTTCTTTTTGCCTTTTAGTACTGGGAGCACAACACAATCCGATTGGTACATTACTGAATTTGGAAACGGTCACACTGTTCGTGTTTCGATTTATATTACAAAATATTCAAATAAACATCTATAAGGCAGTATGGTCTTAATATCGTAGCCTGTTCTTATTGAGGAAAAAGAACAAAAATAATTTATAGGTCATTGTCCTAGATAAAAATATAGTACTCAGTATAAATGAACACTTGACTCAGTTCCAAGTATTAAGTAAGTTCATTGAATTATAATGACTAAAATATGATACTATTGCCAAGCAATTAATTACTCCATGACTTGGCAGTGACATATTGATTTTAAGCATGCATAGCATATGCTCACGACTATATTCCCCGAGGGGGTAGTCAGAGATATTCTGAAACCTCAGAACATCCACGTTTCACCAGTAGTACTGAAAGTCTGTCCAGTGTGACGGGGGGTGAGCCCGTCGCCACTTATATTGGACAGTGGGTACAATACATGCTTCAAAATTGAAGCATGCAGCTTTCCTCACGATGTTTTCCTTCACCAAAAAGCAAGTGGTGTTACAAATCGTACATAAATTCCGAAAAACTCATTGGTACGAGTCGGCCTGGACGGGGATCGAACCATCGCCTCCTGCACGGCAGGCAAGGTTACTTGCCACTGGACCACCACAGTTTGATTTTAATAATTGATTAATTATGATTCACTAAGACGTGTTATTACTTTTTAAGGCTCTAACCGCAGTAACTTTGAGGCTGATTCATACTTTAATTTCATTTAGCAACATTAAGTCCGATATTTAATTATTTTATTTAGATAACACCAAAAGAGTATAGAAATAGATCTTAAAGATAAAAAAGGTCGTCAGGTGCATCTCAGCGGGACATGGTTCCAAGCATGCTGGCAGCGTTCCCCCTTTGGATAGTCAAGCTGATTCTTTGGCCAAGGAAGCTGCCAGCTCTACGGTCACCGGTGGTCTCGTGGGGACGCATCGACAGCTCTTTGATACATTTTTTGGCTTCTGGGTCGCAAGGGCCTAGCATTTAATGAATTAAGTGAATTTGAAAAATAAACGCTAAATTACGATACTCCCAAAACCCACTCGACATTTGCAGAAAAGCAGTGCTTAGCAAGCAAAAGGCTATTAATTTAGAAATAAAAATTACGAACAACCGAGGAAAATCGTATTGCAACTAATGTTAACGACTTAATAGCAACATTATTAGTAATTATAAATCGATCTGCACAAACCTACTTACTATACTATCTATTAGGGTAGAATTATACATGTAAGGTAACTTTTCCTCGCCTGATAGCAACAAAATAAATGTATGTATCGCGTGGCTGCTTATCTACGAATTACCGTAAAACTACGATTAGCACTACTAATGAAAATTCAACCCTACGTCTAATAACCTTAGAACGCAAATTACAACCCACCTTACCTTCCAGCCCGCTCCCTCAAGTGGTATGGTCTAAGAACGGACAATTGATCCAGTCGTCGCAGGAAATAACCCAGGACAACTACGGGAAGACCCTGGTCATAAAGAGGACCAGCTATGAAGACCAGGGAACGTATACCTGTGAAGTCAGCAACGGTGTTGGAACTGCCCAGTCTTACTCTATTCAGCTTAACATTGAGGGTGAGTACTCTTCTGAATATTAATCTATACATACAACGTGTTAATGAATTAACGCCAAACTAGAAAGAAGTTTGTTTAGAATCGAGAGCAGAATCGAATTATCATGTTTTCAACATAGGTAATTTTTTTCAAAATATTAAATAATTGGTTTGTTAAATTTAAAATTTACTGAACTCGATGTCTACCCACCGCACGGGCACACTCACCCTACTTACTACTAAAACAAGATTCTTTAAATGTATCCACAAGCACGTTAGCGCTTTCGTTCATTGCTGAAATGATAACAAATCATTTTTGCCTGAAAACTTAAAATGTGAATAACTTTAAATTTTAACTATCAAAATATTGAAATTATTGTTTCAACCTAATTGTTTTGTTATAAATCAGTTGGGGTGTATGAGGTTTTGCGCGTATTCATTAACACATTATATAAGCGGCGGCGGCGGCGGCGGCGGTTAGGAGCCAAAGGTGGCAACCCGCGCTCTGGCGGTTTTTTGGTGCAGAGGTTGTCTTTTACCATTGAAAGGGGGAAATGTCATGGAGACCATGGAGCCGGGGTTGCTTGGGGCTGGGTCTTTAAGTGTGCGTTACTCCTTTATGTTGACGAAGCGTGTAGCAAATTTAGAGTATATAGGTTGATCACATTGCAAAAAAAAATCATGGGGGCAGTCTAGAATATGTAATGGAATAGATTATTTTAAAATTGTTGTCTGTTTGTTTGTGCACGCATCACTGAAAAATATTGAACCGATTAGGAGGGTGTTTTCTCAGAAGCAGCAGAAGTAGGGCTTAGTTTGGATTAACATTTAGGTTTTATTTGATTGCAATCGGTTCATTCAATCAAAAGTTATGAGTATTTAAAGTCAGCTATCTGCGCGTACGGAGTCGCGGGCGCCGAGTCTATAATATTATAAAACTGTTGTGGTATATTTTGTATCTTTTTTTTTATTTGATTTATTTTATCTCGCTACGATTACGGAAGCCGGAGCGGACGAAGTCGCGAGCATAAGCTCGTAAATATTATAAATGCATTCCGAAATTCACGACCCAATGTTGTTCACCCGAATACAACGCATGCGTGACATACATTGTCCCTAATACGGGACCTACACCTATAAGGGCAGCCTGTTTTTGGCGCGCACTTCCTCGGATCAATTGATCATATTAAATTTTACTTGTTGACTTTGCCAAAGCAATAGAATAGTCTTGGATAAGTATATGTCAAGATTGACAGTCGAAGCTAAGAAAGCGTCGAAAAAAATTGCAACCAGTACTGACCTCTAAACCCTATCCATAACACGCACACAGACATAGTTTGTATGACGCCTCACGCACACAAACCTAAGTAAGTTGGCCCGTTTTGTTTTAAACGGTAGAAGTGTTAGGCTCATTCTAAACATATACTTTTTTTAGTGCAGTACGACGAGGAAAATAATTAACCTCGTCAATCTTCGTTTGCGCAGAGTGCCCCGACAAAACTAGAAGTCGTTTAGTAATCAAAGGCAAAGTCGGATAGCAGCGAAAAGGGCGCGAAAACAATTAGCCAATCACGTCAAGGGATTGAAGGCTGATTGATCAATATAATTTTGCGCGCTATTAAAATTTATCAACTGCGCAGGCATATCGGGGGATCTTATAACTTTGATACTACTGTAAGGGCATTGGCACGGTTCTTTACTAGGACACATTAATCTAAGGCACGGTTTATACAGAAGAGACGTGTGGCGGTTGCGGATAGTCAAAGTAACACAATTATAAACTTTATAGTGCGTAGCATAGCGTCGTTTGGAGAATTACGCCCGCGCCTCCAGGCGACGTCACCTGGAGGTGCGGGCGCGATTCTCCTTAACGACCAAAGCGACGCTATGCTACGTACTATAAGGTTTATATTGTTACTTAGATTATCCGCCACCGCCACACGTATCTGTATAAACCGTGGCTAAAAGGCTGATCCTTAAGAAACTCGATCTAAAAGAAAGAAAACTCTTGAAAGTATTCAATCAAATCGAAACGTCGAATGTAGAAATGTACAGAAAATAAGAAACTTAAATGACAGAATTTTCTAATTTGCAGAAATAATAAAGGACATAACATTTAAACAAAAATATCAAGTTTATTCAAATTCAAAGCAATATACCAAAAAAATTATCTAATCCGCAACGCAGGCTTCGTCAAATCTTAATCAAATACATCTATATCCGCTACAAGCTTCGTCAATGGCAGCACACAAGATAAAATCCGCATGCAAGCTTCGTCAGACTATCACTAACTAATCCAAAGGCACTGCCCTTAAAACACATAATATTTTGTTTTTAAAAATGAATAGAATAAGTGAATATAATGCAACGCTCTCTTTTCCATATGCCAAATACGAACACATTCAATGTCGTTTCTGTAATATCATAACATTTCCAAATAAAACATGTATTTGCTAGAATGGGTAGATCAGCAGTTTGTATATTTTACTAGGAATAAACTTTAAAATGCAAACACTGCCTGTCGCCTTATATTATACGTTTTAGAAATTCTTATCCACTTGAAACTTTTAGATATCGATTTCGAGGAAGGTTTTCTAAGAAATTGATAATTATGTCATAAAAAAGTGGTCGTCGCGGGACGCCCGGCCGATGTGAGCGTGGCCTTGCCAATACAAATAAAATGGTTTAAGCAAAGTGTAAGTTTTGTTAAAAAAAAAAAATTTCATTAAAGTACCGCAATCTCCGGATTTGGCGTGCTTTTTTTCGAAAATTTTGTGCTTTGCGCTTTAGGAATGACGAACTAATCGCAGCTGTCAAACGTGGCATAACGGCGTCATACCATAATTTGTCGTCACGGCATACGGTTAGGTTTTACTGCCAAGGCATGCCAATAGATGTTTCATGTCAACATAAAAGTGAACTGTGAAGAGTTTGTAACCGCTGCCTGGTCCCTTAGTTGATATACAACGTGTTAATGAATTAACGCAAAACTAGAAAGTAGTTTGTTTAGAATCGAGAGCAGAATCGAATTATCATGTTTTCAATATAGTATTTTTTTTAATCAAAATATGAAATAATTTGAATGTAAAATTTAAAATTTACTGAACTCGATCTCAACCCACCGCACGGACACTCTCCCCCTACTTGCTACTAAAACAAGATTCTTAAAAAGTATCCACGAGCAAGCTAGCGCTTTCATTCATTGCTGAAATGATAACAAATCATTTTTGCCTGAAAACTTAAATTGCGAATAATTTTAAATTTTAAGTACCAAAATAATGAAATTATTGTTTCAATCTAATTATTTTGTTATAAATCAGTTGGGGTGTATGAGGTTTTGCGCTTATTCATTAACACGTTGTATAACGTATAACTGAGAGTGTTTCTTACTCAATCACGTACCGCCTGAACTGTTTATTGCGAAAGTTGGAATTGATATAGTTTACGCCCTGTAAACCGTAGTAATTAAGCAACATTTGACGCGCAACATTTGCCGTCGGCACATAAAATAGTTCGACGTCAGGGATATTTTGCGTGCTTTTACAGAACGGCGAAAAAACGCCCATACGAGATCACATTTTATTTTAGGAAACGATTGATGTGGTACAAAATTTCGTAAGGCATTCATTTTTGGTTAAGAGAAGTTTATTCCGAATGCGTAAATGCGCGCTGTATACAAACGAAGTTTGGTGATATTTTCAATACTGACCAATTAAAGTCAATAATTTTTTTTAGAAACAATCTAGAAACTTATCTCTATGTTTATATGAAGTCAGATTTTCGTTAAAATATACAGTTTTAGTGCTAGGATTAATTTAAGATTTGTATGGAAATCTTTGAGGCACTTTAACTTCAAAACTATACATTTGAACGAAAATCTGACTTCAAACAAACATAGAGATTAGTTTCTAGATTGTTTCTGAAAAATTTCATTGACTCTAATTGGTTAGTATATCACCAGACTTCGTTTGTATGAAGCCCGCTCCGAATTATATCCCCTTAAAGCGGCGGCGCGGTTTATCTGTAATATATTGCCTAGAAAAGAAAAAACCTTAAGTTATCTTAAGGTTTTTTCTTAGAATATTTAACTTAGAATCTTAAGTTATGGGGAATAAAATCCAAAGTTGCGGATTTCATGTCACCTCGCCCCCCGCAAAAAGTAGCAGAAATGTTTGTTAGTAGAATTACACGCGTAACCAGTCCACATATAAATAGTCAAAGTAACTGTGCAATCTTCAGCTTATGCCCATCCCATAAAAAACGAGGTTACGTTCTTATGCAGAACCTTGCCAGTTCCATATTTTGGTAGCAAATGATGTTTATTCATTCTGTCGCTTCACAAATCCACAATGGTTCATTGTCATCATAATGTATGTATTTAAATGCAATTTCCCGCCTCTGCTTATCGTGAAAGTTGAACCTAAAATTATGTAGGTTGTCAGTTTATTATTGAATTGACGGTGTATCTGTTAGTTTCGCAATGGTTTAGTAACCATACGTTTTATCTTAACTATTATAAAACTGTAACAGAAGTGTGTCTGTACATTGAAGATATTTACATGAACAAGATTACTATTTGGTTTTTAGGTATCCCAGACTCCAAATCAACCTTTTTTAGAATTTTTGTCTGTCTGCTTGTCTCTTGGTTTGTTTGTATGTTTGTAACAGCATCACGCAAAACTACTGAACCGATTTTGATGAAACTTGGTTTGATAGCTTATGATCTGACTTCAAATCTGCTATATAATTTGTGCGGATGAAGTCGCGGGTAAACTCTAGTAATATTCAAAACTGAAACCAAGTGGTAGTGAAAATTGAGTTTTAATAACTTTTAAGTGTGCGGTTTTGTTTTTGGAAAAAAAAACAACCTATTTCTTAATGTCTATCTTATTATTTTATTACGTACTAGCGGCACCCGCGACTCCGTACGCGCAGACCACTGAATTTAAATGGACCGATTGCAATGAAATAAAGCCTTAATGTTGGCCCTATGCGTTTGTGAAAACTTTTTGTTTTTAAGTGGTGCGTGCATAAACAAACAGACAAAAGGACAAACAATCTAAAATGGTCTTAATGCATTCCATAACGAATGACTACCGAACTAATTTGAATGTTATTTGACGAAGAGGTAGCCTGTAGTACTTATAAGAAATGACATTGGCTACCTTTTAAACGTATGAAAATTCCAGGTCAAAAGTTATCGAAACCGAGAATGTAAGACTAATTCTTAGACGAATTATATACGGACCCGCCCGCCTTAGCATTTCCCCTCTGCCAACATGCAAGATCAAAAGATCTTACGCATTTACATACAATTTTATACCTTATCACTAAACGCGACAGCCTATAATTGCGGAACAATAATTTCGAACTTATGACGTTTGGGGTTCACACGACAATGTTTTTCATGATTTTTAACATTCAAAATTAGAATCTAAACTAATGGAATAAAATTCAAAGTTGCGTATCTCGTGCTACCCCCGCAAAAAGTGGCAGAAAGTTTGTTAGTAGAATTACACGCGTAACTTGTCCTCAAATAAATAGTCTAAGGACTAAGTATGTCTAGAGAGTAATGTCAAAAACTCTGTGAGGATTTTCAGTAATTTGAAATATTTTAATAATTAATACACCAACAACTCTTGTTTCAAGTATATTTTAAAGGAAACCCCTGCGGCTTTAATTACGCAACGTTCAAAGTGAGAGTTCTTAATTTCATTAGTAAAATTTTGTGTTTCAACGCCCTCGCTAAGCTGCTGGCAATCTGTACTCTACTCCAGTGCAATAAAGTTAGCATTAGAATGAACCAGGAACTGACTGAACCCTTCAGAGAATTAATTACTTAATCTACAGTGTCGCACACTGGTCGAATACGATCGCGAGTGCCGTTCCCGATTTAATTGTCACGCATACCACTGACCCGATTCTCACATCTATTAAGAGAATTCTTTCTTTGTTTATATTCTACTTGAGTACTTGTTTTGTCCGGCTTAGATCACTCTTTCGACTGCAGCGACTTTTAAATTTACTGAACGCGATATGGAACTTCATTGAAATCGCGAAAAAAAATACCTGGTCGACATCAGTCGCTGACGATGCAGACTGGCCTATACAAAATGTTAATGAATATGCGCAAAACCTTATACACCCCAACTGATTCACGACGAAATAATTGCAATGCAATAATAATGTCAATATTTTAATAATTAAAAGTAATTCACATTTAAAATTTTCATCCAAAAATGATTTGTTATTATTTCAGCAATGAATGAAAGCGTGTTCATGGATACATTTTAAGAATATTGTTTTGGTAGTAAGTAGGGTGAGTGTGCCCGTGCGGTGCGTTGACATCAAGTTCAGTAAATTTTAAATCATACAAACTAATAATTAAATATTTTGAAAAAAATTACCTATGTTGAAATCTTGATAATTCGATTCTGCTCTCGATTCTAAACTAACTATCTTCTAGTTTTGCGTTAATTCATTAACACGTTGTACAAACATTGGCAATTTTCATTGAAAATATCGAATTTTCATGTTCTATTTTGATACATTATTATAACTTCATGACTTGAGAATACGTTTGTTTAGTTTTTTTAATTAAACTGATAATTTTAAAGTTACGTCTTAATTAATTTAACAATCGGGGGAGAAAAATGGTTAGTTTAATGGTCAGAAGGGGTGTCTCCCTTTGGCATGTAACCGTGACTTCTTTATGTATTAATAAGACGTCTATCTTGAATAGTGACGTTAAAAAGCTATAAAACATGAAACAAAATTTAGGCATAAGCATATGCTCACGACTGTATTCCCCGAGGGGGTAGTCAGAGATATTCTGAAACCTCAGAACATCCACGTTTCACCAGTAGTACCGAAACTCGGTCCAGTGTGACGTGGGGTGAGCCCGTCGCCACTTATAATGGACATTGGGTACAATACATGCCTCGAAATTGAAGCATGCAGGTTTCCTCACGATGTTTTCCTTCACCGAAAAGCCAAAAGCGAAAATTTAGGAGAACAATAAAAGTAACAGTGTATTTTTGATGTTTAAACTCGAAGGTTCAAACTAATAAAATAAAACGTGGATGACATTAGACTGTTATCTAAGTAGTACTTTACGTATGCCGTAATATTTTAACGGCCATACCATTCTTGTATTCTACCAGAATGAGGAAAAGGGGTCCTAATCCTATATACAGGGTGAAATTGATATCATTAGCATCCTTTTAAACTAAGAGTCTAACCATCAAGTGAGGGAAAACATCGTGAGGAAACCTGCATGTTTCAGTTTCAATGCATGTTTTGTAGCCACTGTACATTACAAATGGCGACGGGCTCACTAGTTAAAAGAGTACTACAAATGAAAAGTTGATGATCTGACTTTACAGAATATCTCTGACTGAGGGATCAGTCTCGTATCAGTCGTGGACTATAGTCGTGATATGCAATTCGGTATGTCAAGTTGTTTTGTCTTAATTTTATATTTTTACGGATAGAAGACATAATTTAGAAAACCAATTTAATTTTTATTGCCATTAATCGATGTTATCAATATAAATTATAATCTCTAAATGTAAAAATGGTGGAGAGAAAATAATTCGAACCCCATGGCGAAAAAATACTGCTTTATTTAAAAAAAATCCTGTCTTCTCTTTCTAACTCTATGCTGGAAACGGCATCATCAAATGTCAAATTCTGACATTGTGAATGTATTTTTTTTTCATAATGGCCAGTTATTTTTAGTTGCTTTTGAGTTTACCAACGAGTTCACAGGTTTTCCAGTCCCGTCACTGGACGGACCGAAAAACGACGTTATTTTATTAAAAATATCTGTAATCCTTTCATTTTAAAATCTCTGTCTGACATGGAAAATATTATTATTGAGACAATTATCTCGAAATGGTTTTCGATCCAGCCCTCCAAAAAAAAACTTGACATACCGAATTCGTCAATTTTAATTTTAATTTTATTAGCCACACCATCATCATTTCTTTGGTTTTGTCCTTAGACTACTTATATGAGGACTAGTTACGCGTGTAGTTCTACTAACAAAATTTTCTGCCACTTTTTGCGGGGGGCGAGGTAGCACGAGATTCGCAACTTTGAATTGTATTCCATTAGTTTAGATTCTAATTTTGAATGTTAAAAATCATGAATAACAGTGTCGTGTGAACCCCAAACGTCATAAGTTCGAAATTATTGTTCCTCAATTATTGACTGTCGCGTTTAGTGATAAGGTATAAAATTGTATGTAAATGCGTAAGATTTTTTGATCTTGCACGTTGGCAGAGGGGAAATGCTAAGGCGAGGTCGGTCCGTATATAAATCGTCTTAAGGTTTTGTCCCATGAACATGTAAAAGAGTTTAAAATAACTACTCGTATTGATCTGCTACCTTTCACCTTTGATCATAACACGCAATAAACACTACGTCGCATCCAGGCACCGCACCGGCACCAGCGCATCCTCTCATATCTAGGTCAATAGGTCAATCTAGGACGTGCTAGGACTTGGCAGGGTACTGAGCTAGACGTCGAGCTCGTTCAAATATAACCTGACTTATTTTTATGCTGACCGGTTTGTTAAGATGATGATTTTCTCTATCTTTATTCAAATGTGTGTTCTGTTTTGGTGTGCAATAAAGTATAATTGAATTGATGATCAGACCATCCAACTGAACAAATTTCTCTTTGGAACCAAATTCCGAATCGAAATCCCAAAAAAATATCTGCCGTTTCATCCAAAACTGTTGTTCAGTTTAGAAAGTTGTTCAGTTTGATGGTCTGATCATCCCCTTAAAACAGTGTCAGCATATTAAGAAGGACCCTATACAGCGTGTTAATGAATTAACGTAAAACTAGAAAGCAGTTTGTTTAGAATCGAGAGCAGAATCGAATTATCATGTTTTCAACACAGGTAATTTTTTACAAAATATTAAATAATTTGTTTGTAAAATTTTAAATTTACTGAACTCGATCTCAACCCACCGCCCGGGCATACTCACCCTACTTACTACCAAAACAAGATTCTTAAAAAGTATCCATGAGCAGATTAGCGCTTTCATTCATTGCTGAAAAGATAAACAAATCATTTTTGCCTGAAAACTTAAAATGCGAATAACTTTAAATGTTAACTATAAAAATAATGAAATTATTGTTTCATCTAATTAATTTGTTATAAATCAGTTGGAATGTATGAGGTTTTGTGCTTATTCATTAACAAGTTGTATATATATTCATATTCTCACGCCTTCAATAATTTCAATATCTTTTATGTTGGAGTAGGCATAGACAGCAGAACGCCATATGCTACCTTCCTCACAAACCCAATCACCAATTTGATCAGTGTACGCTCGTCTAGGTCGTCCCCCTTCGAGTAACATTACTACGGTCTATTTACTAAAACCATCAAATATCATCCGGGTATAACAGAGAAACTCCCAACAAAAAATATTTCACCCTTCCACATATTGCGAGAGTATGAAATAGGTTTATAAATAGGTATACAGAAGATGGCATGCCGTGACCGTTTAGGGGTCTCCGGGGGAAATGACAAGCCGCTTGGAAAACCGGGCCGTGCGGTTTGATATCATCCGTATTTATAGAAACATGCGTCTGGATCGACTGACTAATGGGGAACTTGCACCAACATTATTATAATAATAGTTGTGAATAGAACATTACTGAAAGATTTATTCTAAAGTTTTTATTTTTTACGAAATATTTAAATTATAAGATTTATAAGTTACGTGGATCGGAACGTAATTTCAAACACTAATCAGCGTATAGTGACGAAGCGATTATCAACTTGCGTGCGTTAGAAGAGTACGGCAACATAATATAGCGGATGATTTGTGATGAGCTTCACGCGTCATGAAAAGGAATGACGTCACGTCATGGCAGTGAGCGTTTTGGCTCGGATTATAAAAAGTCAACTTTTGATTTGCAATAAATAAATAAATGATTTGTGCATATTTTACCATTTATGGTTTTTGGTTTTTTTATGTAAGCCTTAAATCTTTGATACACTAAAAATATAAAACTGTGCATGTTCCCCATTACTTGAAAATCAATTCCTATTTCAAACTATTCGTTAGTTACTAAGAAATGTGACGTGCTATTGGAGATTTTATTAAATTCCGCTTCAAAGAGGTATAATATAGTGGGCTGTTGCCGCGCAGCTCATACCCAGTTATGTGCCATTGACTCAATAGAGGAAGTAGAGTCGATCTTTAGCATTTATGTGTTCTATGATCCAAATAGTATCCAATATTTATGGCACTAACCGTCGCAAGAATATTGTTAAAGACGAAATATTATAATTTTCCTAATCTTAACTATTATAAAACTATAACAGAAGTGTGTCTGCATACACGACGACACATCAAGCTATACAAAACCAATATAAGCTGGCCGCGCGACGTTATACATTACTCGACCTACGCGCGGCCAGCTTTTTTTGGTTTTGTATAGCTTGATGTGTCGCCGTGTGTTCATTGAAAATATTTACAACAAAAAGATAAAGATGACGATATGGTTTTTAGGTGTCCCTGACTCTAAATCAACCTTTTTTTTAGAATTTTTGTACGTCTGTTTGTGTGTTTGTTTGTGCGTGCGTGCGTCCGGGTTATTGTTAATCGACTCCTATACAGGGCGTAAACTTAAATGCGCTACACACTTAAGGTGGTTGCAGAGTTGTCAATTTCATACAAAAGTTTGACGTGTAATACGCGTAGACGGTACAATTAAAAGTAATTTTTTATAAATGGAAATATAGTTTAGTAAATCTAGATGCCGCGTATAAAATAACAATTGCAATTTATAATATAATTATGAAGATATAAAGCTTTGAACTTATCCATAGAAAATTTGCATCGTCAGCAAGACAAACGGTCCGTAACTGAAGAAATTCTAATGTCACTGTCTTTCCACAGCCGCCCCCTTCTTCGTCGAAGAGCCAAAGTTCCAGAACAAAGCCGAAGGTGAAACCGCGGAGATCCGCTGCAAGGCCAGCGGTACCCCGGTGCCCCAGATCTCGTGGATCCACAACGGCAAGCCCATTGAGCAAGCTGCCCCGAACCCTCGTCGCCAGGTCACCGCCGACTCCATCATCATCACGGACCTGACTAAGCAGGACACCGGTAACTACGGTTGCAACGCGACCAACGCCGTCGGTTACGTGTACAAGGATGTCTATATTAATGTCCAATGTGAGTAACTTTTGTTTTATTTTTCTTTTTAGGATGAAAGAGGTGTTAATGAGGAAATTGTACAGTCGGCGTAAGAAATTAGAGTGCTATCGAATTGGAATAGGGTCTACAAGGTGTTACAAAAATACAAATAAACGTTTAATGGGGTGGTTTAGACCATCAAACTGAACAACTTTCACCTGTTGGTCCCATATTAAAAGTTGTTCAGTTGTTTTGGGGCACCTTGTGGTGCTAAAGAAGGCTTAACTAATATGACAACGACAT
This sequence comes from Agonopterix alstromeriana, assembly GCA_963924505.1. NCBI lineage: Eukaryota > Metazoa > Arthropoda > Insecta > Lepidoptera > Depressariidae > Agonopterix > Agonopterix alstromeriana. The sequence continues at coordinate 2,304,228 of OZ004663.1, read as the reverse complement.
TATCTTCGGGTTGGTGTGTTGCGGTGGTATAGAAAACATAGGTGCAAAAATTCAATGCTATAATTTCTCTGTGTAAAAATCGGTTGAGCACTTCATAATAAAAAAAAATATTTAGTCACATTTAATGTTTGCGATGCTTTTGTAGATTTTCAATCGTCAGTGATATTATTGCCGAAGCTTAGGACTTTATTTTAACAACATTCAGCTAAGAGAGTAACATTTTATAAACCATGCACTCTGAAAAAAAAACGTAGCTGCATATCTGTGAAAACTCGTTAACTTCTCCCTCTCGGAAAATTGGTCTAGGTCACCCCAGCAGGACGTGGAAATTGCATTATCCGCAGCCACAAATAGCTTTAGCTCGGACCTTCAATTTATTTGTTGTTTGAACAACACTAGGCTCTGAATACCGGATTTTGTTCAATTAGGAAGTGCATTGTATTGCTCCCATCTTCTTTAGCCTAAATACGTTACAGTGCAGGGCACATGGTCTTCTTCTCATCGTCTGGGCAAAGCCCTGGTGTCAGAGTTTCTTCAGACTGCCTTACGGCCTCTGACGTGGTTTTTATGTAACGACTACTAACACGAGACCAACGCTTTGGAACCAACGGCTTAACGTGTCTCCGATAGCACAGAATCATCTTTCTTTTCAGACAATCAGGTGATTCGGCCAATGTCCTAACCAACTGGGGAAAAACGCACAAAGTGACATATCACTAGGTGTCCCCCGTGGGGACCGAACCCACGACCTCCGTTTCAAGAGCCCAATGCTCTTAGCCATTAGACCACGGAAGCAGTTAGGGCACATGGTTCTTACGAAATAAAATAATTGTAAACACACTACAAATACATGGCAGAGAACAGTTACTTGTAATAAAAGTCTGCAGTAATGTTTCCCTTCGAATTAATCTTAATAAATGCACGATCTAACGGTGATTCAACTTCCTAAATATAGACTTGTTTAGGTTCTGTCGTCGCTCTTTCTAATGGAGCGGCTAGTGAGTCAAAATGCATTGTTTCAAGCTTATCGCATAAGATTCATCACCATTCTCTTAAGTCTTGCCCTTGTCCCATCACTCGGAGTAGGCACAATTTCGTATAAGACTAGATAATCTATAGATATTCTGGGGGTCATCTTATCATCAGATTCTAGGCGCATTTCATCGAACTCCTCTTGCTTTTTTACAGTGAAGCGCCATTCTGCATGGGTAGCATGGCAGTGGGATATATCGCTATCACGTCTTAGCTCTCTTTCTATTTTCACGCGAACGATCGAGATAAAAGGCGTGATACAGCCGTATCACGTGTAACATGCTACGGCTTCTAGTCTCACTAGCGCACGTTGCTCCCAGTCCTTGATCGGGAGTTCTTGATGCTAAGCGCCAAATTAGGAAGACCCGGCCAAAGCCTAGTTATAGCTCGGCTTTGGCCGGGTCTTCCTAATTTGGCGCTTAGCATCAAGAACTCCCGATAATGACGGTGGAGACCTTTACTGTTTTACGTGCGATCGGACCTTTAGGTCGAAATTTGGGTTCGCTAGTCACTTTCGAGCCCACTCTAATAGGTGAAGCCCAGGGTGTCGCCGTTGACGGACACGTCAAGGAGGACATCATCATTATCAGCTTGCATTCAGAAAACATAAAAATTTAAACATATGCATAATAATGCTACATACAGAATGGCCAATCCCTGCCCCTCTCTAACATCATATACCGCACCTCACGCCGACACGTGTGCATACGCCATCTTGTTTTTATAAACACACACTATTTAGGAATCGTGAGATCGTTATATAGCGTGCCTGGAATGTGACATAAGTAAGGTGTGTCCTTATAATTTAATTTCTCATTGTAAATGTAATGTCTGAAAAAGAAATTGAAAAACCTGGACTAGAAAGACGACTTTATTTCCCGAGGGGTTGGTAGTCAGTGACATTCTGAAACCTCAGAACATCCACGTTTCTCTAGTACCGAAACAGACAGTGGGTACAATACATGCCTCGAAATTGAAGCATGCAGGTTTCCTCACGATGTTTTCCTTCACCGAAAAGCCAGTGGTGTTACAAATCGTACGTAAATTCCGAAAAACTCATTAGTACGAGTCGTTTTCGACGGGGATCGAACCATCGCCTCCTGCACGGCAGGCAAGGTTACTCGCCACTGGACCACCATGGCCACTAAGGCAGGAATTAAATTTAAAATCCCACTAGTTCCGTGATGGAACTGCTTGAAGTAGCAAAAGTCGTCCGTCAAAATATTCCGACTTGTTATCACTCAGTTTTGTATCCCTTACGCCAAACAACTGCGAGAAACGGAAAGATAGATATGTGCCTCTTTCTATAAACTATTTTCAAATATTCACGAACAACTCTACACAGTCGAGTGTTTTACGCGTATCATCCTCTGGACAACGTTTTATTTATTGTACTTAAAAGCCAGCAAATACAATCTTTTGTTGTAAATAATTTCATTCGCCTTGTCAGTTTAAATATGGAAGTTTTATTAGAATATAAACAGAGCTGCGGAAACTGTAGCCATAACTGTCAGTTATAATTAATTACCGAGATGGAGGCAAGTGTACTTTAGAAATTGAATCTTATGTGTCAACATTTTAGGTTGAAATAACTGTACTTGAAGCGTAAATTCGTAAAGTCAACAGTGTTGCTTTTAAGGCGCATTCGAAGAGACTGGGGGACCGAGAGTTACGATATACGATAATGTCGGGTCGTTTTGATATCTGCTAATTTAATATGATAAAGAAGAGTTGTTGATTTTCTGGTCGCATCTTTTCTACGGCGACAAAGAGAGTATGAAATTTCTATTTGAGTTAACATTGCAGTTTAGTATGGAACAGCTGATTTCTTTTTTGCGATTTCCGGTTGCTCGACAATAAAAGTTGTTCAGTTTGATGGTCTGAGCCACCCCTGAAAATTTCTAAACGGTAAAAATAATCACGGACAGTGACAGTGACGTGACGGCCCGATAGCACAGTCGGTAGTGAACCTGCCTGCTGTGCCAAGGGTCGCGGGTTCGAATCCCGTAAGGGACAAATATTTGTATGATGAATATGAATATTTGTACCCGAGTCATGGTTGTTTGTATCTATATATGTATTATATGTATATCGTTGTCTAGTCATCATAATACAAGTCCAGGCTCGATTCTGGTACTTTAAATGTGACTAGATAATTTGTGTGACAATGTCCAAGATATTTATTATTTATTTATTTATTATTTACCGCAGTATAACAAAAAAGAAAGAGTATCTAGTACTATACAGGGTGTAAGGAAAAGTATATAGATAGAGTATGTTTTTCTTTGGCCGTATAGTCCTCTCTAATTCGCACTTAGTATCGCACATGCTTGCATCAGTTTTTCCAATTTGTATGGAAAGACAGCTAAGTATCCACGATGTGACGGTGTGTATTACACCTCAAAATTGACTACACCGATACTATCGAAATTAAAAGTTGGGGTAACCTAGCTGGTTTGTAACAATAATAGAGTGGCATCTTGAACAATCAGTCACGTTTACCCTAACAAAGACAATATCTTTAAATGACTCATTCACCGTCAAATATTTCATGAAGGTAGTATACGTTCAAAATTTGTTGTATTGTATTTGTTAGGGTACCGTAGTCAAACAAGGAACCTGTCTGTATGCCCCGCCTCAATAACTCGCTCATTTTTGCACCTATTAAGTCAACATTTGGCATGAAGACAGATAACAGTAACCTAAGAACAGAAATGTAGTAGTTACGAAGACATTTTTTTTTCGGCCCAACTCCCACACAACGAAAGATGGAAAAAAAATAGTTTTTTTTTTTAAATCGAGTGTGTTGTGTCGTTGGATGGTCTTGTATGCTGTAGCTCAACTAGTTTGGGAAAAAACCTGTAAAATAGATTTGTTCTCTAAAGACAAACTAGAAGGCGTTGCACGATAAATCGCGCTATCATTGCGTTTAAAAAATTATCTTTTTTAAAAATCTGTTTAAGATAAACCTCAGAGGAAGGATCTCCATAGAGTCCGCATAAATTTAGGATTGTAGTTAATCTCTTTTGTCTTATGACGTACCTTTAATAGTAGAAGGAGATGGAACTATAGATATTTGTTTATGCGGCTGTCCACTTTTTTTTGAGCTAGTGTGTGTGGAAAGTGACCGGTAACATAAGGCCATATGTCACTTGGTGCCTTTTGTCCATACTACTTGACACCACACACTCAAACCTAAACGTCAAAAAAAGTTGACACTTTACAATTGGTATGGCTCACTCTATTAGGTATAATCTCTTTGAGATAAACAGTTTAAAAACTTTTCTTCTTTTTCTACTTATTTTAACAATGTACACCGAAGTTTTCTTCAAGTGTAGACCATCGCGCATACCCTAAGCTGGGCTATACTTTTCTTTGCACAGTCCACTTGTACGTTCCAGCCTATTGCTTTTATAATTCATAAGTATTTTTACTATCGATTGTGAAAATGTTTGCTATTATTTACTTGGTGTAAACATAATTATTCTAACCATCTGTTTACATGCATTTTTTCCCTTCTTATTAACAAATACAAAAATGTTTTTGCGAAAACCTTGACCACTCCCCAACGGAACACAATTTATAAAACTCCGCTCTAAGAAGGGATTCTCATAAAGCGAGACATCTACATACATATATAAACTCACGACCCTAATGCCCTTTCGGGGTGGTTAGAAACATTGCTACAACTACCAACTTTCTTTTTAAGAATGTAGTTTTAGCAATGATTAGCAATTTAAGTTTCAGGATGGATTGACGTGTCATGTAGTGTGGGCCTTTCGCCCACATGAACACTTCAAAAGAATCCTTTAATCCCTCTCGTACGACACCTACGGGAAGTCCTGCGCAAACCTTCAAAATAAGATTTATTTTTGTTTATTTTTAACGCATTGTCTGCCACATCGTGGCCAGTGGTCAGTGGCCGTGGTCTAAAACGAGCACATAATAAATTATTATTCTTATTAATCATCGATCGTAACCACTAATTTCGATTGTGCCAAGTGTTTAAAGTCAGTCAAGGGCCGTGACGTCACGATGACATAATGTGCCGCCGTCGTCATGATATATGGAATGCCATTGGCCTTATATGGCCTTCACTGGACACTCAAAAGTTCTCTACTGCAAACTTTTGGTAGTTGGATGTCTAATGTCGTCGTTTAGTAAAACGGTAAGCCGCGTTAATGCCCGCCCCGTGAAATTCGATAAGTTTAACCCCCTATTTCTCCCCTAAGTGGCTAACATCGGGGATGGTACTGACGAGAGTGGTTGGTGAGCCTATTTAAAGACAGATCAGGTTTTATATTGCCACACAATCGTTGTCATTGTAAAAATACCATTTTATACTTAGTGTAATGCTTTCTCTTCCAAGCTCACGGGAGGTAAAGAAACTGAGAATGAATTATGATTATCATCCCGGGCCTTAGACTACTTATATGAGGACAAGTTACGTGTGTAATTCTACTAACAAAATTTTCTGCCACTTTTTGCGGGGGGCGAGGAAGCACGAGATACGCAACTTTGAATTTTATTCCATTAGTTTAGATTCTAATTTGAATGTTAAAAATAATGAAAAACAGTATCGTGTGAACCCCAAACGTCATAAGTTCGAAATTATTGTTCCGCCATTGTAAGCGTTTAGTGATAAGGTATAAAATTGAATGTAAATGCGTAAGATTTTTTGATCTTGCACGTTGGCAGAGGGGAAATGCTAAGGCGAGGCAGGTCCGTATATAACTCGTCTAAGTCCTGGACATATCGTAAAAGTCGAGTAAGGGAACGGGCAAGGGTTTTCCATAGACGACAAGCTGACAACTTGTCACTATGAGGGACAGTCATGATAATTGCTAGCCCATGCCAATTTTGTCAATCCAACACAAATTTTTTCGCCGAAAAAACTGAAAATTACGCATAAGCATAGCATATGCTCACGACTATATTCCCCGAGGGGGTAGTCAGAGATATTCTAAACCACAGAACATCCACATTTCACTAATACCGAAACTCTGCCCAGTGTGACGGGCAGTGAGCCCGTCGCGTCGCCACTTGTAATGGACATTAGGTACAATACATGCCTAGAAATTGAAGTATGCAGGTTTCCTTACGATGTTTTCCTTCACCGAAAAGTCAATTACAATTCGTACATAAATTCCGAAAAACTCATTGGTGCGAGTCGGCTGGCACGGGGATCGAACCATTGCCTCCTGCACGGCAGGCAAGGTTACTTGCCACTGGACCACCACGGCTAGTCAACAACAACGACTAACAAAATTAAATCACAAACAAAAAACAAATGGCATTAATAAAACTGAATCTTCATTGAGCCAATCAGAAAATTGTTTTATCTCAATTAAATAAATTACATACATACATACATAAATAAACTCACGCCTTTTTCCCAGAGGGGTAGGCAGAAACTATAGATCTCCACTTTGGGCGGTTCTGACACACCTCTCTTGCTTCCTCTAAGTCCATACATTTTTTCATACATTCCCTTCGATTTCGGCTACTTTTAACCTAGCATTTTTTACTGACGTCCCTGATCTGGTCTATTAAATAAATTAGCTGAATGATTAAAGATTCCAATGAACTGTAGCGACGGGTTTATAAATACGACAAGTGTCACGTGTAGTGGCTAGTGTAGTGACCTTAATAATGCATGTTAGGTTGGCTAAAAATACACGATGGTTTCACATCAGCCTATATTTGATCTCATAATTGTCAGACCTGAATACCTACCTCGTTATTTGAGATGATTGAACAGATTTGGTTTCTGTTTTGTAACGTCCATGTCGACGTATCCACAAATCAAGCCATGTAATTTGTGAGTTTGTCTCAGCTTCTCTCTTTGATTAAGTTCTAAATCTGCTTGATGTAATTATAATGTATTATAATCTGAAAGCCGTGGTGGTCCAGTGGCGAGTAACCTTGCCTACCGTTCAGGCGATGATTCGATCCCCGTCCAGGCCGTACCAATGAGTTTATCGGAATTTATGAACGATTTGTAACACCACTGGCTTTTCGGTGAAGGAAAACACCGTGAGGAAACCTGCATGCTACGATTTCGAGGCATGTATTGTATCCACTGTCCATTATAAGTGGCGGGCTCTCCCCCCGTCACACTAGACAGTTTCGGTACTACTGGTGAAACGTGGTTTTTCTGAGGTTTCAGAATATCTCTGTCTACCCCCTCGGTGAATATAGTCGTGAGCATATGCTATAATCTGAACAATAACACATTTTACAAATAAACGACCACATTATTCAAGGTCATAAATATTTACTGCATTTTTTTAGTAAATAAATTTCACAATACTTAATCCGATCGCAATATTTTTTCAACACATTAAAAATCTTTACTCCTTAGTTTGTCGCACTATACTATAGTAAAAAAAACTGCAGCTGCACCTAATGTCATCGCGTGCATGAGGCAATGAGTGACTACCTGAGGTTTCAACCCCAAAGTTCACAATAGTTGGCAGGGTGCGGCTCGCATAGGGTGGGTGTGTCCCTTCACCATAGCGTTGGGTAAGCTTTACATATGAATGATTTGCCATTCCATTAGTGAGAAACACAAAGAAGTTATTTCTTTATTTTAAACTAACGATTTTTACAATCTCTGTGGTTGAATGTCCGGTCTACTATCACCACTAGTCACGCCATTGCACTTTGCACTACTGCATGCAACCTTAAAGCTAGTTGGAGCAAACTTTCAGACTACACCTAAAGGGAAATACGGTCGTGCGTGAGTTTCTGTATATAAACTACGGGATCGATCTTAATTTGAAAGAAAGTCGTTCTCAGCTGAAAACGAAATTTTCTCTTCTCGATAAGTTACGCGCAAAAGCAGTTTTTTTTTAAATCTTTGTTAAAGAGCTTGGCCTGAGGCCATGTCGCTCTGTGGGTTTTTCTGTTGGGTAGGTTCACTGTTTTCTTTGGTTTTTTATATATTAAAGGCTTCTCCCTAACCTGAATCTCTCGAGGTGGGTGTAGGACGTAAAGTTCCACTTAAGACGATCTTGGCACTCGAGTTTCCGCTTTAATTTTTTGCACGGTATACGGGTTATATTTTGAAGTACGTTTAAGGCAACCCCTTCAAACTTTTACGCTTACTTTAGTTGTTAGCGACTTCTTTGAGTTCTGTACTAATATTATGTCAGATTTTACTTTACTAAATATTTCGTCTACTTTTACCCTTTCATCTTCTTAAGCCTACGTATTTTCAAAAACTTTAATAAGTGTCTAGGGGGCACTATTTAATGCCATAAGACCAACTGTAAATGTTTAGTGACTGTGATATTAGCATTGGTTTCATACCTTCAGTACGATTGATTTCCATACGGATAAAATCTTTTATTCAGCCTGTAATTCCATACTAAGTTTGGTTCTACTTTATAGTTAAGTTCCCTTATACGCTTAGCTGTCATTTCATACAAATGGGAAAAAATTAAAAGAAGAGATAAGCATGTGCGATACTGAGTGAGTGCGAGCGAGGCAGGAATATGCATTTGCTTACATTTTACGCCACGATCCTGCCAGAGAGGGTGAGGTAAGAAATTGGTTGGCGGCAGATAGTTGAGGCGGGAAGTGTCCGTACTGTACTAGATATGCTTTCTTATACTGTGGTATTCCATTACAAAGTCGAAGAACAAACGAGATATTAATTTTTCTATAAATCAATAACTACAATGTCAATGTTAATAAGTGAATAGAGAATCGCAAGGTTATGGTAGAGGCATATGAATAAATTAATTAGTCTTTTACACAGAATTAAAAGTTCTTTAATACCAAGATTCGGCATCGTTTTACCAATTTTGTTTGCATCTACATGAGGAATTCAGGAATAGGTAACATGGAAATGATTTTAAAATATTATCAGATCTCGGTGATATGGACGTGTCCATACTTAAGGATGTATGTATGTATTATTGGCTACTTCAATATTTAATTAATTTAATGTAAGACGTGATGTCCGCGGGCATCATTATAATACATATCTCCAATCAATTGTGTACCGGAATAGCTTTTTTCCTTATTTGTCCTCCCTTCTATTATTAAGTTCAAACTGTTGGGGGTCAATTTGTAAAGCCAACTCTCGGTTTAACTGAAAAAACTGAACCCCCGAATTACTGCGGTTAACTACTATACAATAATGTCATGTATCGTGTGGTTCCGATTTGGAATAAATCCCCATTTCTTCACGTAATACGCATAAACAAAGTAGTTGTCCACCCCGGTTATGGGATTATGGACTATTAATTTCATTGCAAAGGAGTTGCAATGATGAACTAATTTCCTTGTTAAATTAAAACATCTCGGGATACTTAAAACTCTTAGATAATGACTTGTATTGAGTGTTAAAAGGCGGTCAATATAAACTGGTTTTAGATTTCTCTAAGTATCGACCGACGTATCGTGAGCTCCGTAGACCGGTACACGTGGAAAGGGACCAAACCCACACCAAGCTCGCACGAAAGTTGAGTAACCCGGCTGACTCATCCCACTGTTTATTTGAAATTCGGCACGTTTGCCGTTATACTGACGAATTTGCGAGCTTTTTTGTTCGGGAATTGGGACGAGGTTGTTCATTAATAGGTTTTAATTACTTATTAATTGATAACGTGCCTTGTTATTAACTTTATTCCAACTTGACTAGACCAATACGCATTAGGATTGCGCGGTATCTCTTACCCTTAGACCCTTTTATATAGGGTCCTTCTTAATATCGCTCATCCGAGAGAATAACCACACAATTGCAGTCTTTTCCAAAATTGAGTTATTAATTAATGGCACAATTAATTAGGTGGAACCAGCAAACAACCAAACACAACAGCAGCAACAACCACAAACACAAACAAAACAAACAAAACAACAGCAAAACAAACAACAACAAACACAACAACAACACAAACAGCAACAACACAGCTAAACACAACACAACACAAAACAAACACACAACAGCAAACAGCTAAACACAAACAAACAACACAGCAGCAGCAGGGTAAACAGCTTATAAAGGAGATATCGGCACGCCTTATAGAGACCACTGGTGATAAGAGGGCTGGCAGTTACCTACGTCAGCGCATAAGCTTGGCGATTCAGAGGGGGAATGCTGCCAGCGTTCTTGGAACCGTCCCTCGGGGAGAGGCTTTGGAGGAGGTTTACAGGTTGTAGGTCCCCCCTCCCCCTTTTTTTTTTTTTGACGAAGCTTGTTGCAGATATACGGGATGTGTTTATTGACGAAACGTGTTGTGGATCAGAGTGGTGTATTTCCTTTGACGAAGCCTGTTGTGGATGTGAGTGATGTATTACCATTGACAAAGCCTGTTGCGGATGTGAGTATTGTATTACCTTTGACGAAGCCTGTTGTGGATACGCATATTGTATTTTTTTTTCTATAATTTTTGAATTTAATAAATCGTCTCATTATAGTAACGTTACAGAAGCAAAAATTAAAAATTATTAGGTGGATATTTATCTGAAGGAATAATCTCACGACTGTATTGCCAGTAGTTTTCGCTAGATGGCAGTGGTTATTGTTTCGTTGACGAAAAATTGGGCCCATCTTGGAGGGTGAACCTTTAAACTCTTCTCTTGTAAAATTTGCAATAATGTAATTGTGCGGTTATTCCACCGGATGAGCGATATGCTGACACTTTTTAAGAGGATGTACAGACCATCAAACTGAACAACTTTCTCTATGAGACCAACATCGAAATCGCGAAAAAAAAAACAGCTGTCCCATACATTTGACTCGAGTAGGTCTGCAGATTTTTAAGGAAGAGCGGTTTTTTTTTTTCGCGATTTCGATGTTGGTCCCATAGAGAAAGATGTTCAGTTTGACGGTCTGAACATCCCCTTAAAGAAGTGTCAGCATATTAAGAAGGACTCTATATAGGGTTATTGCTCATTATGTTATTGTGCAGTATGAGAGGTAGTGAGCCTGTTACTAGTGTTTAATGAACGTGGACAATCGTACATATAAGTTGCCGAAAAACGCATTGCCTGAATTCTGATCCATTCTGGGATCGGAATGCCCTCCTCTGCGGATGGCGAGGCTGCTAGCCTGATCACCACGGCTACGCGAATAAATTAGCAGCGCCCTCAGCGTAGCCCCTCGATAAACGTTTTAAAGCGCCTGCTATTTATTTCGTTCGCGCGCATCAAGAAAGAGAGCTATACTTCGTTATAAATAAGGAAGACAAGATTCCGATTCCTATTTAGCTTTCTGGCCATTTCTGATAACCAAATGTAATCAATTTATTGGATACTATACTATCCGACATATCTTGGATGGTACAAAAGCTGTTATAAGAATAAGTGAGAGTAAGTGTTTCAAATCTCTGTTTCTGTAATGCAAAAAAGCCTTAAAATTTCGTTGCTATTTTGATAGCGCTATAACGCGCTGAAATGCCACGGGTACTGGTGAAATATCCACCAAAGGATCGCTTCATACCTTTCGCTCATACAAGCTCTAGTGGACAGGCAGCCCAAGCACGAAATACCTAAAAACAAACGGATCTACAAATTAACCTACTACTCTCAACAAATTTGTCTCTCGAAGTCACAAAGTGTCACTTTTCCAAATTACTACATTTACATTCTAACCACCGTAAGTCAGTGTCTATTAGGCACATCCTCACGAACAGACGGACGGACGGTGGCATATATTCACACGCCCACTCCCCAATCTACACTATATTTCATACCATAAACGATGTCTAGCAAATCAAGCGATTTAATCGTCTATAACATTGGCATAAGAGCTATGTCATAGGATTTGTTATGTGGAATGAAATTAATATGACGGATATTATTAGTTCTGTGTACATTGGAATTTATAGTCTCTTGTTTGGTAATTGGATACGTGTGGGGTTCTGGGTCTATACTAGGTCAGTTTTTACTATTATTACTTGAATGAACCATCGTAAAGACACATATTATGTAATAGTATATAGTTCTACATCCAGAACGGCCACTCCCCGCCCCCTTCTGACTTCAGATCCCCACCCCACCTCACACTTTTTGGGAAACTTGAGGGAAGCCGAGCAAGGAAATGCAGTCAGGCGCGCGCACCCGTAGTATTTAACTACATAAAATTGAGTCTTTTCAGTGCATAAAAAACGTTGAAAAAAACCCTAAATTCAGATTTTCAATAATTCTTTAGCTCAAATACTATTTTTAATAACAGACCGAACAATAAAAAGTAACGAAATGTAGATGATGTTCATACGATGCGTGGTAAGTCAACCCTGCACATATGTCAAAGACAATTTGCTCCAAGTGCGCATGTGCGAACGCCATCATGTCAAATCCAAAACGTTGTTTGAAGTGCCGGACCTGTGGTAAAGACCTAAATGGTATTAGGATACTCCTGAATCTTTCGAGATCCCATTGAGTAGTGTCAATGCACAGACTACCTAATAGTTATTAATCAACTAATCGTTGATCTAGGTGAGATGGATACAGTTTTTTCATTAAGAACGGCGCATGCTAAAAATGTCCGAAATATATACGCTATTTATTCAATTTACAGATTTAACAACATTATACCTTATATCTTTTCTCTGTAAGTTCTAATTAGAATCTACTCTTACGGTGTGGCTCGATATGTAATTTTCATCAAGTCTAGACGACACTGAATTGTAAATTGTTTTCTGATGTGATTCTGAACTGTTAAAAACACGTCGATCAGTTATCAACAAGTCACGCGATAGAATATATATGAATAGTGCGATTTCCATCGTGATCGTTCTAGACGGAATTTCATTGGAATTTCATATGAAATGTCAACTATTTGAAGGAAACGTTCGCGAAATATCGAAAATCTAAAGTCCGAGTAAAGTAGTAAGGTAGAGAGTGGCCTTATAAAATCGATCTCGACATTATCGCAACACTCGGTAAACCATCGCAGTTATCGTAATAAATCTCCGATTAGCCGAACAGCGTTCGCACGCGAAATCGTATATAACTTTGATATAAACTGCAACTGCACACAATTGCGTGTTAACGACCGTACAATCAGAAGCAAAAGTTTTACGTTGTTTACGTTTTACCTTGGGCATGCATATTTCTGAACTCCTCGTAAGATCTAAATCTAGCTAGGATATTGATAAATTGACCGAATATCCTTGTTAAAGGCTCATTTTGTAGTAGTTGACTGTACAATACCACGAATGTTTGTTTACACTTTTGGCTTTATGCAAATCTTAGTTAAATTTACAAACGTTCAAACAGCCCGCTGTTACCTTGAATTTATATCGAGAAACGTTTTCATTTAATGCATCATAGCTTAGTGATGTGATGGCAATAGAGAACAATCAATGACAGGTTCAATTCTTAAGGCGTGGCCACTAAAAATAAAATTGGTCATCGTAATGCTATTAAAACCATGGAAACTACTTCTTATTTGTAAATATAGGTACTATCAAGCGAGAAGATGATATTTAATGACTTAAACCACAGGTCCGGCACTCTAAAGAACGTTTTTGAATTTCGAAATGGCGTCTGCACATGCGCACTGTGCAAACCGTCCATGACATTGCGTGTAGGGTTGAAAGCCATGCTTTGCAGTTAACGTCATCGACATTTCAATATTTTTAATTGTTCGTTATTAGAAATAGTATTTGAGCTAAAGAATTATTGAAAATGTGAATTTAGCGTTATTTTTCAACATTTCTTATGCACTGAAAAGACACAATTTTATGTAATCAAATCTAACGGATGCGCGCGGCTGACTGCATTCCCTTGCAAATGCAATAAAAATTTATTTTTGCATTTGTAATTCAACTCGGTATCATTTTGTGTAAAAAATTTTGAGGGGTGAGGTTAAAATGGGTGGTGGTGGGGTCAGGGAGTGTCCGTACTTTACGTAGGTATTAGTACTCTTTCTAATACCGTGGCTTAGTCTAACCAATAGTGAACCTGTTAATATCTTATGCCCTTGTTTTCCCTTATACAACGTGTTAATGAATAAAACTTCATACACCTGCCTGCCGTGCAGGAGGCGATGGTTCGATCCCCGTCCAGACCGACTCGTACCAATGAGTTTTTCGGAATTTATGTACGATTTGTAACACCACTGGCTTTTCGGTGAAGGAAAACATCGTGAGGAAACCTGCATGCTTCAATTTCGTGGCATGTATTGTACCCACTGTCCATTATAAGTGGCGACGGGCTCACCCCCCGTCACACTGGACAGAGTTTCGGTACTAGTGAAACGTGGATTTATGAGGTTTCAGAATATCTCTGACTACCCCCTCGGGGAAAATAGTCGTGAGCATATGCATATGCTTATGCTTATGCTACCTCATACACCCCAACTGATTTATAACAAAATAATTAGATTGAAACAATAATTTCATTATTTGGATACGATTTTAAGTTTTGAGGAAAACATTATTTGTTATCATTTCAGCAATTTAATGAAAGCGCTAACTTGCTTGTGGATACATTTTAAGAATCTTGTTTTGGTAGCAAGTAGGGTGAGAGTGCCCGAGAAGTGGATTGAGATCGAGTTCAGTAAATTTTACAGACAAATTATTTAATATTTTGAAAAAAATTACCTATGTTGAAACCATGATAATTCGATTCTGCTCTCGATTCTAAATAAACGACTTTCTATTTTTGCGTTAATTCATTAACACGTTGTATTGGTCCACTATTATTGATACTAACTAGACGTTTCAACTTGCAGCGATTCCTCCAGAGATCAAGGAAGGTCCAGAGAACCTGGTGAAGGTGGATGGTTCGGAGGCGGTGCTGAAGTGTCGCGTGTTCGGAGCCCCCAAACCTCACGTCAAGTGGATGAGGGACGAGGTTGACGTCACTGGCGGAAAGTAAGTCTGTTACAGAGACCTATTTATATATTTCAGATGGCTCAATAACTCAGTCGGTGGTGAACCTGCCTGCTGTGCCAAGGGTCGCAGGTTCGAATCCCGTAAGGTGCAACTATTTGTATGATGAATATGAATGTTTGTACCCGAGTTATGAATGTTTGTATCTATACAACGTGTTAATGAATAAGCGCAAAACCTCATACACCCCAACTGATTCAAAATAATTAGATTGGAACAATAATGTCATTATTTTGACGGTTAAAATTTAAAGTTATTCGCGTTTTAAGTTTTCAGGCAAAAATGATTTCTTAACATTTCAGCAATGAATGAAAGCGCTAGCATGCTCGTGCATACATTTTAAGAAGCTTGTTTTGGTAGTAAGTAGGGTGAGTGTGCCTGTGCGGTAGGTTGAGATCGAGTTCAGTAAATTGTAAATTTTACAAACAAATTATTTAATATTATGAAAAAAATTACCTATGTTGAAAACATGATAATTCGATTCTGCTCTCGATTTTAAACAAACTACTTTCTAGTTTTGCGTTAATTCATTAACACGTTGTATATGTATTCAATATCGTTGTCTAGTCATCATAATACAAGTCCAGGCTAGATTCTGGTACTTTAAATGTGACTAGATAATTTGTGTGACAATGTCCAACCAAGCTATTTATTCATTTAACTATTTATATTGATAAACAGCAACATAATAAGGCGAGCACATTTTCGTCTCTAATACGTATTATTATTGTTATAGGTACAACATAACGGCGGACGGGGACCTCGTGATCCGCGACGTGTCCTTCACAGACGTGGGCCTGTACCAGTGTTACGCCAAGAACAAGTTCGGAGAGAAGTCTGCATTCGGCTCCCTCACCGTCAAGAGTTCGTACATCTTATATAAGTTATGAAGGGCCTGTTTCATCACTTGTGGCTAAGTTTTTAATAGTTTATCTGATAGATCGTTTGAGATTTCGTCGCTTTTCTTATGAAGTGACCCAGCTGATATTTAGAAGCTCTATCGATTTGTCTTTTCGACGTATTGACATCTTCTACCGTTTACTAGTTAGGTATCACAATGGCGTATATAATCATTCGAACCCACGACCCTGCCTGCTGTGCTGAGGGTCGTGGGTTCGAATCCCGTAAGGGACAAATATTTGTATGATGAATATGAATATTTGTACCCGAGTCATGGATGTTTGTATCTATATATGTATTCTATATCGTTGTCTAGTCATCATAACACAAGTTCAGGCTAGATTCTGGTACTTTAAATGTGGCTAGATAATTTGTGTGACAACGTCTAAGATATTTATTTATTTATTTATTTATTTATTTGCGAAAAATATATCTTACTAAAGTGATGTGTTTTACTTTGGACTATTGAGAGATTTTTGCTAGTTAATTAATAACAAGGACGTAAGCAGTTACGACAAAAATGACAGTTACGTCATTTAGTAAGAAAAGCGACGATATTACTAACGAAAGATATGTCAAATAAGCTATCAAGAACTTTAAAAGAAGTGGTAAAACAAGCCCTTAGTCTTTACTATGTAGTTAGGCGTAGGAAATATGTGCAGTCAGCATAATTCGCTCTACAAATGGATTTAAATGAATTACTCAAAAGCATTTTGCATTTACAAGTTTGGCTACTAAAAGTTAATATTGTAAAAAAAAATCAATATCGTTGAAAATTATAATTAACACCTTTCAACTTAACCAACAGGGTACAACAAAACACGCGATTAATATTTTAGGTAGTTTAAACCTTTGAACTGAACAACGTTCACTATAGTGATAATGCTGAAAAAAATCTCTTATCCCATACAATTCAGTCGAATATGGTACTACAGTTTGAATGAAACAGATGATTTTATTTAAAAAATTATCGATGTTGGCGCCATAGTGAATGTTGTTCAGTTTGATGATCTAATGTAATCTAAACCACACCCTTTAAATATTACTAGAGTGTTTTGTTACACCCTATATGAGATCCATTTTCGATTCAGATTTCATCCACGGTAATTCGTACCTAAGGAAAAATATTACAAAACATTGAACTTGAAGAAAATGCGCGAAAAAAGACTCTAATTTGCTTAAATGAGAAGTATTTTCATAATGAGTCTGATCTTGCTGCCATAAAACCCTTAATTAGCCCTTAGGTTTTTTATAACCTAACCTAGCGTATATTTGACATTCATTAACAAAACTTTCCGTCCCATTCCAGAGCGCACAGTAATAACGGACAAACCAGAGCACTACGAAGTAGCGGCCGGCTCCTCAGCGACGTTCCGTTGTAACGCTAACGCGGACGACTCTCTCAAGCTGGAGATCATATGGCTCAACGACGGCCAGCCGATAGACTTCGAAAGCCAGCCGCGGTTCCGCATGACGAACGACTACTCGCTGTATATATCCGATACTACCGAGCTGGACTCCGGCGAGTACACTTGCATCGCGAGGACGGCTATCGACGAAGCTAGGGCTCAGGCCACCCTTACTGTCCAAGGTAAATGTTTACTAACTTTTTTTAAATTCAATATGGGCTTGAGCTTGGCTTCAGCTCACCTGATGGAAAGTGTAGATGAAGCCGAGCAAGCGCTCACCCAGAAAGAGCATTAACTCTTCTTTTAAAATATCCTGACTGTATTTGCTTGGAAAAACAGTCACAGGGAGTGAGTTCCAAGCCTTACGTTTTTTTTTTGTCTTTATTTTATATTTTTACGGATAGAAGACATCATTTTAAGAAACTAATTTCATTTTGTTTGAGATTCATCGAGTTTATCAAGATAAATTTAACTGTTATCTCTAAATGGTAAAAGTGGTCGCGAGAAAATCATTCGAACTCCATGGAGAAAAATATTTGCTTAATTAAAAAAATAAAAATCCTGCCTGCCTTCTCTTTCTAACTCTATGCTGAAAACAGAAACGGCAACATCAAATGTCAAATTCTGACACTGTTAATATATTTTTTCTTAATGGCCAGTTATTTTAAGTTGATTTTAAGTTCACCAAGGAGTTTACAGGCCCTCCAAAAAAAAAACTTGTTTGGTAACATTTTGCCCAATTCTGTCGGGGGGACTCTTTCCTTGGATCCACTATATACGTTATACTTACGGTTACTAACAGATCGTTAACATGTTAACAGACAAGCCGAACCCGCCTAAACTGCTGGGCGTGGAATGCCGGCGCAGCACCGCAGTGATCCGGTGGGAGGACATGGGAGACAACCGCGCGATCACGCTGCGCTACACGATCCAGTACAACACCTCCTTCACGCCGGACACCTGGGACATCTCCTCGGACAACGTGCCGCACGCCGAGAAGGCGTGGACCGTCGCGCTCAGTCCCTGGTCTAACTATACGTTCAGGTGACTGCAAACTTTATGCTCCGTCTCGTCTGCGCTGTTATAAATACGTGTAACTACTATACAGTTGTAATTCTCACCGATCCCAGCTACCCAATCCGCCGCGTAGCCCCAGCAACGTCCTATGCCGAGGTCCGTACCCCCCTGGGGTGCCCCTAGGTCGGTTGCTTAAGTTCATTCAATTGGCTCGGTGACCCTTCTGGTACCTCCAATAGTCCGCAGTAAAAAGCAGTAAATGCTCCCTTAGCAACGCTGTATATGTCATTTCTCAAAACAAAAAAAAACAAAAAAACAGTTTTAATTCAACTATACTTCATTCCAAATAAGGACGACGAGATATTCCGATTCATATTTAGCTTTCTGGCTTATTCTGATTACCAAATGTAATTAATTTATTGGATACATATACTATGCGACATATTTTGGACGTTACTAAAGCTGTTCTTAGAATAAGTGAGAGGAAGTGTTTCAAATCTCTGTTTCTGTAATTCAAAATAGCCTTAAAATTACGGTGCTATTTTGCATGGGGTATATTCACGAGTCTATGCTAACTTGGCCCGAAATTCACCAAAGCGAAGCGGAGTAAATTCTGTGTAAAATGTAAAATCGAATCCCACTAAATAGCTAAATGTTTCCTCGCTTGTCAGAATCAAGCTATTTTATTGGTTGATTTTATGCATCTCCGCTTTGATGGATTCCGGGCCTTTACAATGTGAAACTGACTTACGCTTTTTGTTCAAGCCTTGGTTTATTTATTGCTTATTGATGAAAAAACAACAGACGAGCGATACCGTTGAAATATATCTATTTAGTATATAAAGAACCTAGTACAATTACACAGATATACAGGGTCCTTCTTAATATGCTGGTGCCATAGAGAAAGTTGTTTGACGGTCTGATCATCCCCTTAAAAAGTGTCAGCATATTAATAAGGACCCTGTATAGTATGCCGAACTGTAGCAGTTTGTCAGCTTAATAAGGAGACACATCACATCACTCATTTTTGGCCTAACACATCGTGATTGCGGCGAACCAATATCCAGTCGATGGAACACTTGCTAGAATGTCCCTTGTGCCCTAACACCTGCACGAATTAAATACGGCTAGGCTTAACGCTATCAAGCTTGCGGGATACCAGGCCAGTAAAATATAAAAGCACCACTTAAAGACCATTGACACGAATAGATTTAAGTTCAGACATTTTAAGTTAGTTATGAGGTTCTGTTAAAACGTCCATACGCTCAAGTAAAATTGTGCAAACCGAGAACTGCAGTCCAATGTCTTTCATTTAAATAAAATCCCAGTGGAGCTTAGACTTCACTGCTATCAGAAGAAATAGCTTTTTAGCGATAAGACCGCCTATACCGTACAAAAGTACCGTCTGTATTTCCTGTTTATTAACTCTCGATATACTATGTTTTTTGGTGTAAAATAAAGTATAATTGATTGATTGATTGATTGATCAGCATAAATGATAAAAGATTTTTTTCCAATTCTATCATCAATGATTACCGTAAAAGCTAGAAAGCTATTCAACCGATTACGCTACACAGCTCAATACTTAACGTGCTTATCATAATCAACTAATCCCTCTTTATGTGTTTAATCAAGCGACACTACATAATATTTTGTTGTTCTCATTGCAGAGTGATAGCGTGGAACAAGATAGGTCCATCTTCGCCTTCAGGGCACTCAGAGGTGTGCACCACCCAGCCCGACGTGCCTTACAAGAACCCCGACAATGTGGAGGGCAAGGGGAGGGATCCCACTAACATGGTCATCTCTTGGTCGGTGAGTACATTGTTTACCAAACGATAACTTAAGTTTTATTCATAATTCGACAAACAATTTCGACGTAATTTGTAAATGGACAACCCTTTCAAAATAAACGAAAAAAAATTTGGACCTCCCGATTCCAATAGACAATAGATCGGCTGATCCGCACTTTTCTATGACCCATGTTCGTTAGGGAAAGTTGTTTAGTTTCATTGTCTGAATAAACCCTTAAATCTGTTTCATAACTCGAATTTCATCTATCCTTTCGATATGTCGAAACCATCCATGTTAAGCACTACATCTTAATTCAAATTAACGTTGTGTATATTTATATAGAAAATGCCACAAATCGAGCACAACGGTCCCGGGTTCTACTACCAGGTGTCGTGGCGTCGCAACATCACGGGGCAGCCGTGGAGCGAGCAGCAAGTGAGAGACTGGGAGAAGACGGAGCTGCTCGTGCCCAACACGCCCACCTTCCAGCCTTATAGGATCAAGGTAATTTAATATCTACTATCTCTTATTGTACGACCTGCAACCCTTACAATGTTGTCTGACACTGATACAGGACCGTGAGGAGTGGCGCAATAAAAAGGAGGCCTATGCCCAGCAGTGGGTTGATGTGGGCTGATTTGATTGTATTGTTGATACACCCGAAGTTGTAACACCTTGGATCCCAAAGAATGGACGCCGCTGCCAGGGTCGACCCCGGAAGAGATATAGAGACGTCCAGCAGCCCTAGTATGATTTCTCTCGCACACGACGAGCCTTATATGGATAGAAAATTACCCTTTCCCGTGGTTTTGACTCGCGCTTACCGCCACGTGTAGTATGGAAACCGTGCTAGAGGGTCTGGATACCTTCGACGAAGGGTCGATGGAGTTGGCTCAGGACAGGAATGCATGGAGGATAAAGGGGAAGGCCTTGGGCCAACAGCGGAATGAAATAGGCTAAATAAAAAGAATCTACTATTAAAATGAAAAGAAAAACATCGTGAGGAAACCTGCTTACGATGAAATTCTAATTCTTGTGTGTAGTCTACCTCCGCATTGAGCAAGCGTGGTGGACTAAAACCAATACAGCTCAACGAGGGTAGACCTGTGCCATAATTATTATTGGCTGGTGTATTTCAAGCAAGGTCCTTTATGTAACTCTGCGACCATTGCTGGTCTATTGTGTCCCAAACTCACCCACATTTTACACATACATTAGAACTTTTTTTTTCCATTTTCGGGTATGCAGGTTTCCTCACGATGTTTTCCTTAACCGCCGAGCTAGTGATAATGATAAATACAACCGTACATAAATTCCCTAGAACTTATTGGTACTGGCCAGGAATCGAATCGCCGCCTCGTGATTGAGTCGCTAGCTCTATTCCGTATGGACTATCATCACTCTTCGCTATCGCAGTAGTGGGCACAATCGTGGTTGATGTTTACTTCTCTTGATGACCCGGTTATTGAGATGATTTCTACTCCCGACAACCAATCCTGAAGTGCAGGTTTCGAATTCCAGTCATAGATATGGCCGCTCATAGTTACAATTTGAAGTCCGATTTATTTATGTACTTGTTACAGTTATTCAAACTCATTTTACGTAGAATGCTTATACCGTTTACCGCAAAACACATATAAGGGGATATAATTCGGAGCGCGCTCCATACAAACGTACTATGGTGATATTTTCAATACTAACCAATGAAAGTCAATGAAATTTTGCTGTAACAATCTTGAAACAAATATCTATGCTTGTATGGAGTCAGATTTTCGTTAAAATATTCAATTTCAATGCTAGGATTAATTTAAAAGATTTCCATACAAATTTAAATTAAATTAAATTTAAATTTGTATGGAAATCTTTGAGGCACTGTAACTTTAAAACTATACATTTTAACGAAAATCTGACTCTATAGAAGCATAGAAATTTGTTTTTAGATTGATTCTGAAAAATTTCATGAAAATAAATGACAGTATTGAAAATATCACCATAGTACGTTTGTATGGAGCGCGCTCCGAATTATATCCTCATAAATAGACCCTTTTGAAAAATATGCCCGCATTGTCTACTGACGTTAGTTGGCCATTTAGTGGGCACCTTGTCATCCCCTATTATTATCATTATCTAGTTTTTCAATGAGCTATACTCAATTCACGATGGCTGTTTTGAATTACAGAAACAGAGATTTGAAACACTTCCTCTCACTTATTCTTAGAACAGCTTTAGTAACGTCCACGATATGTCGTATAGTATATCTTTCTGATAAATACATTATATTTGCAAATCAGAATTGGCCAGAAAGCTATATAGGAATTGGAATATCTTTTCGTCCTTATTTTTGTGTACAAAATCCAGCCATAAACGCACGCTATTGTCCTCAGGTAATCGCCATAAACTCTAAAGGAACATCAAACGTCGCTCCCGTCGAAGTTATAGGCTGGTCCGGAGAGGACACTCCTCTACAAGCACCTTCCAACTTCACCCTCGTGCAAGTAACCACAGGCACCACCGCCCTTCTCAGCTGGAACCCCGTCACGCCCGAATCCCTCCGCGGACACTTCAAAGGCTACAAAATACAAACCTGGACTGACGGCGATGAAGACAACCCCAAACAAACGCTAGTAAAAGCTGATGCCTCAAGCGCCCTTGTATCTAAATTCAAACCCTTCAAAAAGAATTACGCTACAATCATGGCTTACAATGGACGCTACAACGGACCCCACAGCGAAATCCTTAGCTTCGTCACTCCTGAAGGCAAACCCGGCACTGTCAAGTCATTCGAAGCATACCCAATCGGATCCTCAGCTATGCTACTCAAATGGGATAAACCTGTCGACGAAAACGGCATTCTAACTGGCTACAAGATTTATTATCAAAAGGTCATCGGAACCGCTTTAGGACTACTGCAAGAGAGGAAGAAAGAAATCGATCCGAAATTCGACAGAGCAAAGCTTGCCGGTCTAGAACCCAACACCAAATACAGGGTTGAGATCAGAGCAAAAACAAAAGCCGGCGAAGGTGACAAATATTACGTAGAACAATCTACAAAGTCAGTAGTAACAGCGAAACCAGAGGTTCCTATCTTTGAAACGCGTACGTTACCAGCTAAGCAAGGTACGGCACATATCTTGGTCCGATGGATACCTTCTCTTGACGGTCATGCTGGCACCCACTTCACAGCGTGGTATAGACTGAAGGGACACCCTGAATGGTTGAAGACCAATGAGGTGACGGAGGACGATTATGTTATATTGGCTGGTTTGGAGCCAGGGCAGGTTTATGAAGTGAAGATATCAGCTCATGATGGAGAGTATTACAGTATGAGTGAGGTTAAGGACGTCGATACTACTATTGGTAAGTAATCACAATTGTTTCGCTTGAGCATTGCACTATGAGATTTGTATTTGAAATTACATCAAAAGTTATAAAATTAAAATGGCGGTAGACATTTTATTAAAAATAAACGCATAACCATAATGTACCCCCACCAGACGGTCCGGTGATACTGGCGAACGACAAGATGGCGACGGCGGGCTGGTTCATAGGCGTGATGCTCGCGCTGGCGTTCCTGCTGCTCGTGCTGGTGCTCGTGTGCGTCGTGCGCAGGAACCGCGGCGGCAAGTACGACGTGCACGACCGCGAGCTGGCGCACGGCCGCCGCGACTACGAGCCCGGCGGCTTCCACGAGTACACACACCCGTACGTGCACTACCTGCCTACTCTAGCTCTAGTACAAGCGCGAGCTGGCGCACGGCCGCCGCGACTACGAGCCCGGCGGCTTCCACGAGTACACACACCCGTACGTGCACTACCTGCCTACTCTAGCTCTAGTACAAGCGCGAGCTGGCGCACGGCCGCCGCGACTACGAGCCCGGCGGCTTCCACGAGTACACACACCCGTACGTGCACTACCTGCCTACTCTAGCTCTAGTACAAGCGCGAGCTGGCGCACGGCCGCCGCGACTACGAGCCCGGCGGCTTCCACGAGTACACACACCCGTACGTGCACTACCTGCCTACTCTAGCTCTAGTACAAGCGCGAGCTGGCGCACGGCCGCCGCGACTACGAGCCCGGCGGCTTCCACGAGTACACACACCCGTACGTGCACTACCTGCCTACTCTAGCTCTAGTACAAGCGCGAGCTGGCGCACGGCCGCCGCGACTACGAGCCCGGCGGCTTCCACGAGTACACACACCCGTACGTGCACTACCTGCCTACTCTAGCTCTAGTACAAGCGCGAGCTGGCGCACGGCCGCCGCGACTACGAGCCCGGCGGCTTCCACGAGTACACACACCCGTACGTGCACTACCTGCCTACTCTAGCTCTAGTACAAGCGCGAGCTGGCGCACGGCCGCCGCGACTACGAGCCCGGCGGCTTCCACGAGTACACACACCCGTACGTGCACTACCTGCCTACTCTAGCTCTAGTACAAGCGCGAGCTGGCGCACGGCCGCCGCGACTACGAGCCCGGCGGCTTCCACGAGTACACACACCCGTACGTGCACTACCTGCCTACTCTAGCTCTAGTACAAGCGCGAGCTGGCGCACGGCCGCCGCGACTACGAGCCCGGCGGCTTCCACGAGTACACACACCCGTACGTGCACTACCTGCCTACTCTAGCTCTAGTACAAGCGCGAGCTGGCGCACGGCCGCCGCGACTACGAGCCCGGCGGCTTCCACGAGTACACACACCCGTACGTGCACTACCTGCCTACTCTAGCTCTAGTACAAGCGCGAGCTGGCGCACGGCCGCCGCGACTACGAGCCCGGCGGCTTCCACGAGTACACACACCCGTACGTGCACTACCTGCCTACTCTAGCTCTAGTACAAGCGCGAGCTGGCGCACGGCCGCCGCGACTACGAGCCCGGCGGCTTCCACGAGTACACACACCCGTACGTGCACTACCTGCCTACTCTAGCTCTAGTACAAGCGCGAGCTGGCGCACGGCCGCCGCGACTACGAGCCCGGCGGCTTCCACGAGTACACACACCCGTACGTGCACTACCTGCCTACTCTAGCTCTAGTACAAGCGCGAGCTGGCGCACGGCCGCCGCGACTACGAGCCCGGCGGCTTCCACGAGTACACACACCCGTACGTGCACTACCTGCCTACTCTAGCTCTAGTACAAGCGCGAGCTGGCGCACGGCCGCCGCGACTACGAGCCCGGCGGCTTCCACGAGTACACACACCCGTACGTGCACTACCTGCCTACTCTAGCTCTAGTACAAGCGCGAGCTGGCGCACGGCCGCCGCGACTACGAGCCCGGCGGCTTCCACGAGTACACACACCCGTACGTGCACTACCTGCCTACTCTAGCTCTAGTACAAGCGCGAGCTGGCGCACGGCCGCCGCGACTACGAGCCCGGCGGCTTCCACGAGTACACACACCCGTACGTGCACTACCTGCCTACTCTAGCTCTAGTACAAGCGCGAGCTGGCGCACGGCCGCCGCGACTACGAGCCCGGCGGCTTCCACGAGTACACACACCCGTACGTGCACTACCTGCCTACTCTAGCTCTAGTACAAGCGCGAGCTGGCGCACGGCCGCCGCGACTACGAGCCCGGCGGCTTCCACGAGTACACACACCCGTACGTGCACTACCTGCCTACTCTAGCTCTAGTACAAGCGCGAGCTGGCGCACGGCCGCCGCGACTACGAGCCCGGCGGCTTCCACGAGTACACACACCCGTATGTACAACTACAACCTTAGACCATAATAACTACCTGCACAATCTGTAGCGTTGCTTAGCTACTCTAGCTCTCTAGTCCAAACGCGAGCTCGCGCGAATAAACTTTCACACCTTTAGGGGTTAACCTTTAGAGAAATCATACTAGAGGGCAGAGCGGCGGAAGGCGTGGGCGACCGTCTACGGTCTCGCAGTCCGAGGGGCCTCGCGCTTCAAAGGTTCTGAAATTGCTGAAAAATTTCGAGCGCGCTTCGCTCGCTCCAAATAGAGTATTTGACAGCATGTAAAATATAGGATCTATTGATGGCATCCGTATTAAATTTGAATTTTGGAAACCAACTATTTAGTCAGTTATGAAAAATACTGGATATTTTAAGAGTAAATCTACAAAGAAAATAATGTTTTTGTCTACTTTAGTCACGTGATCGTAAACGACTGTGGTTGGCCGAATGGTTGATGACGTCAGCTGCTTGTGAGTGTCGTACAAAGTTTACGTCATCGAGACGTCACCTGCTTGTTGCCACGTATATTGCCAGGAAAAGCGTTTTCGTGGGATATTTAAATAAAATTTTTTGATTTCGTTTTTTCTTGCACTACATGTGGTGAAACGTAAAATATAAATTTTCTATAGAGTCCTTAGACATAAGTAATCAGTGATTTTTAAAGAACTGTCTTTTTTAGCTTCAATATGTATATTCGTGTATTAATACAGATTTCGAGCTCAGTGTTTTTTAATGCTACCTTCATAAAATGTGACTTGCAATCCAAAGTACCCTAGGCCATGGGCCTCGCGAACCAGATCTTGCCCACATAAAATTATGGTCTTGCGCCGCCTGTGCTGGAGGGGCAGATAGGCAGACGGTATATCTGTCAAAAAACAAAAGTACTACTTCATTTAAGTATAATGTACGGTATAACACAGTAATGTGAATGTTGCAGACTGGACAACAAGTCGCGGCACTCGATGAGTAGCGGCACCAAGCCGGGCCCTGAGAGCGACACCGACTCAATGGCTGAGTACGGCGAAGGAGAAACTGGTACGTTACCACTATCACTATACTTCATTTTGTTAAGCGGGATTTACACGAGTCAATTTCGCCATGCATCTAAGTGTGATTTGAAGTACATTGCTGCGTGAGCTTGTTATGTATCAAGTTTATGTCAAACTAATCAGTCGATGTGTGTAAATCCCGCTTTATCCGCTTGATTGTACTTTGTGACCTATTCTTAGCGCGTTTCTATCAAACAGTTTATTTTTGAACGTAACTTGATGATCATCGATGAACATTGGATTGTTAGCATGAACGGAGCTGGAAGTATTACTGCCATATTGTTGACAAAGGAAAATATACCGTATTTCTTTTTGATAAAACCTAAAGTTCGGCGTGGGAACATAGTAGAGAACTAGTCTACATGTCAGAGAATTGTGACTCGTTCACACAGTATACCAGCATTAGTTAGAATGAGGTATAAATCTCTGGTTTGTCTTTCCCCGCTATGTAAGCATTCGAAACACGAGTGCGCTGTCCAGGTAGTTTATGATTGTTTTGCTTTTGGCAGTTTTAGCCGAACGGATTTTAGTTTCGTAGCGGCTAAGGGCCGGCGGCCACCTGGGCAAGCGCAGCGCAGATCATTTTTCACTGCCAAACCACTATCGACTTTGCTTGCGTTGAAATAACATCGAATATCAAATAACACAACTATTAGTCCCCGAGAGCTTCGAAGCGACTTGAGATGTGAGGTAGGCAATTGATTTTCGATGTTATTTCAACGCAAACTAAGTCGATAATGGTTTGGCAGTGAAATATGCTCTACGTTGCGCTTCGCTAGATTTGTTCCGGCTATCAGAGAGATTAATGGAAGATGACTTATTGCGACTGTTCATGTTATTTAGTTTGTTTGTTGTTTATTCATCAGTTTCGCGTGCATATGTATGATATGTTATTATGCGGACTCAAAATAAAGGGATGAATGATAATAAGAACAATTCCAGGCGATCGCTATGATGATCGGGAAAACAATCTCAAAAGTATCTGCCCCCCTAGACATAGTACTTTCGTTTAGCGTTAACGACAGTAGAAAACATAAAATTGTATGGACTTGACGTATGGTGACGAAAGCAAACGTCAAAATGTTTAGATAAACTAATGTCAAATCAATACATTCTGTCATTTTCTACTAGCGTCAACGCCAATAGAATGTCACTTTTGTCTAGGGCCCCTGAACAGTCATATCGATGGATTGTCAAGTTACACAATTACACTCCTGAAGATTTTTTTACTTTAAAATTTGCCTGCTGTTTGATTTCATTTTAGTTATCCTTTACATTTTTAGAACGATTTGATTGCACGTAATTTTTTTGCTATTCCATTCAAAATTTGCCGTAATTTTAGCATGTATGTTGTCGTGTGGCTTGTCTGTAAGCATGATTCCTTGCAGCGGGTATGAACGAGGACGGTTCATTCATCGGGCAGTACGGTCGCAAACGACGACCACCCGCGTCCAGCCAACCGGATTCCGCCTCGCAGGCCTTCGCTACACTCGTCTGAATCCACCCTATTCCTTCACCTATCCATTGTAAAAAAACAAACAAAAATTGGCTGAATAGAAGCCCTTTGCACAAAAAAAACTTGTGTAAAAAAAGCTACGTTTCAAAATGTTCGAAAAACCATAGAGTAATAGAGATAAGAAAGACGATTCTCCATACTAAGCGGCGTACCTCGGAAAAAGCACAAAATACCGTCTCTTAGAGGGCGCTGACTCCTTGCCCGCGAGTAGATGTATTGCTAAGAAATGATTAGTCTTCTAATATTATGAACCAAACCAACTACGTAAGAGAGGCAGCTTAGGTAATTAATATAGCGAAGCGATTCTCATAACGATATCTAACGAACTAGAATGTACTACATTCCGGTGCACGCAGCTTAGTATGGAGAATACCACTCTTTAGTTCTCTCCTTACTCTATGGAAAAACGTAGTGCCATTGCATCACATAATTTGAAAATAGAACAGTCTGGTACTGACTAACCAATCGCCGTAGAGCACTGTTTGATCTTCGTTCTGATTGGTTTAATTTTCCTCTGACGGTGAATTCGCCCGCAAAATTTTTTCTTTTGTTTTGATCACACATCAGTAATTCACAAAATGTATGTGTGATACAGTGATTTGTTTAGATCTTGTATGATTATGAATCTCGATTAAGGTAAAATTTATAATTTTAGGATTTAAACAGGGCGTTCAGAGCCTTTATTGTACTATTTCAAAAATAGTTCTGATAAAGACTTTTTCACGTTTCTTACTTAAAATCTTGACAATTTGCACGAATCTACGCAGTTTAGTTTAGTTTTTATATTAAGTACACAGTAGGTTTAAGTAAAAATAGGTTGTAAAAAATGTATTTTAATCAAGAGTGTGAAATGAAGTGATTTTTTTCCTGTTTACTTATATATTTTATTATGTTTTTGAGCTTTTTTTAATACGTTTTTGTATTGCATTTGAAATAAGTATGTTTTATCCGTCCCTTTCCCTCCTTTTGCCTATGCACGAGCTACGTTTTATCGTTTCTTTTTTGAGGTATGATTTTTTACAATTGTTTTTCTTTTTAAATTGTTTGAATGATTGTTTTTTTTATATTTTTTTTATGGCTATGCTAGATGACTGTGCTTTTTTAATAAGTTAGTTTAACTTATCCTAGCAATGTCATGTTTTATGCCATACCCTCTTTTATGCTATATCCTCAGGAACACTGTGTATAGGGTCCTTCTTAATAGGCTCACACTTTTTAAGAGGATGATCAGACCGTCAAACTGAACAACTTTCTCTATGGCACCAACATCGCAATCGCGAAGAAAAAAATGGCTATTCAATACAAAACTTCAAACCTACGCGAGCCAAATGTATGGGACAGCTGATTTTTTTTTACATGGTCTTGTTCAGTTTCACAATCTTAACCACCTCTTTAAATATTACTAGGATTCTTTGTTACACGTTGTAGATTTCCTTTACAGAATAAGCCTAACGTGGCGACATATGATTGCAGGTCGGTTCACGGAGGACGGGTCGTTCATCGGGCAATATGTGCCGGGCGCGCGGGTGCTGCCGCCCCCGCCCCCTCCCCCGCCCGCCGCCGCCTCGCCCCCCTCCCCGCGGGCGCCCCAACCCCCCACTTACGTCTAAACACAACTGCTTATTAAAGCCGAGTGTACGACTAGGTACGTGTTTAGATTATGTGATGGTTTCGTCTTCATTGTTTCAGAACTTTTGTTAGGTCAACGAATGAAGCTTGCATGCTTATCCAGAGTCCGGAATTTTGGTATCACTTTTAATAGGATTATGTCAAGGGGATTGCACGTGTATCGACTTTATTATATTACTCGATATATCGATAACATCACAAACAGAACTGCATATCAAGGAATCTTTTTCTTTATAAATAAGCTCTGGGTATTTTACTAACCATTTCTCTATTGTATCTTTCTTATTACGAGACATTTTCGATATTAGATACCTAATGAATGACATTTTAAGACACAAAATGTAATCAAAGGGCCAATAAAATAACTGCCAGTATCAATATGATAAGGACCTAACAATTTATTTCAGATTTAATATATCGACACAATCGGAAGTCGATAAACGTGCAATCCCTTTGACATATTAAAAGTGCTACCAAAATTCTGGACCCTGCTTATGACATTCTGTACTAGCAAGCCAAGCACGATAAAACGAGATATCCGTGACGCTCATTCTGCCATGTTTAAAGTAACAGAGACGGAGGTTTTCGATCTTTCTCGTTTTCTCGCGATCGGCATGTCAGGATGCTGATAATGTAATTGGCTGTAGTTATATGCATCCGCTCAACCTGTGTGATAAGCGACGGATTCGGTTAATAGTGGCGCGGTCGCTCCGAATAGAAAAGGAATTAGCTAAATGCTCGAACAGTTTTATTGAACTAAATCACAACTAAATTAGAGTTTAAAATAGCGTGCTCGAACATATGTCACCAGAAACTGTCTCTTGCATGCTATTTCCAACTCTATTTTAAATGTGATTTAGTTTAATTTTCAATAAAAACTGATCAGAAATTTTAGTGCTAGGTGTGCGCTGACCCTTAGGGTTTGGCGGCCGCGTCGATACATATAATTTCAGCCTTAGTCTTAGGTCCATATTACGAAACTCAAGTTGTAGTGCGCTCTTAAGCTAACATTCTAATACACGTCATAGTGAGATTAAGAGCGAGTTTTGAGATCTTTTTATCGTTATGGACCTTAAATTAGACAATGTTTTTGGGCTATATTCGTTGAATTAACTATGTCTACATTGCATTTCCTGCTGCATAATCATCACGACGAGACTAAGGGATCTTGTAATATTATCAAAAAAAACTGCCACTTGTCAAACTCAAGTACTGAAAGCTAATTCTAAAATGGCAGAACAATCAATTTTACAATATATTTAGTTAAATTTTATTAGTTACAAGGGCCAAGTTAGGGGTAAGGTTAAATCGGAGCCTACTTTTTATATTAGTTTGGCCCTAAATAGTGTCTGTTATTTACGCTAACGGAGTATGAATGGGTTTCTATGAAGCATGACTTTTTTGGAACAACTGATGTGAGAATAGTCTACTATACAAATTATCTGACTTCTTAAAACCATAATATTCGGGCAGCTATTTTCCTTCCAAGCTGAATAAGTTAGAAAGAGAAACCAATAGTCGAGCTAAAGTAAAAATAGATTCTTTACTTTATGAGACTGATTTTAAGTAATGACGTTAAAAACATAGTTGTCAAAAGCTGCACGTATCCGCTTGTTTAGACGCAAGTAGGCTCTTTGGCCCGATATCAATTACTTGTAAATTAAGGAAACGGTAGGAGGTCTTGAATTTAAGAGAAGTTATTTTTGTCACAGAAAATATGAATAAAATAATAGCTGGGGATGCCGGTGGTCAGGCGCTTGTAGTTTCAAACTTATTTGTATTGGCATTAAGGTTATGTTTGGATCTCCCTACAAGTAGAACGTAGTCAAATCTTTGGTTCGGTATTGTTAATTAGCAAATAATGCCGATCTGAACTTGAAATTACCTTAATATGCCTTGTTTGAGTAGATGCGTCATACACCGTTATAGAAATTTGTTTTCTACCCATTGGGCTTAGATTCCATTATTTCTTGCAGTTTATGCTGCGTCTACCTTATTTTCGGTCTATGCCTACAAATAGGTTTGCTAATCTAAATTAAACTCTATCGCAATTATTTTTATAATAAATGCATATCTATACACGTATATCTTCTATCATCTACAAATTCATTATGGACCATGAAAAATAATTATTTTTACTACTATAATATGAATAGAAAATTCTTTAAATACAACAGTTCACTCCATTTGAAGCTATTTATATATTTTAACATTTCCTTATTAATTGCAACGACCTAGCTTGAAGATAATTCAAAGGAGATTAAATAATTTGACAACGCAATTTAATTAATTAAAAAAATATATATTTTCTAAAAAAAAGGAAAATATTTTTCTACGCTTGTCAGTTTGACCACCGGGCGACGTTTGGTGCTTAAGAGGCGAAGTTATTGTATTCGATGTTGTGATCGTACGAGTAGATTTAGCTGGTTAGAACACATTTCAATCAACACACTTATTGCTGTCAGTCTAATAACAAGTGTAGTATTTCTACAAAAATCACGTGTAAGTGTTGAGGTTTCGACATAAGTCACAAAAATGTTTGTCCTTCGACATAAAAAGTCACAAAAACTGTTGTCGTTCGACGTAGATCACGTTTAGTTTTTCAAAAGGAAAGGATATAATATTGAGTCTACTGTGATATAGATGTATTTTTATGTCGACAGTAGAAAGAATGTATCGCGTCGACAGTGGAAATCATGTAACCATGTTGTGTCGCGACATCATCCGTAATAACAGTAGTTCAAGTATGAGTTTTACTATTGTATCGTATCGTACATTTTAGTATCGTTTATGTACGAAACAATTGATTTTGCATCATTGTTACGAATACGAAACATTGCAGCCTACGATACTAGTAAACGCCTGGGACCCTAGACAAAGTATCTTTCGATTAGCCTTAACGAAAGAAAACATTAAAATGTATGAACTTGACGTATGGTGACGATAGCAAACGTCAAAATGTTTCGATCGCCAATGTCAAATCCATACATTCTGTCATTTCTACTAGCGTCTACGCCAATAGAAATTTTACTTTGTTTATAGGCCCAGGTCATTTAAAAAAACTAATATTGACTTGTGACACCGACAACTTGTGACTTTTAATCGCAACTAGTGTTGTCCTTCGACATAAAACAATGTATCATTAACAACAGTAACAACACTAGTACACACGTGATATCAGTAACAGTCAGTTAAAGATAAGGTAGAATGTAATTACTAATGCTATCAAGAGAATTATAAGATTTAGAACAAAACAATCTTAAAGTTATGTTGGTCCAATAATCCGGCAAATAAGATATTGAAAAATAATGATATTTTGAAGAATCTTAAAGTTATTAAAATCTTGTTGTATAATCCCATATTATTCGCCTATTTAATTGTAATTAAAGCGACTATTCACGAACTCCGCGGAACGGTTGGATATTTGATAAGAATCTCGATTTTTTTTAAATTGTTGTGACGAGTATCCGTCAGAAAACATCTCTCTTGCGTAGTCTCTGTAAAGCTTTATGTATTTAACTATTTCATATTTAACTTTATGAAGTTTTCGCACCGCACGAATGACAAATACCCAAGTTAATGTTTCATGGACTCTGTTGCGGGGTACAGACGAATTTTCAGATATTTTACAGCTCTGAATTTCTAGCCTTTTTAAGCGTTGAGAATAATCCAGTGTTGCCATGTAGCTCTCAATTTTATATTCAACCCTTTTTTGTAAAATAGAGCATTTGTCTTAATTCGTCTTAACTCCAGATTAACACAAGAATATCTCAATTGTATTTCGTGTTTAGATTTAAGGCTAGGGTCTCGTGTTAACTAATGTTAGGCAGCTAACGCGTTCGCTTGTCGCATCTACTATACTGTAATTATTCTTTGCATTATATGTCATTGAACTGTTTATTCTTTACACTGTCGGACAAACTTAACGTGACGCTTTACTTGCAAATTTTACACAAGTTTGATTGGCAGTGTATCTGTTTAAAAAATATGAGTGTATTTTTTTTCTTCGCCTGAAAGGTGTCGGGTCCTAAGTAATACATTCCACGCGGTCTAACCATGTTGAGTTTTTAAATATCTCTTTATTTATCCTGTTTCTTGTCGTACAACGTTTCGGTCAGATGAAATCTGTTTTTAAAACTTAGACTGACGTTTACGACGGAAGTTTCAGAACACTTGTAATTTTTTATTTTTTTATTAACACTGTAACTACTTACGTATTTATTCCTATGATATTGTATGTATTGTTAGCCTTACTAGTAAAACTGTTTGCTTATATACTATTTAATATCATGTCACAACTGCAAATTGGGATCTAAACAATTTTCCATGTCATTGTGGTTTCCAGCGAAGAATCCATGTGACTAAAACATTACTATGAAAATGTACAGTCACGATAGTATGTTCTGTCTAATAGATATTATAATATAGTATTTAAAACAGGGTGTAAGCAAACGTAGTTTTGCTATGTAAGTGCTTGCTATATCGTAACGTGTTTAATGCAAGGTTTTTGATCGTTCTGATTTAGAGCTTACTGTAACCATTGGTACCTTATACATTGCATTATATTTATATTTGAAGGCACTGTTATCGTAACCCATTTAAGTTGTTTGTTAAGGAATCTTTATCATGTCTATTGTCTAGTAAGAATTTAATATATATTAATTAATAGTAGAAGAGCCTTGTTCGATTTGCGTCAGTTTTCGTCGCTTTTTATACCACAATGTTAATGATTAAAAAGTTCTTTGTCATAAAATTTGTTACGATTCAAAACCGTTGGAGACGTTATGATTGTTGAAGAAATCTCACCGAATGTATTTGGGAGAAGTTTGTCACTGCCTTTTTCCGAAATTAGAATTGTCTATGTGTTCATTTAGTTTTTCTACAAGATAATCTAAAACTAACTACACTTGCCTTATGTAAATGTAAAAAATGTTTAATATCTTAAAATCATTAATTAAAAGTGTGGTTTAAAAATATTATCCAGTAGCACAATGTTTGCATTTATTTACATAATATTATCACGTCACAATATTCATCATTTAAATTGGACTTTAGTATATGTAAATTATTTGTATTCTATTGACAGGCATTGTGAAATATGCTCAGTTAAAATAGCATTAAAATGTGGTCAAATAAAAATGTTTTTATGTTCACACTTTTATTTGGCCGCATTTGTAATCTTAAATAAAGCTAATTTTACTAAATTAACGAGCGAATGAAATGATTGGTGTATACTAAATTTACGTATTAGTCATTGTTACAATAGTATTGTATTCAAAAACTGATTATAACCGGTAGCTATTGATTGTTGTGTATCGAAATGTGGATGCTTTGTTTTGGCCGCCAGTGTATACTACAAATTTTATATTTTGTTTGATTAACACTGTTAGCTAAGATCGATAACGTTGGTCTATTTTGCTATCTAGATAAAGTTGAGGACCTAAAGAACTAATCAAAAACATTTTAACACAACACCAACTTTTTATAGTAAACAAACATGGCGGACAAAATTGAAGCATTTACTGTATGAAAAATATTTGCTAAGCAAGCTTTTTTAATAGACATTGGAGGTGTTATGTTGAATTAGATAATAGTTTGCATTTATATGTATTAATAAAAAATCATGACAAAGTGTAACGTTTATTTGAAAAATTTGTGAAAACTCGGACCTCGTGCGAAATTTAATTCACGAATTATAATAATTTTACATTTTAGTTCGCATTAAGTAACAGTAATTTATTGTGTAACTATGATGAATATTTTTTTATGTTGCATAGAAAATAAATTTTAAGAAATTTACCATGTTTTTTATTTATAACTAGCAGCCCGTCCCGGCTTCGCACGGGGTAGACAAATAAATTTTAAGATTCATTTTTCTACACCTTCGGTTACATTGTTCAAATTTTACCAAAGATCCCTAATTTTTTTCAAAATGAAATGTAGCCTATGTCAAATTGGAAGAATGTAGCATTCTATTGGTGAAAGAATTTTTTAAATCGGCCCAGTACTTTTTGAGCCTATTCATTACAAACATACAAACATACAAAAATAGGTACAAATCTTTCCTCTTTATAATATTAGTGTAGATTTACAACGATATTAATGTACCAGTACTAGATAAGGCGATCAGTAGGAACTGCATGTTCCACTTAAATACGGTCCCCCACCGCATTGATGTTCCCGAGTTCACTTCGTTATTATGGCAATGACAGACTGCAATGTGTCATTTTGTGTCACATGTTGTTCCTATGAAAGACGTCTATCGTTAGATTGTAAGTCAATGGTAATTTAATCTTGCCTGTGTCTGATACCCACTTAGTTGGAGAAATGACAATTTAGCGAAACTGACTTCCGGTCAAGTTATTCGAAAAAGATGAAGACGCTCTCACTAGGTAAACGCAGGACCGGGCCATATTTTGTTGGCATATTTAGAAGCTATCTTCTCGTTATTTGAAAGACATCAAAATTAATGGAAAATATAGCAATGATCTTCAACATCTCGGCTTTATTTGCTACTAGAGTTTACCCGCGACTTCGTCCGCACAAATTATATACCAGATTTTAATTCAGATCATAAGCTATCAAACAAAAAAGTTTCATCAAAATCGGTTCAGTAGTTTTTTCGTGATGCTGTTAACAAACAGACTGACAAAAATGCTAAAAAAGGTTGATTTGGAGTCCGGGAAACCTAAAAACCATATCGTAATCTTTTTCATGTAAATATCTTCAATGTATAGACACTTTTGTTACAGTTTTATAATAGTTAAGATGAATATATTTCTTCTACGTTGGGTACACGGTCCAAAAGCGAAATGCCCAGCATGGTATGCATTGTTGTACACCTTGGTCTTTAGGGAGTTTAGACTTAAAGACGTCATTCAGTTTACCAAAAGCAGCCCATCCTAGTCGTATTCTCTTTTCGATCTCCTTTACCTGGGATTCTTGGTTAAATAAACAATGCCCAAGATAGTCGTAATCGTTCACCACCTCTACTCGTTCATTACCTACATTTATAGCTGGCCTGTTTGTGCAACAATTCTTCATGACCTTGGTCTTAGACATGTTCATCCTAAGACCAATCCTCTTGCAATTCTGCAAGACAGTTGGAGACCGGATTACAAAGTTGAAGTGGAGATGGGCGGGACATTTGGCTAAAAGCACAGAGTACTTTTTATGCTAGAAGGGAAGACGGCCGGTGGACCAAGGTATCGGAATGGTGGAAAAGAGAAGGAAGGAAGTCCGTGGGTAGACCACCAATGCGTTGGTCTGACGACATTGTAATGGTTGCGGGTCGAACATGGATCACATTGGCACAGGAACGTGAGAAGTGGCGCAATAAAAAGGAGGCCTATGTCCAGCAGTGGGTTGATGTGGGCTGATTTGATTGATTGATATTTCTTATTTTTATATGAATTACATATGAAACCTGTGTTCAAAAGAAAGCCTGAATATTTGAAAAAGTATGTATTACATGCATCTACTTTATAAGTTGAAGTCACTTTTACTTTTGCGACACACCATTGTGTAGACAATTTTATGATTTAAAATTGCTGTTTAATTTTTAAGACCAATATTAATGAGGTAGGTTATTAGATAATTTTAAAAGTTAGTGCGTATTCTTATAATTTTTGCATTTGGTTTCCTTGTATTAGAATAGGGACCACAGTGACATAATGAAGGACAAGCCAGTCAAAAATGGGTATACCTATAAGACTCATCTCATTTTATTATAGGTATAGATTTAATTAACTACAAGGTACCTACCTAGTTCAATTAATAGAAAGGTCACTAGTCTTGATCTGCAAACAGATTAGCTTTCACGTCATCTTAATCAATCGTTTCTTTTCATTAGTGCCTTTTCTGATCATAATGCGTATTAAGTTGTAGTTAGTTTTCAACAAAGAGAATATAATCACTACGTTTTAGTTTTCAACTCTTCCTTGTTTCTATTAAAATTTTAACTTATAGGGTTAACAGTTTATGAGAATTCACAACATTTTAGGAAGGTACCAAAAAAAGAAAACCATTTGGAGATTATGTGATTCAAAGCTTATATCAAAATTATCAGATTTTTCTATCCATTATTTCTCGAGTTATTTGAAAAATACTGAAAAATATAATAGAGGTTGAATGAGATTTCATTCCTTTGCCTGCTTGGTTTTTCTATTGTATTTGACAGTTTTTATTTTTAATATTATTGCGGCAAATACGTTTTTCAGAAAATTCTAAAGTAAATTAAAAATAGAAATATCGGTCAACAATAAAATGACAAAAATACGTAACTCTTATTTTTTAACCAATGTTTATATTTTTTGTTTAAAACAGGTGGTTAAAAAATTTTTATGTTGTCAATTAAGGAAGAGTTGATAGTCGTCCAGATCATTCGATACTTACTTAATTTACCTATACTTACTTAATTTAACCAGAAAAAGAAACATATTTTTTCACCACAAACATACAAGCAAGCATTCCTATTAATTATACAGCTTCATTCAACGGTTATGTTTGTGGGGACTGGTGCCTGAAAAAGCCTTTAAACTGTAAAACCATGGTATGTGTTTAGATTGGATTAGTTTATTTTTTGCGGTTTTGCTACTCATGTGAAAAGTATGTTCAATGCGTTATCCTTCGTCACAGTATAAGAAAGAGATTTTTCAACATACTTGCTCGTAAAGTGGCTCTAAAAATGCACGCTTGCGAAAATGATTAAATTATCGCACTAGTTTGCAAGGGGAATACATGACATTTTGAACCGTCCTATTTGTTGAAATTACGATGTTTCTTAATTTCAATGGCTTCTCTCAACATTCTTGGGTAGTAATGGCGGTCAGTAGAAAGGACTCGTGGTTTGTGCAGTTCAATCCAATGGTTAGAGTCCGCCTCGAGAATATGTTGTGCGATGGCGGACTTTTGAGGGTCATTGTTTTTCACTGCCTGGATGTGCTCCTTCATACGACACGAAATGGTCCTCTTCGTCTGCCCATTTTTGTAACACTGCCGAAATATCGGGAACTCAAATACAACGTGTTAATGAATTAACGCAAAACTAGAAAGTAATTTGTTTAGAATCGAGAGCAGAATCGAATTATCATGTTTTCAACATGGGAAATTTTTTCAAAATATTTTATAATTTGTTACTGAAATTTAAAATTTACTGAACTCTACGAGTATCTCAACCCACCGCACGGGCACACTCACTTACTACCAAAACAAGATTCTTAAAAACTTTCAACGAGCACGCTGAAATACAGAAAATTTCAATATCTGACTTCATACAAACATAGCATATGCTC
Organism: Agonopterix alstromeriana; assembly: GCA_963924505.1. Taxonomy (NCBI): domain Eukaryota; kingdom Metazoa; phylum Arthropoda; class Insecta; order Lepidoptera; family Depressariidae; genus Agonopterix; species Agonopterix alstromeriana. Next base: position 2,265,033 of record OZ004663.1, on the reverse strand, counting down.
ACGACTATATTTCCCCAGGGGGTAGTCAGAGATATTCTTAAACCGCAGAACATCCACGTTTCACCAATAGTACCGAAACTCTATCCAATGTGACGGGGGGTGAGCCCTTCGTTCGCCACTTATAATGAGTGGGTACAATACATGCCTCGAAATCGCATCATGCAGGTTTTCCTCCAGATGTTTTCCTTTGCCTAAAAACCAGTGGTGTTACAAATCGTACATAAATTCCGAAAAACTCATTGGTACGAGTCGGCCTGGACGGGGATCGAACAATCGCCTCCTGCACGGCAGGCAAGGTTACTCGCCACTGGACCACCACGACTTTTTTTTACAACAATAGAGATTAGTTTTACATTGTTTCTGAAAAATTTCATTGACTTTAATTGGTTAGTATTTAAAATATCACCAGACGTCGTTTGTATGTAGCGCGCATTTACGCATTCGGAATAAACATCTCTTAAGTATGTAACGCATTTAATTTTACATCCTGTATAACAGCAAAGCACTAATTAGGTACCTATACTTACTAATTAAATGTTAACATTTAGAAACCCACTACAGGACAGTGGTTGGTAAAGTTAGTTTAAAAAAAAAGTTAAGTAAAACAAGTTGTGACCGTTAGCGAAAGTTCATCCCACAATATATTTAGTACTCCTATAAAGGGACGCAGCGGCTGCAAGGGCATCGAGATACGAAATTCGCGATCATTGGAAACAAAAGTTCATCATTACTTTTTTGATAGCTATCATTACAAACCTAACTAATGCCGTTAACCCACACGTTAACTAACGCCTAAACCTTGCCCATAAAGTCTAATTTTCCATAAAATTATACTAAAACCACAGTAAAATAAAGTTGTGTGTGCAGTAAAGGAACAAAATTATAGGCAGTCTGTGTTCGAACGCGGTAGGGACAACACACACGATACGAGTTTAATTTCTTTAAACAAGGACGTCTGTTCGCGAACACTCAAGTGTTTTAATAATGACCGCGTTGTGGCCAGTGATATCTTAATGCTCAGGACCTTTAGCAGACATCCCTAAGGATAATTAAAAAAACGGACATGTAAGTATCGCGAAATTGGATGAGTTAATTGAAGATCGTTGCTCCCACGTAAAAAGTTAATTGTTCGATAGCGATCGATTAAAGATAAAAGTGCACATTTTCTTGTATTAAAACTAATCGATTAAAGTTTCGTTTAGCTAAGTTCAATAACTCACTAGTCCAGTATTTTAGGAAGACGTGAACATTAGAGATTAAAAGCATAAAAAACGTAAACATTGCTATCTGTTAACTAAACAGGCGCATCAAAGTTATTAATAGCCGCCCTAACTATGGGATCATTATGTTGCATGGGTGCATAAGATTTAAGGATCGCTATTGAATGACGGTTAGATAGTGACGACGCAAAAACTTGTTTAAAATACGAGTATGCAATTATGATTCCGGTTTTAATTTAATTGAGCTTTTTATGGTTTTAGGTGCCAACCTAAGTATATCTTTCTTACCTATTCGTTCGTTTTTTGTCAATCTGGTTTATAAGTCTGTAAACTGTTTGAACAGAACCTATTACTTAACAACATTTGAGATGTAACTTATTAAATGGAAAATAAATCGAAAACTCGAAAAAGTTAGCTTAATATAAAATATGCTAGGTCCTACTTCGGTCTTAGTATTTATCAGTTTAATTATTTTGCTAGACTTGTTAAAACACGACGGTTTTGCTATTGGTTTCACTTCCTAAAAAGATAATTTATTTTGAATATCTAGGTAAGACATAATTTTTACCATCCATAAATGTTTCCCTTGATTACTGCCTTGTAATGCTACTTTAGCTTTTTAGTGGTATGTTAGCTAATGAAGTTATAAGAAAAATATCTCAGTCGCATCGCAATCGTCCATGAACAGCGGCCCTTATCCGACGGGAGCCCGGCCGGCTTGTCAGCCGGACTTTGTTTTTTTTCTTTTTACACTGTTACCTGTTCCGAACGGGTATCGTATCTACAACCACTGGTTAGGTTAACAAGTGCAGGGCAGGGGTGCACCACCTTTTGTGCGCCTTTATAATCTTTTGTTGCGAAGTTCCTACTTTCGCTAGAACTATGCTGTAACATTATCGTCCATTGATATTGGATTGTTGCGTATTGTAGTACCTGACTGACTATTCTAGGCAATTCTAAAGAGCTATTATACCGATTGTGTTTTCTTGATCAAATAAAACTCTGCGATGCGATCACTGATCACCATTAGCACATCGCAGAGTTTTATTAAAATCAGTACTTTCGAAATGGAAAAATTGATCCGTAGATACATGGTAAGTACTTGACTATCTATAGATTTTCCAATAAGCAACCCCATACATTTTAAGAATTCATAGTCTAGCTCTTAGAAAAAGTATATATGTCTAGAATTAGCCTAACGTTTCTACCGTATAAAACCAAACAGGCGAACATTCTTAGGTTGGTGTGCGTGAGGCGTCATACAAATTATGTCTGTGTCCTTCTTAAAATACTGACACTTTTTTAAGGGGATAATCAGTTGTTGCCATAGGAACAACTTTCTCTATGGCAACAACGTTGAAATCGCGAAAAAAAATCAGCTGTTGCATAGAAAACTGCAAACCTACTCGAGCCATTTTTTCGCGATTTCGATGTTGGTCCCACGAGAAAGTTGTTCAGTTTGATGGTCTGATCATCCTCGTAAAAAACTGTCAGCATATTAAGTTGGACCCTGTATGGATGGGATTTAGAGGCCAGTGGTTGAAATTTTTTTCGACGCTTTCTTAGCTTTTGACTGTCAATCTTGACATATAATTTATCCAAGGTATACCTATCCATATCTATATTCTAGACTTTTCTGCTGCGCACATGTCTAGAGCAAAAGTACCTAACTTATTATCTGCAAAAACCTGCCTACTTACCTACTTAGTTGCTGATTCTTATGTCTAGCAAGATAAATGATTGTGAAAACATAAAATTTCAGTGTTAGGTCATATGGTAAGGTTCACTAAACAGCAGAACGAATGGTCATTCGCATGCTCTGAGCCTGTTATCGCAGGATGTGCCCGGCGACATTTTGCGAAAGTCACATTCGAAATATTGGGATCGAAACATTCTATTTTACTATACGACCTCTGCTTTTTATCTTCTATAACCTTTAAAATAAATTCCACTGCATTCGAATTAACTGCCTATCAAAAAAGTTCAGCATACTAATTGATATTCTATCGTTTGAACCTATCTAAAAGGTCTCATTCCTTGCAATTTGTATCATTAGATAGGCATTATTATGCACTGTCTATTCAAATATATTATAAGTGCCGTGTAGTTTCCAGCTTACCAAACATCTACCACCATCACGGACGCCACAGCTCATGGTTCATGTCTTCCAGTACATAAGCAAATAAAACATATGATGACACATATATTTTACCTATGATTAGCTACAAACTTTATCCGCAAAATGTTGGTAGTTGTAGCAAAATTCTAGATTACACCATAAAGGTATTCGGTGGTATGAGTAGGAAATAAGATAATATAAAATAAAATAAAATCGACATACGAAAGGAAATATTGGTAGAGGCAGTCCTAGGAGGATGTGTACCTCTAGACCAGATTGGGGACATCATAAAAAGACGTCATTAGCCGAAATCGACGAGAATGTATGGATTTAGAATTAGAGAGGAAGCAAAACAGGTCAGGCAGGACCGCCCAAATTGGAGATCCATAGACTGCCAACCCCCCGGGAAAAAGGCGTGAGTTTATGTTTGTATGAGTAGATATGGATAATTATTAACATTATTATATTGTAGTAATGTAACATAATTGTTCTGATTATGAAATGAATCATAAAGTTAATCTGAGTGTAATTGGCACGAGACAATCTTTATGATAACGCAAAGTTTATTTATGTATTTAAAATATTTCAGATATCAAACAATCTACTGACTCAAATTAATAACAGAATTTATCTACTAGTTGGTATTTATTTTTATAAGTGTCGTGAGCTTCCGGCTTTGAATGGACCACCCCTTTCTTCCAGTGGGTGTAGTATAAGAGCCGACTAAGGTATATCTCTTAGTTGGTCGAATAACCTTTATGGGTCATTTTGGTTTCATTCGAATTTATTATATTCCAATGCGTCTAAGGACGTAAACATGTATAAAGTTACGACCATATACCTCTTTTGAGGTGATCAGAATCTTTCAGAATACACGCCCTGCACAAAATTACACAATCCCTACAACTACTTTTCGTACACGAATTAATATGAGACATTCAAAAACAGCTACCCACTTACGACGTTCCTATTATTTCTCAAATTAACATGTTACGTTCATGTTTAACAAGTTGTGTAGGTACCGTATTTCCGTAGTTCAAATCATGTTCATGTTGACTTGAGAAGGATTTCCATTTTTTTAATTTCATATAGCCACTTTCCCGAAAATTGTGTACTGTTTGCCAATCAAGTAGGCAGGTATGATTCATTTTCTCTCATGTGGTTCACCACAAATTAATAATAAAAACATGAATGATGTATAAACGAATAGTAGGTACCTACCTACATGGACTGGAATAATGCGAGTAACTACATTAGGTAGGTACAGTGTTAACTAGTGATTTAGTGGTGTAAAATTGAATTCGTTATAAATATCAAAATTCTGACTATCAAACTGAAAACAACTTTCGCTATGAAGCGAACAGCGAAATGGCGAATGAAAAATCTGCTATTCCATAGAAAAAGTCAATGTTAGCCATTGACACTCGACAAATGTATGAAACAGCAGATTTTTTTTCTTACAATTTCTATGCAAGCTCCATAGTGAAAGTTTTTTAGTTTGATTGAAGGTCTGAAGCACACCATTAGATATGTACTTACCGCATTTAATTTAACACTGCGTATAAATTCTGCATTTATGGTAAAAAACGGTACATTTTTTTTGTAGAGTTCCCTAAATCAATAATTAGGTAGAATCACTAAATCTCATAAATTCTTTGATGGGTTTGATTTGAGAAGACCAAGCTTTTTTGTTAAATTCTCATACATACGTTCCTTCCTAGTCAAACAATTTAAAACCCTAATATTAAATTATCTACATACCTACTTAGTTACTTTAATTTGGTAACTAAAATAATCTTATCCGGTCAAAGTGCTAATTTTGGGTTATCGAATGTAAATATTTGGATGATAAAAAATTAATGAAACATTCACGATAAAAAATAAAATTAATCTGGCGCCTATTGTTGTAATACTTAATAATAATCTGTGTGTGACTCAAAGTAGTTACGATAATTATTAACAACAACGCCCAGATTAAAATTGTCAAAAATTTACTAGGGTAACCGATCAAATTGTTGACACGTCCGAAAATTAATAAAGGTGTTCCTAGACAAAATTGTTGATCACCCCTATCCATATACCGATTGGTGAGTCTTCTTTTTTGTTAACACCTTTTGTAACTATAATTTGACATCGGGAGCGAGAAAAAATGTAGTAGACATTACTTTTTGACAGGGGATACTTAATGAAGTTGTCGGTTTTTTACGTTCAGCGGCCGATTCTCACGGCTATTCCCTTGTCCAGCACGTCCCAAACGGCCCAATCAATTATGTTAACTGTGATAATGTTGTTTTTCTTATTTTTTATGGGACAAGGGCCTCGTTTTGTTGCGTCTACAAACAGATTATACGCTAGTTACACGCTTATTGCTTTGCGTTTTCGGTTATTAAATTTTGTGATTTATTATGTTTTTTTAGTGGGTAGGTAAGGTAATTAATTATATTTTTACTTTGTCTGGTTAATTAGCTTCTTCAATTATCACACTTATGGCGACGGGCTCACACCCCGTCACACTAGACAGAGTTTCGGTACTAGTGAAACGTGGATGTTCTGTGGTTTCAGAATACCTCTGACTACCCCCTCGGGGAATATAATCGTGAGCATATGCATGCATGTCACACTTATGTCTGTACCGTCATAAAGCCTGCTAATTTTAGTAAATTGAAACTCTGTAATGTAACTTTTTAAATTTAATTTTGTAACAACATGAAAATTGCATCGAATTAAGTTACTTACCTATCCTAATTATTTACTTACTAGCTGTCACAATAAGCACTATATCTACAAGATATCTACGAACCTTCTAAAAATTGTACTTCTGTTTTTAAAAAACTTTAAAATGTGCGGCCACAAAAAGTTTGCAATTTCTTTGAATCACGAGTAAATAAAATTGCTATTACTAATAATAGATGCAAATGCTGGCCACTAGAACTGATAAGATAGGACACTTAATTCAACACCAGGCATGGCATGACACATTCTGTTCCTGGAAGGACCGTATAGTAAAGGTAGGTATTAGAGAGCACCACAGTCATAAAAGCTTGCGAGTACAAGCTGAAGTTGCAATTAGCTGCTGTCTCTGCTGTTATATCTGCCGAAGAACTGACAACCGATAGAGAATCAAAGTTTTAGAATAGGAACCACGAAATGTCAGGCGTAGTGTGGGACGTCCATCCCCCAAGTACTGGTCCGACAGCGACAACCTGAGATATGCAGCTGTGGGAGCGTGTTATATCGCGCGCCTTGGAAGAGGCCTTCAGCAGTGGTCGAGGCCAGGCTCATGATAAACATAGTCATCAAAGCTTAGTGGATATGTCAAAATTTACAGAATGTGGCGATCGGCTTCGATGGGCGCGCGGCTGTGCGCAGGAGTGGCGCTGGCGATGTCGCTGTCGCTCGGCGCCGGTCGCCGCGAGTACAAGGACATGGACAGGCCTACGGACATATCGCTGTGGATAGACGAGCGACAAGTCCGCATGTTTAGTGGTAAACACTTTTTGCAATTAGCTTTAGGTATTAATTAAGTATTGAAGTTCTGTATAGGTAGAAGCTGTTCTAATTTAAAATCGACTATCTTTTTCCATTCTTGAATTAAAAATGTTATAATTCCAGTGGGATGACCTCTCACTATGCTTCAAGTCTAAAGTTCTAAAAAAAGTAAATAAAAGCTTGTAATAAATAGATCTTTGTAAAAGGCAAGCCACTATACTATTCTTGCACATCAGTAGCTAAGTTAGGAAATTTTTGCCATTTCCAGGTATATCAATGCAGGTGTTCGCAATATTAAACGGTCACATATCACCATACATATTAGACCCTAACTTCTCTCACAAACTGCCCATCATACCTTCAGAGGTGGGCTACGTCAACTTTACATGGAGATCAAAGAAAAGATATTATTATAATTTTGATACACTGACATCATCGGATCCGAAAATACTGCAGCCTCCAGTACTTTCGATCAAAACTCGAGGCAGGGTGCCTAAACAATCTAAAGGTATGTTATTTTTTTAACAAGATCTATTTTCTACACTGGCAATAAATAATGTTTCAACGGTCTTCTCTTAATCATTAGATACCTATATAAGGTCTAACAGGGGGTTTTGCTTGGCGCCATTGCTCTTGTTGTGTTTCGTGTTATTTGAAATTCGTAAAAAATTTGTTTTAGTGATATTTGTGACGTAATTTCGTGCGGATTGTGTACCACATAGTTGCGTAAAGCGACCGACGTAACAGGAATCTCCAATAAATACGATAACAGAAAATAAGTTTTGGTTCACGTTAACTCGTAAATGGTCATTTTGGCGGCAACGCGCGAGCTTACGAAATCGACCATAGATTCATCGTCATCTATCATCCCCTCATCAAAAAATAAAGAATATAAAGAAAAAAAATTACGAATGGCTCAAAAGGACAAGTATCCAGAGCCGTTAAAGAAATAAAAAAAAATTAGGTCTAACAAAATTAGCTGAAACTATTTTAAAGGAATGATCAGACCGTCAAACTGAACATCTTTCTCTATGGGACCAATATCGAAATCGTGAAAAAAAATCAGCTGTCCCATACAAAACTGCAAGCATAACTCAACTCAAATGTATGGAAGAGCAGATGTTTTTATCGCGATTTCGATATTGGTCCCATAGAGAAAGTTGTTCAGTTTGATGGTCTGATCATCCCCTTAAAATAGTTTCAGCTAATTTTGTTAGACCTTATATACTTAAAAATAATAAATACTTGACGCATAAAAATATCTGTCGTTACATTTCTGTACTTACTTTTTCTATTCGTTTAGAGCAAGAATATTTTATTCTTCTTGATTTATAGCCAATTAGGGTAACCACCGACAAACTATTAGTACCTAGGCATCACAAACACGAACAGAACCTATAAAAAGTTTTACATTCATTTTATTACAATCACGAATCAGTAGCGCCAATTACCTAGTTTTTATTATTTAATGTGAACTTTTCCCACAGAATTCAGTGTATTTTTGCCGTGTGGCAATAACAGCGGAGTAGCAACATTAGAAATAGGTCTAGAACTAAAAAACGGGCGAGACATCCCTTTAAAAGGCACCCCTCTAAGAATACACCTTAAGAAGGAATGCGCACAGAGAGGTGTGTATTTAGAAAGGACAGGTATTGTATCGCCAACGCACTTTTAACACTAACACGCCTGCGGTTTTGATGTTGTTTGTCTTGATTAGTTTAGTCCCATATAATTTATATGCACATTAATGTCTAAAACAGTATTATATACTATAGTTAATTGTACCCTTTTTTAAATATTATTCAGAGTGTAGATAAGGCGAATTCTTCCAAATATTACAAAACATGTTTGCTTTAGAAATAACAGAAGTTGACATTTTCAGAGGATATACAACGTGTTAATGAATAAGCGCAAAACCTCATACTCCCCCAACTCATTTACAACAAAAAATTAAATTGAAACAAAATATTTATTCATTACAATCAAAATTATATAATATAAATCATTTCAAAACAATTAATTATAAAATTGGCAACATGCCTCGCCATTGAAACAATAATTTCATTATTTTGAGACTTAAAATTTAAAGTTATTCGCATTTTAAGTTTTGAGGCAAAAATGATTTGTTATCATTTCAGAAATGAATGAAAGCGCTAACGTGCTCATGGATACATTTTAAGAATCTTGTTTTGGTAGTAAGTAGGGTGAGTGTGCCCGTGAGTTGACATTCTAATTTTAAATTTTACAAACAAATTATTTAATATTTTGAAAAAAGTACCTATGTTGAAACCATGATAATTCGATTCTGCTCACGATTCTAATAAAACTTCTTTCTAGTTTTGCTTTAATTCATTAACACGTTGTATAGTTTTCTGACTTATCGATTCTTCACGATTTGTAAAGTATGTATATATGATTGATTGATTCGTTACACGATAATGACTTTATAACATCGAAAAAAATCTTAAAAAATGCAAATCAATCACTGTAATTTTTAGTTTTAAATTACTATATTTGGTTGCATTGAAATTGCATTGTTTTCTTGGGATCACCTCGCCTAATCTATCTCTTTTTACTAATCACTATAACAAACTCAGAATCGCAGGCGTAATGCTTTTTATTAGTTCTTTAGTTTCTTTAAGATATTTAACAGTATCCACTTCAATTTCTGGACTCTTCAACAAAATTACCTATTCAAAAAGTTTCACAAGCTTATTAATAAAATTTATCATGCTTTTGTAATACGCGTTACAATTCCAAAACGAAACCAAGACAGGAACACTTGTGTTTCAAAAGCACTAAAACATTGCATTTCATCTATTTCGAGTTAAAATATTGTTTGCTTACGCTCTAAGAGGAAGGATCTCTCTTTAAGACTAGAGTGAGCCATACCAATTATAAAGTGTCCACTTTTTTTGACGTTTAGGTTTGAGTGTGTGGTGTCAAGTAGTATGGACAAAAGGCACCCAGTGACATATGGCCTTATGTTTACGGTCACTTTTCACACACACTAGCTCAAAAAAAAGTGGACAGCCGCATAAACAAATATCTATAGTTCCATCTCCTTCTATTATTAAAGGTACGTCATAAGACAAAAGAGACCAACTACAATCGTAAATTTATGCGGACTCTATGTAGATCCTTCCTCTTAGCTTACGCTACTAATAATACATTTATGGCCGGTATGAACGATCTGCAGAGTGTGGTACTGTACCACACTCTATGTCATAAAATGTTTGTGTCCATATGTGCTGGTGGAACAATACGGCTATTGACGTTTATTAGCTATTGTTATTTATTTTATTTAATGTGTTTGGAAGCCCTTATGACTTACCTGGCTATATAATATAACGAATCAAAGATTTTATTGACCATTCATGGAAATGATTTTTCCGTGACAAAAAAACGGAACGTAATGTTTGTGAAGCGTCAACATTCGGGCTGTTCACCCTACTAATTTCTGTGACTTGCAAGCCTGTATGTACAGGCAGGCTCTAAATTAACATGAATGCGTTATTTCCCGGGCGCCTTTTCGCCGAGTATGCTGATTGGCTGAATTCACGGTGCCTCTGCTCACGGCATTTGCGTTTTTAGGTTGGTACTAAGCTTGCTTTAAGCACCCTTTTAGGGGCTATTACACCTTCCTAAATTCAGATTCTAAATGAGGGACAGAGCTATAGATTAGAACGGGACGTTGTAAGTACGTTCTTTTTTAATCTATCTAATTTTTAATATATAGAAGGTGTAATAGCCCCTTTAGACGGGCAATCGATTGTATGCTTTCTGTCAAAGCCGAATCGCCATCGAACAGCATAATTGCACGTCTAAAGGCCGATCGGAAATCCGGTCTCAGCCAATAAGGAGCGCGTGCGCCTTTGCTATTTAACCTTGGCAGGAAGCCTGCGATCAGTTGCCCGTCTAAAGGTTGCTTTACGTTAACTTTATAATAATTAAATAACACATGCAGCGGAATGTAAAAGATTGTGGAATCAAACTTCGGACAACGCACGCACACAAAGCGCGCAGTTCTTCTCAACATTTTTTTTTTTTCGCGATTTCGATGTTGGTGCCATAGAGAAAGTTGTTCAGTTTGATGGTCTGATCATCCCCTTAAAAAAGTGTCAGCATATTAAGAAGGACCCTATATACCTATAGGTACACACGGCGACAGATCAACCTACCCATAGTTGAACTCTATGTTCATAGACATAAGGTCCAACTATGGGTAGGTTGATCTGTCGCCGTGCGTACATAGACGAGCGATTTGCCTGGCGGCAGGTATTGGATTTTCTCTGTGTGCCAATGTAGCCTTCTGTGTGCTTGTTCCTTCCTCACTCTCGTGCACTCTGTGTCTGTATACAGCGTGATAGCCCAATACACTAATCAAGCAGTATCGGTACTAAGCTTATGTGATCGAGATTATAACTTGTGTTACCTAAGCTAAAATTCGGGAACAGGTGGTGGGATACCGGTGACGAATTTGCCGAGCCTCTGCGACTTTGGTCTATGATATATGTCTATTGTGGTTATGTCGCTACTGTTTGATTAATGTATTATTGAGATGATAACTGAAATAGTTCGTACAAATTACACGATCATGAGTATTGCAAGTAATTCCACCCATTCTAATTTGTGTACGAAAAAGTGAAAAAAATGAGTTTATACTGTTTCGGTTTGTACGCATATTGTCAGATACACAAAATGTAAATGTTATTTTTGTTTTCTATAAATGCCAGATACACAATTGTATACAGGGTGTAAGGAAAAGTATCATTAACCTTTAAACCACATACTCTACCCATCAAACTGAACAACTTTTATTACGGGAGTAAACATGTCAGCGCAAAAAAAAATCAGCTGTTCCAAATTAAACTGCAATTCATACTCGACTAATATGTATGCGACAGCTGATTACTTTTTTTTCTGACAGGTTTGCTCCAATGGTAAAAGTTGTTCAGTTTGATGGGTAGAGTACGTGGTTTAAAGGGTAATGCTACTTTTCCTCACACCCTGTATTATGTGTGAAACTGAAAAAAAAACAGCACCCCAGTTTTGAACTTCAATACGCTAAAACATCTTAAATTCATAAATAATAAGTTTAAACTCTCCATTTCAACCAGGCTTCTGTGTTAACTTGCCACTAATATAATATTTAAAACCTCAAAAATTAAAAACCTCGCCATGTTGCGAAAAAGTCATTGGTACTAATTTTGTTTATTTACTTGCAATATTCACATAAAAGGTTATACAGGGTGTTAGGGTAAACAGTTGCATTACTTTAAGGGGTGATTGTACCCATGGCACTAAAAAACTTTCCCAAAGAAACCTATAGGAAATTCGCAAGAAATTTTTTCGCCTTTCCATACTCAATGCAATCAGCTGCTTAGCTAGTCCTTATCGAAGAATCACAACAATTTGTTTACAAATTTTAGTTATCTGTCTGTCCCTAAACCATACACTTTTTTAATTTTATTAATAATTAATGGACTTTTGCTTGTGCGTTAGCACTGCATTTAGGGGTTAGATATGCAAAGTAGCGCTTTTGCTTCGGAGACGGCTGCCGCCACTTGTCTTCCTGCTCACGCTGCTACAATTACTCATGCCCTCTCGCTCGCACCACGCCGCGCGCCTTCATCGCAATCTATGCAAATCATTGCATAACCTGTGGCGACACGTTTCACGCCTACTTTGCACTTCTAACCCCTCTTATAATGTTCTGTGGTCCTAAAGGTAAGCGCATATTACGACGATACGGACGATTAGTGTACGGAGCGGGCCACATCGCAGCTGAAAATATGTACATTTTAAGGCCGCTGTGTCCCGTTGCGGTCCGCCCTAAGATGCACTTACCTTTATGGAGATACTTTTCAACCATTTTACAATAACAGAGATAACGTATAATCACGCTTACCTTAAACTTGACAGGTCCAGACCCGGAATGCGACAAAAAGTGTGCGAACCAAGGATGGTGCAACCACGATAAGATATGTCAGTGCCCCGAGGGGTATATGGGCCAGCACTGCCGCACCGCGCTGTGCTACCCGGTCTGCATGAACGGGGGAAACTGTACCGCGCCCGGGATATGCTCCTGCCCACCTGGCTACCAGGGCAGGAACTGTGAGGGAGGTATGTATAGATTACTAGATGACATCTACGAGTACATCATGTGGAGAGGATGAGTAATAGCAGATATACGAAAGAACGAAGATATATGGAGCTAAAGTGAGTGGAAGTGTCAGCAGAGGGCGCCCTCGTAGGACGTATTCTGATCAAATCGGTTGCGTCCTACAAAAAGGGGAGGTGCGGAGTACTCGAAACCGACGGGCATGTATGAAGAGATGTATGGATGTGCATGAGGCAAAAGGGGTATGTAAGGATCGTAGTAGATGGCGCTCTCTGGTCTCTGCCAACCCCACTGGGAAAGAGGCATGACATAGATAGATAGATCTAGAACATTTTAACGTCATCTGCCTCTATTCCGCTAAGGTGTAATAGGCACATCCCGGGCCATAGAACGATATCACATCATCATCATCCTATTATATATCCCACTGCAGGGCACTGGCCTACCCTTAGGAAAGGTGTATGGGCGTTAGTGCACCACGCGTGCCCAATATTTTTCTTGTATGCAGGTTTCCTCGCGATGTTTCCTTCACCGTTTGAGAGCAGTCGGTATTACGTACATTTTATTAGTTAGAAAACCTCATTGGTAAATGGCATGCCGTCCGTGCGGATTCGAGCCCGGACTCTCGTGATTAAGAGTCCATTCTTCTCCTCAACGCGCTATCGATGCTAAAATACGACAACGATAGAAAGATCTCACAATACTTGTATATGCTCTATGTGCTTCTTGCTCAACTCCTCTCAAATCTCCCCTGGAGTGCGGGAATCTATAGTGTATATCTATAGTAGCGTCACCGATCCACTCAGACAAAGTCAAGAAAAGCCGTTTCTAAATTAAAACCAAAAACTTACCGACAATAAATACCAGTATATTCCGAAAATACCTAACTATTTCAACATTTACACTAAACTAAATCCTCTTAGACAACGCTATTGCTACTTTACATCCTCCTTTAATGACTTCGGTTAAGGCCTTGTAGAAAGGCGCCTGCTCGGCCCCGTGGTTTATCCCGGTGTCGTGGTGTTCCTGCTCCTCGTCCCGGAACTTTGTGATGGCTTCGAGGATTTCCTTGTCGACGTTAGGGTCCTCCATCAAGGTTCGCAGCTGATCGTTGTAGTGGTCAACTATTACGGTTTCAACAGCCACTGTGCACGCCATTGCTGCTTCTTTGCCTAGTAAAGCGGTCCCTGGAAAAACAGAACACATTTTTGGATTAGGTTATTGACGAAAATCGGCGGCGCGTTACTTTCATTCTATAGGGTCCTTCTTAATATGCTGACACTTTTTAAGGGCATGACAGACAGTCAAACTGAACAAAACTGAAAAGTATGATGGTCTAACTAAACTAAACCAACCACTGTAGAAGAGAAGTACACTCCCTATTGACACTCCTACCTAGAATGCACGCAACTGTTCTACTCACAGACTACACGTACATACAAGCATAGCGGGCACGGACAAGACGATCCTCTTGCGTCAAATGACAATGGCCTCTTGCGACCGGCGAGTATCCAAACTGTATAGTCCCAAAATGTAATCTCTCATAACTCACCAGCGCCAAGCATGAACCCGGCGACATTCCAAATAGGCATCAGCACGGTCGGCCGCACCCTGTACTGGACGATCAACTCCTCAAACTTTGCCCGGTGTTTCTTCTCCTGGTCCCACATGTGCTGTATGGTCGGCCCCTCGGCCGTGTTGCCCAGTATGGCGTGCTGGCCGGCGTAGATACGATCCGCGCCCAGTTCCCCGGCATGGTCCACGCGGATTATTTTGTCTAGCTGTCGGTGTAAATGTTTTAGAAATAAAGAGGAGTAATACTAACGATTTGAATGACGATTATTGGAAGCTTGACAGACAATTCAAAATGGTTCTAAGTTCTTATAGGCACTTTGCTATGGCTATATAAATAAACCAATACTAGAGTAACCAACATAACAATACTATAGGTAGAAGCACCATGTGAGCAGATTCCGCTACTGGGAAGGAAAAAACTTGCAACTATAATATTGAAAGAGCATCGGTGGCGCGCTGGCGCATTGCTGAGAGGTGTGGACACTCAATCATGAGGGTCCGGGTTCGAATCTGCACAGACGACATGCCATGTGCCAATGAGTTTTTCTATCTTATGTAGGTAATATCAACTGCTCTCGAAACGGTGAAGGAAAACATCGTAAGGAAACCTGCATCCGCTAAAGACGAAATTCTGATGCGTATTATGTGAAGTCATCCAATCCGCATTGGGCACGCGTGGTGGACTAACGCCCGTACACACCCTGAGGGTAGGCCTTTGCCCTGCAGTGGGACGTTTATAGGCTGATGATCAATATTGAATACCTGTCAATGTCAGACAAAACTGTCAACAATGTGATGGATGATGGATTAACAATGATATCTGCATTGGCATTAGGTACCTAAATTATATAACCTTTATACACAGACCAGTAATCTGTGCCTTTATACAACGATATTTAGCTTTTATGACCTTCATACTTACTTCAGGATTCCTCTGCCAAGCCGCCGTGTGAGCTCTCCTGAGCAGCTGCAACTGCCTCTGTGGTCTGATCATGGTTACAAACGATCTGCAAACAAAATGTTATTGTTTCAGGAATATGCTCCCATAAGTGTCTGAACGGAGGGAAGTGCATACAGAAGGACACCTGTGAGTGCCCTAAAGGATATTACGGATTGAGATGTGAATTTTGTAAGTTTATTAAATTTACATTCGTTGCGATTGAATTACTTGAATCCTGATCTTGTCCTATTCCCGATTGTGATTGTGATTTTCAAACATAAAATATTTTCGTATGAAAACAATCTCGACACGATCATACACATATACAGGATGATAGGGTAAACAGTTGTATTAATTTAAGGGGTGATTGTAACCATGATACTGAACAACATTACCTAATAAACCTATAGGAAAGTCGAGATTTTTTTTTCGACTTTTCATACAAACGCTCGATCAACTGATTGCATTTAGTATGGAAAGTCCACATTTTTTTTTTTCAAATTTCCTATAGGTTTCTTTGGGAAAGTTGTTCAGTATCATGGGTACAATCACCCCTTAAAGTAATGCAACTGTTTACCCTAACACCCTGTAGTTATCATGTAGTGTAGACTGACGAATTACATCTTCTTACGAGTCGGTGGCATGTCGTTGAGTTTGATTTTATCGTGATGAAGAGATTTTCCGATCAGCGGCTGTA
This sequence comes from Agonopterix alstromeriana, assembly GCA_963924505.1. NCBI lineage: Eukaryota > Metazoa > Arthropoda > Insecta > Lepidoptera > Depressariidae > Agonopterix > Agonopterix alstromeriana. The sequence goes on along the minus strand of OZ004663.1, from coordinate 2,248,869 downwards.
TCAGGGGATGGACTTGCAATTTCTTGTAACATCGTGTTACATCAAATCAACTGACTTTCAACTGACTTACAACCGAAGCAGCCAACTAATAATTTCTTCTTTTTCAGCAAAATGCGTAATTCCATGCCTAAACGGCGGTCGGTGTAAAGGCGTGAATAAATGCCGCTGCCCGGCCGGTCTAGGCGGCAACCATTGCGAAGTGTTCCGTCGCGGAGGGGAATGTATGCGGCCGTGTCGGCACGGCACGTGCGTGGCAGGCGTGTGTGTCTGCGAGCCAGGCTGGCGTGGCAGAGCCTGCCATAGGACTTATGGTGCGTTTTGTTATAAACCTTATTGTTGGTGTGATAGAAGTGTTCTGGGTGAAGGGTAATGGATGCGGCCATGCCACGGCACGTGCGTGGCAGGCGAGCCAGGCTGGCGTGGTAGAGCCTGTTTTAGGCCTTATGGTGTGTCTTACGAGTATTAGGGCCTGTTTCACCACTTTTGGATAAGTTCTTGTTAATTTATCCGACAGCTCATTTGACATATTCTTCATACAAAATATGTCAAATGAGCTTCGGATAAGCTAACAAGAACTTATCCAAAAGTGGTGAAACAGGCCCTTATAAACCTTAATATCATGCCGATAGAAAGTGATCTTTCAGTGGTGGGAAGTGGGTACATAATGTCTCATTCCTGACTTACTTTTTGGTAATAAATTTTCTTAGACTACTTATATGAGGACAAGTTACGCCTGTAATTCTACTAACAAACTTTTCAGCCACTTTTTGCGGGGGGCTAGGTAACACGAGATACGCAACTTTGAATTTTCTTCCATTAGTTTAGATTCTAATTTTGAATGTTAAAATCATAAAAAAAAGTGTCGTGTGAACCCCAAACGTCATAAGTTCGAAATTATTGTTCCGCAATTATAGGCTGTCGCGTTTAGTGATAATGTATAAAATTGTATGTAAATGCGTAAGATCTTTTGATCTTGCAAGTTTGCAGAGGGGAAATGCTAAGGCGAGGCGGGTCCGTATATAATTCGTTTAAGTAAATTATGGAACAATTGATAACCAAAAACAATATCATTTTAACTAAATATTGATATTTATTTCAGGATCTTCTGAAGAGTCTGGAGAACTGAAGAGGCCACGATGAGAACAAAAATTGACAAAACTACTGATGATGTGATTTCTTAATTTTATTATTATTTTATTTTATATATAATTATTAATTGTATTAAATATAATATTACAATTAGTCATTTAGATAATAAGTGCGCCATTTAGTTATTTAAATAGTTTTAATATTATGCAATATGAAAAAGAAAAGAAATTATTACATGATTTTGTTCTTTCCTTTCATACTTCTTGATACAAGTACTACAAATATTTTTTTATGAATATAACCACTATTGCTTTGGAAGGTGTGATAGACAAAATATTTGGAATTTTACAGATTAGATGAATGACAAATATTTGAAAATTAATGTACCAGGCTCATAGCGTGTTCGAGAATTGGTCTCGTCTATCTATCTCGCTCTAACATATGTTATTACTATGCCCTTTCTCTTTTGCATTTCCGATCTAACGTAGTATAATATGCTAAATCTATGGGTATAATAACTACTTCAAAATGGTAATCAATAACCTTTTTTTTCGGTTAGTAAATAGTCCCGGGGCTACAGTACTATCTCTTGCTCAGCTAAACCAATGAAAACCAGTAGCACCAACTTCTCCACAAATTATGAATGATGAGAATTAAATTAATTAACTACTTTACAAAGTTTAAAAGAAAACACTTCTACTGTTTCTATAATTTTTTTGATGATCTGTGGTACCTATAGGTTTTCACATACGAAAAAATGTGATGGAAAGATGGGAATTGGCATTGACATAGAATACTATGTTCGCCGGGTCTAGTACAAAATTATCGAAAAAAGTGTCCGAGACTAAACTACACAAACCTAAGTATGTATAGTAATATAAACCAACTAAAACATTGAAAATTCTGAAATTCTTTTCCATCCCACTCCCCCATCACGGCACGGTGCGCGCCTCGCCCCCGCGCGTGCCCTTGTCGGCCGATCAAACGAAGAGTGTCGCGTAATTAATTAGTTCTCTTCTTACGTTTTGGTGCTCTTATGGCTCGAACACTTTAGAGCGCGGACCCTTCGTCCAGTAGTTTGTAAGTCAATGGGAATTGGGAAATAATTTAAACAGTATTCTGTATAGAGGTGCGTTTTCGAAGACACTGGATTTCTGTATGAATTTATTTCTCTTTCGTAAGGAAAAATAAATTTATAACCTAATTATTTTTGTTCTATTTTTATAATGCACACAATAATAATACATGCAGTGTCCTCTGATATATTTTCTGAATGATTCGATGATATGAAAACATTTGTTACAAGAAAACAATAATAAATCATACAGTTTGGATAAAAGCAAAGTTACAAAATGTAAACAAACATTGAGCAATATAAAAGTAAACTTACTTCTTGCAAATAATTATTGGAATCAACGATTGGTTCTGGTAGAAATTCTGCAGACGATGCTTAATAACGTTTATCTTTTGCAAAAGGCAGTGTAATTTTTAGTAAAATCATGAAAAAGAAAACTAATCGTACACACTTCACGTACAATTTTCAGTCAAATTGAAATGTCAAAATTAGTTTATGAAAATTTGTCTAGATGGCGCCACTGAGTGACGTGATCAAATGTTTTCGAAAATAAACTTGGAATTTTTCCTCAACACCCAGCGCGCACGAGGCGCCCAATAAAATCAAGAAATATATTCATCAAGTGAATTCGGTACGTATTTTTCAAGCAGAAAGCTAATTTTTCCTCACTGTGAAATTCCGGTCCCCCCGCAAACAGAGGGGTGATTTCCCTTTCCATGCGAAAAACCCACCGCGCAGACTCGTACAAAATGGCGTCTCGCAAAGTGAAGTTCAAACGATTTTCATATCGCGTTTACCGATCGATAATAATGGAGGATTTGCGTTTTTCGGGGTCTCTGGTGTCCTCCACATATTTTGTGAATTCAGTGTCTGGTTGAGTGAAAAAGTCTTGAAAAGTGTTGTTTTGGACGGGTTACATCACAGCGGTATCGCCAGGTTTCTGATAAGAGCGCAGAATGTCTTTCAAATCACGCAGGTGCGTACGCAGCCGTAGTCTTTCTATTCTATCTGGGCCTGCTCGATTGCGCGACTCCCTACCCATGATGGCCATTCATTTGGGCTATCCTACGCCGCCGCAAAGAGTTTGTGTCATTTGTCTTGAGTTGACCCGCCGCTACCAGGCGCCTTGCTTTGCATCTAAACATAAACACTAAACAGAATGCGTCATTTCGTAGCAAAGCCCTTGAATACTGAATGCTTATAAGTCGCAATATTTCTAAGCTGGATGCCTTATCAACAAATAGCTTGTTTCACGGCTCAATTCAGGGATGATTCGCTCCGTAATCTTTGGGTTTGGGTGAAAATTTGCTGGTGATTACGGTACGCTAGACTAGGCATTCGTGTGGGAAGCTCGAGTATTGATTTTTCGCCCTGTGCTGTGCTAGCTGCCTACACAATAGAATAGTAACATAGATATTTTAGGTATATTTGGGGTGGGCTATTGGAATGGTACAAACAATTTTTCACCACTCTTCTTCTCATTTGTATTATGATAAGCCTTGAATTTGCCTTTATTGGTATCTTTCTCACTTTCACCAATTGAAAAATCTGATCTAATGAATCTAATTCTGTATATCCATAGCTACATATACTATGTTACTAATCATAGGGATGAGGAAATGGGAACAGGATTATAAATGCCAAAGTTCGATTAAATTTTTAGACAATTCTATTAGTTATTCTTTTTTTTAGTTTGAAACTTGTCTTAGGGCCTTTTTCACCACTTCTGGATAAGTTCTTGTTAGCTTATATGACAGATAAATTGACATATCTTTCATACGAAATATGTCAAATTATCTGTCAAACAAGCTAACAATGACTTATCTATACTCCATTCAAAATAGCAACGAAATTTTAAGGCTATATTGCATTACAGAAACAGAGATTTGAAACACTTCCTCACACATATTCTTATAACAGCTTTAGTAACATCCAAGATATGTCGGATAGTATATGTATCCAATAAATTAATTACATTTGGTAATCAGAATTGGCCAGAACGCTACATAGGAATCGGAAAATCTCGTCATCCTTATTTGGAATGAAGTATAGAAGTGATGAAACAGGCTCTTAGTAAGTTACTCAATTTAAATTTAAGACAAGAATCACCACTAGAAACAGCTAAGACCAAAGAAGCAACCATTATATTTATGAGGTTCAGAATAATTCGGAGGCCAAATTCTTTCACAGACTCCTTCCACCTAAACACAATATGACTTTAAAAAGACAGAACAAAATTAGATTATCAATTAATGAGGTCACATAATGTTAGAGGAAATGCTTTTTATAGCATCTCAACATCCCAGCCTATTTTATATTTTATTTATTTTATTATTCTTAGGATGATATACAGCAATGATTACAAAGTAAACACGTATTTAAATAACTGTAAGCTAATTACAAATCTCCACCTATAAACTTCACTTTTCTTTTCAAAAAACGTACTTGGTGGTAGGTGTAGGTACAAACAAAATAGTGCTAAGTAATAATTAACAATATGTGGAGTCGCACTGCAATTCTGGCGGAGTATGGACGCGTGCCTATCGGCGCGTTGGGATTGCACGTGGCTCCGCCACTTTGTGAACTCTTTTGTGTTTTAACCTTAAAACAATCACTTGAGATTATAAACTACTTACATTGGCAAAACTGCCGCGCTAGACTTAATAAATACTACTGATCATTTTCCTTCGTATACTCTCCACATAACGAGACATTGGCTGAATTGTGATAACACATTGGATGCCACTAAACCAAAAATTGAATTGAATTGACAATATGTGAGAAACAAATAATGCAGTCACAGTCGGAGAAACAGCTAGCTATTTAAAATAGTCATTCGCTATACTAGTCTTTATGGATTTTTCACTAGAACAAAATAAATCGATGTTGTGAACATGATGCGTCGTTAAAAGCTTTGCAGCTTCGTGGTAGGAACGCGTTTTGCCCATAGTTAGTGCCAGCAAAAGGAACGCTTAAGATTGGACGTTGCCTCAATCCCAAGATGTTGGTCCTTATTGATATGTTTGACAGGATCTCGGAACAATCGATCGAACCATTAGCGACCTTGACTCGAAAACAGATGTCATTTTCTTTTCGTCGCAAGTCGAGTGAATATGTGGTATAAATAGTAACCCAATCATTACACACTACTAAATAAACAATATTCACTTCACAGCCAATAAAAATAAAGGGATTGCTTTGTAGGCTTAGACAATATAACTATGGACAAGTTACGTATGTAACTCTACTAACAAACTTTTCTGACACTTTTTCCATTACTTTAGATTCTAATATTGATTGTTGAAAATAGTCTCATGTGAACCCCAAACGCGAGTAGTTTGAAGTTATTGTCCTGCAATTATAGGCTGACTCGTTTAGTGATAAGATATAAAATCCTATCTTCTATTCTTCTCTCTTAGCTGTCATGTCAGCACTCACTCTTTTCTTACATATATCATCTTACACACAATCCAGAAATCTTTTCTTCAGACTTTCATACTTAACATTTGTCTCTCCACATCACAGATATCACATAGTAGATTATCATGGTATTGACATATGTCAATACCCGTTTGTAGTTTGCCCACGACTTCGTCCGCACAAATTATACAAGGTGTTACAAAAATACAAATTAACATTTAAGGGGGTTGTTTATACCATCAAACTGAACAACATACGATGGGACCAATATCGAAATCGCAAAAAAGAAATCTGATTTTCCATACTAAACTACAAATCTACTCGAGCTAAATGTTTGGGACGGGAAATTATTTTTTTTCGCTATTTCGATCTTGGTCTCATAGTGAAAGTTGTTCAGTTTGATGGTCTAAACAACCCCCTTAAAAGTATAAAATGTTTATTTTTTTTTTGTAACACCCGGTGTACCAGATTTTAAGTCAAATCATAAGCTATCACAAAAAAGTTTCATCAAAATCGGTTCAGTAGTTTTCGCGTGATGCAAAATTACTAAAAAAGGTTAATTTGGAGTCAGGGACACCAAAACCATATCATAATCTTTTTCTTTAAATATCTTCAATGTACACACTTCTGTTACAGTTCTATAATAGTTTCGATTCATCCACCAACCCAAACCGATATTATGGTGGAGTATAGTAAACTTCCTTTATAGCTAATGAGAGGCCTGAGCCTCTAAGAGTGGGACGTACACATTTTAAAGATGATTTTAAATGCAGGTCGTAAAGAAACAACTAACGTGGCGGACTCAAACCCTGAAGAAGGGAACCTGATGGGACCGGAGGGCAACAGCCAGGACATTGAAGACACAGAGTACGACATCATGAACTCAGCAGTCAGCACAGAGTCCATGGATATGGCTGAAGAGGTACGTTTGGATAAACTGTATTTGTTATTCTGTATCTTTGTCACTGTTATTTGATTACACGTTTGTCCGTTTCTGTTCAGAATGGCAAAAAACACATAGGGTCCTTCTTAAAATACTGCCTCCGTGGTCTAATGGTTAAGAGCATTGGGTTCTTGACACGGAGGTCGTGGGTTCGATACCCACGGGGGACACCTAGTGATATGTCACTTTGTGTGTTTTTCCCCAGTTGGTTAGGACATTGCAGGCTGAATCACCTGATTGTCTGAAAAGAAAGATGATTCCGTGCTTCGGATGGCACGTTAAGCCGTTGGTCCCGGCTTCTATCTCTCGTGGTAGCAGATATATGTGGTAGTACATAAAAACCACGTCAGAGGCCGTAAGGCGGTGTGAAAAAACTCAGACACCAGGGCTGGCCCACACAATAAGTAGTAATATGCTGATACTTTTTTAAGAGGATGATCAGACTATCATACTGAATAACTTTCTCCATGGCACCATCATCGAAATCGCGGAAAGAAAATCAGCTGTTCCAAACAAAACTGCAAACCTACTCAAGCCAAATGTATGGGACAGCTGATTTTTTTTCGCGATATCGATGTTGGTTCCATATAGAAAGTTGTTCAGTTTGATGGTCTGGTCATCCCCTTAAAAAAGTGTCAGCATATTAAGAAGGACCCTGCATATTTATTTTAACCACAAAATTATCCAGTAGGTGCACATAGGATAAATCGACATGCTGTGAAAACCATAATGCTCTCTCTTGTAATAACAAACACAAAACACAAAGTAATAAAAAACAGAGGCACTTCTAGATTTTTCTTGTTTTCATGAGGGTGGGATGTTAGGCCCACAAGCAATCTTCAGCAAACAAGTTTGTAAAGACTGGTGCCCGGAAATAAAAGTTGATAATCTGTGAACTTTGTGGTTATTGATAGAATGCCAACAAAACCCAAAAGTGACGAGAGATTTTATATCCGTGCGACTTGATTGTGCAAAAAATTCTGACAATCTTCAAGTATATAAAAATAGAATAATAATGGTATCGGGGCTTGTGTCCCTCGCCATGCCCAAAGAATAAAAATTGTATACTTAGATTATAAGAATATCAAAGTTATTGTAGCTAAATTATCTCCAGTTTCCTCATTTTACTATCGATAATAGATGTATATAAAGACCCAAGTTTCCATTTATATGATAACTTTTGTATAGCATTGAAATTTCCCTTCCATTATTCAGTAAATCATGTAATCTCATGCAGTGCAATTCGTCATCTTGTATTTACAGTCTATGAATCATATGGGTATTGCCTATCCAGACCTGTTATTTGTTTATATTGGACTTAGTGACATTTATATTCCAATCTGAAATGAATGCAGTACTCTTTTTGGGTTAAAACTCAGTTAAGTTTATTGATTTGTGGTGTACAAAATTATGTGGTATTCATCTCTCTGTAGAGAATATGTTCAGGTAGGTAATATAAAAATGATTTGTCAATGCTTATTTATTATTAAATGCGACTGACTAATTGAGTCCTTTGCAGTCTGAGCTCAGGAGTAGTGAATCCACTGTCTTACAAATTCATCTTGTAAAGATATTCATCACCAAAACAAAATGCAGTGCACAATAGGAAACATAGCTGATTATGGTACAAAAATATTTGTAACTACTCCTTCGAGAATATAGTTAAGAGAATAGGCGTGTACTGTTTAGTCCATACAAATGTATTCCCCTGTTTCCTACTATATTTTTTTTCATAAATTAATTACTATGAGAACTAGGAGCGTTCAGACATCCAGCAAGCAAATTTGACGAATATAAGCAAAGAAATGGAAAACATACAGACATAGCCAAAGACTTTCTTATATTATTCTTGAAAGAATTATTAAAATCGGTTTAGTTTTGGAGGAAGAAACAGGGTAATACGAAACCGTGATTTCGTCCATTTTATGTAGGCAAAATCAGTCTGCGCTGCAGTTGACCCTTTCGCACTGGTAGCTCGGTAACAGCTCGACAGCAATAGATGTATTAAATAACAATTCTTCTAATTTCTTGCAGACCGTCTATCGTCTTTATCTGTTCAACTAATAAGAGTCAGTGTATTTTCTGTTTGTCGGTGGTTATAGTCTGACGGTGGGGCGTGTTGGCAGGACATGTCGCAGGTGGACGGGTGCGGGCTCAGCGGCGCCTCGGACGACGAGGACGAGTGCGCCTCGTCGCCCGCCGGCTCCGCGTACGACGACAGCGCCGATATCATCAAGAACGCGCTTAGTGATGAGGTCACTAAACAGCTTGCCGCCGCTGGTATGTCTACTTTCTACGTAGCTGATTGTTAAGCCTTACCTTTTAAGGGCTGTATCTTTTGAACTGTAATAAGTTTTGTTAAGAATATCTGTTATTATGGCTGATATCCTAACAAATAATAAAATAAAGTATTTGGGTTCCCCAAGATCCAATAGCCTAAAATTTTCTTTGAGTACTCCATAAGGATATGTCTAAATTCTAAAAGGTTAAATATTCATAGATTATACAGGGTGTTACAAAAGTAAAAATAAACATTTAAAACTGTTAGGGGGTTGTTTAGACTATCAAACTGAACAACTTTCACTATGGGACCAACATCGATATCGCAAAAGAAAAAAACCTGTCCCATACATTTAGCTCAAGTAGATTTGTATTTTAGTATGGAACATCCGATTTCTTTTCGCGATTTCGATATTAATCCCATAGTGAAAGTTGTGCAGTTTGATGGTCTAAACCACACCCTTAAATGTTTATTTGTGTTTTTGTAACACCTTGTATAATCTTTAGCATGCTTCATACAAAGTTTAATTATATTTTGGATTGTAGCCAATTACAGTCAATGACATTTTTAAACACGATCCTGTTCCTGAAACCTGTTCATCGACCTGAACATGTCATCACAACAGGAATAAAGGTCTCCATTTTGTCCAATAACATGTAGTCCTTCCCAAATCTAATGCCAACGGAGCGCAAATCTACCTAAAGATGATATTAATACAACAAGTAATTCCTACAGGTCCAGTCGGCATGGCAGCCGCTGCAGCCATAGCTTCTTCAAAGAAACGCAAGAGACCACATTCGTTCGAGACCAACCCTTCCGTCAGGAAGAGACACCAGAACAGATTGCTCAGGAAACTAAGGGTTAGCACGATTTATGTTTTCCTTTATTATTGAGATGATAATTTGTAGGGAACTAATAACCCCTGTGCAGAGTGCAAAGAGGTAACATACGGGGTCCAAATATACAACGTGTTAATGAATAAGCGCAAAACCTCATACACCCCAACTGATTTATAACAAAATAATGCGATTGAAACAAGAATTTCATTATTTTGATAGTTAAAATTTAAAGTTATTCACATTTTAAGTTTTGAGACTAAAATGATTTGTTATCATTTCAGCAATGAATGAAAGCGCTAACATGCTCATGGATACATTTTAAGAATCTTGTTTTGGTAGTAAGTAATTTTACGAACAAATTTAATATTTTGAAAAAAAATCGATTCTGTTCTCGATTATAAACAAACGACTTTCTAGTTTTGCGTATATTCATTAACACATTGTATATGCTAACGGTTTTTCAAGATGATGATCAGACCATGAAACTGAACAACTTTCTCAATGGGACCAATATCGCGAAAAAATTTAATTTGATTTAGGCAGAGTAGAATTGCAGTTTTGAATGAAACAGCAAATTTTTGTTTTGCAATTTTGATGTTGGTCCTTATAGGTCAAGTTGTTCAGTTTGCGGCAGTGTGTTTGACAACGATATTTAGTTTTCTTTTTTTGTTTATCCTGTTCTTACTATTTGGTCATAAATAAAGTAAATATCATTCATGTTCATATTTTGTCAGTTGCAACGATTCTACCGCATCTGAAAATATCATAGCTCCAAGGATAACCTACTAACTTTCCTAAACCACCAACAGCAAACCATAGAAGAATTCGCGACGCGGGTCGGCCAGCAAGCCGTCGTCCTGGTCGCGACGCCCGGCAAGCCCAACACGTCGTACCGGGTATTTGGGGCCAAGCCGCTCGAGGACGTAGTCAGGAACCTTCGCTGCATGATCATGGAGGAGCTCGAGAACGCGCTCGCTCAACAGGTAAGCCGGTTTCTGAGGCTGGGGCCGCTCCACGCCTGTGTTGGCTTGTCTCGCCTGTGTGCGCCGGGATTTTGGACCACAATTACATATCGTATTTTGTCATCTTCGTAAAACTTTTCACAAAATTCCATTAAATTATCTCTCTACATAATTTTTCTAAATAACAAAAAAAAAATTAAGGGTGTAATGTAGCTAATGAAACTGAACAACTTTCCCTGAGGAACATGGAACATGGGTCGAAAAACGAGCATTTTTTTTGACCTCCCGTATAAAATTGATCGACTGATCCGAACTTTTGTAGTTATTGGAGATCCAAGAAAATTTCTCTTTTTTCGATCCATGTTCCTTAGGGAAAGTTGTTTAGTTTCAATATCTGAAATAATCCCTTAAACTTTTTTTGTAATTAAAAAATAGGAGTGCATAGAATCGAATATCAATGTAATTTTGGGATATAGGCAAATTTTAATTAACTGTACCGCAGTAACTGCGAGTCAAGTGGTTTAGTTTTGCACAGACTTGAGCACAAGCCAGCATATTAGATTTATAGATTAGAATAGGTTTGGTGCAGTCCCAGCCTATTGATGTTGTGTTTCTTTCTAATATACTAAACTAACTAACATTTAATTGTATTATTTATAAAAGGTTTATTTATTTCTAACTCTCCCTTTGTTTTATTAATTACTCACTATTTTAACTAATATTTTCTTAACGAAAGGTCTTGCAAATTTCATTCATTGAACTCTATTAGATAACACACTTTTTTAAGGGGATGATCAGACCATCAAACTGAACAACTTTCTCTGGGACCAATGCTGAAATCGCGATCAAAATCATCTGTTCCATACTAAACTGAAATCTTACTTGACCCAATTCTATCGGACAGCAGATTTTTTTTTTCCGCTATTTGCACATTAGTCCCATAGAGAAAGTTGTTCAGTTTGATGGTCTGATCATTCCCTTAAAAAAGTGTCAGCATAATAAGAAGGACGAACATACAACAAATTTACTTTAACAAAGTGTCCTGAAGAGTCACGTGACCAAGATAATTAGGGTTCTAAAAATTCTAAAAAACAGAATGCTGCAAATTTTCCAACACCTTTCATAAATCTAAATTAGTAATACCTTTAGATATGTGGGGTCCTTATTAATAAGCTTGATGATAACATTGTACTGAAAGCTGTCTCTTCGCTGTATGAATATATAAAAATCATAAAACACTTAAGTTTGTCAACATTATACAATGTGTTAAAGAATTAACGCAAAACTAGAAAGTAGTTTGTTTAGAATCGAGAGCAGAATCGAATTATTAAGGTTTCAACATAGGTAATTTTTTGAAAATAATAAATAATTTTTTTGTACAATATAAAATTTACTGAATTCGATCGCAACCCACCGTTTGGACTCTCTCACCATACTTACTACCAAAACAAGACTCTTAAAATGTATCCATGAGCACGTTAGCGCTTTCATTCATTGCTAAAATGATAACAAATCAATTTTGCCTCAAAAATTAAAATGCGAATAACTTTAAATTTTAATTATCAAAATTATGAAATTATTGTTTCAATCTAATTATTTTGCTATAAATCAGTTGGGGTGTATGAGGTTTTGCGCTTATTCATTAACACGATGTATACATAAACCATGCAGCAAACATCATATCTCGAACAAAAATTACGTGATTTATTAATGTTTTTATGTTAATGCGACCTTCAATACTTAGAGTTTATGTGAGTACTTCAGCTTATTAATAAGGCCCCTATATGTCCTGTATGCTAAATTATTTGAATGTGACTTGCTGACATCTATATCAGAAACCAGCTCTTATCTTATACTTTTAAACTGAAAGTAACTGGTATTACAAATAATAGGGAACTTGCATTAAATCTGTATTTCTATGTTTTATCAATATTTTAGACAAACACTTAAAAAGTGTAATTCTTTGAGAAGATTACATAAAATTAGATTTGTCACAAAAATCTAAGAATAAATTAACTAGTCAAAAGGTAATTTTAAATTTTGAAACCTCGGATCAGCGAAAAGTGAATCCATTACATCAAAAAAATCTACACTACTATAATAACGAACGGAAGTGTATCTGTATGCTTAAGATATTTAAAAAAATAACGATTTGGATTGATGTCTGACTCCTAATCACCGTTTTTTTGTCTTGTCTGTTCGAGCATCACGCATAAACTACTGAACCGATTTTGTTCGTACTATTGAACTACTTTATTGAACACGATTCATAGTTCACATATTCACGCTAGATCTTTAATAGCTAAATATGCAAGTTCCCTATAATATCCGCAAGACACGATATCCCCTGATAAGTGAATGTGTAAGTGATTGCGTAATAACGAGCGTCAGTTCGGGCTGGGCGGATGCCCGCAGGCGCCGCCGCCGCCGCAAGACGACCCGTCGCTCTTCGAGCTGCCGCCGCTCATCATCGACGGCATCCCCACGCCCGTCGAGAAGATGACCCAGGCACAGCTGCGCGCCTTCATACCACTCATGCTCAAGTACTCTATGGGTGAGTGCCGGGACTGTTTATAACCTTAAGGACTCTTGTCCAACGCCGCCGTCATTAGACCGTCACCTAGAACGAGACTATTTCGGGCAGAGTTTAAGACGACGTGACGGCGATCGCGCCAATATCGGTGGCTCTGAGAAAAAAAACCGTGCAAACGGCGCGGTGCGACGGTAATGTGTGGACAAGAACAAACGTGTTTTGTATTGCCGGCCATAAAAGCGATCTAGCGATCGCGCCGAACTACTCGAATTTTCGGCGACCGGGATGACGGCGCTCGGGTGACGGGCGTGCAGTGGACAGGCCATAGTAAATGCATGTATCGCTACTTCGGCGCCGTCATCTCGTTCCCGGAGACGGCGGCGGTGGGCAAACGGTCTACGTGGGAGTTTCCCGAAAGCAAAAGTGGCAAAGTCCACCAACAATTGCAAACAACTGTAGTTTAGTACTGAATAATTTGTCCCATTAATTTTTTTCATCGTAACTATGTGCCAGTCACATTTGATCCAAATGTTAAAATGCCGCTCGATGAAAAATGATGCTTTATTCTGTTAGGACTAGTCTAAACATTTATTGTTATGACACCAAAGCTGTAGGGCCTATCTTTCGTTTTGTTTCGGATTGAAAAATCAGTTTTTCACATTTCCGTGGAATGAACTAATAAAATCAAATGTAATATCCTGCCATAATATGATATTTCACACAATATCTTTTAGTTCAACAATGATTCTAGGCCCAACTATGATATGGTCAGGTTTCATTAATTTTGGTCCAAATGTGAAATGGCCCTTCAGGTTTTGTGCCATAATAATCATTGCTTACACGGATAAGTTCCAACAGAATAAAACATAAATTTTCTTTGGCCGGCACTCTCCCATATTTGAACCAAAAATGTATGAAACCTGGATGATGTCCTTTCGCTTTTTTTAAGTTCAGTTGGGAGCAAAAATGTCTTTGTTTGTATGTAGGGGTGATCTCTGAAACCATTCTAAAAATTATTAAATTGAAAGCTACACTATTCCTGTGTACCTGTGCTATTACTGACACAAATGAAACTGCGAGCTAAGTAAAGCCAATTAGAAAGGGAACGCTGTGTGACTTGGGCATTTCTTCCGCTGTTATCCTTGACCAAGGAAAAACATCGTTTGCCGTGAAGAACCTAGGTCATACTCCTATATAATTTATTTGACGGTGGCAGTGCGCGGCAAGCCGGGCTGGGGGCGGGAGTCGACGCGGCCGCCGTGGTGGCCCAAGGACCTGCCGTGGGCCAACGTGCGCATGGACGCGCGCTCCGAGGACGAGAAGCAGAAGGTATCACATCACATTGTTCACCGTTATGTTCATTTATTGGAGCAGTCTTCTTCACGTGGTTCCGTCTTCTATCATAACCTGGCTATCATTAGGGCCATCCGGACCCTGAAAACTGCAGTCATAACAACAAGTTCTTAATCTTAAGCCAGGAAGTCCTTATTCTACATGCCATTCATCTCCGCGGTCGAAGTTCTCCATTAACGTGGACATTAATGCCGCTTGCTGCGCAGCAAATTTGATGATGGCAAATTCAACGATGATGGCAAATTAATTAAAATTTCATTGGCTCGACAGAAGAATGCAGCTTCAAGATCACAGGCATAAATTATATTTCGGTAAAATGACTTGATACGAACTAAGATCGAAGATGTGGGTGATGGCGCAATAAAAGTACGCCTATGTCCAACAGTGGGTGTATGTTGACTTATTGGTAAAGCGTAACCAAAGCGTATTGGAGCGGTCTTATGTAAAATCAACCAAACGAATTGGTCTATTTTCCTCGCTTGTCAGAATCAAGCTATTCTATTAATTGATTTTACACATCTTCGCTCCGTTCCGCTTTGGTGGATTCCGGATTTTAGAGTTGCTCGAGACTATGTAGTACCAGTGTTATGATTATGAGTGTACCAACCATAGAGGGTTCAATAAATTGTAGATGAAACTGATAAGCCTATTAATTATATGACGATCTGTGAATGACGAGGAGCCAGTAGATCATTGCGGTTATCTCTGTCTACCCAATTAACAGTATGTTGTATGTGTCAGATGTCATGGACGCACGCGCTGCGGCAGATAGTTATAAACTGCTACAAGTACCACGGCCGCGAGGACCTGCTGCCCGCCTTCACCGAGGAGGATGAGAAGACCTCGCAGTCACAGCCCGTGAGTCTTATATCAACCAAAACTCAGTTGTATACACGTCGACACATCAAGCTATACAAAATCAAAAAAGCTGGCCTCGCGTAGGTATAGCTTGATGTGACGCCGTGTGTACACTACTGTGACCTAAAAAGTTTGTGAAGAAAAAACGTTTCACCCTTCTCAAATAACTGACGGGTTTTTGATTGCCTATGAATTATGTATCAGAGAGATCACAATGGCGTAAATGAAAAATATTAAACCACTCAATTTTTCATTAATAATTCATCAATTGTTAACAAATTATGAGTTCTTATGGCATTCTAAAAGTCGAAATGGATACCTATTAATTTAGAATGCAAGGTGATATTTGCGAATAATCCTATATAATTATAGTGTCTAAATATGATTTGTTCTTTCTACGCCTCCATCTTGGAATGCTGCTCTGGATTTGGTAACAATTTCACTTTTACTATTGTATCTGTATATTATGTACCATCCACTATTTTTCCACGTCTCGCCACACTAAAATCTACCCATGTATCGCGTGTATGCTCAACTTTCGACGTGTGATCACAAAAAAAAATTTTTTTTTAATGCCTCTGCTCCTGGTAACAACGCTCCGTTGAAAACCTTGGCTCGTGTATACCCATGCCCCTACATATACCGACGTGTATACATCTTGCTCCTACACACACACAATACACAGATGTCGTCGTGCCTGACGTCGCACGGGGCGGGGTCGCCGGGTGGGGGCGGTAGCGGGGGTGGCGGCGGGGGAGGGTCGCGCGCCGCCTCCTCGCAGAGCGCCTCCATGCAGCAGCAGACCTCCGTCTGCATCGACCAGATGACCCTCGCTGACGTCGATGTACTGTCACACAAATATACATCTCGAACGTTACGGCCGGTCGCCTCTCGCCGGGCATTTGCAAATATTTTCCATTTGAAACTTTGATATATCTCAAAACTAAGATCTTAGGAATCACATTTTTTCACGCTCTACCTTTTCCGTCGCTCAGGAACGTCATTGGCTAGAGCGAGAAAGATCGCAGCGCTGCCGGTCCTGCCGCGTGCGACCGCATTCCCGCTATCTTTCTCGCCCTAGCAAATGACGTTTATGAGCGATAGAAAAGGATGGGGCGACGGAAAAATTCGATTCGGTGCTGGCAGATGAGGTCCAACCCTTAGTCAAACGCTTAATATTATGACTATAGGACTATCGAGCATGTTTTACAGCTGTTCTAAGCGATATATTTTCCTGATCATAATCTCCATCATCATGAAATTGCTGACTAATTTTAAAGTCACAAATAATAATGAAGTATTAAACAAAATTTTACTCAAGTTGTTAAGCATTGTCTAATTTAGCAATGACATGTAGAATCTAGGAGTATGCATAAGTGAGAAGATTTATTTAGACCTGAACATTACAAATAAAAAATCACTACCTACATCAACTATCACACCACATAAAACAATTAGCAAATGACTTACACTATTTTATAACACACCCTTTTTTTAAATACTACTTTTATTTAGGGACTTTACAATTTGTGCGTGTTAGTCTCGTCAAGGGCCGTCACGATAAGGCCGAAGAGTTCTCGAGTGGCGACGGCGTACCGGAAAGCGCAGCGTGGGTAGGCCCCCCACACGGTGGAACGACGACCTGGTGAAGGCGGCAGGAACCCGTTGGATGACGGCAGCGCAGGACCGATCGTTGTGGTGATCCTTCGGGGAGGCCTGTGTCCAGCAGTGGACGTCCATCGGTTGAGATGATGATGATGAGTCTCGTCATACTCTTTTCTTCAAATATACATACACAAATCACTACGATTTATTGAGACTTTGATGATTATATGATGACGTATATTTGATGATATATGATACAAAGTCAAACAGCTATTATTAAAAACACAATGCTCTCTGCCATGGGTTTGCTTGAAGTAATCTCTTATGTACTTGCCTACTCTTCTGTATTCTCTATAACGCAGTGTTAAAAAAAGTGTTAAGTTACGTAGAAAGAGAATAACTAGAACGAGCATTAAAATAATAATAATCGCGGAAACGAGGCAGGCTTACACGCTAATTGCGAAGAGTGAGCGAGATAAAATATATAGGGTCCAACTTAATATGCTGACACTTTTTAATAGGATGATCAGACCGTCAAACTGAACAACTTTCTTTATGGGACCAACATCAAAATCGCGAAAAAAAATATCTGCTGTCCCATACATTTAGCTCAAGTAAGTTTGCAGTTTTGAATGGAAGAGCTGATTTTTTGTTCATGATGTTGGTGCCATAGATAAAGTTGTTCAGTTTGACGGTCTGATCATCCCCTTAAAAAAGTGTCAGCATATTAAGAAGGAGCTTGTAAGTATGTTTCAAGTTATGACTCAAGTTGAAATTGCTTACAAATCTTGTAACTTGTCAGACAAAGCCACGATTTTTCAAACATTGTCATATCTCCATCCCTTTCCATGTTGAGCTTATCTTAATAATATTCAATCTACGTTAAGAATATATGAATAACAAGTGACCAGTACAACGTTGGACTCCCGCAGATGTCACAATACGCGCCGGCGGTGCTGCAGACGATCACGAACCCCGACGGCACGGTGTCGCTCATACAGGTGGACCCCAACAACCCCATCATCACCCTCCCCGACGGCACCACTGCACAAGTAGTATGTATTGTTGTTTAACTGAGAAGCTTATTTAATGCTTTTGTTAGAAAGATAAGAGTTCTATAATTTGATAAAATCGACAACACCCTTCACAATTCTTCTGCTCCCAGTTACCTCCGCGAACGCTTCGCCTTTTCCCGTCCATCTGGAAAACCCTGTAGATCCCACATCCGTACCCTCCTTAATATCCCATCCCACTCTACTGACTTCTATTCCTATTCCTTCACTGTCCATGCAGTCCGGCTGTGGAACTCTATCCTATAAGAGACTGTCAATGATCTCAAAGATCACTATCTCTCTCTTTAATAAACTAGTATATTTATTTATTATATTTTTGTATGTAAGTATTTATACTTGTATCTTTATACAATATGAATTTATTAGTGTTTAATACTGTTTTATTAGTTAAATGTGCACACTATGCCTGCTTTATTTTGTATACTCTCTCTCTCTCTCTGTCACGGGTTTGCTGGAAGAAATCTCTAAAGATAAGCTCGCCTTTTGTAATTTTCTATTATGCTGTTTTCATTTATATTTTCGTGTGGACAATAAAGTGTTAATATAAATAATATTAAAATAATGTTAAAAGGGGAAGTCAGCCTCGATATGACCATTGCTGATTTAGACAGACACGTTGTACATGCTCCAAAATCGTACAGCGCAGTCCACAGAACATTATAAGAGGGGTTAGAAGTGCAAAGTAGGCGTGGAACGTGTCTCCACAGGTTATGCAATGATTTGCATAACAACATAAGACCCACCAAATTTATAATCTCTTATTTATGCCTTTCCATCCAGCTGTGTGGTCTGTTTCATACTTCTATAATATATTAACAGTTTTTTTCCTAAGTTACCATTTGCACCGTTGGTATTTTGCTTGATTGTGATTTAGGTTTCTATGTAGCATCTCGCTCTTACTCGACATACACCTGCAATAACTATAATTATTCTTGAAACTAATAACACTAGCATTTAATATTGTATATTTTAGAGCGACAAAAAAATAACGCAAGTAGTCGGTACATTATTCTGGACCCTAAGGGTCAGCGCACACCTAGAGGAGAACTGTTCCAGCAGTTTTCATTACTCAATTAATAATGAACTCAATGGTAATTGAAATAGAGTGATAAATAGCGTGCAAGATATCCTTGTCCCTGTGACGTGTTCGCATTATTTCTTGCACGCTATTTTCAAATCTATTTCAATATCAATTTACTTCATTATCAATTGATTAATTAAAACTGCTCGAACATGTCTCTGCTAGGTGTGGGCTGACTCTAAATATATACCAGAAATATATAGGGTCCTTCTTAATATGCTGACACTTTTTTAAGTGGATGACCAGACCGTCATACTGAACAACTTTCTCTATGACACCAACATAGAAATCGCAAAAAAAAATCAGTCGTCACATACAAAAGTGCAAACCTACTCGAGCCAAATGTATGGGACAGCAGATTTTTTATTCGCGATTTCGATGTTGGTCCCGGAGTGAAAGTTGTTCAGTTTGATGGTCTGAACATCCTCTTAAAAAACTGTCAGCATATTAAGTTGGACCCTGTATATACCAGAAATCAACGACGCAGACATAAAACATCTATGACCGAACTAGTATTCGAATCGAGGATATCAAAATCCTGGTAACAAAATCCTAATCATACTTTATTTTTTGTAGCCTGCGATAGCAACAGTAGCGGCTGGTGGTGTTATAGAGTGGGTCCTACCTTGTAATGCTCGTTTATGTTCAGATACATAGCGGGGAGGGCGTGCAGGCGCTCGAGGGCGAGGTCGCGGTCGATCTGAACGCTGTGGCCGAGGCCACGCTGAACCACGACGGTCAGATCATTCTCACCGGCGAAGACGGACACGGTTAGTCGATATACTGCTGTTATATACATGTATAGTGTGATCTGAACTCTGTGCCAGAGGCCAAACTGAACGATGACGGTCAGACCATTCTCACAGGTTATAAAAATGTCATCCATAGCCGTGACATTTCGTTTATTGAATTACATAATACATTAAACAATTACATAAGGTTATCATCATCAGCCTATTATAGGTTCACTGCAAGCCACAGGCTTACCCTCAGGGAGCGTGTATCGGCGTCAGTCCACCACGGGTGCCCGATGAGGATTGGTGGACTACACATACGCATTATAATTTCTTCTTTAGCGTATGTGTTTCCTCACGATGTTCTCCTTTACCGTTTTAGAACAGTCTGTACTACGTACATAATTACATATAGTGAGCGAGAAAAAAAATCCATGTTAGTTCTTTTCTGCGCATACGATATTGTCGTTTAACCTGCTTTTGCTTGCAAATTCTCTAAGTAGGTCGGACACAGGCACTATTTTTATACGTTTTTGTCATATCTCCATCCCTTTTTCAGTCCGCCGCACTTTGTCCAGGTCGATACTCAGTATACGCGTGTAACTCATTGCAGGCTACCCGGTATCGGTGTCTGGCGTGATCACAGTACCAGTGTCGGCGTCGGTGTACCAGTCGATGGTGGCCAGCATGCAGCAGCAGGACGGCGTGTGCGTCGCGCCGCTCGTACAGGTGCCTCGCCTGCCTCACCTGCCTCATCTCCTGCCTCACCTACCCGCTCTATGCGCTCTCAAGATTGAGATGGACTAGTCTACTTCACATCCGATAGTACACACGTGATTTTAGGCCACTTCGATCGAGCTTACAAGTCTTTAGACTACAGGGTGTTAGGGTAAACAGTTGCATTACTTTAATGGGTCATTGTACCTATGATATTGAACAACTGTCCCTGAAAAACCTATAGGAAATTAGCAAAAAAAATGTTGGTCTTTTTGCATACTAAATGCAATCAGCTGATCGAATGTTTGTATAAAAAGTTGATTTTTTCCTTTGTTCCTTTGGTAAATTTGTTCAGTATCATGAGTACAATCACCCATTAAAGTAATGCCACTGTTTACTCCAACACTGTATTTAAACTAATATGTTTTAGTGACTTTATATGTCTACACTTGAGTGGGAAAATAAGTTCCATTAGCTCCCTCTAGCTGCTTGTATTCAGCTAAACTAAATCTTCACAATACAACCTAGTTATTCGACTGGTTCATTGGTTCGACCAAAGTCTCTTAAATATAATCGTGGTCTATCTTTGCATTGTGGAGTAACCCTTAGTCCAGTGTCAAAATTGAGAGGGCATATGCCGTGAATGATTGCATTTTTCAGTTGTGTGTGCTATTATGTTGATGTGAATATATTAATGCTCTATGGTAATGTTTTGGAGTGTATTGTAAAATAAAAAGTGATTGATAGAAGGTACCATTTAGGTGGGCAAATCCAGGGCACCACGCTTTTCACGGGCCTGATAACATCGCCATTTCACGGGATCGATCTAGACTAGTCCAGACACCATTGTTGTAGAAAGTAAAGTAGACTGAAGTTATACTCAATTTAAAAAAGGCTATTTATAAAAACATAACCATTGAACACTGGTGGTAATGGTTAGTCTTGAATGTTATAAAATATAAAAAGTCCTATTTACTCACTACTCCAAAATATTTCCATAGCTTCCTAAACTAAATGTCCAAAGTATGTACATGTTGTAGGTAACGATTTTACAAAGTCCGTGCCATTTGTGTGTTAGTTATTATTATAAAGATTGCCAGTGAGACGCTTGTGATATAGATTATTTTGTATTATAGTTTTATACTGCCCATTAGCGCTACCGCTATTTGCTGTGAATGAAAAAATTAATTAATATTATTGTCCAAAGAAAATGTATAGTCGTATCTACAATAGAGTAAGGAGAATAGAACCAAGGCATATGTTGCAGTGCGGTATCGCAATTAGTTCACCGCAGAGGATGCGAAACGACCCGTGCAGCATCGCAACGTCGTTGGACTGAACCCTACTTAGTAAACGGTACAAGTCGCTGAATAAAATATATTTTAGCTTTATCTTCTCAGTAAAAAAAACCTTTAATACTATTTAAAATAACAGGATAAACTTTAATAAAAAGTATCGAAGCGATGACAAAAACTATGACGTCACTATTCATGATTACAATTTTTCATACAAAGCGCTTGTTGACTAGTTGGAAACAAACGGATTGTCGGTTGTCGGCAAGAAGATTAAATGCCTACATAAGTGGAGATAGCTTTACAAAGATTTTTTAAAACTAGGGTTCAAAAAATGTCTGTAATGCAAGCTCCACCTCTGTAGGTATTTCAAGCTTCGTGGTGGTCGGTAAGTAGACTTGTAACATTTATTAAATAGAGCCTAACACTCAGTTGCAGAAACGTTCATTAAAGATAATCCTCCATTAAATCTCTTGCTGTCACTTTCTGTCTTGTTGACGTAGAAAAGGTAACAAGAGATTTAACGGAGAATTAACTCTAATGAGCGTTTTTGCAACTGAGTGCTAGTCTCGTGAGTCCTGACGACGACGGTAAAAAATACTACGGTGTCACATTTCTTATCACCCATCCCCGCCTCGTTTCGCGGGTTACAAGTCTGTGTGCGCGCTCAGAGTGTCACATTCAACCATTTTTCTATGTAGGGCGCCGCAGCTACACCGCACCACAACTTGTGTCTTGGTCATTATTTATGTTACGATCTCTTAGCTAGTGCTTTCAAATTTTGTACGTTTGTAGCTTTTAAGAACTACCGAAAGGATTCCACTATAGCTATTTGTTACGTATTTAAATGGCAATAGTACGGAGCAGGAAACAAAAGTAACACGATAGCGTATTCATTATATTTAAATACCTATCTGGAGTGATGACTTGCCAGCCTTTATGAAAAGGTGACCCGTTTCTTAACTTTGATTTCTTTACGAACCAAATACAAAGGGATGCTCATCGCGTGTCAGCCTTTTTGTTGAGTCAAAACTCAATGTGATTAAAGGCCAAATAACGCATGCTCAAAGCGACGCGTTAAGTAAGAAGACAGAGGCTGAATTCTATTTTGCTAGGGAGTGGAATTCTAGCATACGGGTTCATACAGCAAAGTTAATTGTTATTGTAAAATCACCAATTCGCGTGATGGAATATGATACTTATTCGTGTGGGGCGGTTTTTGCCCAGCACCCCTAGACAAAGTGACATTCTATTGCGTCGACGCTAGTAGAAACGGACAAAATGTATGGATTTGACATTGGCGATCGAAACATTTTGACGTTTTCGTCACCATACGTCAAGTCCATACATTTTTTATGCTTTCTACTGTCGTTAACGCTAATCGAAAGTACTTTGCCTAGGTGCCCAGGAGTGCGATTTTTGAAACTAATTCGTTGGCTTCAGAAGTTGAAAATGTCATACTATAGAGATATGCATCTTTCTACTGCTGATTTGACTTTCAAAAATTCAGGAGTGCGATTTTTGAAAGTTAAATCAGCAGTAAAAATATGCATATCTCCATAGTATTGCACTCCTGCGCCCGCGGCATGGTGCCTCTATAAACGTTTTATCGCGCCTGTTAACTCGTTCGTTCGCGCGCAAAAACAAAGGGAGCTAGTGCGCGGAAGCGCTTTATCGCGCCATCATGCCGCGGGCGCTGTAGTGGTATTCTACAGACTATAACTTAACCTTCTTTGTAAAACCACGCGGTAGTTCTTAAAAAGATAAATAGTTGTTAGTGTAAAATGTCACCAAAGCATAATAGTGAGTGATAATGATAAGTGAGCTAGAACCTCGTGCATGCTGTGTTGCCATCACCGTACGTTTAGTATTTACAATTGTATTAGATGCACCCAGTGCCTTATATTTACTTTGTTATGCTTGCTGTTTTAAAGTTTATTGTGTGTTGTTAATGTTTTATGTTTGTGATTTAAGTAAGGTTTTTGGTTTTGACGGTGATGTATTTGTTAAAAAAATCCCAGAATATTACACAAATATGGTAAAAACCATATTTATTTGCTATTCTGGGATTTTTTTGTATCTTTCTTTAACCTCTTAAGAGCTAACTTTATTTTTGGAATCAATCTAATAACTTACTTTATTTTTGCAAATAGAATAGAACTTGGAGGCCGTTGAAAAATGTTATAGTCAAAAAGTTATCGGAATAAATTAAGTAATTAAAATCTGCTGTCTTCTTACGCAATAATACAGGGTGTAAGTGACAGCCTAGCAAATACCATCAAACTGAACAACTTTCACTATGGAGCCTACCTCAGGAAACGCGAAAAAAAATCTGCTGTCCCATACACATCTGTTGCACCTACCCGACTCAAATGTATGGGACAGCTGATTTTTAACGCGTTTCCTGAGGTAGGCTTCATAGTGAAAGTTGTTCAGTTTGATAGTAGAGTAGAGTTCACCATTTCAGTATTTGCTAGGCTGTCACTTACACCCTGTATAATAAATAGCTGATTACCATATTTCTGGTATTTGCTCAGTTTTTAAAACACTTCAGAATATATGTACAATCTAAATGAAAAAAAATCTCAATACAAATACGTCACTTGTACAAAAATTTTCGTTATATTATGTGTTCAGTTGAGTTTATTACATAGTCTAATAATGTTAAGAAATTAATTTTATTTTTGCTTGAATGTTGTCTAAGTTTAAAAGTTTATAATTTGTGTCTGTATTCTACATATGAAGGTACTTTATAGCGGGGTCGTATTTAATTTTGTGAAGGCGAAGGGAAGGTCTTCCTCAGGCGAATTGGAATGCCCTGGGAACTTTGACCAAATGTTCTTATCTCAAATATGGTTGATTATTAACATGTTACTGCCATGTTTCGTTACAAGCGAAACGTGGATGTTCTGAGGTTTCAGAATATCTGTGACTACCCACCCCATCGGGGAATATAGTCGTGAGCATATGCTTATAGCCAAGTTATGCTAGCAGAAGGCGCCACGTCCCCTAAGCCGGAATAAAAATAACTTGAAATACCGAATTATGATTTCGCTTCGGCGCCGGCATTATTAGTTTGTTTACTCTGCTGCAAATAAGATTCATATAGCATAAAGTAATATCGTCATTAGCGACGCTTGCTGTAAGGTATCTTTTCAATTGACACGTATTGTTCCATGTATAAATTTACTAGTTCATGTGAAACTGACCAAAGATTAGCGTTGTTTTAGCTAAATATTAAATGTTGCCATTTGTTATTGTGTGCAAAATTGACGTTTATTTAGTCAATTAGTTATTTATTGTCGCATGCATGATAGCTATAATTAGACTTGAAATGAATTTGTTGGACCGGGTAAATAAGTAACATTTACCTCAAATCAACTCGGGAAGCTTTGAAAATTAACGCAAGATTAATCTTTTCGTTTCGATATACAGGGTCCAACTTAATACCAATTAACACTTTTTTAAGGGGATGATCAGACCGTCAACTTAAACAACTTTCTCTATGGCACCAACATCGAAATCGCGAAAATAAAATCTGCTGTTCCATACAAAACTGCATACCTCTCTCTCTACTCGAGCCAAATGTATGGGACAGCAGAATTTTTTTTCGCGATTTCGATGTTGGTGCCATAGAGAAAGTTGTTCAAGTTGACGGTCTGATCATCCCCTTAAAAAAGTGTCAGCATTTTAAGAAGGACCCTATATTTGTATGGTCATTTTCAAAATTTGTTGAACGTTTATTAACTTTATTTATAAGAAAATAAGGTTCAGAACTGTTCAACAACTTTGTTGCAGACCTTACCGCTGTAAATGTTGCCTAAACCCCGAATTTCATCGTTGTTTTTTTATTTCCTGTGTTGTCAAATGTTTTGTTGTAGCATATATTTTTGGAATTATACGCGGAAGTACTACATTTTGTAATAAAATTAATGCATGTTTAAGTCAGTTTAATTTCCTTTAACGTGAAATTCCAAAATGTTATAAAGCGCGTCAATAAACGAATGGATGCGTATTTGTTTAGTTTTATTGGTTGCACGCATTTCAGTTTGGTACTCATGTCTGCATGGTGAGGTGTGTATATTTGTTCTTTTAATTATTTATGCTTTATTTTTTGTAGTTGCGTATACATGATTTTTATTCGCTTGCAGTTGTGCTTGCGAATTAAAACTAATGACACTTCACTGTCAAACTCGTGTGTGTTTGTCACGGATCCTTAGCCACGGTTTATACAGAAGAGACGTGTGGCGGTGGCGGATGATCTAAGTAACACAATATAAACCTTATAGTACGTAGCATATCGTTTTTAATAAATCTAAAAAAAATAAATAAAATCTTTACCGATCGAAAGCTTCATACAAGTGGCCGCTTTCGGTGTACGCAAACATAGCGCGCGTTAGAGGAGGTACGCACATACCCAGACTGAATGTGTGCACCTGTTCTCACATCCTCTAACGCGCGCTATGTATGAATGCACCGACAGCAGTCGTTTGTATAAAGCTTTGTTCTGTAGGAATATGTATTTCAGATGCATAAATATTCTTTGACATTGTGTTTCCTGAGATTCCAAACTATCCAATATACATGGTTCTTCTTAATATGTTAACAGTTTTTTAAGGTGATGACCACACCATCAAACTGATCAACTCTTTCTATGGGACCAACATTGAAATCGCGATGAAAAAAATTAGATGTTCCTTACATTTGGCTCGAGTAGGTTTGCAGTTTTGTATGGAACAGCAGATTTTGTTTTCGCGATTTCGTTGTTGGTGCCATAGAGAAAATTGATCAGTTTTACGGTCTGATCATCCCTTTAAAAAAGTGTCAGCATATTAAGAAGGACGCTATATATATTCTGATTAACGTAGTTTAGATCAAGGAGCTTTTATTAACTTTATTATCAACCCGCAGATGGATAACAACGGGGAGACTCTAGAAGCGATATCGATGGGCGGCGGAGTCGCGCAGGTGATGCTCCAAGGTGGCGGGGAGGCGCAGGTCTTGCAGGTGCTCAGCCTCAAGGATGCTACAGTGCTTACAAAGGCCATGGTGAGTGGAACGTGATCGATTAACAACTTATACCATTCGTAACTAAAAAACTAGAGTATATTCATTAAATACAACTGGGGTGTTTTGTTACACCCTACCCTATACAGAGTGTTAGGGTAAACAGTTGCATTACTTTAAGGGGTGATTGTGAACAACCGCTGAAATCGCTTTAAGTGATAAGACCGCCCTTTGGAACCTTCTCATTCTTGTTTTAAAATGTATTTTTCTATTCTTGGTATCCAAATAAAGAATATTTATCTTTTCTTAACTTTCCCAAAGGCATGTAGGAAATACGCAAAAAATATTTTCGACTTTGCATACAAAAGTTCACAATCACAAAAGTTGCATTTAGTATGAGAAGTCCAATTTCTTTTTACGAATTTCCTATAGGTGTCATAGGCCTATGCCACCTATGATAAGCCTAAAATATACAACGTGTTAATGAATGAACGCAAAACTAGAAAGTAGTTTGTTTAGAATCGAGAGCAGAATTGAATTATCATGGTTTCAACATAGGTAATTTTTTCAAAATATTAAATAATTGGTTTGTAAAATTTAAAATTTAATGAACTCGATCTCAACCCACCGCTAGGGCACTCTCACCCTACTGTCTACCAAAACAAGATTCTTAAAATGTATCCATGAGCACGTTGGCACTTTCATTCATTGCTGAAATGATAACAAATTCTTTTTTCAAAACTTAAAATGCGAATAACTTTTAATTTTAACTATCAAAATAATATAATTATTATTTCAATCTAATTATTTTGTTATAAATCAGTAGGGGTGTGAGGTTTTGCGCTTATTCATTAACACGTAGTATATAAAATTTAAAGTAATGCAACTGTTTACGCGAACACCTTGTATAACAATCGGTCCTAATAGATCAGAGAGGTTGAAATAAATCATAATGAAAGATATTACCACAGCAGCAAGTGAAAGCGGAGCGCGACGGCGTGGTAGCCGACTCCTAGCTGCTAACTCTGGTGGCATCGTCGCCGCCGCCCGACGACTCGCCCGACTGCGACCTCATGGACGAGCGGACATAACATACACACCTATACAGTCTACACGATTCACCCTACATCACCCTACAGCTACAGACCGATCACGTTAATCAGACACCACAACAATAAGTAATACAATCCCTATCATAATAGACAAATGGCTGGAATTTAAATAGAACAAAACGATAGAGAAACAGTATCGTACCGCGTAGAATCTGTTACCCGTGTTTGTTTAGATAAAAGCCCGAGATGCAGAGTCAGGCCTCCATCCCTAAGCCGTGGGTACTGAGATAAGTACCTACACTTTAACGCATCGTAAGCGGTGCGCTTGCTTGACTCGCACTACACAGCAACGTCGCATACGTCGCGCGCTGTACGTAATAACAACGCAAAGTCTTGCTTCATTAGATACATATTTGCGCGTACCGTCTGGCAGTAGGTAAGTAACTAGCAATTGTGTTACTACATTAACTAATGTTACTTACATTAAAAGTAAAGTGCAAATTATCATGGTCTGATTGACTAAAAATAAAATCCGACCTCCGACTTATGACCTACGATTTAAAGTCAAATTACAATGAGCGCATGCTATAATTTTTTGAAGATGTGTTCACACTTGTAAAGTGTTTTTTGTATATACATTCCAGTGTTTTTTTCATAAATTCCAGCGATTTGCCTAAATGTATTTGTGACAGTTCTAGTTAACGTCAATCTGATAAATCTTCGCCTGCCCCAATAGTCAAATTATTGATAAAAAATTCTACTAACTCACTGATTAGAGATCTCATCATACCACACGAGACGAGAAATCAATAGGTCGATATCGCGGTTGCAGGAATTAACAGAAGCTAGTAGGTAAAAAACTGTCTATAATATTTTACTTCTGTTTTAGACAGCAGTAGTTATTCGTAAACCGGCGATATCGACTATGGTATTATACCAACGGTTAGAGTAAGAATGAGCATTGGATTCGAGCCTGCAGTATTCCTCTCAATCGTATTTTTTTATTTTCTTAAAAATGATAAATCATTAAAAAAAAAACAAGAATTCACATTGTAGTCATTGCTGGTTCTCAAATAATTGAAACATAACGTGCTATTATTTTGTATGTTCGTTCGTAGTTACTATGATAGGAATGTTTAAAAAAACAAATGGTAATGTTCCGATAAATTGAAATGACTATAATATGACTTTCTTGTTTTTTTTGGAAATGTATAATTATTAAGAAACTAGCTGTTGCCCGTGACTTCGTCTGCATTGGCTTTAAAAAAAGTATCCCATTTTTTAATCCAGAATATATTCTATCGCTATGCCAAATTTCATCCAAATCCGTTTAGCAGTTTATGCGTGATTGAGCCAGAAACATCGTCACAAACTTGCACATTTATAATACTAGTGAATTAAAAAAAATACGATTGATGGTAGTACTGAAATCTAGAACGATACTGAAATGCACTGAAGTGTCCTCCTAACACTGAATCAAGTGCTCGTTTCGATTGGAATATCAAACGCATGCTCCCGGTCTGCCAGCTTGGGAATCGAGAGACATGTGCAGTTCACTTGTAAGGTTAATATAGAACACCAATGATACCGTTGTTTTTTACACACGGTTTCCTTCTCACTTTGAGTTGATGGTTGCCCAGTCTGCATCATAATATTATATACTGTGAAAGTTACTACAGGCCTCCGATTCTCAAAGCAGGTTATTTAACAATAGCAAACGAGTCCTTGGTACAATACACACAACTCAATAATATCCTTGTAGTGTGAGATTTGGCTTTCAATGAATTTGATGTTAGAACTCCAAAGTCTTGTTCCATTTGGGTTACACGTTAGGGTTCAGACACATTAGCCGACGGCCAGCCCTTACAAAAATAACATTGAGTACAACAATATTAAATGTCATTTTTGTATTGGCCCGCCGTCGTGTAATGTCTCGAAACCGTCGATCGATGTGTCGTAACCATTACTCGTTGGTTTTAGTTAAAAAAAATATTTAGCAAAAATAACATTCACTGTCAAATGAAGCAATTCGTCTAATTAACTTTCTGTTAGGAAGACCTCAACTATATTTAGAAGTAGGTAGTCGATTAATAAATAAAATTTGACCCAAATTAACCAGCAGATCTCCAGTATTGTGCGAATGAAAGTTATGTTTGACTGAGAGGTATTCGATACCTATAAGCAAGTATGGATAAAATGCAAGTTGAGTTTTCTATCTAATCCATCGTAGGTTGGTGGAATCATTGGGAAAACCTCTCGACAATTAGTTAATTAAAAATTGGTCTTTGGTGGTACATGTTTTAAATTAATTATCGTAATAGGTAATATGATCGCAAAACTTACCATTAATTTTGAGTTAACGGACGTTAAGCTCACAAATTTACTGTGTGTTATAGGTAATAAATTGTCCAATTTTTCAGTGATTTCTGAGTGATTGTAGTTTGGGTTTAGATAAATAACATATTATAGTCTTCTAATGCCATTAAATGGAAATTATTTATTTCGGCATAGTAACTTATTAACTAATTTATTTAATTAAGAATTATTTATTTCTTTTTGTTTTGATTTGTGCAATATTTTAACGACATCAACGTCTAATTTGTACAGATATTTATAAATTCTAACAGTTTTTATTTAAGTTAAATTTATCAGACATTCCTTTAATTTAAAATGTACTTACTTATTTTTATTTACGTAAGTTAGTTTGTTAATTGTTGTTTTTTGTTTAATCTATTCGCATGTTTATTGCGCCAGCATATTCTAGTCTCTTTGAGTCACTATTTAAGTGTTCTAGTCAAAAAATAATGAGTGAATCTGTGAAAATATGTAAATGTTACGTGAACATTGTAAATACGAACCTACCTAGCTGAATTTAAAATACTTGTTACCTTTCATAGTCCATAATTCTAAAATGTACAGGATGTAATAGAACTCTCTTCGATACCAGTTGCCCTCTTTCAGTTACAAATGGAATCGTGTGTTGATGGACATTGGATGTCAGTGTTTACGATCGTATTATGTTACTCCTGTATAGTCTACGCAGGGTTACTGTACTATAAAGTAAAACCTATCTAATTGATGTTTAAAATTATGTATAGCAGTATACAAAAATAGCAGTAACTGTACAGTCTGGAATTAAGCTATTCTATTTAGCTATATTTCTGATAAATTGCATATTTCCATTGAGAAATAGGCGTTTCTTTTGTAAATGAAGCCTGTACTCATAATCGGGTTACCGTAATATAAATTTTAGTCAAGCCTAGTCGTAAGGTAGTTCGTCATAGAAAAGTACAAACTGAAAGATCTATTTAATGTTTGCGAAAAGACAAAACAGATAATTTATTCTTGTTTTTAATTTATTCCCCATGATTATCCGTTTTTTGTTTTTATAATTTTTTTACCATATTGTGTTTTGTCCTTTACATATAGAATGATAAAAGCACAATTTTGTTGTTAAGTACAATGATTTGTGATTGTAAATAAAGGTATGACTGTGTGAATATTGCAATCATTAAAGTATTTACGTACAAAAACATTTGTTTTCAATTAAACGCCGCGTCGCAGTTAGCACCAGTGTTCCCTCCTTCGTAAGGTCCTATATCCTTTCCTTTCAGAAAAACTAGTAGGTAAAACAAATAGAAAAATTTAGATCCAGGTATGCTAAAGATCCTTGATATAACTTAATCCTTTAATGCTGTTAAAGGATAATAATGCTGCTGCTGTTTAATGCTGCTAATTGCTTAGTTTAAAGTCGCCTGTAATATTTTACAGTGTAGTTTTTGGTTCCTATAAAAAAGGTCTTTTCTTGACTCAATGTGAAAATCTTTCACACATGGCATACATGGTCTGTTTCACAAAAGCAGGTGCAGTTATCGAATGGTTTGTTAATAGAATTAAAATTTTATCACAATATACTTACCACTATGTGGTTCCATAAATGATTCTATTTCATTCCATTTTCTGCAATTGGTCAGTGTTGTAAGACAGTATGTCTTTTGCAGTGTTTCTACGCATGAGAGGCTAACCTACCAACATGGCTAAAGTTGAACCTGTGACTTCATACCAAACTAAATTATATGGTCTAATTTAGATTTTATAAACCTATTTCCTGCAGCTGTATTTTCTATAAACAGGCCATGAAATTAAATGTGTTACATAATAAAGCGTTCTTCAGACCATCAAACTATTCGAATTTTATTATGGATGGGTAGAATTCAGAAATCAATAAAAAAATCTGCAGTTCCATATATTTGGGATGAGTAGCCATTGACTTGATGTTTTCTATGGTTCTATGTATATTGGTCCTTATTGTTCAGTTTGATGATCTGAAGGACCCCCTAAAGTATGTAACACATTCAAGTTAACACCCTGTATTTTCCAATGCCAGAAACACTAAAATTCAAAGCAATATTCGACTTGGAATATTATTTATTAACAGACACTAGGTAACTATGTATCACAAAGATACATTACAGAACAGTATAGTATAGTAGTAAAAGAATATGTATATAAAATGAAACAACAAACATAGTACTCTAATGGTTTATACATTAGTAAAACAAGCTTGATGACTCACGGCTGGAAAAGAATACTCAAGTTGACGACTTGCTTCTCACAATTCAATAAAATTAAAAGTCGACAACAAAAAACTATTATACAAATTTCTCTACTGCTTATTATATCACCGATGACCTTACATCTCGTAAATGTTCTCTAAAGCTAATTCTGGCTTGTCGTAGCCGAGTTCTTCGGGCGTATCAATGCCAAGTTCGGTGAGTACCGGTCTGATTTCCTGGATAATGTATGGGTAAATTTCGTTTACTTTAGGTCCACATTTGTCTTTGCACGCCTCAATGAACCTGACGGCCAGTGCGAAGTCGTTCACCCGCCTGCATGCGGTCAGGGCGGCTTTGATGATCCTTGGATCAGGCACGAGGTCCATACCGCACAAGTCGTTCATTCCTTTGCGGATTTCCCAGCCGTCAATGTCCTTTCTGTTGAAGAATGCTTCATATCTGCAAATATCAGAGGTATAATTATCAGAGTTACCATTGATAAGGATCCTGGTTAACTAGGATAGATATGTTATCTAACTCGATTATAAGTGGCTTGTTACAGTCTTGTATGTACTATTATCATCTAAGACGTAATTAGTACAATGGAATGTGTCTAGGTAAATCAATACCACAGCACAGTAGTTTAGTGTCATAAATGTGATTGACGTATGTGTCACCAGGGACTACTGGTCCCCTGATCATACTGAACGAGGAAAATGCAGACGGAACGCCTTCCGCCGCAGTTTTCCACGCAGTGGACCAATGTTACAGTTTTACAACCGAATGAAAAGTAATTTTTAGTAAATCCTATCATACAGAGACAAAGAACAATACAAGAATTATGTCCTAACAACGAACCCTGTAAATACTATTGTTCCAGCAGTATTATCACCATTTTCAGTTACATAACGTCAGAATTACAGGAGATAACCTGCTTACCTAGAATCGAATTCTTCGTCCGACTCGACTGGACCGCCATGTGATTTTCGCGCAGGAATCACTGCACTGACCCTAACTGTAGGAATTAGGGACCTTTTCAGGACATTGGCTAGTGTGCCAGAAGCTGATTTCAACATTTTTGACGAGAAGATTCACAGAAACTTTGGCAAATGTCACGGATATTAAATGGCTGCCGAAAAGCATAGACAAATTTTTGTTGCCAGTGTTGCCGAATTGTTAAATTAGGGCTGTACATTTTTATCGATTAAGATAACATTTTTACTTTCATTTTTATGAATAGGATTTGTACTACGTACATTGGATATCTATGGAAATACTCGGTACATAAAACCGCAGGGTATAAACATTGTATATCATAATATATATATATACACTGAAAAAACCCATTTTTTGTACTATTTCTTTATTTGTTACCAAATCGAAAAGAATAACACATTCTGAGAAAATTTCAATAAGCTATTGCGGGCGATTCGAAAGATACAGCCTTTTAGAATAAGGACGGACGGACGAACATCGTACTGTGGGCTGAAATTAGATTTAATTCACGTAAATTTGTTTTTTTGTATAGCTTGATGTGTCGCCATGTGTACTTAGTAAAATCAAATGTATGCCTCTGAAAACCTTTCATGCTAGCGGCTTGAAGATTAAGGAATACAAAACAATACATGTGATCATAATACTTTATTCATAGTTATGCTGTCAATAACAAAAAATTATACTTTTGATCTATTATGAAAACAATAGGTAGGTATGTAAAATTAAATTAGTCAAATATACCTAGTAATACAAAAAGGTACACTTACACAAACATTCACTATTATCACTGTGCGTAGAGATAAGAAAAAATTATCTGCTACAAATTCATAAGTCATAACATAAAATTTACCTCACAGAAAAAAAGTTTCATACAATAACAGAAAGTTCAATATTTTTGATCTATCCCCCGCACAGTCTAGGCCGAACAATACACAGATACTAAACTATTTTGATACAATAAGGCCCATTGGTCTATTCATAACTTCCTTCGTTTCTTTTTCTTGTGTGCGGTGATGCTCTCTTGTCCACTATCGTCTTCACTAGAACTGTCAGAGGAGCTGCTTCCGCTGTCACTGCTGGAGGAACTGCTGTTGGAAGAGCTATCCGAGGCCACACCGGTGCCTTGAGACAAGTCCATGCTACTAGCGACCTTGTATAAATCTGGTTCTTTGGTCTCGAGGACTTTGATCCATTTCTTTGATAGTTTGGGACGTCCACGGACTGTTTTGTGCCAGACTACGGGGAAGTTAGTGCGGCTGCAGAAGTTCTGTGTGACAGCCACGGTGTCATCTAAGTTGAGTACGACGTGCCACCACCCTCCGGGCACGAACACCGTCTCACCTGGTTTTTGGAGTATTTCAACCTGAAAACATTAGATGTGATTATATAATAAAACTATTTAGAAAAATATGGTTTAATATTAATACCGTAGAAGTATATCTTTGAATAATTTTATGAATGCTCACAAATATACAGGGTGTAAGGAAAATTATCATTTACCTTTACACCACATACTCTGCCCATCAAACTGAACAACTTTTACTATTGGAGCATACCTGTCACTGCAAAAAAACCAGCTGTTCCATACTAAACTGCAATATCTACATGACCCAAATGTATGAAAGAGCAGATTTTTTTTGTTCCAACAGGTTTGCTCCCATAGTAAAAGTGGTTCACTTTGATGGGAAGAGTATGTGGTTTAAACGTTAATGATCCTTTTCCATAGACCCTGTATACTAGTTTTTGATAAGAAACAGGCTGAGGAATTAGAACACCACAGCACGACATCGTTCATGATTCAACTAGAATCCAGATCTAGGATCTTTAGTTTAGCAGTCGAGACTTACTGGTTTATACTCCTTTGGCCAAGATTCCAGTTGCGTCTTGGGATATATCAACTTGAACCATGTAATGGCTTCATCTCTCTGTCTACCACCCATGGCCCCTGTTACCTTAATCAGCTCTCTAGGAGTCTGAGTTGGGAACAAACACCATCTCTTGTGTCCAAAGACCAACGCATTCCATGCGCTTGTTCCCAGGGGATCTATATGGATACCAGTTCCGGAACGCTGGGGACCCATCACGATCCACCGATACGGTGGTCTCCGCTCTTCTCCGCAATACTTAAATAAATCATCCCTGAAGTATAATGGAATATCATAGTCTTCGAGAAGTTTCTTCCGTCTCAGATGCTCCCCAAAACTGCTATCAAAAATATAAAGCGGACTATCATCAGTCGTTGTCCGCATGTACTCTACGTAATACTTCATCTTCATCTTAACGCTATAACCCTCATTATCTTCACCGCATTTAAATTTTTGGTTCCGATACTTTTTGGCAAGTCTCTCTAAAGTCCATTTGTGATTCGCTTTCCAGTTCGTCTGAACGTTTGTTATAACTACGGGCTTGTATATTTTCTCATATTTTTCTATAAATTCTTCAGGTGACATCTCATTTACGTTGACGCGGTCGACATTGTCGTTACATTTTAGAAACTCCTCAAAGTTTTCTGCGTACTTTAAGGCTATCCATTGGTATTTATCAGCTAGTTCTGTAAGCAGAAATAGTTCGCAACAGTTAAGAATAATTTCTGGTAATACATCAGAAGCCGTAGCATGTTAAACGTGATACGGCTGTATCACGTCTTTTATCTCGTTCGTTCGCGCGCAAATAGAAAGAGAGCGAAGGTGTGATAGCGCTGTATCACGGTGGCATGCTACCTATGCAGAAGAATATTAATCTATCTATGAATAATCTTGTCAGTGAATTTGCTCTTTTCAATTACTAATGAAACAAGGTTAGCTGAAATTTTACAAGGTTATTAACCATCTAATTTAGACAAAGTAGCAATGTAGGCTCTTTTGTCACCATTTTAGCCGCCCCTACGTCGGGAGAGGCTAAAATGGTAAATGGTGTTATTTATAGTACTAGTGTTTAGTTGTATATTCGTTTGGAAGTGTTAGGTTTTCATTTTATTGTTGTGTAGTCTCAAGGTTAAGGCACGATGGGGCTGGCATAACCTCAGGGATAAAAGCCCCTATTAAAAAAAAAAATTCAAAATTTAGAATAAAAAAAAAAGGTTAGTTGAAATTTTACAAGGTTATTAACCATTTAATTTAGACAAAGTAGCAATGTAGATTAAGTAAAGGAAGTATTCTTTGGAAGTTTTTATTCTATAGAAAAGTAACATTGTGATGCTAATATCACACGCTTCATTAGACCGTTCTAGAAGTCGGTTAACATTATCTTATCTGGTTTAGTGATACGACTATGAACAATTACATTAATGTACGACATAATACGATGATATCAGTTAAATTATAATAGAAACAAAATCAAACCCTAAATTAGAACATTACATTGAGTGAAAACTTTCACGGCAAGTTAACTGTACGCTTTCGCAAGATTTACTTACCGGGACGAGCTTTTCTTTTAACTTCTTTGATGCGTTTTCTGGTTTTGTGCGACAATTTGAATTCACTATCCATTTTCTGCTAACAAATAAAAAGATATTGCCGCAAAACCTTGTGCTAATTTTTTTCGATTGATTTTGGTTTGGTTGACATGCATGACAGTTTGTATTTTATTTAAATAATGTCTTAACGGCTCTGGATACTGGTTTTTTTGAGCCATTAGGAATTTTTTTTCTTAATATTCTTTATTTTGATGATGGGATGATAGATGAAGATGAATCTTTGGTCGATTTCGTAAACTCGCGCGTTACCGCCAAAATGACCATGTATAAGTTAACTTGAACCAATACTTATGTTCTGTTATCGTATTCATTTGAGATTCCTGTTACGTCGGTCGTACATAATCCGCACGAAATTATGTCACAAATATCACTAAAACCATTCAAATACGGTGGTACAAAGCAGGTTCAAAGTACAACACTTATTTCAAAATCAATCGATCGATTCTGTTTTTATTTTGTTAAACTGAACGCACCCGATGAAATAACGAAAGTGATTTTTTGCTGGCAATACAGCAATTTTCGACGCATTGGTGTTCAGATTGATAATTTTTGGAATTTCGTGGTATAACCGAAATAATTTAAAACACTAGTGGATTTTTCAATTTTAGTTACAACAAACTTTTACAACTATCAAATCAATTGCATTGGGGAAGAAATCTAAAGAAAAGTGATTGATTTGACTGTTGTAGTGAAACAAATTTCAAACGTTCCAGTCTGAAGTGTGTAGCTTGCTCGATATAACTGTCAATCTGGGTGTAGAAATTTATTTGTAATTTTCACCGGTTCTCATGTGTAATTTCCAAATGTGTTAGACTATTTTTGAACCTAGGTTCATTGCGAAATAATGTTCTATAGTGTACGTGGTGCATAAACCTGTGCGAAAATGGATGAGGGTACGATAAAGATTCAGTCCGGGATCAACATCAACATAAAACGAACAGATGGTAAGTGCTATCACCTCTTCAATCTTTGCTTTTGGATAGTATTTTCATACATATTCGCAATGCTACTGTATTCGTCGCAGTCGCATTGTGCATCGGTCGATGACTGAATGATCTATTTTTCAGTTTTATGATTCACTGGTCGAGTTGGTGATTCAGTCCTACTTTTACTTAATAATGTGTTTCCTTACGTACTATTTATCACAGATTTATAAAGACTACAAGATCTAGTTATTGTTACAAAGAGTCACTGTATAAACTCTGAAAGTGAAAGCTTGAAATTATTTATATTCTATTTTTCATTTTACTAAAAATGTCAGTTGCTTTTCTTTAAACATTTCAGACCAGATGATATGCCCATACTCCTGGTCTTAAAGACTGATAGGCCATGTCCAAATGTCCCATAAGCATACTCTACTATTCTCTTTGGTATCTATAAAATGTTGGCATAGGAATGAAGCTCTATTTTTATTACTTTTTAATTGGGTCGCTAATTCCCTAGTTAATCAATTTTTAATCTTCGGTCCTAACTCTGCTTCCTTATGAACTGAAAGGGTTACAATGAACTATAATTTTAAACCTTCAATGAATCTGATGTGTAAACCGAATTATTATAATCTATTATTATAATACTACAAACAGTTAGTCACTGACAATGCAGATTGGCCTATTATATCATTGGCAATTTTCACAGAAAATCTCGAATTTGCATGTTCTATTTGGATACATTATTATAACTTCATGTCTTGAGAATATGTTGATGTTTAGCTTATATGAATTAATTAATTTAACAATCGGGGGAGAAAAATGGAGTTTGAGCTATCCTGAACATTTATTAAAAATTATAAGGGTAGTCGGCATAGTCAGCGACAAGTTATTTAATTTAATTTTAATTTATATTTATTGGTTATCAAACAGCAAATTACTTAATTTCTAATACAACAAAATTTAAATTTTACAATGTTAATTACATGACAACAAGTTTTAAAATCTGTTTAAGGTACAACGAGAAAAACAAAAAGTACAATTTATAAAATTTTTACAAATGAAAAGAGTAACTAACATTTAAACTAAGTGCTATTTATAATTATTTATTTATTAGTTTTTTTTTTCTTTATGATAACATTTTGACAAGCAATAGGTGGTGCAATAATAATGCGTCTGTGGAAGTTAAAGGGTTTAATTGTGGTCACAATAGAATAACAGTTTTAAAAATGAGGAAAAGCATCCAAACAAGAAGAAATTCAAAAATATCTTCTCTGAAGTCAGAACAATGCCCAAAGTGGTCCATCCTTTTGTAAAAGATTATTAAGTAAAAAGTTATTTTTGATCCCTTCAAATGAAAAAATAACAAAGTATAGCTTGATTACTGTTGCGCATGTCAATAAAGTCCAAAATACAAAATCTGCTCATGTATAATGGCATTCCTTTATTGATGCAGTAATTACTTGCATTTAATCTATTTACATTACAACAAGCAAGCACAAATGATTTTAGATTTAAATGTTGAATAAACTAACTGCAATAGTATAGATATGTATGAAGCTATATTGTATGCTGCATTAATGTGTTATTCACCAAAAAATATTATAAACTCTAAATTTACTTTATAAAATTAAAAAAACAAAATAAAGGAGTAAATTTCTCCAGCTATGGGAAATAGGCCACCAAGAAATGATTTGTTCCTCATAATCTATAGATTATAGTGGTAATATTAGTTATACCTCATCTGAACGGAGTGTCGCATAATCACAGTTGGCACACATCTTGTCTTGGTAAAATATGTTGGTTTTTTATTTTCGTATGAACATCTAAGACATTCTCTACACACATTGTTTTACATATGCCTTTTAACAGGAAAAAGAATCTAAGCAAAAAAGTCAAAACGGTGCATTTTTATATTGAACTCATAATTCCGGTGTCATTTTTACCGAATCTTTCAAAATTCAAAATTCAAAATTCAAAATTTTTTATTCAAAATAATATCACATAGATAACTTTTTGACGTCATGTTTTTGAATCTACCACCGCGTCGGAAGGTGTTCCGTTGTAGAGAAGATGCGGCCAGAAACTCTACAACACACTTCTTTTAAACAAAACAAAATATACAAAGTACAATTACATAAATTCAATATTAAATTACATAGTGTAACATTGTCAAGACCAGACATTTTGGTCATTCAAATAATCATCGAGTTTATAGTAACCTTTTTTACAGAGGACTTGTTTAACATGGGACTTAAACTTTTTGTCCGTCAAGTTAAGAATATTCTCTGGTATCTTATTATAATAACGTATACAGTGCCCCATGAAAGATGTGTTGACCTTACTAAGTCGAAAATGTGGGAATACTAATTTATTTTTATTTCTTGTATTGTAATTATGAACGTCACTGTTTTTGGGAAAGAGAGACAAATTTTTGCGAACGTATAAAATATTTTCGTAAATATATTGACTGTAGAAAGTCAGAATATTGATCTCTTTGAAAAGATCTCGTAGTGAATCTCGACAACGCAGATTATAAATGGCTCGAATTGCCCGCTTTTGAAGGATAAAGACAGACTCAACATCTGTAGCACGGCCCCACAGCAAAATACCATAAGACATGATACTATGGAAGTAGCTGAAGTACACCAGTCTCGCAGTAGCTATATCGGTAAGCTGTCTAATTTTTCGAACTGCATAGGCTGCCGAGCTCAGCCTACCTGCTAGGGTTTCTATATGTGGACCCCATTGCAGCTTCGAGTCAATCTTTATCCCTAAAAATACAGTATTATTTGTGAACTGTAATATATCATTATCTAAAGTTATTTGATTTTCAGTATTAATAACATTTGGTAGAGTGAATTTAATACATTTAGTTTTCTTTGCATTTAATGCAAGATTATTAACACTGAACCAGTTCAGAACTTGTCGAAGAGTATCATTTACATTGTCATTTATATCATCAACATCTTGTGCCTTTCTACTTGTTTTGAAAATAAGAGAAGTATCATCAGCAAATAACACTATGTTCGACAAGTTCTGTACCATGTAGGGTAAATCGTTTATATAAACCAGAAAGAGAAATGGACCCAATATAGAACCCTGTGGAACGCCCATTTTTACTTGTGAGCCAGAAGAATTTGTTCCATTGATAGACACCCTTTGAATTCTCTTTTCTAAGTAAGATTCTAAAATATCCAATGCCCTGCCTTGAATACCGTAGTGGTTTAATTTGATCAACATTGTTTTATGATCAACACAGTCAAATGCTTTGGATAAGTCACAAAAGACTCCGATTGCATTTTGGTGCTCCTCCCAAGCGCTGAAGATATGCTGAACCAGCTTAACTCCGGCGTCGGTTGTTGAGCGACCCTTGGTGAATCCAAACTGTTGCTCATGCAGCAGCCTCTTGAAGTTAAAGTGGGAGAGCATTTGACTGAGTATAATCTTTTCAAAAACTTTGCTGAGAACGGGTAGAACTGACACAGGTCGAAAGTTACTAGGGTCGCTTTTATTGCCCGTTTTGAAAAGTGGTATTACTTTACTATGTTTCATTAAGTCAGGGAAAGTTCCTGAATCAATGCAGCAATTAAACAAAGATGCTAAATAAGGTGCTAACGTTTTAATTACAGAGCTGAAGAGTTTGACTGACATACCCCACAAATCTTCAGTATTTTTTTGGTTTAATGCTTTAAAGACCTTGACTATTGTATGAGGGTCAACATGGTCAAAACTGAATGGGGAAGTACACTCGTTTACATTATTTTTTAGCAAAACTTCGGCAAGAGCAGGTGAGGAGTTCAAAGATTCTGTAGTCTTTACAGGGATGTTGGTAAAGAAAGTTTCAAACTCCTCAGCCACTTCCGCCTCTGAGCTAACTATACCGTAATCTGTCTTAATTGAGATGTCTTGTTCTCTCGGTTTTATATTCCCAGTTTCTCGGTTAATCACATTCCAAACAGTCTTAACCTTGTTGTCTGACCTCTTAATTTTATTGCGGATATGTATTGATTTCGCTAAGATGCAAACTTTCCTAAATATTTTTGAATAGGTCTTAACGTAGTCCTTAAATTTTTCACTATAGATATAGGTCTTTTTATCGTATAATTCAAAAAGAGTGTCCCTACTCTTTCTGATTCCAACCGTAGCCCATTCGCTGAATTTGAATTTCTCGTTTGATGTGGTTTTACGGATTTTGAAAATTTTGTCATACTCTGCACAAAGTACATTGAAAAAATCGTTGTAAAAATTATTAGGGTCACTCTGGTTTAAGGTAAGAAACGGCAATTTACTCTCTAACGTGTCTTTATATCTCTCTATCCTTCCAACAGTGACGGGCCTACTCTTTTTCGTAATTTTATCGTTAGTTTTTAAAGCTGGGAAAGAAACTATTTGTCCGCTGTGATCAGATTTAAGGCAATTAATTACCGCTTTATCAACGAACTCACAGTTACAAAATATGTTATCTATACATGTGGCGGTGGTAGCTGTTATTCTAGTTGGTTCCAAAAATAAGTTTTGTAGGTCAAATGAATTGAATAAACTAGTAATTCTAAGGCAGTATGTGTCTTTTTCAAGTAAATTAACGTTAAAGTCCCCACAGACTATGATGGATTTATTACTTTTCGATACTAATTTCAACGCATCTTCCATTACTGACTCAAAAACATGGAAGTTCGAATCATAGGGTGGCCTGTATACACAAATGATAATGTGGTTTTGTAACTCGACACAAGATAGTTCTATGTTACTTTCAACGGAAAGTCGGACAATATCTCTACGTTCCTTAACTTTAAGATTATTTCTACTAAATATGACTGATCCTCCGCGAGTTGTCGACTTTCGATTGAGAGCACTGGCTACTTGATAATTTTCGAAGCCAAATAACATTTCACTTTCTTTGAGCCAATGCTCAGTAACACAAAACAAATCTAATTGAAATTTCTCTAAAAACAATTCGATTTCTAATTCTTTGCCAGAAAAGCCTTCAATATTCTGATGAACTAATTTAAGTGTATACGGCTTTTCTTTTGTCACCTTACTTAGTTTAAATCAGGAGATTGGAGTACATTGTTAGCAATATCACTAATCAAAGTACTGTCTGAACAATGTGCCACCGACACGATATCTGCGCATTCGCGACTTGACTCAATGATGTTCGAGGTTGAGCTTAAAGAACATGTGGCGCCATCTAGCGAAGCCGGGGACACATTAATCAGCTCCGTCGTTGACGAACTATGTATTTCCTTAGATACATAATATATTGATCTTATTTGTCTTGCTAGTAGCCTAGCAATTGATTTTCGAAGGTACAATGTATCCTTCGTCAACATTTTTCCACTAATAATTTTATTAGTGTCAAAAAAAGAAAAAACGTCACTATGACGACATGTCAATTTAAATATAGAATTATTTATGGAATAAATAAATTCATTTTGGCTTCCCCAATGAGGAGAAGAATA
This sequence comes from Agonopterix alstromeriana, assembly GCA_963924505.1. Taxonomy (NCBI): domain Eukaryota; kingdom Metazoa; phylum Arthropoda; class Insecta; order Lepidoptera; family Depressariidae; genus Agonopterix; species Agonopterix alstromeriana. The sequence goes on along the minus strand of OZ004663.1, from coordinate 2,205,540 downwards.
TGGGATCGCACAAAATATTATTCTGTTAGCACCTAGTTGCGTTAACAATTCAAAACTCTTTTCTAACTCCTTCACCTGAACACCCAAACAATTTTTTACATAAATTATAATGTTTGTTTTGCTGTCACAGTCGCTCGATTGGATTTGTTCTAATATATGTGCCAAAGAACGATCTGGCATGCAATAATTCACAATGTTGTGATTAATTTTGTGATTAATTAAAATTCCTAACCCCTTCCCTATACCATCAGAGTAAATTAATGTTTTCGGTTTTGTTTCGGAAGTAGACAAAGAAACAAAACACGGTTCCTCAGACTGATCTGTACATATAGGTGGTTGTAACAGAGTTTCAGGCCGCTCCGTGTTTGCTGAATGTGTACAACAACATGTCATATGATTATTAACTAATGAGTCAAATCGTTGTTCGTTATATGTACACAGCTCCAACAACTCACTAGCGTTCTGAATCTGATCACTCATCTGTCTTTGGGCCTGAATATATTTATAGGTAATATCATTAATACCTTGTTCTAGGCTTGTTATTTCAGCCTGTAGGGTGTTTGTGTCTGTCTCATACCGAATCAACTGGGATTCTAATTTAATTTTATGTAAATCTAATTTTTCTATTAAATCTGACCGTTGTTTTCTTAATTTCAAGTTTCTTTTACAGCAAATTACATTCGGTTTAACAACTTTTTTCAATTTTCGAATAAATTTGTTTACTTTGATATATTTCTTAAGTTTTTTGTTATTATTAAAACCTGTCTGTTGTGAATGCGTTGAGATATGGCTAAGACCACTTGAACCGGACTCGATCAGCTCGCAGTACAAACTTTGGGTGGTGTTCGCTTCCAGGCGTGCTTTTTCTTCTTTCTCTTCCCTTTCCTTTTGGGCGACAAAGTCATTCACTTCGCTCAGCTCACGTTCGAGATGACTCACACGCTCCAGCGCCTGCTCGAAGATGTCGCGGCACTGACTGTATGACTCGATCTGCTTGGTGAGCTGATCACGCTGATCAAGAACGTCCGTGTAGTGGTTGTGTAGCTCCGCCAGCTCACGCTTCAACTCAGTGTTTTTATGCAAGATGTTTTTAATTTCCTTCTCGCTGTCGTCACGTTCCTGCAACAGCTGATCGCTCAGGTGCTTGGAACATTTCAACTCCTCGAGAGCTACCCGTAGTTTGGACTCCAATTCCAGTGTCTTGGCCTTGCTGCGGGTCGTCATTTTGAGGCAGCAGTGACTCCAATGACACCTGGAATGTGTACACACGGCAGCTAAATCGTGGGTTGGGACTGTTTGAAGAAATTATGTTTACTATAAGAGTAAACACTAGAATAGGCTTTAATCTTACTAGTTTGGATGTACAGATGTTAGGAGTTGTTAGAAAGTGTTAATTATGACTGTGGCCAGTGTTTTTATCGTCTACTTTGCTTCCACAGTTTGTCAAACAAAGTAAGATTGTAACGGCGCCAAACGTGAAGATGGACGTGTCTCACGGCTGTGAGACGTGAATGGGTGAATTGTTTTACTGTTAGGTGATAAATTAATTAATTTTGAACACAATTACTCCCCTGGTTTCCAGTAAATCGTCCAAAGAATTCAAACGTAGTCCGTTGGCGGTTGACGTTTGGGTACTTGTTGTTGTTAACTTTGTATTAACACTTTCACCGTACGAGTTTTGTTTACGTAATGGTTTTATATCTTGATTATTACTAATATAATATAAATTAGACGTATTTTAATATATTTTTACTAATTATTTCTAATAAAATTACTACGATGATTATTTTGACAACCGCTTGGCAGTGTTGCCAGCGGCAAAAAAAAAAAAAAAAACGTCCGATTACTATAATAAATTAAATTATGTTTTTAGAGTGTAATACCATCAATAAACATTACCGTTTGTGGGCCTAAAAGAAATTGACTCCTTTTTGTAACTACACTAACACCCTAAGCCTAGCTTTGTGAACTTGGCATCAGACATTGGAAAAATATTTGTATGTAGTTGATTGTAGTAAAAAATTTTTGTTTGTAGTAGCTCCAAAAAAAACTAGAGGACTTTGAAAAAAACACAGCACCCGGTTTTGTCTGAACTCAATTTTCATAATTTATTCTTAAAAAGAATCGTTTGTAGTTGATTGTAGTAGAAAAATTTTCGTTTGTAGTTGGTGCCAAGTTCACAAAGCTCTTAAGCCGTGGTGATCTAAGACTGTGCGTTGTCTGTCAGTCAGTCAAGTAACTGTTTTATAAGTACGATAGATGAAGGAAAACATTGACAGGAAAATGTACATGCCTTAATTTGCAAACATGTATTGTGTCAACTTTTGATTACTCACTGATAGTAGTATAATATGAATTGACTGACTACCTTCTATGAATATTTGTTTGGTACGTAAGGACCAACAAAATTAGCTGATAGTATTTTAAGGGGATAATCAGAAAATAAACTGAAAATAACATCGAATTCGCAAATAAATAGTAAAATAGGTAAAGAACGATAAAAAAACGATATGGTGGATACAGAAGCGGAGCAGAGCTGTGTAAAATCCACCAATAGCTTGCTCATTCCATCACTTCATCTGGAAATTAAAGCTTTTGAATTGGTTAAATTTATCTCCTCCGTTCTGCTTTGGTGGATTCTGGATCTAACTCTGTATAAACAGTTTTAAAAATAAAATGTTTATCAAATGTAGTCAAGGTGATTCATCTTCAAGCTAAATGGAATTAGTTCAGCCATTTCAGTATAATTGAGTAACACATTAATTATGAACACTGATTTATGCTAGTGGTATGCATCAGCACACCCATTACATAGTTTTGCACGTCTAGTATGATTACTCTACACGCGCGCGACGCGCCTTCGCTGCATAGAAAATAACCTGTTCTCGCGCTTTTCGGAGAGCGAAAGCCGCGCTTGCTTCGACTTGTAGTATGGAAAAAAGACGAGTCGCGCGCAAGTAGAGAAATCATGCTAGACATGCTGTTATGTATTATACTAGCTTTTACCCCGCAAATAGTCCGCACTGGCTCCCGTCTTTGTAGCAAGATAAATCTATTTCCTTGCGACTTTGTCCATTTAGAATACCTAAATTGTTTTTGTCTTTGTTTTTAGCTATAAACCATTATCTTGACAAAACATAATATGGGTCCTTCTTAATATGCTGACACTTTTTAAGGGGATGATCAGACCATCAAACTGAACAACTTTCTCTATGGCACCAACATGAAATCACGAAAAAAAAAATCAGCTGTTCCATACAAAACTGCAATCCCTAGTTATACCCTATGTATGTTTTGGTGCAAGGTACCCTCAGCCTGGCTTGCACCAACAAGTATTTGCCTTTTTCCAGATTATTTGTTGTCACTGCAATATCATCTTCTGTCACTGCAATATCTTCTATCTGCATATCTGCTGTCCCATACGTTTGGCAGTTTTGAATGGCACTGACTTTTTTTTGCGGCAACGTTATCTGTTAAGGCACGTTGCGGTTGACATAGCCTCAAGGTGAAAAGCCCCAATATAAAGAAATAAAGATCGAACAATAACAAAAACACCTATGAATTTGATTTAGTACGTTCTCGAGTCACAATGCCTAGAGGATGCTAGCAGTGTTTTTAGCATGCTAATGCAGCAGCCTCTCTATGTAGCTAAACTTATTCTTTGGACAGAACAGCTGCCAGTCCAAATAAATATTTTTTCTTTCTTTCTGTCTCCCATAGCCTCCTCAATCTCATGCATGACGTTGACTGTCATAATGCTACTTGGAATTTGGAGACTACAGTCCTGAACCTGCCTACAAACATAATTTGTTGCTTATGGTCTCTCCAGTCGTAAGAAGGGCAATTTTTTGTGGGGTATCATTTGGTCCGTGGCAGGGTTCGAAGTGATAATTAACACTGATAATTAAGTCGGTTCGAAATGATATTTATTATTGATAATTATCAAAAGAAAGGCATATTGATAATTACTAAGAATAATTAGATAATTTTGAACTCCGGGCCATGGGCAAATCACTTTATCATGAATATTGAATCTAACTTGTATGTATTGTACCCACTGTTCATTACAAGGAGCGACGGGTTCACTCCCCGTCACACTGGAGTTTCGGTATTACTAGTGAAGCGTGGATGTTCTGAGGTTTCAGAATATTTCTGACCAGCCCTTCTGGGAATATAGTCGTGAGCATATGCTATGCTAAGCTAATAACCTAACTTATAATTATAATAATAGGCAAAAAACATAAGCACCTTACAGTAAAGACTAAAATAATACAATAAAGGCAGGTTGCCGCGAGGACGGCTCCCGGCCTTGCTTTGGTCTCTTGCTACCATATACGGCGTCGAGCGCACGCGCCGCGCCGAGCCGCCAGACTCGCTTGATGACTCGAGGGTTTTAACTTTGCATATTTTGCTGTTGAGAAACTTTATTATTGACTAGATTTTTAAACGAAGCCGCTAAATGTAGTCAATAATAAAGTTTCTCAACAGCAAAATATGCAAAGTTAAAACCCTCGAGTCATCAAGCGAATCTGGCGGCGCGGGGCGTGCGCTTGAATAGATTTTGCGGCTTCGTTTAAAAATCTATTTTAACCAAATTCAAAAATTGAGGTCTGTTTCCAACGTACGTAGGCTTGTAAGCAATTTTTGTTTATTTTCCTCGTGAAAACAATATATACTCAATACTCAATATTTTATTACATTCCATAATGTACAACAAGATGTTAACTTATAAGCTACTAGATCATTATGGACCCTGTAGGACACAGCAACAATGAACATTACAAATAAGTATGTAACTTATGTGGGCATATCAATAGAAATAAATATAGTAGGTACAGTAGCATAGCTCTTAAAAGTAGGTAAACAAAGTTAATATCATAATCATGGCACAAAGCAAAAAAATTTGCTGTCCTATACATTTGGCTCAAGTAGATTTGCAGTTTTGTATGGAAGAGCAGATTTTTTTTCGATTTTTTCGATGTTGGTGCCATGGAGAATGTTGTTCAGTTTGACGGTCTGATCATCCCCTTAAAAAAGTGTCAGCATATTAAGAAGGACCCTGTATACTGGACGTTTAGAGCCGTGGTGGTCCAGTGGCGTAACCTTGCCTGCCATGCAGGAGGCGATGGTTCGATCCCCGTCCAGGCCGACTCATACCAATGAGTTTTTCGGAATTTATGTACGATTTGTAACACCACTGGCTTTTCGGTGAAGGAAAACATCATGAGGAAACCTGCATGCTTCAATTTGGAAGCATGTACCCACTGTCCAATATAAGTGGCGACGGGCTCACTCCCCGTCACACTGGACAGTTTCGGTACTACTAGTGAAACGTGGATGTTCTGAGGTTTAAGAATATCTCTGACTACCCCCGTGGGGTATATAGTCGTGAGCATTTGCTTATGTTTATGCTTACTGCACGCTTAAAAAGGTAGTTCTCCGTTTTAGTGCGTTCTAAGTAGGTACCCAGTAGTAAGTTACCAGTCTAAGATCTGGATAATCGCTCACGTTATCTCGTGCAGTTTATCAAGTCGTCAGCATTGCCATTCGAAGTGGGCAAGTCCACCCACGTATTGCTTAGATCCATAGGTATAAGACGTTTTCGATCGATTTGATATCGCACGTTTATAGATGCAAGACAATAGGTATTAAGATAATAATGGTCATGAAAATTGAGGAATGCGAGAATATATATTAATCTAAATTATTTAAAAGATTCAAGTTGAAGCTTCTTAGGGATCTTGTGCACTAGTCTTTTATAAGCACAATGAAGGATTGAGATTTGGTCCCCTTCATTTTGTCATCCAATTAAGCTACCGCTCCAATTCAGCTACAGCTAGTCATTATGTCAGTAGCCCTGAAATCTTAAGAACTAGTTCACAAACAATTTTACAATCATTTTTGTAAGTAAAGTTTCTGACTACCCTTAGACCGAATATCATCGTGAGTATGTTTATTTTGAGAGACTTTATTTGGAATAAAATTTAAAATTATTTAAGGTGTCGGTGCTGAAATTTTAAATAAAATGTCTGTTTAAAATACACCTTAAGCCAACGCCTTTCGAGAGATACAATGTATGAAATTTACGAGAAACACAAGACGCAAAGGTCATAAAGTCACATTCAATCAGCGGGCGTAAAGGGAAGGAATGAGACAATTCTGGGGTCACTGTGAAGAACTATATGCGAGACGAGAAGGGTCTGCCTATATTTATAGACTGTCGGATAGAGCTGGACGGCTGTTGTCAACAGTATTCGAATTACGATACATGTAAAGAAGTGAAAAACTAAAATTGCTGTCGGCCTGTCTTCATCCTCCTGCCCTTATTCCATAATTGGGGTTGGTGCCAAATATCGTGTCATCTTTTACACGATCTGCCTATCTTTTTTTTTAATTTGACTTTTCTCTCTTCATGCAAACAGTCATCCACATTCATTCTTTAAAATATTATTTAATATGTTCTCTCATCTCTCTTTATTCCACACATCCATCAAATGTCATGGTTCGAATCCTGCAAGGGTAGATTATTTCTGTAATTAATATTTTATAGTCAAGTTACAAACCTAGGCTCGAAGACTAGATTCTAAAGCTTATTATTTGCATCGATGTTTGCGGTTTTTCTGTAATCAACATACTGATATGTCCGGAATCAATTTTAACCATCTCAAAATGAGGGAAATATCTACGTCTGGTTCGTTTCCTCATCATCTTTTGATACATCCGGGTATCCCAACGAAAATTAGTAACACCAGTTAATATTTTAAACGTTTTACAACCATAAAAAATTGAACAGCAGCTGATTTACTCTACGGCTGACAGGATGCTGTCAATAGTCGGCCACGGGCCACGCATGGCAATAAATAACCAAGGTTATAGTGCCGTGGTACCACGTGCTACACGTTCAAGGGAATTGGGATACTCGTTACGACTTGTCACGTTTGTTTTTGGATCTACTTCCTCTATATCTATAAGGTCATGTCTGAACATGTTTAATAGGCATATCATCTGAAATCATCGACTATTCCAGATTTAATATGAACGGTGCTAGTCCCATGAAGTCTACGCACGCCTCTCCAAACATGTAGTATTGTTGTGCCGTGTCGTATCCGGTTGTGGTGGTGCAGACTGGTGTGGTATGAGGCAACTACACAGGCATCGTCAACATCTCTGATGCCCACACCGTATTGCTACCGGTTAAAATCACCACAACGTCACATCAGATTCAGAGGGTGGTAGGGACGATAATAGTGCATCTGTATTTAAGCGCATACACTCATGCGCATAATGATGTCATACGTACCTCACGGCTTTTCTAAAAAAAGCGGAGGCTGTAGTTGAAACCGTCTATGAGAAATCATAATTGGGTGAGCATTAATGACGAATTCTTTGCAATCCAACCTGACTCACGTCCCCTAATTTCACATCGAACGATTCGTAAGGCATGGGCATAGTGTTTTGGCTAGCGATAATTCTGGTTTAGGATGTCGAATGCACCAGGAGAGGTGGGCAAAAGATGTTACATCGCAGAAAATGGTCGTCAGCGTGCGAGACGAACTGGATGCATTCGATGACAAGTGGCCAGAGCTAGCACAGAACAAAGATGGTTGTAGGATTAAAGGGGAGGCTTTTGCCCAGCAGTGGGATGATATAGGTCAATGAAAGGAAATGTTACTAAAGTCCGGCCGCTGAAAGATTGCGTTTGACAGTTACCATAAAATTGTAAAAAACTGAATGAAGACTATAAATGCCGATCATTATTTAGTAGCTTTTTGAACTTAAAAGGGCAGCTAGTGCCCTGTGTACTAGAGTGAGCACAGGTAAACAATATTTTCATTCAGTTTTTTACAATTTTATGGTAACTGTCAAACGCAATCTTTCAGCGGCCGGACTTTAGCTTCGTGAGGACCCGATAGTAACAGTGTAAATATTTTAAGTTTAAAATTGACCACTTGAAGTGGGAATGCCTTGCAAGCGAAATTGACGAGTGGAGGAAGGTAATAGCTGACGGTCGAACAGTCCACGATGAAGTCTGTTTCGAATCTCTGGCCGTAAAGGGAACAAGAAGCACAGGAATGAGCAGGCTCCTGCACCAACCGACACACAGCACAAATGCCGTAAATGCGGCAGGCATTGCCGCTCCCGAATTGGCTTATATAGCCAAGAACGTCGGTGCCTTAACCAAACAGACGCTGTTTGAAATATCTACTAAGATGAAATAAGGCCCATGAGGATATTTATAGCAATATTTATGAGTGAATGAGTTTTTCGGAATTTATGTACAATTTGTAACACCACTGGCTTTTCGGTGAAGGAAAACATCGTGAGGAAACCTGCATGCTTCAATTTCGAGGCATGTATTGTACCCACTGTCCATTATAAGTGGCGACGGGCTCACCCCCCGTCACACTGGACTGAGTTTCGGTGCTATTGGTGAAACGTGGATGTTCTGAGGTTTCAGAATATCTCTGACTACCCCCTCGGGGAATATAGTCGTGAGCATATACTACTACTACTACTATATTTATGGTTTCAGAATAGAATAAGGAATTTTAAGTAAAAAGCAGCGAGCGCTAACCTCAAGATCCCTAAACAAGATATGACGTCTACATTTAGTGTTTAGAAATTTGCTAAACTCTGTGTTGTAGCATTTAGGTAGTTTACGATGCTGATGGGTGAACATCTAGATCTAAACGAGGTCGACACAAGTTCGCCTAATGAAGAAAGTTTTATTACAGTCCTTACTAGCTCCGCCTTGATTAGTAGCGTCTAGTGTCCTGTTTAGCTTTTTTGTTATTAGTTTAGGCAGAGTGTCTCTAAACATCATCTTATACTGTTATCAATATTTTTCGGTCTTAATGATCGATATCCTTAGACTATTTATATGAGGACAAGTTACGCGTGTAATTCTACTAACAAACTTTTCTGCCATTTTTTTGCGGCGGGCGATAGCACAAGATACGCAACTTTGAATTTTATTCCATTAGTTTATATTAAGATAAGATAAGATAAATATTCTTTATTTGCACACCAAAATACACAAAAAGCAACAACAATATACACGAGCAAGAAGGGTACAAAAGGCGGCCTTCTCACTAAAAGTGATTTCTGAGTGAGTTTTATATTCTCCTTTTTAATGTTAAAAATCGTGAAAAACAGTGTCGTGTGAACCACAAACGTCATAAGTTCGAATTTTATAATCGCCGCTTTTCACTACTAATACCTAATTACGTATATTTTTTTACGGTGCCATAGAGAAAGTTGTTCTGCTTGACGGTCTGATCATCCCCTTAAAAAGTGGCAGCATATTAAGTTTGACCCTGTTTATATTATTATATTTGATGGTGCTTCACACCCAGTAAAATATGTAACGTATTTATGTTTACACCCCGTATAATGGTCATTGTTTCATTACTGCGAAAAATACAAAACCTAAATCCATTAAATGCTTCTTTCGAGTTCAAAAACTGACGTAACCCAGAACAGGAATCAATTAAGCGGCAGCCAAAAGCTACTAACGCAAGTGCCTATAAGGCACCAAGTAATCAGTAGTAACTTCCTGGTAGACTGCTGCTTTGGTCGTCCGCCCACAACTTCGCTTGTCCAAGGTTGTAGCATCGATCCGAGGGCCCCCTTTTAGTTCGATAGCATGTTATGCCATTGGCATTGCGTTTGTTATTTTTAGATTTGGAATATCACATTTTATAGTTCACGGAGTTTAATTTTTAAATATGTGCTTTTATTTTGGACATATTTAAAGGATGAATGAAAGTCGACTTACGAAACAGATATATATGGCGTGTGTGGAAGGAAACATTGGTAGAGGCAGAGCTAGGAGAGGATACCTAGACCAGATCAGGGACGTCATCAAAAAATGCCAGGTTAAAAGTAGCCGAAATCGAAGGGAATGTATGAAAAGATGTATGGACTTAGAGGAAGCAAGAGAGGTGTGTCAGAACCGCCCAAAGTGGAGATCTATAGTTTCTGCCTACCCCTCTGGGAAAAAGGCGTGAGTTTATTATATATGTATGCTTTAATTTTTACAGTTTTTCTCTAAAGAACGTGTTTACGCTATTCAAGGTGTTACAAAAATACTAATAAACATCTAAGGGGGTGGTTAGGACCATCAAACTGAACAACTTTCACTATGGGACCAAACTAGAAATCGCAAAAACAAAACGGATGTTCCATACTAAACTACAAATATACTCCAGCTAAATGTATGGGACACCAGATTTTGTTATCGCTATTTTTATGTTGGTCCCCCCTTGTGCTGTTTTATTTTCAGAGTGTAAAATTTGAACTAGTCTTTTATATCTCTACTTCATTCCAAAAAAGGACGACGACATTTTCCGATTTCTAATTAGGTTTCTGGCCAATTCTGATTACTAAATCTAATTAATTTAATGGATACATATCTTGGACGCTACTAAAGCTATTCTAAGAATAAGTGAGAGGAAGTGTTTCAAATCTCTGCTTCTGTAATGCAATATAGCCTTAAAATGTCGTTGCTATTTTGAATGGAGTATAATAGTATATATCCTACACAGTGATTTGGCTCTCCAAATCACAGAGCAAACAGTTACTGAATAATCATTTCAAGATTATTCCTCTCGATGAATCTGTTTGCTCTGTTGTCAACATGCCAAATATCGCAACATCCCATATAATGTTATGAATGCGAATGTGAAGATATTCGTACACATCGACGAAAATTTCTCCATCACACGATCAATACAATACGATCCATCACACTTTGCTATTGATTTCTATTAAACTTGACATGTAGATACACCAAAATGTTGATATGAAAGGCTGCTAAGGCTGAAGGGAAGGAATACATATCTAAATTGATATCAAAGCTCGTTTGCTATCTCACTGTCACTCACACTGAAGAGTTTAGACCATATAAAATTATTATATCTTACAGGAGTAGAGGAACTGACATGATTTGTCAAATGAAATCGTTTTTGGAGGTTTTCAGGAGAATATCGGTAGGGTATAAATTCGAGTTCTGTGTGTAATTCTGAATCTAACTTGAAATCGTGGATAATTTAATGAAATAGTGTTAGTATATTTCACAAAATTATCTGAGCTAGGAAATATACTAAATTTAGAATACATACATACATATGCTCACGACTATATTCCCCGAGGGGGTAGTCAGAGATATTCTGAAACCTCAGAATACCCACGTTTCACCAGTAGTACCGAAACTCTGTCCAGTGTGACGGGGAGTGAGTCCGTCGCCACTTATAATGGACAGTGGGTACAATACATGCCTCGAAATTGAAGCATGCAGGTTCCCTCACGATGTTTTCCTTCACCGAAAAACCAGTGGTGTTACAAATCGTACATAAATTCCGAAAAACTCATTGGTATGAGTCGGCCTGGACGAGGAAATTTAGGATAGTGCTGACTATCTCTTTGGATATAGTCGCGGGCTTAAGCTTATTCGTGTTTAGTCTAATATACATATTTTTCAACTGATGATAAACTGAAATGGTAGCTAGACGTTAGGATTGAGTAGTAACAATTATAACGCGTTGTGAAGTCGTGATAGGTTAAAATTGATATCCCTTATTTGACGATCGGTCGTGACTAGCATGTGACTTATAATTACAGCTCGAACTAAGCCATCATCATCGTCATTTGTCCAGTTGTATAATCATTAAGTTTTGTTCATGTAAAATTATGATAAACAAGATATCTGGAACCGATTTCGAATCTTCGGTAGTTTGGACAATTAGTAGATCTGTTGAAGCATACAATAAATTACATGTATTGTCGTTTTGTAAACTGTAATATTATGTATGTGTTACTTATGCAAATAAATGGTTTATCTATCTATCTAGAATCGTATATCAAAAATCTTCCATTCAAAACCGCATTTAGAACACCCTGTCGTCGGATAGAAAAGCCCTAAACTTAAATGGGAGTAAGCCGGTTATGTCTGTCGAATGCACCCTGAAAGATGGGCAACAACTATCATGCACTGGATCCCCGAAAACGGTCGCCGGCGAAGGCTTACTAAACAACAAATACCCTAGCCAATTGACAACATTTCATTTTAAGAAAGGTACCAAAATAAGAAAACCATTTGGAGATTATGTGATTCAAAGCTTATATCAAAATTAACAGATTTTTCTATCCATTATTTCTCGAGTTATTTGAAAAATACTGAAAAATATAATAGAGGTTGAATGAGATTTTATTCCTTTACCTGCTTGGGCTTTTCTAAAAAAAAAATTGCTTTTCTATTGTATTTTACAGTTTTTATTTTTAATGTTATTGCGGCCAAGGTATCTTAGCCATAAATTCTTTGTTTTTCAGAAAATTCAAAAGTAAATTAAAAATAGAAATATCGGTCAAAAATAAAATCGGGGAAATACTTATCTCTGATTTTTTATCCTATTTTTATATTTTTTATTAAAAACAGGTGGTTAAAAAAATGTAATGTTGTCAATTGTAACAAGTACCTAGATATAGAAACGTAATAAAGCTACGGTTTCGACACAAACAAGTCGAGGAGGCATGCGGCATGCAGGCAATACGCGTGGCAATCTACTCGGTCGTGAGTCATGCGGACCGGCTTCCCTCGCGCTTAGTCTGCTCGACCGACATACGAACCGGTGGTACTGTTATATTCGATTTTTTATACTCATAGATTTAATGTTCTAGCATATATATTGGCAAGTGGCGACGGACTCACCCCGGTCACACTGGACAGGGTTTCGGTACTAGTGAACCGTGGATGTTTTGAGGTTTCAGAACATCTCTGACTGCCCCTCGGGGAAAATAGTCGTGAGTATATGCTTATGCTATGCATATACAACGTGTTAATGAATAAGCGCAAAACCTCATACACCCCAACTGATTTATAACAAAATAATTAGATTGAAACAATAATTGCATTATTTGATAGTTAAAATTAAAAGTAATTCGCATTTTAAGTTTTGAGGCAAAAATGATTTGTTATCATTTCAGCAATGAATGAAAGCGCTAAAGTGCTCATAGATACATTTTAAGAATCTTGTTTTGGTAGTAAGTAGGTTGGCATCGAGTTCTTATTAAATAAATAAGATATTTTAATAAACATGACACTAGTAATTTACAATGACGATTCAGTGTGCATTGCTGCTTGCTTATGACGTTAAACATGTGTCCTTATCTCAAATTGTCGTCTAATATTACAATTGTAACGTTTTTGAAATAGGCCATAATATATGCAATAAATTAATGATTGAACTACCTCAGTGGTCTAATGGTTAAGAGCATTGGGCTCTTGACACGGAGGTCGTGGGTTCGATTCCCACGAGGGACACCTTGCGATATGTCACTTTGTGCGTTTTTCCCTAATTGGTTAGAACATTGCAGGCTGAATCACCTGATTGTCTGAAAAGAAAGATTATTCCGTGCTTCTGATGGCACGTTTAGCCGTTGGTCCCGGCTACTATCTCTGGTGGTAGTAGCCGTTACATTAAAACCACGTCAGATAGTCCGATAGCGCTGGCCTATTTTGATGTCATAAGTTTCAATAATTCTAAAGTTACTTATTTCTTGCCTGTGGATACAGTTGTACATATGAAGCTTATTATCGAGTTTTGTGTCATTTCTGTCACTTGCATTTTCAGTAATTTGATGATTTGTGGTTGATTCTTTTTATTCAAATCCAAACTGGCAAAATTTATTTAAAGTTTAAAATAATTATGTTATCATATCTAGGGTAACCTGCGGAGTGTGAAAACACAGTTTGTGTCATCTTCGTCCAGTGCAAACTGACATAGGGTCATCATGTAAAAACAGAGCAAAAAAAAATTTCAAATTAGTGAAATAGCTATTTCCCTTCTCAGATCACTTACATATGCCTATTTATCAAATTTGTGCCAAATTAGGGCACGCAATTTTAAGATTTTTAATTATTTTGTGTTTCCAAGCTGTTATCGCTTCAAAAAAATATTACAATTATTCGAGTTTTATATTCAATATCATAAATGCATGAAAAATCGACATTGTAAATTTGTGTCATTTTCATCCACGATATTTACTTATATGAATATAAAAATACAAAAACAATGGTTGCGGTCGAAGCGCGGCGGCGCGGCGCGGCGCAGCGCGGTGGGCGGGGGGCATACGCACGCACAGCACGGCACACACGTTCGTTCGGTACCTACGATTTCTAGCGTTCTTCGATTCGCTTCGGATTTATTGGGTAGCATGGCACCGTGATATTATAGCGTTAACACACCTTCGCTCTCTTTCTATTTTCACATGAACGAACGAGATAAAAGGCGTGATAAAGCCGTGTAACGTGCTTCTGAACTAATATAACGGCATAACTACCTACCGCTTTTTCGTTAAGGGCCTATGTCGAAAAATAATTGAAGCGAAATGGGCGTGGCTTAGTCGCAGCAACCGCCCCGCGCCCCGCTACCGAACATCGTCGCGCACTAGCCCGCGAAAATCAAATCACTCAAAATGCATAGAAGACGCTTCGCTGTTAAGATATTATTAGTACCTTTTGTCGTATGAAAAAACACAATATATAATAATTAAGTATCGTTCTATTTATCCTCCTTGATCAATTATTAATTTATTACAGGATCAATTACGGACAACCAATTTATAGATAGAAACAATACCTAACTAACGATACTCTTTAATTGATTTCACTTAAAAAACTTAAAACTCATTAATATCATACCGAAAATCACTGTACCTATCTAGAAGGAAAAAAACTATCATTACAGGATGTTGTTTTACTTTATAGTACGAGAGCTACCTGTTGGTAACTTTACGTCATTAGGTCCCGTAATCAAATCAATTCAACTTCTTATTTTGTACTTGTAATTGATATAATACAAGTCAAAACATTCTATGGTCAAAACATACCGACTATCTAGATGAAACCTGGAAGTTATTTTACGCCGTCAACAAAAATGTAAGAAGAACGTGAAAAAATAAGTTTCGTAATACTGCAATAATCTCAGTTATTCTCGATACCACAAGAACTTTCAGGTTGAGAAGTTGTATAACACTCATAAACCTATTTTGAAAATCCATAGGTAATTCTAAAATACCTCGCATCCCTCAGATGCATGGCATAGCATTGAAGGATGAGGATGATGCAGGATATTATAACAGGTATGAATGAATTTTATCAACATTTATTTACAAAATCACTAATAATATTTATCTTACGACCTAAAATCAACATTTATTTACATTAGTACATTACGATAAGTGTGACTTAAGTAGTTCATTATTGCACAGCGTCTTAAACGTATATGCAGGTTTAGGTTACAGAGTGCTGGAAAATTATTTACAACTTATTACCTTTTATTTTCTCTCATACTTCTGGTATGTTCCTGCCTACGTTTCAAATTTAATGTTTCGTTCCGTTTTGTTTTTCATTATCACTGTTTCTCCTAGTACCCCAGGAAAATTAGGTGAAAAAAAGGGTCAACCTCGGAATGAGAGATAATAAGCTACAAACTTCTTTAAATCATCGTTATGACATCCTATACGTTAGGTCAAATGTCACATAAAATCTCGTTTATGCAGGTCAAATATTCAAGGTAAAATGTCAAAAAACAGGTCTTTAGGAAATATCTTCTTTTCTATGCTCTAAATGACCTTTGAAGTTTTAAAAAAAATTGTAGAACTTTAAATTTTCTTCAAATTTGGTCATTTATAATATTTAATATAGTTAACCGTTCTTGAGATAGATAGGTAGAACGCAAAGAGTTGTAACTTCCATAACGGTTTGCTCCCATAGTAAAATGATACTTTTCCTTACACCCTGTATAATATTATTTGGCGTTATTAATGAAAATATATAATTTCAATAACTATACACGAAAGAAGATGATGACGATTTATTTCGAGTTTGAATCAATCGGGATAGAAAAACGAGTACAGAATAGTGACCCTGAGCAGCGCGCATTGAAGATATTGAATGAAACCAGTCACCGCCTGCCCGACAGACGCTTCAAAACAATACTTATATGGAAAGAAGACGACATGAAAATTCCGAACAACTACAAAAACTCACTCAAATGGCTGCACAACCTAGAGAAGAAACTAGACCGAGATGAAGACCTGAAAAAGAAATATGAAGAAAGAATGCAAACCCTCTTCACTTTGGGCTACGCCGAGGAAGCTACCACACCGACGGTGCCAAATAAAACATGGTACCTACCCCACTTCGCGGTCATTAACCCCGCGAAACCGAAGATAAGAGTAGTACACAACGCCACAGCGAAGACAGCCGGACGCAGCCTGAACGATATGCTACTCTGCGGTCCTGACTTGGTGCAATCTCTGCCGGGAGTTGTAATGCGATTTCGTCAACACCAACACGCCGTTTCAGCTGACATAAAGGAATTAATGTTTATGCAAATATGAGTTCAAGAGGACAACAGAGAGGCACTACGATTTCTATAGCGGGGCGACGAGAGAGGGAACCAGCGACCGCGAGAGTACCGCATGACTTCGGTGATCTTCGGCGCGATGTCATCACCATGCACCGCGCTATACGTGAAAAATAGAAATGATTCAGACTTCAAAGAAAAGTATCCTGCAGCCGCACGAGTCATTGAAAAGAACCACTACATGGACGACTACATAACAAGTTTTCCGACCGAAAAAGAAGCCAAAGAAGTATCGAAATCAGTCGACTACATTCATCGGCAAGCTGGCTTCGAGCTATGCGGATGGGTGTCCAATACAAATTCAGTAGTACAGCAGTTTTCCGCCAACTCGGGCGGCGCCACGGTCTCTATCGGCGGGAGCGAGGTCCGATGGTACAACGGGCCGAGCTTCCTACGAAACCACGAACGAGAATAGCCACAAGAGACGAATACAGAAGCACCGAAGACAGGAGAAGAGAGGGGACTTGTCACGTCACCCACCAGCGACCTGACCACGCTCACCTACCTCGAATCGAGCGATTTACGTCGTTCCCACTTTTGCTACGAGCTACGGTGCGCATGCTACAGTTTGTCAATTTATGTCGAAAGAAGAAAAATGAAACAGTATTGGCTACGAAGCGCAAACGAACGAAAGAAAACAATAAAAACGACTCTGATTGAAAGATTGATAAGAAAACACGCAAGAGCGAGACACCGTACGTGAAGAAATGAGATAGCAACACCATCGGTATCGAAGCGCACTAACTCATTCGCGCTGAGAAACTATGGTGGAAACCTGTACAAGAAGATTGTCTTTCCGGAGATTTACGTCGAGTAAGGAGCGGCGCGGCGCCTCAGCCAGGAGACAAGCTGTCGGCGCTATCAGTGGTCGTCGGCGAAGATGGCTCAACGGAAGAATCCACGTAGCACCTGACATCGTTGAAGACACTGCGAGCCCGACCGTACTCGACGGGAAACACTACTTCACGCGACTGTACATACAACACGTACACGAGCGACTACATGGTGGTATCCGTCGAAAACCGTCGTGAATGAGCTACAGCAGCGACTATGGGTACTGAAGATACGACCCACGGTGCGTGAACGTCATCAAACACTATCAACTATGCAATACGCAGAACGCAGTTAAACGGGTTGGACGTATTCTCGACAATCGGAATTTCATTGATAGTCAACCTTTTGTTCCCCTGCTTCAACATTGTCTGAATTATGAAGTGTGCATTGTGTAAAGTTTCCTTCAACGATGGTGTCCAGTGTAGCTCATGCAAGGCGCATCTTGACTTTGCATGTGCCAACATCTCCGAGTCGGGCTACAGAAGGATGGGTCCCGACCGCATTGCGAAATGGAAGTGTCCGCATTGCAAAATCGCTGCTTCTTCTCCCATCACTGGCGGTGGTATGGGAGCCGGCGGTGGTGCTAGGATGCCCCCGATGTCTGGCTATGGAAAAGGCTCAGGCGATGGCAAAGGCTCAAGCGATGGCAAAGTTACAGACGATGGAAAAGGCTCAGGCGGTGGCTCAGGTGGTAGCTCAGGCGGTGGCTCAGGCGCCGGTTCAGCTGGTAATTCAGGCGGTAGCTCAGGCGGTGGCTCAAGCGACCCAGTCACGCTTGAGGCGGTCTTGAAGGAGGTGCGGGACCTTAAACTCCAACTAGCTGGTCTGCCGGGGTTTTTTGATGAAGTCAAGGTAATGAAGAGTGAGCTAACCGAATTAAAGGCCTCATGCGAATACAGCTGCGCCAAAGTGGACGACTTCGGGGTTAGGCTTTCTAAACTAGAGCAAAAAATACCTGCGTTGGAGCGTATGCTGGATGTTGTCAACTCAACACAAAACGCCGTCGCGGACCTCAAGAAAGAGCTGGGCGATAGGGAGCAGTGGTCCCGACTGAATAATGTCGAGGTGAAGGGTGTGCCGCTAAGGAAGGATGAAAACTTATTCTCCATCATCAATGCGTTGAGTAAGAAAGTGGGTTATGAATTTCCAAAATCTCAAATAAACTATATATCCAGAGTGCCTACTTTCAACTCCAAGGAAAAGTCGATTGTCGTAAGTTTTCTCAATCGATACGTAAAGGAGGAGTTCATTGCTGCGGCTCGCGCACAGAAGAACTTGACAGCGAGCGACATCGGGTTCGGAGGTGACACACAGCGTGTATTTGTCAATGACCATCTGACACCCGAGCAGAAAGTCCGGCTAACAAAGACCAAGGCGTTAAAAAAAAGTCGCAACTATCTCTACGTTTGGGTAAACTACTGTGCTCGAAATTATCTCGATCTCAATCCTTCGAAGTGTAGCGTTGTCACCTATAGTCGTAAGCGCAACCTAATCCACTTCGACTACAGGCTGAAAGGGCAAACCCTGCAAAGGGAGTCTGAAGTGCGCGACCTCGGAGTGTTCCACGACTCCAAATTGTTATATGATACCCACATCAATACAATCATCAACAAAGCCTATAAAGCCTTGGGTTTTATAAAACGATGTTCAGCTGATTTTAACAATATTAAAACAATAAAAATTTTGTACTGCACTTTTGTCCGCAGCAATTTGGAGTATGCTACGCAAGTGTGGAACCCGAGGTATGACACTTATATTAAGCGTATTGAAGGTATTCAGCGGAAGTTCGCCCGATATTTGTGTTATCGTAGCAGAGTACCTTATGACTCGGATGACTACCTCAACGTGTGCAAGAAGCATCACTTGCTTCCGTTAGAGCAACGTCGTGAAGTCGCGGACTTATTATATCTTTTAAGGATTGCATCTGGAGTCATCGACTGCCCTGAACTCTTGTCCAAGATATCTCTCAGAGCCCCTACCAAGGTCCTAAGACACAACCCACCCCTAGCCCTTCCAACCTGCTCCACCAACTATAGACAAAACGCGTTTGTGCCACGGGCGGGCCACAACTTTAACACTCTATCCAAAGATTATGACTTTGATATCTTCTGTACCAGCGTGGCGTCAGCGAGGAATGCGCTAAACCGTAGATTTTTTAGCAAGTGATAAGGCTTTATTGATGTTTTTATTTATTTTGTGTTCATGTTAGTTTAATGATATTGCTTTGTAACCTTTTTTATTGCGAGGAAGACTGTATCTTATTCGGTCGATTGTTGTAACTCGATTACGTTCGTTATCTTTTTGTTACCCACTTTGTATCTTTAGTCTAAGATCTGCTTTGTATTTAGTAAATTCTGTTTCTATCAGCGGAGACCTATAATTGGCTTTCTGTTAGCCATCCATATGTGTATCGTGTTAACAGCTGTTGGTCTTCCAAAGAAAATAAAAAGAAAATAAAATAAAATAAAAGATACGAAGAGCGAAGCCTACTTCTCCGGCAACCGGCGACCTGAGGAGGTTCGTGGCACGAAGAGGAGTGCCTAAGGAGCTATGGAGTGACAACGCGACGTGCTTCAAGGCTGCGGAGAAGGAGCTCGCCAAGGCCGCGCTGGCGGCGGTCAGCGAGGAGGCGACGGCGCGGCGCATCACCTGCCGCTACATACCCCCGGCCTCCCCCTTCATGGACAGCGCGTGGGAGCGCATGGTACGCACCGTGAAGGAGGCACTGCGCGTCAAACTCCACGAGCAGTACCCTAGCGACGAGACACTGCTCACCCTGCTCGTCGAGTCGGAGAACACCGTCAACTCCCACCCACTCACACACGTGGCGGTAAATCCAGAAGAACCGGAGGCGCTTACACCCAACCACATCCTGTTGGGACCCAAACGACCTCACCGCGCGCAAGCGCAGCGCGCTCAACGCCTGGCGGACGTCTTCTGGAGCCGCTAGGTCAAAGAGTACCAGCCTCTACTCCAAAACCGGCGGGAGCCTTACACGACCAGCGCACGCTATCGGCGACCTGGTACTCGTCTGCGACCCCACCCTGCCCCGCAACACATGGCCGACAGGAAGGATCGTCGCGGTCTACCCAGGGCGAGACGGCGAGGTGAGGATCGTGGACGTCGTAACCAGCAACGGGCATGTCATCCGGAGACCGACCAAGAGGATCGTCGTGCTACAGGTTGGATCGCAGAGCTGCGACGGCAGGAGAAATGTGCACGACAGAACCTGAATTGACTACCTTTGTACATAATTTTTTACATTACTTCGTTTATTTCGTTTTATATACCCTTTTATACTAGTAGGATAAGTTTAGGTTAAGTGTTCATTTCAATAAATAAATTTGTCTTATTAGAATTAGGGCTTAGCACATAAGTTATGTAAATAGTTCTAATAGGATTCTTATTTGATTTCTCTAGTGACTTCTACCCCAGATTAGATTAGGTACACTTCCCTATTAAAATTAAAGCATAGCACAAGTAAATAAAACAATTAGAATCGAGTTCGAACTTATAAATTCCAATTAGAAATTACGCCAATAACCTTCACTACCTCATTAGAAGGGGTAGAATGCTATTAGAAATAAGTGTTAGAAAGAGACAGAACGCTCCATCTCTGTCAGCGCATACAGGCGAGCGAGGGGGGCCCCGGCGTCCGGAACCTGTGTTATGAGGAAGCGGGGGCCGGGGTAATATAAATATTGTACCTTTCCGTTTCGTTTTGCACTCTGTTATGCACCGACGGATGATGCACATGCTATTTTTAGAATAAGAAAATAAGTATCTTAACTATACAACGTGTTAATGAATTAACGCAAAACTAGAAAGTAGTTTGATTAGAATCGACAGCAGAATCAAATTATCATGTTTTCAACATAGGTAATTTTTTTAAAAATATTAAATATTTTGTTTGTAAAATTTTAAAATTACTGAACTCGATCTCAACCCACCGCACGGGCACACTCACCCTACTTACTACCAAAACAAGATTCTTAAAATGTATTCACGAGCACGCTAGAGCTTTTATTCATTGCTGAAATGATAACAAATCATTTTTGCTTGAAAACATAAAATGCGAATAACTTTAAATTTTAAATTTATTCGCATTTTATGTTTTAATTAATTTTAAATTGTAACTATCAAAATAATGAAATTATTGTTTCAATCTAATTATTTTATTTTAAATCAGTTGGGGTGTATGAGGTTTTGCGCTTATTCATTAACACGTTGTATAATTATATTGGTTTGTAAGCGTAGAAATTAAGATTGTATGAGAAATAAAGAGATTTGTATTCAGGGCAAGAGTGCGGGGTAAGGAGGGGTGGTCGCTTGAAAATAATATAAAATGGCGCCAAATCGGCGTAGATTCATTCCGGATCCAGCACTCAAGAAAGAAACAACTTGGAAGAAGAAACTCTCTGCGACCACTCGCCTTCCCTACCCTGCCCTCCAGCCTGGCTCACCATACTGACGACCCATACAATTAAGGGCCACAGAGTTTACAAACTCTCATACCAGGCAAGATGTTCCGGAGCAATAGAATCCTTCAACTCGGTAAAAATACTGACAACGGTTAAATACGTTTATAACCAGATTCCATTATGGCAAATAAATATAATTATTTGAAGAATTACGTGACCGACGACTTAAAGGTAATAACAGCTAGCTCTTGGTCTATGAAGTCCAAAAAAACTGCTATACATATTTGAGTGAGAAATATACTTAAGAGAAGTTTATTCCGAATGCGTAAATGCGCGCTGCATACAAACGAAGTCTGGTGATATTTTCAATACTAACCAATCAGTAAATGAAAAATTTGCAGAAACAATCTAGAAGTCAGATTTTCGTTAAAAATATACAGTTTTAATGCTAGAATTAATTTAAGATTTGTATGGAAATCTTTGAGGTATTGTAACTTTAAAATTATACATTTTAACGAAAATCTGACTTCATACAAGCATAGAGATTAGTTTTTCGATTTTTTCTGAAAGTTTCATTGACTTTAATTGGTTACTATTGAAAATATCACCAGACTTCGTTTGTATGGAGCTAAAATATGTATCGGATATCAAATTTTTTTTTCGCGATTTCGATGTTGGTCCCATAGTGAAAGTTGTTCAGTTTGACGGTCGAAGTTCTAAATTGTTACTTATTAAACACCCTGTATACTGGGTGGCACTGAACGAGGGACTTTTCTTTTAAGGATGTATTCAGACAATGTATGTACAATTATTTAATTTCGAATACCTACAATGTTAATTGTTAATGAATTATGTGTACGAGAAAAAAAATAAACTAAACAACCCTAAGGAACGTGGGTCGAAAAACGAACGCACTTGTTTGTCGCAACTTGCACTGAATACGAATAATGTAAACAAATACCCTCTCCCGCGCCGCTCGTCTCGCCGGCCGGCGCCCGCCGCCCGCGCCCGCGCTCCTCCCCGCGTTCGCCCTTCGTGCGAAGAAGTCTGGTATTTTGTTCAAATAATAAGATTTCGTGGATAAAAACAGCACAAATTATGAATAGTGTTTTGTTACACTATAATAATCAAAACACGTAAACTCGAAGAACTTGCATTTTCTTTTGTAGATTTTACAGGGTGTTGAGATAAAAAAATAAAATATCTGTAAACTTCGTGGATGAATTCGACACAAAATATTTTAAACAACAGATATCAGTACTCTAAAACGCGTAACACCTATTTAACCTATTGTAATATTTTTTTGAGCTAGTTGGGCGACATGTTAGGTACTGGTTAAATATTTGGATTTCCGTGGACAGAGGTGACACAAAATGCCTATGTACATCAGTTACTACTTCGTTATTATCCTGAAAGTAAAATTTTCATCTATGATTTTCTTTTCGTCCAATACTGATCGAAAATACAAATACCTAAATTTCTACCTATGCAAGTACCTAAAATGACACAAACTTATGTATTAGGTTTTGCAAATGGTCCGGAACCTATATGCAAAAAACAAAAAACTTTAGAGTTTTTGAAACCTCAAAACCTAGCGCTATCGGTCTAAGAGGCCGCAAGGCGGTCTGAAAAAACTCTGACACCCGGGCTTGCTGCCCACACGATAAGAAGAATGATTGAATATTTCTGATTCTAATTAACTTTGAAATACGTTGATTCGACACAGCTAGAAAGTGAGATACAATGCTATATATTCCTAGGGAGTGTCGAAATAATCTTTATATACTATTAGGCTGGCCGTCCAACTGTGCTCAAACTATCGTATCTAATGATCAGGTTGTTACAACCTTGCTCTATCTTTGGAATCAATTTAATCACACCTCCCAACAAATAAAAATGTAAATCAAGGCAACACACTAACTTAAAGGCAAAAACAACAAAAGGTTTGCGAAAGACAGCAATAGTATTACTAGGTATATTTCCAAACGAATCCATTTACGTAGCGTAGCCACAACATACGAACTAAACTAGTTGTTCAAGTCAAGTAACCTTAGACTTGCGTCAGAGCCACGTGGGCGCTCGACGACGTCCTGAGGTCGCCAAGTATTGGAATCAATTTCTTTATAGAAAAATAAAACTACGGACATATTACGGCTTTTCATTCTATTTAGTTCATTGAAGACTTCTGTGGTGTAAAATTGTTAAAAGAGCTTAAGTTCAATGGCAAGAGTGAAGTATAAGACTAGTACTTTAATAAGGCTATTGAATGGGTGTGTTGATGCAGGTGGTGATCAATAGGGTATTCACATAAATAAGTTAAGTTATAGCCTGTAGAATCCCACTGCAGGGCAAAGGCACGAATAAGGGTGAGAGAGAGTGGGCCATACTTCACCACGCGGGCCCAGTGCGTGTTGGTGGAGGCAAGGTAGTGGTCAACCTGCTGTCAGAGAACTTTCAAGTCGCCTTAATAGGACATAAATAAAATACCACATAAAATAAATTTAATTTTATCTTACCTTTTAAATTAACGCATTATCGCAGTATGCCAAAATATGTGGGCCTAATACAGCAGATTCTAGACAAGAACTATTAAAACCTAATCGGCTAATTAATCTTTTTCTTAAACACTAAAAACAAAGATGGTAAAAGGTCGAAATCTTGTGACACCACAGGACCTTTTTTGCAATGTTTCGATCATGCAATATTGATACAAACATAGTCAAAGACCACTTTCGATCTCTCGTATGATCTCATCGAATGTTTGAGTAGGAGTCGCTTATTAAACCATTTAATTGACTAAAGATTATTGAATGAACATTCCAGTTCTAGACTTTTTTGTAGGCGTATAAAATACGTTAGAAAACTAGGTCTGCTCTTCAGTTGGGTATGGTTTTAAATGAGGTCGTCTTGCTATTGAGTTTAGGATAATAACTAGCATCGAATATTAATCTCGAATACCGTTTTCAGATTAGTCGATAATGTTTTTGATAAATTTTATTCGACTGAATCGAGATAGCGAATTAAAATTTAACATATCGGGTCCTTCTTAAAATATGCTGACACTTTTTTAAAGGGATGACCAGACCGTCAAACTGAACCACTTACTTTAAGTCACCAACATCGAAATCGTGAAAAAAAATCTGTAGTTCCATACAAAACTGCAAACCTACTCGAGCCAAATGTATGGGACAGCTGATTTTTGTTCGTGTTTTCGATGTTGGTCCCATAGAAAAAGTTGTTCAGTTTGACGGTCTGATCATCCCCTTGAAAAGTGTCAATATATAAAGAAGGACCCTGTATAATTAATTTCGTTGACTCTATCATCAATTTGGAAGTTGTAACTTGAAAGTTGCGATTCTGTAACTCTTCAATAAAAAGATAACATAAATATTCTTTATTTGCACACCAATAGACAAATACAATTTACATTGAATGTAAATGCACAAGATCAATTGTGCTTATACCGTGGCAGTGGGGAAATGCTACCGCAAGGCTAGTCCTTATAATAATTAGTCAAAGGCCTGAGGCCATGTCGCTCTGTGGGTTTTTCTTTTGGGTAGGTTCACAGACTTTAAAATATTTATAACAAAAACAAGTAAATACAGAATGATGAAATAGAAAAATAAATGACTACAAATTTAAAGTTTCCTTGTAAATGGAGTAATATGCCTTTGCTGCAACCGACGTAGGTGCAGCCAAGGCACAATTACAACGCCCGACATAAAGGGACGGCAAGCCGTCAAACACCTGTCTTCTGAGGGGCTCGCCCCGAACACACTCCATCAGGACATGGAAGACGTCTTCAACTACACCACAGTCTTCACAATTGGGGGATGCGGAAATCCCCATCAGGTGTGACATTTAAGTATTAATTGTAAAATATTGAGATTAATACGAACACATGAACAACCAAGTTAATACGTTTCATCTCTAATTTAAACAAAAGGAACGCTTTGTAAATAACTGGCCTATACCACCAACCATGAAAAACATAATAAGCTTTTTTGGGGAACTTTTAGTGCGCCCTTCTTTTTATCAGAATAGGCTTACCACAAAAGAAATCAGACTACGAATTGCTTTTAACAATCGATAATCACTATTGAACTATTTAGGTCGAAATGTAGCTGTATTTCAGGCCAGCAATATAATAGACTATGTATTGAATACATTGTTGTTAATAACATTTCGTGTACCCGAAACGTCGTGTCGTTTCGTGTTTTTGTGTGATACCTTTCATATTTTATTCAAAATATATTTATCGCTGTCGATGGCTCAGTTAGATTATATTCTGTATAGTTATTTGTAGGTTATTCTATCGTAGTTTATATGTGATATAGAAAAAGTATACTTACTGCAAAGTTTATAGAGTGGTTTTGCGGTAACAGCCTCTCAGCTCTGACCTTGCTTGGGTGGAAGCTAGAAACTTTCATGTGTATGCCTGGGTTAGCTTTTAAAAGTTTCAAACATCGTATAGTGTGGCTGGCGCTCTAGCACATGAGTAAATACCACATCGAGATTAAGCTTTTAACAATCGCGCTAGAGGATAATCTATAGTTTATAGGAGACAATGGGCGAGCTCTTCACGTGATCATTTTGCATGCTCCTGGCCCCACAGAGTCAAAGCTTTTAGAAGAGCAACAAAATGCACAAAACACAAACACAGAAACACAAAATGAAGAAGTGACGCGCTCGCACAATGTCTTCCAAAGATTTTCCACAAGCGCGATCGTTCGAAGCTTTGTCTCTGAGGTGTATTTACTCATGTGCCCATAGATTGTCCACTGGCCAAGCTGGTTTCTCCACGGCTGGCGTGTAGTTTAACACCTCGTTGAATAGTCACGCAACACCGCAGCGCCTTGTAGTAGTGTACCTGTCGTAGCGCGATTGTAAGGAGCTTTTTCTCTGTGGGATATTTATTCACGTGACTATGTCACTATAATTGGATACTGAAATTGTAAAATTACCGAACAACTTCCGAGCTTGTCACCTTGCCTAGATGACAGACGTCTTAATCTTATGTTGTTCGACTTATTTATTATTTTAAACCAGTTTAGTCAATTAATTATGTCAAGCTATTTTGGTATTATTTCCACGTTGAAACAAATAATTATTGCAACGTCCAAGAATAGAATAATTACTTCTTGGACCATTATACCAAAGCTATAGAGTTTTATCTTGATCAATTTATCTTAGATTCAAGAAGAGTCTTCAACGCCCACTTCTTCAATTATTCGGTTACCTTGTGTTTATAAAACACAAACAGTATCTAATGATTAGTCTAAGAATATGGTACTTGCTTTATTTATAAACTTTGTTACTAGTATTTTTCGAATTGCGTTATTAATATGGCCTACGGTTTTTGGTAAGATTATTATATTATTTAATTTACTGTAAATTCTTGTTGTGATACATTCTATTGACCCACAATACCGACTGATTGGGATGACGTCATAAGGTATTTTGCTAGTTTATGAAATCGTTGTTTTGTAGTTATTGAATTTTATGACTTAACCTCTAGAGAAAAGCGTTTTTAATTTAAACACTGAAAGGGTAGTAGGTAACCCAAATACCTAAGTAGACTTGACCTAACCGACTGGTGCTTTAGCCAAGGCAATGTGATATAAATACATGTGACATAAATACAATGTTCATCGAGATTATCAAATAAATAGGAAATTATGTATGTATGTATATGCTCACGACTAAATTCCCCGAGGGGTTTAGTCAGAGTTTGAAACCTCAGAACATCCGCGTTTCACTAGTACCGAAACTTTGTCCGTGTGACGGAGAGTGAGCCCGTCGCCACTTGTAATGGACAGTGGGTACAATACATGCCTCAAAATTGAAGCATACAGGTTTCCTCACAATGTTTTCCTTCACCGAACTGGTGTTACCAATCGTACATAAATTCCGAAAAACTCTTTGGTACGAGTCGGCCTGGACGGGGATCGAACCATCGCCTCCTGCACGGCAGAAAAGGTTACTCCCCACTGGACCACCATGGCTTTAGGAATTTACTACATGAGAAACCTTAGACGGTGACACCCACGGGAAGAAATGGGGTGGTCCATTATAAGCCGGAACCACACGACTTTGTGCTGCCTCGCAAGCCATACGGCTAATTCCTTGAATATTGTAGTGCAATTTTATACTTTTGTCTAGTAATCGAGAGCATAACACACAACAATACCCTCTTTTGTAGTAGCATCGGTTCATCGACACAAGTAGTTATTCCCAATTGGCTGAACCCGTTTGTGTAGCCAATTATCGTGTTGTCTTTGTCGTAGCACTTAGCAGTGAATCACTATTTCTTCACTTTGTTAGCGGAATTTATTTGACGTTTTATGTTTGCGGATTGTCATAAAGTTTAACGGTTTTCTGGTTACATTGTGGTGCGAAAATTATGATCCTTCTCCACCATCTTCGTCGTCATGATCAGATCAGTCCACAATTTTTGGTAATCATAAGCCATATCGCTGGGTGAATACAACAACGGCACAACTCAAAAATTGGCAGTTTTGAGTTAGCACCGTATTCTGGTTCTACATCGCATACTTTATCTTGTGCAATATAGACCTGACTCGATATTTCACTGAATCAAGAGATAGATGGTAGTTGTGCCACTACTACACTAAATAAAATTGTTATTTTGTGTTATGCAACAATGACACTTTTGAGTCAAAAAGTTGAATTAAAATTATTCCCGTCTGCAAAAACTACCCCTGTTATATTCTGTAAACCACAATGTGAAGGTTTGTGATGTCCAAGTAGGTCCTCCCTACTTCCAACTCTTCAGGGAATCATAACATCTCTTCTCCTATCAAGTTTTGACTTTTGACCAATCTGCTTTTTATACCATGGCTTTCTAGTATAGATAATAGACTGATCTGTTGTATGAAGTTCCAGGGTCAGAAGATTAAAACAATGTGATAGTGTAATTTTGTGGAAAAGAGCGTAGCTATGTAAGCGTGAGGCTCTATTACTGCTTTCGTATGGTTACTTCATAAATATATAGCTTTGGTAAATCATCTGATTCCTGCATATTCAATATTACCTTTATGCTTTTAAAATTCAGTTTTCTTTTCCTCTTACCTCTTCTTGTCTTATCATTCATCTTTCATCCCAAATGACTGATGTCAGGATGTCTCCATTTATTTCCTCTGAGATAATTTGGGAAAACTTCAACAGATCTTTTCATTGGCTTTCCCTAGATGAAAATATCTGACGACGTATTCATCCAATTGCAAACGAAGGTATTCAACCTGAACATAGGGATCAAGGCAGACACATGAACAGTGACGATAGAACTAGTCCATCATTGTGAGCTATGGAAACAGCTACTGGTTGGTGTTTTTCTAAGAGATAACATCAGAAATGAAGTAGTAACGTCTGAGAACTAAAGCAAATAACGCAGCCCTGCAAATTAGCAAGCTGAAGTGGCAATAGGCTTGTGATATCTGCTGAAGAACTGGCAACTGATTAGGAGTATGTGTTCTAGAACAGAAGCTACAAACTAGCGTGGTTATTTTATAATTAAATAGTATGGGACGACCACCGGCCAACTGGCCTGACTACGTAAAATGGGTAGCTGGTAAGAAGACCGAAGATAGAGATTGATATTTGTTTTACACATCTTTCTTGATTTGAGCAGTACTTAAAGATCTATTGAGATCAAAATGTGATTGGGCTCACGAGTAATTTCTTGGTCTGGCTCTTATCATCGAACTCGTTGTGTATCTGTCCCGAAACTCTGTCCGAGTTTCGGTACTACTGGTGAAACGTGGATGTTCTGAGGTTTCAGAATATCTCTGACTACCCCTCGGGGAATATAGTCGTGAGCATATGCTTATGCGTTGTGTATCTGATCTGATAGGATCTCATCAGACAACTTCCGTCAATTCAGTAACAGATCAAATTTCCTTTTCCTCATTGCTTTGTAAATTCCCATTTCTTCCGTCTCTTCTCTAATGCCATAATTGTGTTTAATTTTGGGTACTAATTAATATCACATTTCTTCATGTTTTCTCAATAATTATCTGGCATAAATCTAAATCGTACCAAAAAGTTAATGCAAAACTGGCATAACTCGGAACCCCCATATTTATGGCCCTATAAATAGAAAAATTGAAGTATATAAATAAAATTCTCAACTGTTATAGATTACTGATATAACACAGATATACAAAAGGCAAACATCAACAATCTAACCCTTACTGTGTAGTAACTACAGACGAATTTGTTCACGCGCACTCTCTCGCGCCAACTTTAAAGTCATTTTTCTCAAAATCAACTTTTTTGACTTGTGCCGTTGTTGTATTCACCCAGCGATATAGGAGTCCTATTATCGGGTAAAAGCTTGTCGCGAATAAGTGTAAGAGGGGATTATATGGGTTCTATTGTTATTACATTCGTAATTGGTTTGTGACCTGTTTTACCTTTTTATTGGGCATCTGATGCTGCCAGGCTTGCCGAATACCTGGCTACTAAAATATAAAACACCACTGAAGAACCATTGACACGAAAATAAGAAGTGGGCATTAGGCTGTCTTTGTAGCTCCCTGTAACTCAAATGCTCACCTGCATACCCACAAATAATGAACTTTAGTGTTTAATGTATCTTAGGTGTTAATTCTACAACAGTTTTGGAACTTGCAACTTGCATAAACTAGATGAAAGTTCCGAACTTGTAGAATTAAGTAGCGTCGAAATGTTGGTTCCCAGCTCTTGGAAAGCAACCCAGCATTCAAAGTTATAGCTATTTACAAACCAAAACGCAGTTTAAAAGCCAACTGCAACCGCATAATCCGACCAAATCCTTCCTTATAGTATGCTATGCTAATGCCATGGCCTAAGCTTGCCCTACTTTGTTTTTGTTCGGACGTAACAAAAACGTATGTCGAGTTTATTTGTAGCATAGTCTTCTGTCTAGTTTGCAACAATCAATAATATAGAATGAAGTAACACGCTATAAGCTGCCATTATTATGATTAACATTGGCACCCACGCGGTCGCAGTAATAGATTTTCAATGGTGTCCAATCCAATGTATTTATGATTCGACTTCTTGTTGTGGGACTTGGCTAACTGGCTGATAATTACTGTTATTTTCAATTGATCGTTGCATTAAAACTATTTAGATTTAAACGTTAGATAATTGTATTCATAGAATCTGCGGTGTATTAAAGAAACGATCGCATAGTGTACATAAAGCATATCAAATAACTGCTGCTCTGAAGCGCTCTAAAATAGCTTCTCTTCACCATACAGCAGGATTAAGTCTCAAACATCCTCACAAGCTTTTTGATTTATGATATTAATCAGGATTGTTGTCTGTCCTCTCTCAAAGGCCATATAGCTTCAGGTTTAGACATTATATATGCCTGCAAATGTATTACTTACCTAGCCGCTGCAAGACATATCCAACTGTTATTTCCTTCATGCATCAACTCAACACAGATAGCCAGTTGTACAGTATTATTAAGTCTACCGTCAGCTATATCAGGTATTCATCTAATGACTATCTCGAGTATCATAAGTGTACAATAAATCTAAGGCTCGATAGCCATAATGTTGAGACGTACTCAGTATATCACCTCCAGTTGTTAAACCCTCGAATATAGTGGTTAAGCGAGCGGAAAATAATGCAAGATTTTAAAACGGGCAAGTGTAAATGTGAAAGAGAATTTTATTTCTACATAAATTCCTTTTATTATAGTTGAAAGTAGCTGATGTTGCTCATGAATTTAGTAAATGCACATTCTTAGCAGAAGGTATTTTTCTGCTTGTTATCGTGGACAATTAGTGGGACTCTTTGCTCGTATGAACAACGGATTCGACAGAACCAGGCGAAAGTTAAACCACTAGTCGGGGAAATCTACGGATTTTTGTATGGAGTAGGTTGCATTAATTGCACTTTTGGTGATAATTTGGAATATAGTAGATAAATACCTGAAAAACATAAATTCTCAATAATCCCCGATTTTTTATTGTGTATTATTGAATAATTAAGACATTTACAAAACATTAAATTTAGGTATGAACAAAAAATGGAAAACTGGTGATTTTGTACAGGATGGCTTCGTTCAATACGTTTTACTTATAACAATAATAATCCCCGGTTAATATCGTAAATTTGAGTAGATATTTAATATTTTGTAAGTCTTCGAAAATTATAACCTCAAAACTAAATTATTTACTGTTTGTTTGTACACATTAAATTTGCCTTGTGATAATTAACTGTCTCTTTTGCTAGTATGATGGAAGAAATATTTTTCGAAATAAGCTTACCCTTTGTTTATAAATGTTATATCGATATTAAGGTATTTTTCAGGAACCTGAGCCAATATAACCACGAAATCTCGACAAAAATGTTATAAACTAACAGTAATATTATTTCAAACACAATTTACTGAAGTGTCTTTAATGCAATCTCAAACCTTATTTTTCCTAGACTACACTGGTCTACTGCCTACACGACGGGTAGAGTAGGAAACTCTACTTAGGACGTTGATAGTGATGCGGCGCTGGCGATGACTAGGAACCAAAAGGTATTGCCTGATGCCCTGCATTCTCATCTTCCTGCAAAAGAAAAGGTTTTCGTTAGATTTCGGCCTCTAATGTTGATTATCGCTGCAGCTTCAACACCTTGTCAGTAGCTCGCAGGGTGTACAAGGCTCGGTAGGTGGGCGTCGTGTGGGCGACCAGCGGTTTCGTCTACTGATGTCATCGCCGACCTCTGTCTGTTGCTAGAGTTGCTGGACCCATGGTCTTCGCTCTGGGGAAAGCTTGAAAAGCTGGTATGATGATGAGCAGGGTTTAGCAACTTTTATAGTGTTGTTTAATGCACGGCTGCCTATAGCAAAAGATGAATTGTCATTACGTTTTTATGAGTTTTGACATTTATGGTTCAGAGAATTAGAAGTATAGAACGTTCAGTAGGAGCGCATGCAGATTATTATTTCGTATGTTTACTCCCGAATTTTGAAGCAGTGTTTCTTCTAGTTTGTCGAACCCTAATTTGCGGATTCGGATTTAGTAGGAGTGGTTCAACTAGTTTCAAACTCTTTCTATATGAGTCTAGTATTCCTAACTTGCTTCTTCCTTATTCGATTTTTATTGATTTGAATGTATTTGTTATTCCATAGGATTTTAGATACATTTTATGGTATTTACGATCACTATCGTGCTATAACAGTCGACTGAATAAATTCCTTAGCGTCGACCGAATATCTTAGATATCGTTGTTAGATTAAAGGCAATGTCAAGAAAGCGTTCATAATACAATTGACCGTCTGAAATCTAAGAACTTGATGCTTATCTTAGAAACTCGCCTGTGTATTGATCAAGCATAAAATGTAACGGCGGATCTGAATCTCTTTTCCGCATTTTTATTGTTTGCATTTTATAGTAATCCCCTGGAGTGGTATTTTTGAAAGTCACACGTTCAAATCCGCAGTAGAAAATATCAAAATTGCTATAGAGATTATGAATCCTTAGATCATTATTTTAAAATTGTGAGATTCAAAAATAACACTTCTGGCACAGATTACGATACTTCATTTCAAATAAGGGAGAAAAGATTTTCCGATTTCTGATTCGCAAATATTATTTATTTATCAGAAAGATATTCTATCCGACATATCTTGGACGTTACTAAAGCTTTTCCAAGAATAAGTGAGAAAAAGTGTTTCAAATCTCTGTTTCTCTAATTCAAAATAGACTTAAAATTTCGTTACTATTTGAAATGGAGTATAGTTTCTTCGTAACAGATACATCAGAAGCCGTAGCATGTTACACGTGATACGGCTGTATCACGCCTTTTATCTCGTTCGTTCGCGTGAAAATAGAAAGAGAGCTAGGACGTGATAGCGCTATATCACGCTGCCATGCTACTTATGCAGGTCCCTAAGAAAATGATAAATTCTCACGCTTTAATTATCTACTGCCAGACGGTATGCACAATTTACGTTGTTATTACTTCATACAGCGCGCGACGTATGCGACGTTGCCGCCTGGAGCGAGTGGTAGAAATCAAGCAAGCGCATCGCTCACGATGCACCAAAGTGTTGGTATTTATCTTGGTACCTACGGCCGAGTGACCGAGGCCTGGTTCTGGGCTCGATGGGCATTGTCTGGTGTTGTGAATGCTCTTTGGTGATTCGGGTTGTATAAAAGTAGCTAGTGGTTTGCCCGATTTTTTTTACTTGCCTATTTCATCCCACTACTGAGCAAAGGCCTCCTCTTTAATCCTCCAACCATCTCCGTCCTGGGCATGCTCTGACCACGCGTCATCGAAAGCATCCAGATCGTCCCGCCACCTCTTCCTAGGACGACCTGGACGCAGACGACTGATTTCTGAGATCCAGGGCGTGACAATTCTTGCCCACCTTTCCTGGTGCATTTGACAGACAAGGCCGGTACCACTTGCCCGAAATAAAGCATATCGCATGTGGCTTTTCATATTTTGAAAAGATTGCAACGTCTGGTTTTGATTTAGTTTACTCAAAATCTTGCTAATGTTTATTACATTTGAGTAAATATTACGTAAGATGTTATTATGGTATCTGCTTCACGCTCGATTAATTTCAGCGTTTTGGTCTAATCTTATTGGTTAATGTTACCGAAGTTGGATCTGTTGCATAATGTACGCGTGTTTTGGATGTTTTTATGATGTTGTTTAGTTGTCGATATCCTATTGTATCTGTTTCTCAACTCCTTTAAATGATATATTTGTAGACTACAAATAAATTTCATTGAATAGGACATTACATTAGGCACGCTACAAATCTAACAATAAATAATGCAAGCCAAAAACCACTAATTCGATCCAATTGGTACTAATTCTATCACAGTTACGTCATTCTATTTATTGTTTTCTTCTATGTTTACGAATGGCATCCGAATTCGAATAAAAAAGTCTACATTTTCTTGGTTTTTTAAAGTGACATAAAGAGATACTAAAACATAATGTACACACGGCGACACATCAAGCTACGGAAAACCAAAGTAAGCTAGCCGCGCGTAGGTAGAGGAATGTATAACGTCGCGCGGCCAGCTTATGTTTGTTTTGCATAGCTTGATGTGTCGCCGTGTGTATACAACATTAATTAGTTCCATAAATGGTACAATTTAATTAGCAAA
Source organism: Agonopterix alstromeriana (assembly GCA_963924505.1). Classification (NCBI taxonomy): domain Eukaryota; kingdom Metazoa; phylum Arthropoda; class Insecta; order Lepidoptera; family Depressariidae; genus Agonopterix; species Agonopterix alstromeriana. The sequence continues at coordinate 2,170,716 of OZ004663.1, read as the reverse complement.
ATTGTTATCGTTCTAAGCACCCTGGAAAAAACTTTTATATACACATACATGCATAAACTCACGACCATAATGCCTTATCTACAACTACCTACATTTTTAAGCGTATTGTATCACTTTGTTTTAAAAAGCTCTAACATTCCAAATAACTTATTTATGACATTTTCTAATTGATATCTAATAACATCTTTAAAGAATTCAATTCAAGCCTTTCTGTTCAAAAACTTTTTAAATAGAAGTGTAAATATGTAAAATTTATAATGTAACAATACAGCGGCACACCACAGCTTTCGCTGTCGAGGACAATTGTCGCGTGCCTGCATCTATTTAGGATACATTGTAACGCGACCGCTGTATTGTGGGCTCTTGGACGGGAGCTATTGTCATCTGGGTTATTTGGGTCCTATACGAACTTTCAAGGTGTTGAGGTAGGGAACCTAATTGACAAAGCTACTCTTTTCCTGATAAAATTAAGGATTGTGTTTTCCCCCCTGAGTTACTGGATTTGTAAAATTTTAAACGACAAGGGTTGAAAGTCTAACGTCGTATATGAATTTGTAAATTAGAACATTGCTTTTCGTTTTGGTAACTTATATTTTTATAGTTTCACAAGTTTTATTTTGAATTCGATAAACTCACGAAGAAATTTAAATTGTGATTTTTACTTTTGTAACACCTTTTATTTGTCTACTTATTACTTATTTATAAACAAATTATTTGACTGAATTTAAAGAAGAGGCATACGCTGAAGATGATTTTCTGATGCGTTTGTGAAGTCTACCAATCCGCATTGGGCACGCGTGGTGGAATAGGGCCCGTACATCTTCCCTGAGGGTGAGGGCAAGCCTTATGCCCTGCAGTGGGAATAAAGCTGGTGAGGAGAGATTTAAAGAGAAACAGTAAACTTTTAGACCACCAACATTTTTGTGTAGCAATTAATTTTAAACAAGAATTGTGAAAGATACTGCAGATTTTATCTTAAAGGCTTAAGATAGCGTTATCTTGGCTTAAATTTTGCAAAATTGCATACACCTGACCTGATTATAGTTTAAAACGTGGTTTATTTGATAAGCATATGCTCACGACTATATTTCCCGACGGGGTAGTCAGAGATATTCTGAAACCTCAGAACATCCATGTTTCACTAGTACCGAACTCTGTCCAGTGTGACGGGGAGTGAGCCCGTCGCCACTTTTTATGGACAGTGGGTATAATATATGCTTCGAAATTGAAACATGCTGGTTTCCTCACGATGTTTTCCTTCACCGAAAAGCCAGTGGAGTTTCTTCCGAAAAACTCATTGGTACGAGTCGGGCAGGACGGGGATCGAACCATCGCCTCCTGCGCGGCAGGCAAGGTTACTCGCCACTGGACCACCACGGCTTTAGGAAATTACTACATAAGAAACCTTATGTCTTAGACGGTCACACCCACGGGAAGAAATGGGGTGGTTCATTATAAGCCGAAACCACACGACTTTGTGCTGCCTCGCAAGCCATACGGATAATTCCTTGAATATTGTAGTGCAATTTTATACCTTCATCTAGTAATAGAGAGCATAACACACACAATATCCTCTTTTGTAGTAGCATCGGTTCATCGACACAAGTAGTTATTCCCAATTGACTGAACCCGTTTCTGTAGCCAATTATCGTGTTGTCTTTGTCGTAGCATCTAGAAATATTATTTCTAAATTCATTTTCTTAGTTTATATGAAGTATGATTTTGAAGTCTGATTAGTAAGAGCTCACACCCTTCACTAGGGTAAATCCTGACTTCACATACTTGTTTTTGTGAGCAAAAGAAAATACCTAGTAATAGATAAAGAGAAAATGAATATTTCTGTTATATTTAGACGTCGATTCAATACTGTAAGCACATTAATCTAATCATTATCTTTGCTCCTTCCATTCGTGAAATTCTTTACATACTTGCGATTGCGGTTTCATAATCGATCATAGCTAACGTGTATATGAATCCTTGCCAAATAAAGACGTGTAATGTCAACGAGTCCCAGGGTTGCCAGATTGTATAATTGGATATAAAAACTGTATAATTGGGTGGCAGTTTGTATCGTGTACTCATGTATAATTGGATTAAAAACAAGCATAAAACTAATTAACACGCACAGACCAGTAAAATTAAAGCCGTTACTCAGTCACAGTCATAGATATACAACGTGTTAATGAATTAACGCAAAACTAGAAAGTAGTTTGTTTAGAATCGAGAGCAAAATCGAAATATCATGGTTTCAACACATGTAATTTTTTTCAAAATAGTAAATAATTTGTTTGAAAAATTTAAAATTTACTGAACGCGATCTCAACCCACCGCTCAGGCACACTCACCTTACTTACTACGAAAACAAGTTTCTTAAAATGTATCCATGAGCACGTTAGCACTTTCATTCATTGCTGAAATGACAACAAATAATTTTTGTCTGAAAACTTAAAATGCGAATAACTTTAAATTTTAACTATCAAAATAATGAAATTATTGTTTCAATCGAATTATTTTGTTATAAATCAGTTGGGGTGTATGAGGTTTTGCGCTTATTCATTAACACGTTGTATATCTATGACATTTTCGGCCATACTTAGACCACCTTAGACTAAGCTCACGCTCAAAAGAAGTCCCTGAACCGCAGCCTGAATCTCGACCTTATTATTGTGTATAAAATGGAATGTTATCTTTCTTAGGTTAAACCAATAGATAATTAAAAAAATTGGTTAAAGAATTCCTGTTGTGAATAAAAAATTTCGAATTGTGTGATAAATAATTAAAAAAAAATTATTTTATTCGGTTTTTTACCCCTGATTGCAAGGCAATTTTGTATAATGTCGCAGACGTGGCTGAATAATTACGAAAAATCTACTGGCGGCCCTAACGAGTCCCTATAAAAATTGAAGTCATAACACAAACGCGTGCGTTAACGTTGCGCAGGCGCCGCCTCTCGTCTAGCCGGTTCAGACTGGATCGCTGACTCATGCTGCACTGCACAGCACGCGTTGCTATTGCTACTGCGTGCTGCGTGCGCAGATAGCGAATAATGAGTTTTATGTAGAAATAAATAATAACGATAACTGATTGTCTGGTAAACGTACTTTGTTTCGTTAAAAAGTCGCTTTTGACTGATCAATTCTTCGTCTTTAAATCTGACCCTTCGCCTTAAAAATCTGACCCCTAATATTCATAACTTTAAATTCAAAGTGCCTCATAACTCGGCAAGAGCGCTGTGTTGTGTTATCCAATCAAAATATGGAACTAATCAAGTGATTACAGACTTCTAAATTAATTTAACACTTCCGAATGATACTCATAATCATAAGTATATCAAATATAGATGCGAGTTCCAAGACAGATTAGAGTATGTCATAATGCGGCCCGCGGGCCGCAAGCAGCCCTTACTTTCTTGCGGCCCGATTCAATTTTAAGAACATCTTCATGATGCGGCCCGGGACCGTGACATTAACAAGTACCTACTTAGGTACCTACTCATAGTATGATACTAATACCACTGTTTTGAATCTTTATGTAAACATTTTTTTTTCTATTTAAAAAAAAACAATTACTTTCTACGATCGATACAATTTCTCTAAGGTCTTTGCGGCCCAGTGATTCTACTATCATTATGCATTTGGCCCACCAATGACTTTGAGTTTGACATGCCTAGATTAGAGTCATCCTCCAGGGTCGCTGGACTTCATAGTCTCGTGTTGTGAATGGTACCCTGGTTAACAGGAGTTATTGAGGTGGGAATGTGTGGTGCTTATGTGCCTATGCGCAAAAAACACATACCATGAAATAAACTTTTCTATCTTCTTTCTATATATATTTTTTTCTACATACATACATATATATTTTAGCGGACGAAGTCGCGGGCAAAAGCTAGTACCTATATACAAAATTTAAGCAGCAATCGTCTACTTTAACACCATTTTTTAATTTCCAATTATCTTTCATCTTATTCATCGCATGATCTTTCTCCACATGCCGTACTTTTCTTCAACAACCCATAATGGTTAAAACACACAAGGCATACTTGGAAATAATATCCAAGACAAAGGTGAAAGAGCAACGTTTTCAATGCGCGTACGATGCGACGGCGTAAGGTCAAACTCGTGAAACGGCGGTGAGGATCAAACCGCTGCTTTCTCCACAAAACAATACATTACGCCTAATAAGGGACAAACCTATGCGCTTTCTGCGATAGCTTCTTAGGATATTTCTGATCGAACAATAGATTATAATGTAGGGCTTTACTTAGTGTAGGAAAAGGGCAAAATACTGTAGCAGTCTATACCACGCATAAAATACAACACAACTTTCTTAGAAATTTAACTACAACCAGGTATCAACTACCCTTTTTATGGTTTCAGTTGTAGGAAGGTTCACTTTTAGCACAGTATAAGAAAAAAGTATGGTACTATACAGGGTCCTTCTTAATATGCTGACACTTATTTTAAGAGGATGACCAGACCATCACACTGAACAACTTTCTCTATGGGACCAAAATCGAAATCCCGAAAAAAAAAACAGCAGTGGTGTTACAAATCGTACATTAATTCCGAAAAACTCATTGGTACGAGTCGGTCTGGACGGGGATCGAACCATCGCCTCCTGCACGGGAGGCAAGGTTACTCGCTACTGGGCCCTGGTACTTTAAGATTATTATTAAAATAAAATAACAAAGTAGTTTGTAAAGAGTACAGTGCCCTCATCAATTACTGTCCAAAATTAATTTTTCAATTACTTATAAAGTAAGAAGATACCGTAAACGGGAAACAGCCTTATTCGGACGATTCATTTTCGGTTACATAACAGTGCAATTGGCGGTCATTAAATTATGGCATGTAATTAACAGTGCTCGCTCACCTTGGAGCTTTAAGTGAGCAACTAGGTATCGCTTTTTATTTGCTTATCGCTACATTAACCATGATATATCCTTATAAACAAACATCGTGAGGAAATCTGCATACGCTGAAGAAGAAATTCGTATGTGTATGTGAAGTGAAGTCTACCAATCCGCATTGGAGACGCGTGGTGGACTAAATCCCATACACTCTCCTTGAGGGTAGGAGTGTGCTCTGTGGTGTTACGTGTAATATAGGCTGATGATGATGATGGTGCTTATAAACAAGTTTATTCCAAAATAATAGGCAAAAGACAATACGGGCTTTGTATGGAAGGTTGGCGCCTCATTTTTCGTCGTTGTTTTTGGCGCCGCCATCAACCAAACTTAAATATTTTAGTTCAGAATAAAGTAACAAACAAAAATTGTTATTGTATGTATATCTCTAAACTCAGTCAGAACGGAGATATAAAGGCTTGAAGTTGAAATGAAAATGTATTAATTATGTTTACTTCAAGCAATGAGTAGATTTGTAGTTTATTAATTCATCATAAATATTTTTTCGTAATTGGTCCCATAGTGAAAGTTGTTCAGTTTGATGGTCTAAGGGGGTGGCTCTGAAATGGTTATAAGTATGTTTGTAAACCTTGTATAAGCTGGCAGCGCGAAGTTATCGTTATAACTATACTCGACGCCCAAATACCTACTTTTAAAACATCTAAAAGATTTGCTAACGTTCAAAGATAAAAGTAAGCACTTAATGCAAGACGACAGCAAAAGCCAAAAATAATATAGCGGAACGTGAATCTATAAATAATGACGTATTAAACACGGCAATTGTTGTTTTTATGTAGGCCACGGCCGCTTTGCGAAATCACTGCGAGCAAGTAGCTCATTACTGCTTGCCTTCTCTACTTTTACTTTACGTTCTTTGATTATGCTTTCGGAATAAATAAATAAATATCTTGGACATTGTCACACAAATTATCTAGTCACATTTAAAGTACCAGAATCTAGCCTGGACTTGTGTTATGATGACTAGACAACGATATAGAATACATATATAGATACAAACATCCATGACTCGGGTACAAATATTCATATTCATCATACAAATATTGGTCCCTTACGGGATTCGAACCCGCGACCCTCGGCACAGCAAGCAGCTTCACTACCGACTGTGCTATCGGGCCGTCAAACCGACTGTGCTATCGGACCGTCGAAGAGTAGAATAACTGAAGAGTTTTTTTTTTGACTTGTACCTACAGGGTTTTTAATTTGCTGAAACTTATTGTATACAGTGTCCAAGGAGTGCCTCAGTTATGCTCGACTGTCATACATTGCCGTTGACGTTCCAGTCCTTTCAAATATCCTCTGTCACAAAGAAGTCACATTATAGCGGTCCCGTTAATAGTGCACTGATGCGAAGTCCATGTTTATACAGGGTTCTTCTTAATATGCTGACACTTTTTTAAGGGGATGATCAGACCGTGAAACTATATATCATCTTACTTAAGAGCTACGCTCTTGTCGGTGGAGTATTCGCCAATCCTGTCTCTTTTCCGCTACTGTCTTGAGTTCTTGATACGACTCGACATCTACCTTTTCCTTCACTTGGGCTAGATAACTCTTTCTGGGTCTTCCTCTGCTGCATTTTTCTGACTGTTGATTAACCCACGTTAAAAAGTTCACCATCTTATCAAAGAAGCCCGTTCTCGTCAGCATTCGCCGTGTAATGGAAAGGAGTATAATAGTCTAGTCTAGAATAAACCGCAAAGTGCAGTAAATCTAAATGAATACTCGTAACTATAATCAAAGTGTAATCGCATCGCACGCAGCTCATTCTCTCCCCTTGTTGTAAACTTGACCGTGGGAACGCGGGCGCTGGTTTCTTTTACACTTTTACCAACGCTAATTATTAGTTACGTTTAATTTTCTGCAGATACTCTGCGAGATATCGTCTTTTTCTAGTTAAAATTATTTTTTTATTACGGTAGTGTTGTGCTTTAGGCGATTAAAGAGAGTTAGGACTTGTTCTTAGTCTAAGTTCTTAATGGCTTATCTGACAGATTGTTGGACATAATTATTTCGTATAAGATATACAGGGTCCAACTTAATATGCTGACAGTTTTTTAAGAGGATGATCAGACCACCAAACTGAACAACTTTCTCTATGGGACCAATGTCGAAATCGCGAAAAAGAAATCAGCTGTCCCATACAATTGGGTCGAGTAAGATTCCTTATTGTATTCCTATACTTTTGATTTGTCATTGATACTATTTGGACTTATTGTGTGCAGTGTTGCTTGAAGATGATGATAATAATGATTAAGAAATACAGTATTAGAAACTAAAGTCAAACGTGTACTTTTACATTAAAACAATCTCTTTAAACGGCTATAACAGTCGCAAACGAGCTGGCACGTCAAATATGTCGGAACGGAATATTAATTCCTGTCACCGTCCGTTGAATTCGCAAATTAAGGAAACGTTTGTCACACCTCTTACTCGTTTCTTTTGTAACGCAACCGAATCAACTGTAAATGATAGCTACCTGTTTAGTTGTTTGTTTGGTGACACTATTCGTTTTAAAAAGAATAATGATCAGTCTTATAACTCCGTATTCTTTTTAACCCCCGACGCAAAAAGAGGAGTGTTATAAGTTTGACGCTAATGTCTGTGTGTCTGCCTGTCTGTGGCATCGTAGCTCTCGAACGGAGGGACCGATTTTGATGCGTTTTTTTTACATGAAAGCAAGTTTCCTATCTATATTAAAAATCGTTTCAGCAGTTTTCATGTAACTTTAAAAATTATGAAATAACATTTAAAAAATTACAAATTTAAAAAAATGTACGCATTAATTGACTTAAAATTTCTAAAAGAGAGTTATGAAGTAAAAACACACATTTACATTTGCTGACATCCCCAAATAGGTGACCGAATTATTGTTTACTTCTTAAATGTTTGTTTTTGGCGTTGGGGTTTTTTTATAATTTGTAATTATTGTGGTACAAATGCTATTAGATAATGTTTGTAATACAAAAAAAATTTTGTCCCTACAGACTGCACCCCTGAAGAGGAAGGTGAAATAGTCCATAAATCTGATTGACCTTTATCAGCATTTCATATCGTTGACAGACTATATCTAAAGAAATAACCTATATCATGAACGTTATACATGTTTCGTTTCTTCTCTTCGGAATGAAACCATTTGTATAGGAATCTTTTTGTAAAGGTTTGGTCAGCTAAAGTAAATTGTATCATTTCCATCCTGTGTTTTTATTAATCTCTGGTTTGTTGAGATGCAGATCTGGTCCAGACACAATAAATTTTCTATTGTGTTTGGATTTGCGATAGTTAGGGGTTGCGACGTCATGTCAACCGCGTGGTTTGCAGAATTGATTACGCTGTGCGAACTGCCGCGCGTGACTGGGACGATAACCCCGAAGTTTAAACGTAGATTTTCTAAACATAATACTGTCTTTTCTTCCATAACAGAACGATTCCATGAAGCAATGAAACAAACTAACACAAGGAAACGCAACTAAATTATAATTAGCTCAAAGCAATGCGTTAACAGGTCAATGACACGATCACAGCGCACGAATGAGATCGCTACTGCTATTATCTACCAGTTTTACTTGGTCTTCCATACGTGCACAACTCAGCTGCCACAGAGGTCTTTTTATAACGGTGTCGTAGGTAAATGATTTGGCATACAGCCACGTATTCCTGGCTTCAGTTGATTTCTGAGCTGTTTAGGATATGTTAGTCCTTTTGGATTTGTATTAACTGGAGTTGTACTTTGGTGACTCTTCCGGCTTAGAAATTGCTGGAAGTCTATTTTATTGATCTCTACTGCTGAAATCACTTCCGTCGGCTGTTGCTTTTGCATGGAACATTTGTTAATCTTCGAATCGGGATAGAGAGTCACCTTCCAGACTCGCTGGACTTCATTGTCTAGTGAGTGTTGTGAGTGGTCGCTGCTGTTGATCCTGGTTTACAGAAAGTGGGGGGACTATACCTGTAAAAAATCTTCATATCCAGGGTATAAAAAAACACCCTAGTAATACTTAAGGGGGTGGTTTAGACCATCAAACAGTTTTCAGTTCAATTACTGGGGTGTTTTGTTACACCCTGTATACATAAAAATTAAAACAAATTCTACCTACCTTAACCCTTACCTTTTTATCATAATCATATGCTCACGACTATATTCCCCGAGGGTGTAGTCAGAGATAACATCCACGTTTCACTAGTAGTACCGAAACTCTACATCATTCGCAAAACATGATTAATTTATTAAAACATTTTTTTTTTTTAAATTGAAAGGGTCGCAGTTCTTACCTTGTCCTGGTCGTTGGACCATAGACTCGGCCGCTACCTCCAGGATGTCATAACATCGTTGAAAGTTATCTACCTCAATCTGTAGATCGTTTCCTCTTACTAGTGTTATTTGCGACAGATGATCAGCGTAGAAAGCGAAATGGTATTTTTATTTGCCGCAGACTAATTAGTCTACTCTCAATAGTTTTTTGTTTTTTTTTGTTTTTTCTGCGTCCCTGGTGATATGTAGTGAGAGTAGATAAAGAGTGATAGGATTCAGCTAGTTAGGAGTTCAAGCATGAAAGCTGCTGGAAATATTAAATTAAAAGTCAACTTAAAAATGTGCACTATTTTATGTTACGGTTTAGTTAATTTAATGGTAAACCTGTTAAGGAATTAATTCGCTAAATTTTATTTCTTTCTTTTATACCTAATTTTAATAATCAACCTAATAATATTGTATGTCAGATATCTGACTAAATGTGCAGATCTATTTGTAAATTACCACCTACTTACCCAATATGTACCACATTTATCGCAATAAATTTCATTTCATTTCATTTCACTCAACCAATGCGATTTTTACAGCAAATAAAACTAAAAGAATGTGTAAATACAGGGTGTAAACAATGCGTTACATTCTTAAGGGGATGCTTCAGACCACCAAACTGAACTGAATTGAACGTTGAAATCGCGAAAACCAAATATACATGATCCATACATTTGAGTCGAGTAAAGTTGACGTTTTCTACAGAAGAGCAGATATTGGCTTTGTATTGAAAGTTGTTCAATTTGAAGGTCTAACCATCCGTTTAAAAAAAACATCAGCGTATTAGAAGAACCCTATATCTAGTTGGTAAATAATTAAAAACTCTTTTTATTTTTGGTCTTCTATCAAAGTATCGAACCAAAATATGGCCAGAGAACCAATAGCCTTAATCGTACTAAATAAACGCATCAAGATCAACATATTTTTTGGAATAGTGAATATAAGTAGAAACTACGGGACGGGATGTCTCTCGTCCCCTGGAAGATGGGTCAGGTGCTGGTGTGGGATGCCACCTGTGTGGACACTCTGGCCCCGTCCCATCTACGGGGAACGAGCAAAAGAGTGGGCTCGGCGGCGGAATCTGCCGAAAAGGCAAAAGAGGAGAAATACAAGGGTATCGGCACCCAATACAAATTCGTAGCATTCGGTGTCGAAACCCTTGGACCGTGGGGTCCCGGCGCCCAGGCGCTTTTTGAAGATCTGGCAAAGCGCCTGGTAGACTCGACCGGGGATCCAAGGGCTGGCGCTTTCCTCGCTCAACGGATCAGTTTAGCTGTTCAGCGAGGAAACGCTGCCAGCATCTTGGCTACCCTCCCGCGCGGCCCAGACCTGCACCATATTTTAGGTTAAGTTAGTTATAAATTCATTGATAGTATTTTTCATTTTTAATGTACCTAAATTTTATTTGTTTTATGTTAATAAATATTAGTAGAAACTTGGTCGTATAGTGATCTTTGTACGAGTTGTAATGAAGTAGATATCGTCTTGAATTTGAGACCATTCTAATTATAAGATAGAAAGTAATGTTGTTGAAAGAGAATTGGTGTCGATGTGCTCCGGTTAAAATTTTTTGCGTTATTTCTATTGATACCAGTTTTTTTTGTACGTAGTAGAGTAGGTATACCGATCAAGCAGTATCGACACTTAACCGACACCGACAAAATAAGTAACTGTAAGTGCAAACGTATACAACGTGTTAATGAATAAACGCAAAACCTCATACATCCCAACTGATTTACAACAAAATAATTAGATTAAAACAATAATTTCACTATTTTGATACCCAGTTAAAATTTAAAGTTATTAGCATTTCAATTTTTCAGGCAAATTGATTCGTTATCATATCAGAAATTAATGAAAGCGGTAACGTACTCATGGATACATTTTAAGAATCTTGTTTTGGTAGTAAGTAGGGTAAATTTTAAATTTTACAAACAAATTATTTAATATTTCGAAGAAAAAAAAAACGTTGTAGAAACCATGATAATTCGATTCTGCTCTCGATTCTAAACAAACTACTTTCTAGTTTTGCGTTAATTCATTAACACGTATACGTATAAAATGTCATAATCACTTGTTACCCACTTGTACACACAGACCAAAAAAATTCTCAAATATTGCATTAATTTTACACATATAGTCTACTAACGTTTGAAAACCCTTGAAATGAATAAAGTTAGGTGCTAATTGATAATTTGAAGAGAATGCCAAACAATAAAATTCACGTTCGTAATCCGGCTGAGATTTCACGTAGTAAACCGAACAATGCCGAATTGTTTGACAATTTTTGATGTAATAACTTATGAAAAAACTCTAGAATGTTACTATTTTCTCATACAACCTTTAGGTCGATGACCTGGTCGTATTTCATTAAAGTATTGAAACTTGGCAAGTTTGAGGAATAGTTTCGTCGTTCGTGCTGTTGTTTTGTAATCTTGAGTTTTATGGAGCTTTTTATTAACTTGAAACTAGTTAAAGAGGCAGAGTGGTAAAGAAAACACATTCTTTTATCGACTACCTACGAGTACCATGAATTTACAAGTAGGCTCCTGGTAGGTTATTCGAAAGAGCAATAATCAAAGAATACAATAATTTTTTAGAATTTGGAGTTTCGTAGGCGCGTAGGCAATAGCTCGCTGAATTTGAATGTTTTTTTATGCAGTAGGAATGTTGGTAATCAGATAATTTTTGTACGCCCTTGCTTTCTACGATACGCCAATCTTCTCTTTTCCACAAGTGTCATGAGCTCTTTATACGACACGACATCGACCTTGTCTTTCACCTATTTTTATAAGGTCTGTCTAGATCTTCCTCAGCCTCTCTTCCCCTCTTTCTCAATCTCTTCTAATTGTGTTGGACAGTAGTCTATACTTCCTGACTGACAGACAACGCACCGCCTGAACCGTTAGCGGTTCAGGCGGTGCGTAGATAGAAAAAAAAATGTGGAATATATATTCTACGGAGGATGTCCGTGCTTCGGATGGCACGTTAAGCTGTTGGTCCCGGCTACTATCTCTGGTGGTAGTAGTCGTTACATAAAAACCACGTCAGAGGCCGTAAGGCGGTCTGAAAAAACTCTGAAACCAGGGTAAGAAGAAGAGGATGTAGGGGTACACTAGGAAATTATTTTTCGGAATCTACCCCTAAAGGAGTACCACGGGGATTTAAAGTTTTCCGAAATCTATGTAAACAAAGTTGTGTACAAAAGCTGGTTGTACAATATTAGAGTTACTTTTAATCTTATTGTACAGCTTAATATTTCTATCTTTGAATTATTTTTTTCGTCGCGTCATTGATATTTATTTACCTAACTAAAATGCCTTCTAAATGCGCACAAACAAAACACAACTAAACCAAATAATAGTTACATTCGAGTATAGATAGTAATTTCGCTGCAAAATTCCAATAACGGTTGTTTTTTGGTCGTTTCGTTTGGTTTGGGCGGTTCGTTCCACTTTCGTCCGGTTGCGGCGTGGACCGTAACCATGGCGACGGTTTGTTCGATATCTGCTGTTTTGAGTTCGTCATCGCCTAAATCTATAGGTTTTCGAATGTTTTTCTATTTTTAATTTGTATGTTTCGAATCTTTAATTCAATATTCGTCAGTATTTTCTGTTTTCTGCCAATTTTATTACTTACTGTTTTTCTTCATACAGGGCCCTTCTTAATATGCTGACACTTTTTAAGGGGATGATCAGACCGTCAAACTGAACAACTTTCTCTATGGGACCAACGTCGAAATCGAAGAAAAAAAATCTGCTGTCCCATACATTTCGCTCAAGTAGATTTGCAGTTTTGTATGGAACATATAATTTTTTTCGCGATTTCGATGTTGGTGCTATAGAGAAAGTTGTTCAGTTTGATGGCCTGATCGTCCCCTTAAAAAAGTGTCAGCATATTAAGAAGGACCCTGTATACTGTATGAATGACGTTAAGTAAATACATAATTTTTGTACAACATTTTGTCTTATTAACCGACTAAGAGAAAAATTTGCATCGCAAATTTGATGCAGAATAAACATGGTGAATTTCAAAAATTTTAATGGAAGAATGAATTATAAATATTAATTTATTTGTTACATCTCAGTAACACAGTTCCCATTGCTGGAATCGGAATGGTCTCGGTAACTCCCTTCTCTTTGTGCTTCTGGTTACGAATTGAGCTGGTAATTAATTAAATTCGTTGTGGCGAATCATTACAAATTACTAGGTTAGTGTCAATTTGCACGCTTACTCAGTTTCAGCGTTTTCTTTGATCTTCGTACTGAGGAAGTACTCTTCTAAGGAAGAAAATATCTATTCTATCTCTCTATCTAAACTGCTAGGTATCGTCTGAAGATTGTTAGCAAACTCCCCCAAGCTTTTTACCTTTATTTTATTTGTGCAGGCTTCAGAGTGTTAATACAGGGTCCAACTTAATATATGCTGACACTTTTTTAAGGGGATATAATTCGGAGCACGCTCCATACAAACGTACTAAGGTGATATTTTCAATACTAACCAATTAAAGTCAATGAAATTTTGCTGAAACAATCTTGAAACAAATATCTATGCTTGTATGGAGTCAGATTTTCGTTCAAATATACAGTTTCAATGCTAGGATTAATTTAAGATTTGTATGGAAATCTTTGAGGCACTGTAACTTTAAAACTATACATTTTAACGAAAATCTATACAAGCATAGAAATTTGTTTTAAGATTGATTCTGTAAAATTTCATTGAGTTTAATTGGTTAGTATTGTAAATATCACCATAGTACGTTTTTATGGAGCGCGCTCCGAATTATATCCTCTTAAGGGGATGATCAGACCGTCAAACTGAATCAGCTCTTCCATACAAAACTGCAAACCTACTTGAGCCAAATATATGGGACAGCTGTTTTTGTTTCGCCATTTCAATGTCGGCTTCAGAGTTAAAGTTCTTCAGTTTGATGGTCTGAAACACCCTGTTTCGGCTTCAAAAAACCCCGATTCCACGGTGTATGCTTAAACATTTATCAGTAAAGATTGAACTCGGTTAAACTGTCAGTAACGCAGACTTCTTAACTTTAATGGTGAGGACTAAACAAAGCGGTTCCCCTGTTGTCTGTTTAGTTAGTTAGATGAACGCTAATGAAGGGCGGCAGAGGCAGGTCGGGGTTCGGTGACCTTGCCCTTCTGCTATTATTAGCGTTTTGTGTTTGTCTGTCGTATCGTAGCCGTATACAGGGTCCACCTTAATTTGCCGACCGTTTTTTTAAGAGGATGATCAGACCATCGAAACTGAATAACTTTCTCTTAGGGATCAACGTTAAAATGGCGAGAAAAAAAAAACAGCTGTTCCATACAAAACTGCGATCTTACTGGACCCAAATAATGTGGGACAGCCCAGACAGCTGATTTTTTTGCTGTTTTAATTTTGGTCCCATAGAGAAAGTTATTCAGTTTGATAGTCTGATCATCCCCTTACAAAACCGTCAGCATATTAAGATAGACCAGATACTATCGATTCCGTTAATATCTACACTAATATTATAAAGAGGAAAGATTTGTACCTATTTTTGTATGTTTGTAATGAATATGCTCAAAAAGTACTGGGCCGATTTAAAAAATTCTTTCACCAATAGAATGCTACATTCTTCCAATTTGACATAGGCTACATTTCATTTTGAAAAAAATTTGGGATCCTTGGTAAAATTTGAACAATGTAACCCCGTGCGAAGCCGGGACGGGCTGCTAGTATACTATAAGGCTGGAAGGAAAAAAATATTTATTTTACGAGAAATAATTCTCGTGCAATAATTTCGATATCTACTTATCTCGATCTTACTCATTTCAAAAGAGTCTATAATTCTTATGAATTTTCATTTTCTTTGAGGTAATGTTCAAAAGGTAAAGACAAAAAAGCTATGTGAAAATCGTAAAGTATTTCTAAATACAACAACAGGACATACATCTAAGCCATGCAAATTTTGCCAGAAACGCTTCGGTGTACGCTGTGTGGTGTATACCTGAAGATCTGTTCCCCCCATAGATTTAGCATGTACTACGTTAGATAGGAAATGCGAAAGAGAAAGGGCATAGCATTATCGTTTGTTAGAGCGAGATAGATAGACGAGACCATTCTCGAACACGCTATGAGCCTGTATGGCCCTAGCGTCAGTTGTCAACGGAACGAATCCCGCTTTTTTCCCAAAGTCTCAGGTTTTTTTGGTCTCGCCTTGGATAATCCGTAGCCGATCTAACGTAGTATATATCTATGGCTCCTCCCATTAGGAGTAATGAGCGTTGGTATATTTATGTATGTAAATACAAGAAAGGCAGTGAGCTTCGGTAATTTTACCATTACTATTGTTTCCTTTACACCATACAACCGTATGGAAGAAAATAATTAACTACTTTGCCAACGACACCCTTTGTGGTTTACTCATTTAGGATGCAAACTTCCCCTATTAAAAAACGACCTTGCCACCCAGACAATAAGGCTCATCTAAATTAATGCGTCTAGTCACTCCCTCTTTTATATCACATAAGTACCTCCTTAAAACGTGCTCTGATAACCGAAATAGGACTCTAAAACGATAGGCATAAGGTGATTCGTGGTTTGAAGTATCCGAAGATCATTCGGGTTATCGATAAGACCTTGATATGTCTACGAAAAGGGCTTTTGTTTGGTTTGAGAATTAATGTTTTATTGTTATAGGTTTGATTAATAGCTTTTTAATTCTTGTAATTGGAAGCACCCTCGAATTATTTAGAATTTTGTCCGCGATATTTTAATTTTGCAAATTGCTCCGTACATGCTCCGTACACGCTACGTACATGCTCCGTTGAATATACAGGGAGAAATTGATATCATTAGCATCCTTTTATAAACTAAGAGTCTACCCATCAAACTGAACAACTTTTGCGATGTGAGCAAAACGATCGGAGCAAAAAAAATCTGCTGTTCCTAAACTGCAATGCCTACTCGACTCAAATGTATGCAACAACAAATTTTTTTTGCTCTTATAGATTTGCTCCCATAGTAAAAGTTGTTCAGTTTGATGGGTTGGTTTTTAGTTTAAAAGGATGATAATGATATCAATTTCACCCTGTTTATTCCAAATTTCATGTTTCTATCTTCATCGGTTTAGGCTGTGCGTTGTTTGTCAGTCAGTCACGGAATTTTTTTATCAGTATAGATTTGCTCACGCAATTGTCCCATAGGGGTAGGCAGACACTACAGCTAGCCACACGATCTGATTTCAACACACATTTTTCGCCTCATCTTTTACCGCATTTCTGTCGGTTGAGCGTGCTGTGTCGATTTCTGAGAAATTATTAATTAATATTTGATCATGGTATTCCTCGGATGCCCTCTTCCGAATTTTCTCTAGGAAGAAATCAAATTTATTACTAAACGGGTGTAAGGAAAAGTATCATCAACCTCTAAACCACACACTCTACCTATCAAACTGAATAACTTTTACTATGAGAGCAAACCTGTCAGAACAAAAAAAATATCAGCTGTCCCATACTAAACCTACTAGATTCAAACATATGGGACAGCTGATATTTTTTTTCTTTCTGACAGGTTAGCTCCCATAGTAAAAGTTGTTCAGTTTGATGGGTAGAGTAAGTGGCTTAAAGGTTAATGATACTATTCCTTCCACCCTGTATATAAGTATCTTCTCTTATTCTCATTCACTACTGAAGATATATGCTACGCTGGCAGTACGACTGTGAACAATGTTATTTACCAGTGTTTGAAGTACACACTTTATTTAATCAACTGTTCAAGATATAATGCACAATTGTCGAGTTGCTTCTGTAAAGTGTTTTAAATTATTTTTACTATATTTGAATGTTGTGCACAAATCTAATAATTCCATACTAATATTATAAATGCTATTAATTTCGGTGTATTACGCTTTCACGGCTAATCAGCTCAACTGATTTTGATGAAATTTGGTTTAGAGAGTCTTTCGGAATATGCTGGCGGTTTTTCGATGATCAGGTTATCAAACTAAACAACTTTCTTTATGGGACGGAAAAAAAATCTGTTGTTACGTACTAAACCTACTAGACCCATATGGTATGGGACAGCAGTTTTTTTTTCACGATTTCAATGTTGGTCGCATAGATAAAGTTGGTCAGTTTGATTGTCTGACCACCCTCCTAAGAAACCGTCAGCATAGTAAGAACTATAGAGATAGAATGAATTCTGAAGAAGGACATACCTATGCATGAAAAAGTTACTCTCTCTATTTAAAAACGTGAGCAACTCCGTACTTCCAAGAGTGCGCTAAGCAGTTAGTACCAGATGCTATCATTAGATGGCAGTATTCGTTAAGACTAGTCAGAAGCTTGATATGAAGTTGATTGAAACCATGTCGACTCTGGCAGATGGTAGAATATGGGACGCTCCTGTTCTCATTTTAACATAAGAGGTGATAATTTCAGTGCTCATAATTTATAACATAATTATAATGTTTCATCATCAACATCAGCCCGTCTCCATCAACTACAAGGCCGGGACAATTATTTGTAGCAATTTTTGAATGTCATCATTCCTCCTGGGTGGTGGACAACCTACTCCTCTCTCCCTAAATTGATAATTTTATGACCAATAAATAACGTAAAAATTTTCAAATTTTCAGGCAGGATTCACTCTGCGATCGTCTCAGGGGTCAACTTGGAGACGCGCTCCGTCACTGTGGAGTGGTACGAGCGAGGGGAGACGAAGGGCAAGGAGGTGGAGATCGATGCCATCCTCGCCCTCAATCCAGAGCTGGCCACGGGACCGCGCCACCACACCCCGCACCTACAGCCTATGCCCAACAAACTCGCCAGGGTAAGCTCGCACATTCTATGCTCCCCTAGTAATTAATCCGTCGAAGTAGTCCCTGAAATGCAACGCTAGGTCGCCTGATTATAAATGTTTTAGCTGTAGTACCGCTATGGGCGCCTGGTACTTTTTGTTCTGGCGGTCATCGTCAAGTCAAGCGTGGTGAGCATTTATATAAATAAAATTAGTCTAGCTAGTTGAGCGTCTTTAGAATAATGAATATACAAATGAATAATAAGTTTATTCCTAGTTCGTAACCCGTTCTATTTTATAACAGCCTGGTACTTTTATGCTAGAATCTAGGCTAAAACTGATTTGTGTTCTAGTGCCGCGTCCTGACCTTGTTAAAGATCTAACCGGTTCATTGACCATATTATTCACTCGCGCTTGTAGTAAAACAATTTTCCAATTCACACTACTCAACGGTCATTTGTAATAATAAAACATAACGTAAACGGCTGATCGTGTAACGTAATGAAATTATGTAATCAATGATTTCATCTTCCATTCGCTAATAACAATGCGTGTTACTAATGACACTAATTCATAGCCCCACGAGCGCTGCTAAATTAGTTATTATAAAAACTAATCACATATAGTCGGGGAAATCTACGGATTTTTGTATGGAGTAGGTTGCATTAATTGCACTTTTGGTGAAAATTTGGAATATAGTAGATACATACCTGAAAGACATAAATTCTCAATAATCCCCGATTTTTTATGTTGTATTATTGAATAATTAAGACATTTACAAAACATTAAATTTAGTTATGAACAAAAAATGGAAAACTGGTGATTTTGTACAGGATGGCTTCGTTCAATACGTTTTACTTATAACAATAATAATCCACGGTTAATATCGTTAATTTGGGTAGATATTTAATATTTTGTAAGTCTTCAAAAATTATAACCTCAAAACTAAATTATTTACTGTTTGTTTTTACACATTAAATTTGCCTTTTCATAATTAACTGTCTCTATTGCTGGTATGCTGGTCGAAATATTTTTAGAAATAAGCTTGCCATTTGTACATTAATATCGATTTTAAGGTATTTCTCAGGTTCCTGAGCCTATATAACCACGAAATCTCGACAAAAGTGTTATAAACTAACAGTAATATTATTTCAAACACAATTTACTAAAGTGTCTTTAATGCAATCTCAAACCTTATTTTTCCTAGACTAATAGGGCAATGCGACTAACCTTGCTTTCATTAAATGCAATTTACATTTGCCTATTCAAAGCGCAGTAAATTCCGCAAGCGTTAGTATTCAAAGGTCAATTTGACCTAAATTAGCGGAAAGCCTGCAGTCGCATTTCGCTTTCGCCGCTAACAACTTGCTAAATTTATTAGATGTAAACACTTTTGAGGTAAGGATTACGGAAACTTCATTATCGATTCGGAGGCGTTTGAACCGGGTTCGCGTACCAAGCCGCGATCACTCTCATTGTTTGGGTCGCCAGGCACGTTGCTAATCGACGATGCTACAGTTTGACTAACATGTCCGCGAACGATGAATGTGTGAGACGCTTGTAAAGTCCTAGTACCTGCAATAGCTGCTTAACTTCCATAATGACATGAACATTGTGTAGTGGAGTAGCAATGAACAGTGAGAACTAATTAAGTGATAATCAATGATAGAAACTCATTAGTTACACCGGTGTCGACGCAGTAGTGCATTCTCAGGGGAAAATGTAGAAATGTTCCCATACATCATCAGCTGGCAGGTGATCATTCGCTCGCACGTAGCCGCGTTGCATCTTTTTATGCACCGTTGCCGTGGCAACTCCGTTTGGCACGCTCGTTTAGACACAAGCTACAAATCACACTTTAAATTCAATATAGACATAGTACCACGTATAGTTTATAACCACGTTGCGTGCTGCATTGACCGATCAGCCGGTGATCGAAGGCCGTGCGACCTTCCGACTTGTATGGCTGCGTCTGACGCACGGACACCGGCTAGCATCGATTTTCCACACTCAGCCGGCCAGTTTCACTTTCTACTCGAGAACGAGCGCTTGTTAGAGATATTTAATGTTAGTTTTTAAATGCTCGAGAATCAGGAGGTTTGAGTAAGTGTTGCACAGTAATGGCATGGATTGTTTGCTGGCGAAGGACCCCTCGGGCTCATCGTCGGACGACGGCGGGTTCCTGCGGGACGGCGCGGAGGAGGGCGCGGGGGACTCCGGACATACGCTGCCCGTGCGCAGCTCGAGATCGGTACTGTCGCACGAGCTACTGTTGACATTTTATTTGCACTTCGCACGTCGACGTTGACGGTCGTCGGTCTGCTATTAGAGTTCAGACGAGCGTGCTTTTTGTAACTGATGATTTTCAAACGCTTCGGTTGAGCTCTGTGTTAATCCGGATTTCATATGATAATGCCCTTTATTTACCTACCTGCCTACGCTCTTCGTAGTACACTATCTGCCTAAAGAAACGATGTCTTAAGTGCATAATGCAAAATGCCCTGGGTAGCCTTGGCATCACGTCGGTAAGACAATTTGCCATAAACTTAAATATGTACCGAAGCGTTTATAATGCACAGGTGAAATAACGCTCGTCTGAACGGGTTATACACATTATTTTACTTCCTCACTTTTTAGATTACGTTGCTCCACGATCTATGATTTGCACACGAACGGCTTTGTTATATGGTGTTCCGATGGATTGCGCTTTTGTCACGGCTACACATAACTAGCACAATTCGATTCGATTTGCCCGATTGGACGTGACAGAAACACAATCCAATCGGTTTTGTGTTACGTGTAGTGTATTATATTTGATAACATTATTTGGCACCCTTTGCCACTGTACAGGCAAACCAGGTACATAGTTTATTGTATAAGGGTAGCATAGAAAGAATATGGGTCAAACAGACTAGACGAGGTGTGCAATAGAAGTTACGTAACTGTACCAAACAGTCAGTCATCTTATGCATTTATCAAATTGAAAATGTAATAAATTTTAGTGAAGAGTTTGAATCTGATGCCCCAAATCGCTGTTCTATTATTGCGACACTGATTCTGATCAAACTTTTGCAATTTACGGAATCGTAGATACTATAAGAGAGACATACTTTTTGTTATCATCAGCTGCAAGGCTGATTCAGTATTTATAGGGTGAAGAGCATCTCTGTGCTGGGGATGGTCTGCTTGCATATCTCCAGTCGGTTTAGGAGTTACATCAAAGGTCTGTTATGGTTGCAAAAAATGAATATGCAGGTATTATTGTAATATGCACTGTAGCTATGCGAACAGTACAAAAACTGGCATGTTCTGTCAGTCGGTTTAGGAGATACAGTCGTTCAAAGGTCGGACCTTGCAGACCTAATCCATCCCCATCACAGAGATGCTCTTCACCCTATGAATATTGAATCAACCTTGCAGCTGATGATAAAAAGTACGTCTATCTCTTATGCAAAGAGTAGTTAGTAATAATACCAGTAGATGATGGTCAGGTGTGTGGTGGGCGGCGGGCGGTTCGATAGCAGTGGTTCAGAGCATGCACAGATAGGTGGTGGATCCAAATCGCGCTCCCTACCAAATATTTTCGATCTCCAATTTGGTAAAAGTTAGCAATTACACTATGCTACTCCAGAGCAACTAAAGAAATAGACTAAAAGGGGTAGCTCCTTTTGTGTATAAGCGGATTTAATTGTGTATGGTTAGAAGTGAACGTTATTATGTTTGCATTGAGATCTAATTTGGGTATAAAATGACATCACTGTGTTGTCGCTGGTGATTCATCTTCCCACGTACTGTCTTTAAACTTTAACGGTTTTGCGCTTTGCGATTAAATAAGTGCAAAAGCGTGTTGAAACCATGTAGAATTTGTTACTAGTTGTATAATGGCTTTATACATTTTATTTACCTGATAATGATACTCGTTTTGGGAAGTAAGTGTGTTACTCAATCGGTCTATTACTAAAAATTTAAATTATAAATGCCCCATAACGAAGATTTTAGTTTATTTGGTTGTCGATTTTGTCAGAAATCGTCATGAAATTAGGCACAGTTATTGACAAAATTGACAAGAAGCCCAAAACTACGGGCAAATTTATTAAAAAGTGGAAAAAATAGAGTAACAGTAATTGGCCTATCACCGTTCCTTTTATACAGGGTCAAACTTAATATACTGACAGTTTTTAAGAGGATAATCAGACCATCAAACTGAACAACTTTCTCTATGTGACCAAGGTCGAAATCGCGAAAAAAATCTGTTGTCCCATACAATTGGGTCGAGTAAGATTTCAGTTTAGTATGGAACAGCAGATTTTTTTTCGCGATTTTCACATTGGTCCGATAGAGAAAGTTGTTCAGTCTGATCATCCTCTCGAAAAAGTGTCAGCATATTAAGTTGGACCCTATATATAAAGAGCCTCCACTCTCTATTACTCTTTATTTCGATTATCATCGGATCACGAACATTGTGACATTTGTAAATCTTCCCGAAGAAAATACGTAGTCGAAAGCTTTCGAAGCCAATTCCCGAGTACATGTCTATCGTCACAGGCTTGCCATATTTGTACAATATTTCATATGTCAGTACAGAATTATTCATGAAAAGAATTCGCATCGGCTATTCAAATAGATTTCCTTTGACGGTAATGACCTGGCTTCTGAGCATTCATTCAAATGTACGTATCATTTTGTAAATTACTCTTTTTGCTGGCTTTTCTAGCCTAGAAATTTATTAAAGGCTGGATTAAATTGCAAGAAAAATGTTTGGCAAAGAGATTTGGTTATCAGAAGGTCATCTTTTGGTATATAACACTTGGCAATACTCCAAGTTTTGAACTTGGGTTCGTATTTACAAAGGGTTTCCTATTGATAGATTATCACCTCGGATCTCGAAAGTTGGCTAGTTTGCAAAGTTACCGATTTTGGAAAGTTGGCAAATGTTACAAACAGCTTTTATTCAAATAATTTATTGAGTTATTTGTTTTGTAGCCTTATGAAGTTATGAAAGATAAGTTTCTCAGCGCGTTTTGTTGAGTTCATTTTAAAAATAGAGATTTCAAAGACTAACTATTTAGACTTACTTCAAGCTTTTTCTTGAAGTTTATGAACAGTATCGTACAGTTTTCTTAGATAAGACAACAAGAGCTCTTATTATATTACTAGATTTTATGTTAAAGATTTAACAATGTGTGTGTGAATGGAATGGTTGAAAGGGGTCGCCCTAGGCGCACGTACGCTGACCAAATCGGATGCGTACTGAAGAAGGACCAAATAAAATGTACCCGGAACCGACGAGCTTGTATGAAGAGACTTATGGATGTTGAGGAGGCGAGAGATGTGTGTCAGAATCGTAGCATGTGGCGATCTGTTGTCTCTGCCTACCCCAGTAGTGGGAAATAGGTGTGAGCATATGTATGATTTAACAATTACTTTCTCCTTTACGTAGGTATACAATATAGTAAAATAAAGCTCGCTAGAAAAGGTTTGAAAAAGGATGTCTAGATAATTATCCCGTTCAAATGAAATGTCGCAGAAAGTAACCTTTTTACCATTCTAATTCTTTTTTCTCGTTATCCCTGTAGACACGGAGTAAATTGTCTGGAATTATCCACCCGTGTTTCCAAGAATCCTGGGAACGGCTAAAATTAGTTGTAATAAGTACTGCGTAGGTAGGTTCATATTGTCTTGACATTGACTGTGACATCCCTTCGTAAGAATTTCAATTATAGCCGTCTAAGATTTAATAAACTTCCGTAACTTTTTTATTGACTCTGTTGACATACCTCTTTTATTTTCCTTGAAATACATACGCGTATAAACTCACTACCTTAGTCAGTTACGGGGTGATCAGAAATGTTGCTACAGCTATCAATACTACCTTGTAATCATACAGGGTCCTTAATATGCTGACACTTTTTAAGGGGATGGTCAGACCGTCAAACTAAACAACTTTCTCTATGGAACGAACATCGATATCGCGAAAAAAAAATCAGCTGTCCCATACATTGCTGTTTTGCATGGAACAGCTGATTTTTTACGCGATTTTTTTAGGTTTTTAGGTTTAAAAAGTGTCAGCATTTAAGAAGGATGTATATCCCCTGTATATCGAGTGACGGTAGACATCTGGAATTTAAAATAAGCTGTGTGATATCCTAAGAAGGGCATAAAAGTAATCACAACGCATAAGCGTCTCTATTTAAATAATCAATACAATGATTATCACGTTGAAAACGGGAAACAGATATCAAACAACAAGCCCAATTCGAGTACTTGTTTTCCAATACTTCTATAATAGAATTCCATGTTTCAAAACAGTAATCTCTCGGAGCTCACGCCGTACGTTACACTCCTGGTTATACTGAAGTGAACTAAATGTATTTATTCCACATCGAAAGCTCTAAAACGAAAATTACAACACAATAGCGCAAAACAAAGAGCAGAAGCGATATAGCGGTGCTTTGTTTGATCCCGCCACTCCAATCCAGTCAGGCTAACAATGTTATTTAACAGTACAACAGCTTATCTGTAAACATGCCTGGGAATGACATAAAAGAATTACGACCTACAAACAAAGCTAGGTCAACTCCTGTACTACATTCAGTAACGCTAACATGATAATGTGTTCAATGGAATCCAAGTTTTGTATCAACCTTGATGAAGCGATATACCCAAACAATGTGTCAATACTTTGTGTTGTGCCGATTGAGCCGGACATGATATCATTGTCGTGTGCATACGGAGCGGTGGGCAATCTATAATCTATAAAAAGTTTCCCTACTATTTTTACACGGTTTCAGATCAATGTACGTAAAAACTTTATTCATTACTCTGTGGCTTCCAAATGTCAAAGTGCGATGATGGATTTCGTGTTCCCCGAGAGTACTCTTTGGTGTAACGATGAAAAATATATTAGTTTTTGATTGATGGGAAGTGGAGATAATTTCAAATGTTGAATATCTGTTTACGGGAAAATACTTTCCAGGACGAAGTTATATTCAACTTCAACGCATTAAATTACATGACGATGGCAATAACTTCCATAAACTGTAAGGTAATCTTTATCACAACCTGGTAAGGTGGTTTACCTGTTTGAGTTGTATAAGACCTTTAATATCTCCAAAGAATCTAAGCCAACTAGACAGTTATCTAGTCGACTACCGCAAAGGAAGCAGCAGCGAGTGCAAGCAAGGAAATTGCACCCATCGTACCTTTGGCCCACTTGCATTCGTTAGTGTCCGACCCACATAACAAATCCCATGACAGAACCCTTATATTTATGGTTTTAAGAATCAAAATGCTTCGTTTCCCGGGGTATTGTGAGTAGAATGAACCGAAGTGCTAAATGAAGGTGGGGCAATGTTAAACTGCTTAGTTGTTCTGCTGTTTTAGTTTTAATTTCGTTAATAGGTTTTTTATTAATATATTTTATGAGCAAAAAGATTGGTTATATTATAGGAAGTCTATTATTATGGATGGATGATCGTTATTATGGATATCTTTCCTAAATAAACACCCTTACTAACTCTAAAACGACTCAGGGTTCTTGAAGAAAATTTATTACTTACTTTTTAAAATTGAATTTCTGCAAATCTGCAAAACGTTATAAAATAACTCAGAGAAATAAGTTAAATTTTCTTCTCTGCACACAATTAAAGGAGGCTGAAGATTTCACAACATTAGCACACACTAACTATTCTCGAATTAATTGCTTCGAATAGCATAAGATTAGCCGCTAACGTTTTAGAATCATGAATTACAACTAGTTAGACAACTGACCAATCGACCTAGTTCGAAATTAATTTTACTAACATGAAAAAAGATTATTCTCATTATTAACTCATTTCTTGTAAGTCTTGTAAAAGAACTTTTATAATGAATAACAGAAGAATTTCAGGGCGTCTATAAAAAAATATCACCAAAATTACGGTATACCTATCCCAAATACCTGTCCGATATCTAATGACCTAGATTCGTTTCCGGCTTGCAGGTGGTTATATCCGATACGAGGACAAATATCCAATATTCTTAATGTCTGACCATTGTCTGTAAATAAGGGCTATTACCCTCGTTGGATAATTAACTTTTTAGATCCAGTTTAGATTTGTATTAGACAGGTTATGGGGTCGTTTTCCTAGAATTGTTTATTGTGATGTCCTTTATGTTAAGAGAAGTTTATTCCGAATGCGTAAATGCGCGCTGCATACAAACGAAGTCTGTTGATATTTTCAATACTAATCAATTAAACTCAATAAAATTTTGCAGAAACAATAGAAACAAATCTCTATGCTTGTATCGTGTCCGATTTTCGTTAAAATATACAGTTTAAATTCTAGGATTAATTTAAGATTTGTATGGAAATCTTTGAGGCACTGTAACTTTAAAACTATACTTGTTAAGGAAAATCTGACAAGATACAAGCATAGAGATTTGTTTCTAGATTGTTTCTGTAAAATTTCATTGAGTTTAATTGGTTAGTATTGGAAATATCACCAGACTTCGTTTGTATGGAGCGCGTCAACAGTAATATACCCTTAAGTAATTTCATTGAAACGTAAGGGGTCTGTGAGTTATAATTATGTTGGTATAATTTTAATGATGCCAAAATATGAGTTTTAACGACACAATTTACATAATTATTATGAATATACCGACATATATAGGGTCCTTCTTAATATGCTGACACTTTTTTAAATAGATGACCAGACCGTCAAACTGAACAACTTTCTCTATGGCACCAACATCGAAATCGCGAAAAAAAAATCAGCTGTCCCATATAAAAGTGCAAACCTACTCGAGCCAAATGTATGGGACAGCTGATTTTTTCTTCGAGATTTCGATGTTGGTCTCATAGAGAAAGTTGTTCAGTTTGATGGTCTGAACATCCTCTTAAAAAACTGTCAGCATATTAAGTTAGACCATGTATGGTTTGTACCCCGAAGCCGACGACGACGGACGTTGCAATGAAATTCCTTGCTCCTTCTGTGATAATGATTACCATCGTTCACTATGGTGTAGAATAATTACACATTTCGAAGACGTGAAAAGTTTACTATCAAAATAACATTATCCATAGAGATTAAGTTGGTTGCAGAGTTGTCAATTTCATACAAAAGTTTGACGCATAATACGCGTAGACAGTATTAATAACCGTAATATTTTATATATGGGAAAATAGTTAAGAAAATATAGATGCCGCGTATCAAATAACATTTGCAATTTATAATATAATTACGAAGATATATAGCTTTCAAATTTTCTATGGATAAGTTCACAAATGTATATCTTTTATATTATAAATTGCAAATGTTATTTGATACGTGGCATCTAGATTTTCCAATATTTAAAATATTAATTTGTATTGTACCGTCTACGCGTATTATGCCTCAAACTTTTGTATGAAATTGACAACTCTGCAACCACCTTAATCAAAAGGGTTTTCAGGTTTCGATTGTGGTTTGGAATTTGATTGGGACAGCTTGTTATTAATGTGTTTTTGGATGGATTGAATTCGATATTTTTCTTCTCTTTTAGGCATACCTGGTGGTTTATTTTAATGTTATGCCTACTTTCGTTCGTAACGTTTTACGTAAAACATTTTACGCAATAGTTACAACAAAAACAGTAGTACTGTATCAAACCTGCATACTTGCGCGATGTGATTGTGAAGGCTTTTCATACTTTTACATTTTTGTGATTTCTATACTGGTCTAGTGTATTTATTAAATCTTGAGTAGTTGTTTACGGTCTATAGATAATGCTTGTATTTACAAATGTTTAATTTTAATATCTTGAACTGCTTCAAAAAAGTTAGTTTTAGCACCCTTATCTTCGGGTAAAAGGGTTTAGTTTTCCATGTTCTTTTGTAAATACATAATTGTTTTCCTTTCTGATATGTATTTTAAATATCCCTCGCTTTTAGGTGTTATTTTCGCTTATTATACAGGGTTCAACTTAATATGCTGACAGTTTTTAAGGGGATGATCAGACCATCAAACTGAACAACTTTCTCTATAGGACCATAGTCGAAATCGCGAAGAAGAAATTAGCAGTCCCTTACAATTGGGTCGATTAAGATTTCAGTTTAGTATGGACAGCAGATTTATTTTCCCGATTTCGACATTGGTCCATAGACAAAGTTGTTCAGTTTGATGGTCTGATCATCCTCTTGAAAAGTGTCAGCATATTAAAAAGGGACCCTATATTGTTGTGATTTAAATGATGTTCTTATATTAAATGTTTTGTTTTCGTTTTATAGGACATGACGCGACAGTCCATTCAGTGGCGACGAAAGGTGAGTTTGTTTGTTTTTTGCTTACAAAAGGGGAGAAAACTGTTTTTTAACCAGAGAAAAAATTCACATTGAGATTGATCGATACGCCCAAATCATGAGGTTAACATACAACCTAATGATTTGGGCGTATAGGTAATTCATTAGGTTACACCATATCTAATTAATTCCTGAAATAAGTCGATATTGAAATCATTCGAAATCTTTCAGGATCCATATACTAATATTGTAAAAATACAAGTGTTACAAAATACAAATAAATATTAAGGGGATGGTTTAGACCATCAAACTGAACAACTTTCACTATGGACCAGTATCAAAATCGCGAAAAAAAATCGGATGTTCCATACTAAACTAATCTACTCGAACTAAATGTATTGGACAGGTGATTTTTTTTCGTGATTTCGATATTGGTCCCATCGTGAAA